>JAWMRA010000130.1:44592580-44824483 GCA_035584735.1 Pseudotriccus pelzelni
CTCTTCTCTTCTCTTCTCTTCTCTTCTCTTCTCTTCTCTTCTCTTCTCTCTTTTCTTTTCTTAGAAATCTAGACTTTGCCTACACTGAAAAGTCTTAGCACAACTCCTGCTCCATCTGTTCACAAATTCAAATACTTCTGGTAACCAGACTAGCAGAAATTCTGGGATAAAATATTAAAATAAAAAGTTTGGTTAGCATAAATATATATATGTTTAGAACAAGTCTATAAAAAGTAAAATAGAGGCCAACTGTCATTTACTGCACAGCAATAATAGCAAGTTAACTAATGCCTTTGATTGAGGCAGTAACAAAAGTTCTAATAAACATTTACATTTAGGATTGTTCACTTGTACAAAAATAAATTCCCTTGTAATTTATCATTGGTGCATAACTATAGCAAACAGAGAGCTCTGCACTCTGTCACTGCATACAATGCAGCACAAATTCTCAAATAAGTACATATGTTATGCTAGAAGGTGATATACCATTTTACCAGATTGTGAGAGGCACACAGACACTTGTTATGGAGTTAAACATCCCTTTTAAATTTAGGCTTCTCTACTAACGTTCAGGGAACTCTTAGCACCTGGCTTTGCAGAAGTGCAAGTCACTTCCTTTCAGTTAGGTATTCTGTGTTAATTCACCTTCAGTAAGCATTTATTTGACTTTTGCTCTGATGAATATATTATGCTGAACATTGTCTGCAACTGTTGTCTTATTACATAATTTTACAAACTTTTTATAAGTGAAGTTAAATTTTCTCCAAACTCAACTCTCTCCTAAAGTTTTGCAGGCTGCAAATCCCCATGATCCACGTGGGGATTTGAGGATAGGCTCTTTTAGTAAGTATGTTCAAACAAAGGTCATGTTTTCATTTTTATCATAGTATGTTGGATAAGTACAAAAAAGTGGATAATTTTTGCTGGAGTGTAGTTCTCCTACAAATTGAGGAAAACAAGATCCTCTCAGATATTCTTTTTACTCCTTTTGCCTTTGGGCTTTCAGATTGCTTTGATTGTGTACCCTTCTGATCCACAAGCTGAGCACAAACACAGTACTCTGTGTGCTGTGGCTTCAACTGTTCAAAACTTCATGTGCCTCCCTATCTGCGGTGAAACTTTATTTGAAAGCATAGGTTTTCTTGCAATATGCTAGTAGAAAATAAGCCTTCATTCTTGCCCCCGTGTTGTTCATCTGGTCTGCCTGGCCAGATAGACTGCTGCTAGTGTCTTGATTGCAAACTATACCAGTAGAAAAGAAGTTCACATATTCTTCCTGTCATGTTTAGCATTGGGATCTACTCAGGATGAATTTTTCAAAATGGTATATTGAATGGCATGTCCTTGAAACACTGTCAAGGACAGACTTCAGGGATGTCTCTGTACAGATGATTTCTATGCAGTGATCTCCTCTGAAAATCCTAAAAGTGTGGTATTCTATCTGTAAGACAGGCTGTCCTCCTAGTTTTGGGGGCTTTGGGGGAATTTTTTGGTTTTAGTTTTGTTTTTCTTTATCTGTTTCATTGTTGTTGTTGTTGTTTGCGTGGTTGGGGTTTTTTACTTGCTTGTTTGTTTGTTTTGTCAGAACAGCTGATATAGGAATAAATGTATTCTGCACTGAAAACTTACCAAGCTGCTTTTTAATGGTAATGGACTGTTTCAAAGATTTTACTTCCTTTTTGGAGTTTGCAACTGCAGATCTTCAAGGATTCCAGATGCTTAGTCTCCAAGGACAACTTCTTTTGTTGCGTTTATTAATAGTATGTAAGCAGGAGTACAACAGCGATTAGTTATAGTATGGAACAATATGTGGTGTTTTAAAACAAACTATAGCAAACTGCTGAACGCATCAAAATCAGACTGTAAAGCTGAAACACAATATCATGTGCAGACCTGGGGAGTAGGAATAATAAGGCAAGGGAGGGCAGGGAGACACAGGTTCAGATCTAGTCCCTGATAAAGAACTTGTAAATGTTATTAACTACACAAGATATAGCTCACAAATAGGAAATCTGTGTACAGACAAGCTATGTCCACTCATGTTTATATGGATTTAAACCAAACAATTTCAAACAATATCACAATGTACTGGAATATCCATAAGCAGAATTTGGTTTGGTAATCCAAGTGGACATGATTCACTTACTGGTTTATGGAAAGCAGGAGATTTCAAATTTTCATGGGCAGATTTTATGAAATGTGAAAAAATAATTGTATTTAAAATTCAGCATCACTTATCATTTTCTTTGCAAATTAATAATAGATATTATTTTAAATAAAATTTAGTGTATGTGTGTGTATTTTTACACACAAGTTATTTACGTTTCCTGAAAATTCATGTACGGATAGTCAAATCCATTCTTGTCAGTTTAAATGCCTGTGTACCTGGTATTATTTGGCTTATGAGAAGCATACAACTGAATAGCCTTCACCCTAAATTTAGGATGTCACTTTTGTATTTCATGGTCAGCGTAAAATAGCATCATGTGATCAATAGAGCGCTTGATCCACAAACTGTACGTGTTTGGCAAGGTGTGCATATGGACAACCCTTGTGAAATAAGGATTCACATGACTGAACAGGCACATTTCCCACCTAATTTAGGATGGGATAATGAGGAATGGTTTTGGCACCCTTATATTGCTTATGTTTGCAGAGTAAAAAATGTTCATGCTTCTATCACTAGCACATCTCTGTGCTCTGGGATTTTATTAATCAGTCTCCCAAACAGACAAAGATTTTAGTATATTAAGACTTTTTTATACCATCTATTTTTTTTACCTCCTCTCTAGAAACAAATTGGCAGAAGGACAATAGCAACTAAGGCCTAAAAATTGTAGCCAAATTTTTGTCCTTGAACATCTGCTCTGCAAAGCCTATTTATTTTCTGTTCAGGTGAAAGGAAAAAAAGCTGTGATTATTTTCTGCTGCTTTTCTTGGCAGTCTTATCCCTCCTGCTTCAACAGTG
Organism: Pseudotriccus pelzelni; assembly: GCA_035584735.1. Taxonomy (NCBI): domain Eukaryota; kingdom Metazoa; phylum Chordata; class Aves; order Passeriformes; family Tyrannidae; genus Pseudotriccus; species Pseudotriccus pelzelni. The sequence goes on from JAWMRA010000130.1 coordinate 44,595,549, forward strand.
TCCAATTTAGCCTTAATCACACTGTGCGAAGGTAATCAAGCCTCTATTATCACCAAAATAGCTGGTACCTAGGAGGAGATTGTTTTTCAGATTAGCTATAATGACTCATTTAAGATACATTCAATTCTCAAGGTGGTTTAAGAACCACTTATGCCTGAAAGTATAAAATTACCTAGTTTGGCTGAGCACTAGAATGGGCTTTAGACATGGCTACTGGTACCAGTGAAGCCTTGGAGGAGCTCAGGAGTCCACTTCCACAAATCTTGTTACTGTATGGGGACAGCTGTTTTATCTTAATGATAGATTTGCGAACTTTTCGTTTGTATGTACTAAAATAATTTAGCCTTTCACATATGCTTTTAATTCATATTATATTTTAAAATTAGATCTTTTTAAAGAAAGCCAAATCATTTTGTGAAGAGTAATTTTGAGATTTGTAGATTAAGAAGCAGAATTCAGGTTTCTTGCTACTTTACTACACTGCTTTTTAATTACAAAAGAAGCTGAAATTTAAGAGAAGTGCAAGGAAATCTTGATTTCAGAATTGAATATTCATAAAGAAGAATTATCAGAATTATTTCAAGGGTTTGAACTGTTTACATTTCCTATTGCATTATGCTTTACAGTAAATTGAAAGAACTGTGAGATATGCGATCACATGCAGACTACGGACACATGGACATGCAGTCCGTGAATTTGTCCTGAAAAATTTTTCACAATGGGTCAGCAATTTGAAAGGTGATAGATTTTGGTATCTGAATCATACTTTCATGTTAAATTTTACTTTTTTATCTAAGTTCTCATATGACTTCTCTAAATTTTGCTGCTACTATATAGTATTCCTTGAATTCTTGTTTTACTCATTCAGACAAAACTGGAAGTTATTCTAGTAAGTATCAGGGAGAAACACTCTTACTATTAATTCAAATATTGTTTCTTTAAAACTTATGACTTTTATGAATAGAAGATGAGAAAATACTTCTCTAGACCTGACCAAGTAGTGTTGTCTTTCATATCCATGTTTAAAAGTAAGTGTTTTATAAGACATGGAAAGACAATTAATTATGAAAGTAACTTTTCACACCATCACATTCTCATTTGAATTCTATTAGCCTGTCATTTCATCCTACAGAATGCAAATTACCATGAAGTTACATTGGCCAATCATGTATAAGAAAAGAGCTCGATTATGCTGTGTTTGTTACATGAACTTCTCAAAAATTTTCTTTGACTCTGGCTTGTTCCCCAAAGGAATCAATATTTTGGTTTGGTTTTTTTTTTTTTTTTGCAATGAGAGTAATCCTACTCCTACAATTTGAACCACAACCACTGAATCCAGTTATGACACCACTGACAGAGCCGCTTTGTTCAGGAAGAGTCTCTCTCACTTTTTCTGTCCCCCTGACTTACCAATGTAAATTCACAGTGCAATGAAAGGTTTGCAATTTTATATGTCTACAGCATGACCCAGGAAATGCATGTACTGGGCTGTCCATTTTTGGTTACAAGTTCAATCCCAACAAAATATTTGGAATCTAAATAAATACATAGCTTGTGAAGTGGGTGTGAGGAAGTGTGAAGACTTCTGAGTTTTTCCAAGCTGTCAAGTTGTTCATTTACATTTCTGCCTCTTCTTGTTTGTAGCAGCCATGCTTATATACAGGGTTTTTTCCTCATGTTTTCCTCCTTCTGCAGAATTGCTGACACTGTCTCCAACACTATAGCAGTCTGATTGTGTACGACAACCATTTTTTATAAACTGAAGCAAAAGTTTATGACTTCTTGAGCAGTAAGATCGCTAATTGTGCTGTTACTAACGTTAAGTACGTTTTTTTCACCGTATGCTGCCACCTGGTGCCTGGCTCTTTCAAATGACGTGCACTGGGCAGGGAACATCAGGCACTACACAAGGTTTTCATCTTATTCAGATGTATTCTGAATATTTGTTAGATATAAGAGACTAAAGGCTGACATTTTTCTGTGATAATGAAGGTTAAATGAAATTGTAGTGGATGGGGATACTTTCAGAAATGATTAAAAATTTTTGCTTGGTCCTAATAAGTTTTGATTTTATAATAATGGAGGAAAAATTGAGCTCTTAATTAACAGAAGATGCTTGGAAGATTTTAGAGGACTCCCTTAAAATGCAAGTTTCACATTAGGAATTTTACATTCATACATGCAATAATTTATGTGTACATTAAATGCTGATACTCATAAAAGTCATATCCCATTTCCAGCCCGCTACATAATTACTGACACAACATAATAACACAACTGCCTGTGTACCACCGTAAGAGGCATGTGGGTTTGAGACCATTAACTCTGGTATACTGGGAGGAAAAATACCCTACATTGCACAGCCTTCCTGACAGAAAGTCTCTGTTTGTTTTGCAAAATCCACAGTTTCCATTTTTCTCATTTTATTTTATTTCATTTAATTCAAGCCTCTTGTGTTTGAGAATAAGAAATATCTTCTCTGTAAGAAAAATTCATAAGCTAATAATGATACCTGAAGTTACCAATATTTAAGTAGTTCAATACAAGAATGTAAGCAAAATTCTGTTTATATTTAAAGGTATCATGCTTAAATCTGTTAGTCAAATGCGTTATGCTTATGTCTGCCTAGAATGAAACAGACTAAGAGGTCAAAATTGCTCAAGATGAGCTCAGATTTGTGAACACATCTTGCATCTTTTCTGCGTGAACAAAAGCAAACCAACCAACCAACCAACAAACCCCAAAACAAACAAAACAAAAAACAAACAAACAAACAAACAAAACAAAAAACTGAAGGAATTATAATTTCTGTTAATGTTACTGTGGGAATCTAGAAATTGCAGTTCAGGCTCTCTAACATCCTGTTTACATATGGGTCTGGCAAGGCAGTTTCCAAACCCATGGCTCGCACTACCATTTATTCACTGTAGATTAAACTTACTGACACCTGGAATCAAATCTGTTATGTTCTTGCACATAAACGTTGTGTTTATTAGAAATACCATATCTGTATTTGAGAAATGGAAATTGAAATATGCGATGGGAGGAATTTTATTGTGTTGCTCTTATGACCAATATCCTGCTATGTATCCTAAATTTAAATACTCAAGGCTTAATAGTAGGAAATTATCTGTGTTGTTGTTAAATGATCACAAGCAGATGCAGAGGGAGAGAGCTTTCCAAGTTCTCTAAGAACAAATCATATGAACATCAGTCATGTGAATCATCTAAAGTTACACAATTTCAAATTTCAGCCCCAGTTTAGTTTGTTTCTTTGAACTTCATTGTGCATTCAGTTAAATACATTTTCTCACAGGACCAAATGTGTTTATATCAACAAGACTGCAGAATTAATGCCTTGTGCCTCAGTTTAAAGGTTTAATGATCAGAATGAATTACTATAAGGACATGGAATGTTCCTTCCAATGCCATGTGCTTGGTATTGCTAAAGCTAGAATCACAGAATGGTTAGGGTTGGAAGGGATCTTAAAGATCATCTGGTTCCAACCTCCCTGCCATGGGACCTTCCACAAGACCAGTGGCTAACAAATGCAGAATACCAAATAGGAAAAACATAAACAAAAATCGTAAGTAACCTTTCTCAAACATTGTGAGGCTTCCATTATGCCTATTATGACTATATTCAAAGAATTGATTCATTTGCCATTGATTAATAAATAATGGTTTAGACTGGATTTTACAACAAATTTCTTCACCAAAAGGGTTATCAAGCATTGGAACAGATTGCCCAGGGAAGTGACTGAGTCACCATCCCCGGAGATATTTGGGTTCATGATGTAAATGAGAGTCGTAGTTTGAAACGACTCTGTGATGCACAGAATTGCTAGCGCCCCATTTTACAAAAGTCGAAATAAACCATTCTATGTGTTAATTATTTGTCTGTCTCAATGTACCACTGAGGTAACATTGTGACTTCAGTCCTGCCAAGTACCCTGGTTCTAAAACACACGTCAAGCATCTGCATAAAAATGATGATAGGCTGAATTTCAGCAAAGAGGGTCTCTGGAACACAAGGCTATCATAAGAACTGGCATGTGAAATACAGGAGTTCAAGCTCATACTCTAAATTACTGTGAATCTAGGGGAAATAAAAGGACATTTTCTATTTAGCTTATGAACAGAGGTGTTCTGGAAAACACATACGTAAGAATTAATTACTTAGAACATTTCTTTGGGGTTTCAGAAGTCTTTCAAAACTCACAACTGTAATAACAAAGAACACCATCTCACCAGTTAATGATTCTCCCTCTGATTTATTGCTATGCATCCCAGGATTATCTAGGGAATAGCTGAAGCTTGTTCTAGGAACAAGCTAGAAATCAGTGTAAACTTTTAGGAAAAATTGTGAAGTTTAAATATTACTTTTAGGTGAATTTCCTGCTATTTCTAATGATAAATATACCTTTTGATGTCAAATAAATAAACAATATTACTTAAGTATTGCAAAAGCATTTGTGACCATAGTTCCTTATTCTGAACAACATAGTTTAGTCCTTGCTATTTGAAGACTGATATTAATGAAGATGTATGCGACATATTACTGACTTGGGTTTGACTGACTTATAGAATATGTAATAAAAAGGTTGCCATGCATAAATAAATCAGGTTTTATTAGTTGGTTGTCTATTTTTCAGTTGATATTTAGAAATTACACATTTTAACTTTGATAACCAAATGCTTTGACTGAAGAAAAAATTGTAATTGAAAATTTCTAAGTCATGTATTGACTTAAAAGTAGTTCCCAAAGCAATGTTTATATTGGAAAAGGAAAGAAACATGCAGACATCAGTTTGCAAGTAGGAAAAAAAGTTGTTTTATCTACTGTGCATGGATAAAATAACCTGTTTAGTTATTTGCTCCCCTTGCAAGCAAATAGGTGCTTCTCATGATACTTACTGCCAGATAAGTCTCCTGGCAGCCTTGTTTCCTTTGAGTGGTTTGTGGATATTCATGTACTGTCTCATTCACTGGAATCTTCCAGGTGAAAATTATAAGTAAATGACTTCTTCTAAAAGCTATTTGTAACCATTAGGTTAAAGGTTACCTTAAATATTACAGTGATGGAAACAGTAGGTGGACATTGATATTCCCTTTGTTTAAGACGAAGAGCCAAAAGGATTTTCAAAACATAGCAAATAGCAAATTTCGGATGGGCTTGTTGATAACACTATGTTGAATACTCTGTTTTATCAGACATAGGCTGATTTTGCAGACTACTATTGTTGAAGACAGGGATTCAGCCTATTATATTCCCTACTTGGGAAGGAAGAAAGCAAAATTGCACTGTGTGTAAACTTCGGTGTATTTACACTTTAAAAAAAAAGTTAAAGCTTATTAAAAATGTTGTTCTTCGTAAGGAAATCTTTTCCTCATGTGAAATCAATAGGAGAAGGCTCAGTTTCTCTAGCCGTGGTAGGTCTTATAGAATGTCAGGATATCAGCTTTTTTTTTTATTATTTAAACAACGCTGATATGAAGCTGGTCAGGTCTGAATTTTGAGGTTTTCCTAGGCTTTGCTTTCCATAGCAATACGTTCTGAATGTCAGACACTGTGTGAAATGTTCCCATTTGTTCTCCAATTTTATTGCCTGATAAGTTTAGTTTGTCTGTCTTCTGTGCTCTTCCATATGGATTGAGTTGAATCCTTACCAAGTTTCTCCTTCCTTTCTTGAAGTTACTTAAATATGTTTAACTGTATGTCAGTATGAAATTTTAACTCTTTTTCAGCACCTGCCAAGAAAAGCCTATCTGACATTTATATCATTGTGGTTTGTCGGGTTTTTTCAAATACTTTGCAAATTTTCCCTGTCAGTATGTAATCTACATAGTGCATTTCTGCATTGAAGAACTGCAACTCTGAGCTGGACTATGGGATTCTTGTTGCATGCATGTGCAAATATGGGAAAAATCCTTGTTAGTTATAAGTCTGTGAGTGGAAAATTGCTGCTAAATATGTATAGTTATTCTTATGTCTGTGGCTTTAAGAAATTTACTTGCTTGAAGAATAACAAAGTCCACAAAGTCCACTGAAAAGTTTTGTTAACAGATTGTTTTGTTGTTTAAATGGCAGTAATGCAGAGTTGTATACATCTGAGTGGAATTGCATTAGCTTTGATATCAGCCAGCGTTTGCAAAAATGATCACTGCAGGAGATGATGATAGGTTAAATCTGTGAAACTTCCTGATATTTTGGAAAGTGAAAGTAAATAGGTCTCAAAATGTGCTTAGACATTTTTCTGGGATAAAGTTTATAACCTGTCAAAACAGCAGATGGAAACTTCTGCACATTATCGTCACAGTCTTACTGTCAGTCATGCAGCGAAGTCCTGATGCAGGAGTTGCATTTGACTCAAGATCACAGCTTGTCATTGGGATTTCTGTGTTTTTATACACATCCTCCAATCTACTGAAGGTCTGAGGAGGGGCAAATGGTTTAGATTGATCCAATACAACCACAGACATGCTCAGAACCATTGACAGCTGGACATGGAAGCCCTTACGTGGGCTATTCTCTTATGCATGTAAGCTGTTTCTCTTGCACAGAGTTTTATCTCAGTATAACTTGTCCTAGTGACACATGCCTTCTCTGTTTCATGCCTGATAGAGCCTTTCACAGCAAGTGATAAATGCCAAACATTACTGGGAAATTCTGATGAAAAGAAGGAATCTGAAATTTCCCGTTAAAATTGTACTGAGATATATGGCATCAGTTATTACATCTGTACATCTCACCATTTTTTTGAATTCTGTCTCTCTGAAAGGAAATACTTGGAAGATATGTTGGGGCATAAATTTCACCACATGCAGAAGACTAGCATAAGGACTTTTAATGCATTTACTTGTAATTGCTTAAAACAGTGTTGAAGATCATCTTGCTGTGTTTAAATGAACAGAAAATGTCCTGTGTGAAAGCCTGTAATAAACACCACAGAAATAGAAATATTCATACATTTGTGACTGTTTCCATCCTGTTCAGTAATAACTCAAGATACCTTCAAAATCATTAGAAATAGAGTTTCAGAAAGAGACTTGCTGAACAGTAGGACGGAATGGAAAGGAAGAGAGGTGCTTGGAGACTTGCTGTAGAAAGCTAGCTTGCAGATTTTATGGAAACTGGGGATAAGGGGCCTTAAAGCTATGAAACAAACTTGAACTTTTTGCCAGCAGACCAAGAGATGACAAAAGCCTGCAGCTTTACTTAGTCCAGCGGTGTTGCACAAGAGCTTCAGCTAGGACAAACTGTTGTTAGATGCTGAATTGTTCGTTAACATCTAATTTGCCAAGGACATCTTCAGTTTTAGTTTTGGCTAGCTCTGTGAAGAAATCTGTTGTATTTCTATCAGATTTTGTGAGTGCTTGTTACATCTCCTTAGGAATTAGATCACTGGTAGGGAAGTAGTCAAACCAAATAGCCAATACTGAAAATCATCTTGTGACCGAGACCCATAAGACACTTTTCTTACCCCTCAGCAATTCAGGAGAATGGAAAGATCAGAGTGTTTTGAAGATAGAAAAAATAGTGTTATTTCACTTCATTTGAAAAGTAATGCTGGCCTAAGGCTGCAATTTCTTTCTGTCTCCTCTGGGTGATTCAAGGAGAGGATTCAAGTTATCCAACTGCCCCATGTAGTACTGTCATAAGAAACAGGTGAGATGCACAGTGATTGCAGGTACAGCAGTCACATTTGAGCTGCCAAAAAATTATTCAGAAACCTACTGTTTTGAGTATCTGCCATGCTAGTCTCTGATAAAGATAATAACTATTAGTGACCATTTAAACTGATATTAAAAAAGTTGTCCCAACTAGATGGGAATTTTTGTATTAATTATAAAGTAGTATTACTGCAAAACTCTTTCCAACTAATCTTCTAATATTCATATCCAAAAGTTTGGTGCTTGATAGAACTTTGGCCCGTATTGAGATGTTATGAAATTTAAATCCCTTTTGGCAGAATTGTGTATATAAAAACAGGAAAGATCAGCATTATCTTAAAATTATGATTTACTTTAGCTTAGCTATGCTCTTGAATCATTAAAGTGGTCTTTTTCCTGTTTCTACTATTTTGGTTTTTTTTCTTTTTTCCCTTTTTTTTTCATTTTTTGTTTCTTTTTTCTGTTTTCTTTTTCTCTCTCTTTTTTTTTTTTTAATTTTCTCCTCTTCTTTTTTTTTTTTTTTTTTTAAATTTTCCACCTTTCTGGGTTTTATTCTGGCTTTGTATCTTGCATTAAAGGCACTACAGTTACTATCGCCAAATTGTACCAACCCTGCTCCAAACTACACTTTTTCCTTCCTATGGTCCATGTCTGTCTTTCATCACATCAATCACAGTCAGATCACTGGAATGACTGTACAGCCATAGCTTTGTCTATTTCTATAAGAATTTCTTCTCTTCTGCTAATATAATACTGGACAACATGTCTACCTGTGACTTGAACAAGGTAGAATATCGGCACTTTAACATAGGTATTCAATGTTTTCTAGGCCATGGACTAAAGACCAGTGCCTTTGGGGGACAAGTACATCACTAATAATTGTTTAAGCTGTCAGTCTTGCTAGTATTGAATTCAGGCTCCCTAATTCATGTCTCTGCTTGCAGCTGTGGTTATTTTAAGTGTGATTTGGGGGGGTGGGGAAAAATGTTCATTTAGCTAAAGAGAGAAAATGCAAAACCTCGGGAAAGAAAAGCTATATTAAAAGGGAAAGAAACAATGTAGTATGTAAATATTCCTTTTGGTGAGAATTTCCTGTGTTTTATCTAAGAAAGAATTTCAGGCTTGCATCCAAGACAAATAAAGCAGCACAGAACAAGGGGACAGAGACAGAATTTGAGTTAGAGAAGCAGTGACAACAGTTTAATCTTTCTGCCAGTAGATGGAGAGCACAGGAAAGTAGAAGCATGCACATGAAGAAGGAAGGAAAAAACCTTACATCAGCTTCTTTAAGGGGGTGAGAGATAAAAGAACAAAAAAGCAAGAAGTGGGGAGGAGGGGAATCAGATTGCAAAGTAGGCGGAAATTGGAAAAAAATGGATTCTAAATGGTAAAGAGGAAATTACAATTCCTAGGTTATCAGCTTGGTCAAATCAGCTTGTTGATAGCGAATAAATAATTATCTTCTTTATGCCTTGTACATGGTATTCTTTACTTCTGGAATACGGTTTGAAAATGTGGCATGAATAGTTTGCATACTGGCATGGAATAAATCCATGTCTGCCCTTTCAAGTGCTTTTCCAGACACAAATATGCTGTGAGTGACATCATGGAAAACGATTTCTTTTTCTCCTTTATATATACCTCTCTTGTAAGCAATTTTCTTCTTCCTGTGCTCTTCTTCTCCCGATCTCTTGCACTTTCTGTCTCTCTGTCTCTCACTCTTCCATCTCTTACTGCTTACTTTCTTTTTTCCTTTTCTTGTCTTTCCTTTTTTGACTTTTTTTTTCTTTTTTTTTTACTTCAAAATCAGGGTAGAAGCAAGGGATCTGGTTAGTTCTCTGTTTAATAGTTGAAAGAGCATGGTTTGGGGTTTTTTAATGTACAAAATTCCTCTCAGTGAGACATGCCATACATTCTGATCTCTCCCCTTCAGGCAGTTACACACTATTAAATATGGGGTTGGAAATGACACGCGTCTGGAAATACAGAAATGAAACAGCCTTCCACTCTCTGGACTGCACTATACAATGAAGGTGTTGTAAATCGTTAATTGAATGGCACAGGCTTTTAGTTTGTTGGGCTTTCTATAAATAGAAATGGTACATTCCAGTGTGTTGCCACTTTTTATTTTCTTCAAAGTAACTGAAGAGCCTTTCTGTGTTATGTAGAGATTAGCAAAATTTTTAGTATTACCTGTTTTTATTCCCTAAAACATGGCTTGGGCTCTGAAATTTTTTTCTATTTACCTTCGTCTACCGAACCATCTTCATGGTATTTTTGAACTACCCCTCTTTTAAAAGAGAAGTAAAATCCAAGCAACCTAAAATGGTACTTGAGATATCCCCTGAACCCAACAATCCAGTACATAGTGAAATATGATTACAGTATTTTAAATAATACAAATAGATTACATAGAAACTAATAGTAAAGTATTGCAGAATAGCAAAGTATACAAAATACAGAAAGGCAAGCAGGGTACTGCTTGAGATGAAAAGCTAGGAGATCCTTCGTTTTTCCAAAGTCATTCTGAAGTTTTGGGTTCCCACTCTGAGAAGACAATGCTATCTCTATGTGAATGGCACTAGACGGAGAAGTTTATTATCCCAGATAGTTTGATAGGTGACACAAAAACTGCACGAGAGGCAGCTGGTGAGGAATCATAGGCCATTGAGTCTGAAGACTACAATGTAAAAACAAAGTAGGATTTCATTCAGAGTAGGGAGAGGAGTAGCTGATGGAGTTAATCCCTCAATAATCTGTGATCCTGGAGAATGCTAGCACTTTCTTTACAAAGCTGTCATTCTCAGCCCAGCATATTTTATATTGCAATGCTATAGCCCTAGGAGTGTGCAACACAGTTCACAAGTATCAATGTGTAAATGCAAGATTATGTGGAATTAAATACACTGTTTCTTTGAAATGTGATGAGTTTTAAAACACCTCAAATGATTGACCAAGATTGACCAAGGTGCCCTTGGGAGCCTGAAGGAATTTTCAGATTACAATATTTAAAATTCAGCATTTGCTGCTATTGGCAGGTTTAGCTAGAAAAAAGGAAGTTAGGTACAGACCTTTCTACTAAACAAGAGCAATGAGTTTATTTTGACCATAAACTCACATGTTTGATATGCTGAATGACAAAAAGTTCAACAATTCAGTATCTGATTGTAGAATCAGTGGGGTGATAGGCTTAAGGCGGATAGCAAAAAAACATTACAGAAAGTAATAGAGTCAATTTCATATCCAGCTTCCAAAACATTAAAACTGAACTGTGTTGGCTCATTGTGGAACTTTGTCACACAGTAACATGCAACTTTTCTGATTTCCTCTTTTGTTGCTTTGCCAATACAAAAGCAGTTCAAGAAAGATCTAGTTTTGCTGTTGCCAATGTTGAGCAATATTTCAACGTGCATAGGGATTTTGGGGTGTTTTGAGACTTCTACATTCTTAGGAAAGGAAAAAAATAATCTTTGACAGGTTTCTCACATTGTTTAACACATCCTGTGGATAATTTCTTGGAAATACAGTAATTATAAGGGGAAATTAGAACATATAGATTCTGAATTACTTTTGAAAATGTCTTGGTAATGTCTTGCTTGTGTATTCAGTAATCTGACTGTAGATACTGAAAACCTTAATCTGAGTGCTCTTCCAAAGCTCCTTGATAGAATGAGAAATACTCCAGGAATTACCCCGGCTGAGGAAGCAGGAAGGCCGGAGAACAGAATTCTTCATATGATTATTTTATTAATTGGTCCTGCTTGCTCAGAAGAAGGGTGGGAAGAGAAGAAAAAAAGACTGGGTGTTAAAATACACATGAGTAGGAACCACCTTCTTTCAGGTAAAGATCAAGGGAGAAGCACTAGGACTATTTAGCTGAATCTGGCTGGGTTTACATCTTAAAGTATGCTGAAAGACGTCACAGGTCTCATTAAACAGCTTTTCTCATTTGAAATAAGTTGTTCATTTGCAAGAAATATAGGAAAACTTAATATTTTATTACTGCTGCACCCTTTTATATTTACAAATCTACTGGTGATTACCTATTGCTGAAGGTCTTTATTTCATTAACCATTCCATTACAGCACTGGCAGAAATGTCAGAAAAAACTCTGGTAAGAAAAAAAGGAGTCCAAGGAGTTCTCCTCCTTGCACTTTTAGGTAGGAAGAACTTACAATTTCTCCCGGAGTTCTGCCTTGAAAGCATGAAAAACTTTTCAGAAGTCTAGTTAACTTTATATTAGAAGTCCCTTTTCATAAGCAACTTGGACATTTGGGAATCAGAGCTCTCCTTTTCCTGTTCCTAAGATATTTGCACTTTTCTGAAATAGTTGTTCCCTTCATCCATCTGAAAACAACAAACAGTACTAGATTCAAAACATAGTTTTTTTCAATTACATGCTGAAGTTTCTGCACACCGAATGCAGGTAGTTTTTCCAAAGTGCTATCACAGAGAATCTCTGATAATATTTCCATGCCCCACATGATATTTACACCTTTTTTACATATATTTATACAAATTTTTCCTTTTTTTTTTTTTAATGATGGGTCCTATGACATACCGATTGGAAAATGTTGAGCTGATAGATTAGATTATTTACCAAAGGAATTTTGAAGACCAAGAACATTTGAAGAGCAAGACCTTAAGTCACTGAGACAGAACCGATCTGTCTTGTAACTTTATTCAGAATTTCACAATCCTTGCTAAACTGCAAGATAAGTGCCAAAGGCAACAAACCAGCAGGAGCCAACTCAGAATGTGCCAAAGTTCATAGAACAGTTGCTTCAGGCTGAAGTTGGTTGACCCTTAATCACTCGGGGTCATCAGTGGTTCTGCTGCAGGGCCTTAAAGAACGTGAGTCCGGTCAGATCTCCTGCTGCTCCTGTCCAGGCTACTGGTAGGGTGGAGTTAAAGCTGGGATACAGGAATTCCAAGGCAGCTTTTCATGTGTGTCTGCCTGTCAGAATGCTTTTTTGGATTACCATCCTTCTGTAACTCATGTGTTTTCTAATTCTAAACTTCCTTAATCTCTTGCAAATGGTGTAGGTGGAGTTAATCACAACACAGGCAAGAGATTCCTTCCAGTTAGCATACCTTGTATGCTTTCAGGACTGTGTTTTGTCATTGATTGATATTAGTGTAAGCACATACTTACACAATTTAAGTTTTAAATCATTTTCTGTTAAATCATAGGGATAACATTGTTGAGAAATGCCCTTTTCCTGTCAAGTCTCCTTTGACTATTGGTCTTACCTTCAATAACTGCATTGCAGTGAGTATGCTAGACTGCTGTGCAATAATCATGTAAAAGATTATAGAGAAACAACTGGCATTTCACACTCTAATCTTGCAACAAATTCAGCATGTAAGCATGCACAGACAAAAAACATGCGTCAGTCTCGTGGTCTGTGACAAGATACAGAGTAGTAGCTGCTAATGAATATTAATCAATTTAGCAATGATGCCATTAATGGTATAATAAAATCTTTAATGCATGTTTTTACAAGCTCTAGCACACATTTGAGCAGCTCACAAATTTTTACAAAAATAATCTTTATATCAGTAATAAAACTTTAGAAAATATCTCATTCCTGCAAGATAAACACATTTGAGTATAGTTCATCAAGCACATAAGTTGCATTAAAAATTTTTGAAAATTCTTCCACTGTCCTCAGAAGCTCCAGAATTGTCAGTATTTCTCATAATCCTTTTAAGTAGGAAAGCAGCGAAAGAGAGCAGAGGCATAAGGACATATTGACCCCTGGAGCAGCTGTGTGCTGCAGGGGCTGAGTGTTTGGGAATCTTCAGAACTGGGTGATCCTCTTTGAGAGAAAACTGGAAGTGAGAAAAGGAAAGGATAACAACAGTTCATGTTTCACTACAAATAAAAATATGAAACAGTTCATGAGGAAAAAAAGACAAGATGTTCTAGATTAAAAATATTCTACATTCTAATGTTTAGGATTATGCTTCAGAAAAGTACTTATAGTGAAGCATTCACAATTGTGGGAAAAGCTGAGACAACAGGATACTGAAATCCTTCCTGCTTTTCCTCATAAGGACCCTCCCCACATACATGAATAAAGCTATTTCATTAACTGTTCCATGTGCTTTCTGTATTGTACTCTTTTGCTGAGGTATCTGAAAAAGTTTGATATCAGTCAAGATTCTCATGTTCCCAGACTACTTAAAACATTATTTATATGACACAAATTACCATTTTCCTTCTACTCCCACATCAGTCTGCATGAGGATTCTTGTTTTAAACTGGTTACATTCCTTCTGGTGTATGGGTAATTCTTCTGCCCTGTTTATACAGGATCTTGCACAATGAGGTTGTGGTCCAAGTCTGTGGCTTTTGAGTGCTTCAGTAATACAAATAATGTTGTCACCACTTAGAATAGGTTTGTGAAGTGTAAGCATGTCTGATCTTGATGAGAACTAAAGTAAAAATACTAGCAGGCTACCAATATCACTGTTATTCTTATTTTTTTAATTGCTGCAAGTATGCTGTGTAATTTCAGTAAGACTTCAAGGAGTTTTCAGTCTAAAGACCAAGATAAGACAGTTCACACTAGGAGACAGGCAAAAAAAAATCACAGAATAATTAATGAGTAAAACATATTTAAAATATTTTCTCACTATCTTGTCTCCAAATACCAATGGGCTAGGAGCAACATTTGACATGGGAAGGGACACTAATAAGTCTTTGAGGAAATAATAGTTGAATGCCATGATTGACTGTACTTGCTAAATTGGGTATGAAAATTCTATACCAATAGAAAATGACATGAATAAGGCAGTGGACAAGGCACCTATGAGTATGTTTGTGATCCAGGAAAGAAGGCATACTGTGAGAAAGAAACAAATCAGCATGGTCACAACCTTTATCAGAATTAAGATAGGAAAGAGGGAATGAAAAAATAGCAATGAAGATACTGATTTGGACTGATAGGAAAAATATGAAGATGATGACCGATAATTTCCATCTGAAATTGTGGGTGTTGATTACAAATGAAGATCAAAGTAGTTTCAGATAGAAAATACAATTAAGTATTTATATTTAACATTATGGAAATGGTATAAATAAATTATACATAAATAAGTGATATATAAAAGTATGATTAGTGGAACATATGCACTATGTAACTATGATAGGAAAATTTATATGAAGAATTAAGTAGGAAGTTTAAATGCGAGACTATTTTTATTGATACAAAATGGACTAAAGAATTTATACTAAAACAAAAAAGCACATAATTTTGTCTAGTTTGAGTTTTTTATAAAAAATTCTCTCTCCTAGCTTTTAAAAGAGTAGATTTCTATCATTAATCCATGTGAATAAATTTCTTCTTCAGAAACCACACATCATTGTCATCTACTAGCAGATAATCTCCATTATTTACTTGGAAAAAGAGGCATAAGTTTTCATTTCCTGCTGACTTGTGATCTGACAGTATTATTAGCAAATTTTGCCCCAAAAACACCATCAATATCACCTTCCAAAATGAGAAACTGACTCAGTTCTTCCAATAAGTAAATCATCTTCCTGTGTGAATCCGCATGGAATATACAACTTGTTCCATAAAATGCATGGGAAATTCTTTCCTAATTCCTGTTGAATTCTGTGTAGTCATTTGAAGTTCCCACAGAAGCTGTAAAAGCTATTAAATCTCTCCTTACTGTTTTCACTGAAGTTTTAGTAGCTATAATCAAACTAGTAATTATGTTGTTATTATGGTTTTGTCTCATGGGCTATGTATGTGTACGTATGAAGTTCCCACTGTTGCAAGAATCAGTACAGGTCAGCTATAAAGTTCAGCACTGTGAGCCCTGAAGTTTACCAAGCATTTCATTTTCACCTCTTCATCAAACAGATCTGCTCTGTCAGCTTCTGGGTACACTGGAACTGACTCTCCCTCAGCTAAACAAGACTTTCCCAAATAGTGTAGCTGTCCTCCTATCTGCCTGTGACTCTCCCAGGTCTTGGCCCAATCAGTTGTTCATTAAAACTGTACTGATCCTGCTGTGCTGGAGAGCTGTGTTCCTCACCTATAGGCTGAATTCATCAAAATGACAGAGACATTTCATTGTAGGATTCCTACTCCACTGCCTGCTTTATTTTGGACTGAAGTAATTTTAAAATACTTTGGTAGTTTCATTTATAGGTAATAGGTAAGTTGTTCATCAAAAGGTTTGTATAATACATACCAAAAAAATCCATGTAATAGAGTCTTAAATTACTTTAAGAAAATTACTTTCAAGCAGAATCACAGAATCAATAAGGTTGGAAAACACCTCTAAGGTCCAACCATTAACCTAACACTGTCAGTTCCACCACTAACCCGTGTCCCGAAGCACCACATCGACATGCTTTTTGAACACTTCCAGGAACGGTGACTCTACCATTACCCTGAGCATCTTGTTCCAGTGCTTGACAACACTTTCAGTTTTGGAAATTTTTTCCTAATATATAATCTAAACTTTTGCTGGTACAACTTGAGACTGTTTCCTCTTGTCCCATTGCTTGGAAGAAGAGGCCAACCCCCACCTTGCAACAGCCTCCTTTCAGGTAGTTGTAGAGAGCAAGAAGGTCCCCCCTGCGCCTCCTTTTCTCCAGGCTAAACACTTGCAGCTCCCTAAGGCACTCCTTATATGATTTATCCTCCAGACCCTTCACCAGCTTTGTTCCCCTTCTCTGGCCATGCTCCAGCACCCGATGTCTTTCTTGAAGTGAGGGGCCCAGAACTGGACACAGCACTTGAGATGTGGCCTCACCAATGCTGAGTGCAGAGGCACAATCACTTCCTTGGTCCTGCTGGCCACACTATTTCTTGTAGTGAGGGGCCCAAAACTATTACCGTACTAAGTCAAATAACAAATAATTTGGTATCATAATCTGCATTATGTTAGTAGGCATTTTAAACAGAGGTTCAAGATTCCTTTCAACGTGGCTTCTCTAAGTGCTACAAAGGCTAATTAATTGTTTTATGACTCCTTTGTGTAGCTGGTAGTAGGACATGGACTTTGTCTTGTCATTGGATTTGTGACTTAGGTAATAGAAGGCTTTCTGAGCATGAGGCTGCTCAACAGTTCGCTTCTTTTCCCCGTGAGATACTACATGGAACAGGCATGGGATGACCCTTCTTTGAAAGGGTACATTCAGTTGGTTCCCAGGCACCAAAGTTGGTTCTCAAACTTTATTTCAGTGGCAGCTTGTAAAACTGACAGGGCAAGTAAAACATCTGATGAAAGTGAGATTGAATTGACCAAAGAAACATCAATTTCTTTAATATTTGACATCAGAAAAGGTCAGGGAAAAAGATAGTCTTTAGTGACCTAGGACTTGATTCAGTGTTTGCCAAAGTCAAGGAAGGCTTTCCCTTGACTTGCCTTAAGTTTAATCAACAAAATCACCATGGTAAAGCTGTAACAGTGTTCAAGGCTTTACATGCTCAGTGATTACTCCTGGAAAAGTTCATTTATCCATGGGTAATCCCAATTAAGTAAATACTCACAGGTGGAACTGAGGTCAATTTTGTCACTTCAGAACACTTTTATAGCATATCATATCTTTCATTCCTGCTAAGCACTTAGAAATCAGCCCAAAGAATAGTGAGTGCTTTGATAACTCTATGTAGGAATGTGGAAAAGATATCTGACTGAATGGCTTTTAAGTCTTGCCAGCAAAGACGTAAGAAGATTGATTCATTTCCTACATGTTGCAATTAAAAGCTCAACCTTGCAGTAACACTCACTTTCATGGCAAAAGGACAGTTAATTGTTATACTGTGTACTAGAGAAGGTTACATATTGGAAGCATCTGAAGTCTTTAAAAAAAATTAGGTTACTGCCTAGGAGTCACGATTGGATCCATCCTTCCCGCTTGTCTTTAGAAAAGTGTGTTATTTCAGAAGTTTCTCTTGTTCCAACAGGTCCCATTCGCAGTAATTTTTCTCCTAGACTATTTAAAGATCAAGATTTATTCATGAATAAATACGTCTGCAACTTTCTCGCTTTAGTTTTTCAGCAAAATAAGAACTAAAATAAAAGCTCGTACTTTATTTCTTCACCTCTAGGCATCAGAACAGAATGATTATCCCTGGCCAGTTAAGGGTTTTCAAAGGAAAAAAGACTGGCTATATTTTCCTCTGAAGCACTCATCACAAACAGAAATAAGACACAGACCAGAGAAGACCAGTGATGTTACAAAGACTCTCTTCTCTTCTGTTTAGCATCTAGTCTCATTACTAAACCAATCTTCAAGAGGACTCTCCAGACACAACTGTTAGAAATATTGATTCTTTTTTTTCTTTCCCTTCATCATAATGTCCTACACAAAATATTCTTTTTTTTTTTTTCCTCCTATCTGGCTTACTTAAGTTGATTTACTAAACTCATTTACTGCCAAACACTTATGACCTGCAACCTGAATCTCTCCTGAACACAGTCTCCGGGAGACTACTTATTTGAACTGAATGGTAGATAATTGCCTATACAATATAGAAGCCAGACTAGGGGCTCTCTTCTACTTTGTTTTATTCAATTTCTGTGATATTGCATCCAGGCTCATAAAAATGAAAATTAGAAAGAAAATTAGAAGAAAATATAACTACATTATTGAAAGCCTTTAAATTTTAGAAGAGTATATTAACTTGTAAAATAATTAGGAATAAGAGCAAGAAATAATTTTCAGTACTTTCAGTACTTTTTAATTAGTGATGGTCTGAACAGAATCTAACTGATATCATGCTTCAGAATGTTTTGATTTTCCATAGAAGCCAGAAATCTGTAGCTACAGCAGCTTTTATATAGCTTCAAATGAGAGAACAGAGTTCTTGAAAATACAGACTACCCTGAAGTGCACCTTACAGTAATGAAGTAGTAAAGCTATTTTTTATGACCTATTTTCCTTAGTCTCATCTTCCTACTAACTTTTTTTGTGGAGTTTTCAGTATAGGAGAAAAAAAAAATCAGGACATTTGCAGCAGTATATTTGTTTGTACATACAAACAAGTTTTGGTTTTCTCTCGAACTAGATAAATGGATGCTTCTAGTGCTGGTATTTCAGGGCTGCACTGGTTAGCAATTTTCAGTATATGGTGTTTTGTGTGATGTTGATTAAACCAAAAGTTTGGATTATTTAGTACTGTTCAAATGTAACTTACATTTGAATGTAACGTACATTTCTAAATACTGTCATATTCTCACAAACAAATTGAGTTTGCTCAGACCACTTGGAAATCCATGGAAATTTCTTATTACTACTTATGGCAACACCATCTCTTTCTGCTGCCATTATTCCATTATTTGTCTGTGGAAAGTACTTCAAGACTATCTGTCACATCTGCAGCAACTGTAAGGGTATACTTTGAGCCAACATCTTTTTCCTGCTTGGATTTCAAGTTTGTATTTATGCGTCTCTTTGATGCCTTCACAAGGAATGCTTACACTTTGTAACTCTCAGTACACACAGCAGGAGCTATTTCAGCTTCCAAAAGTTCCCAATCCTTTGTTATTTTAGGAACTCCCTGAAATCTCACTGATTCTAATTTTCACAGAATTTCATCTTTTCCTCAGACTGAGCACAGAGCTCCTTTTCTGTGTTCAGCAATGTTTGGCAGTATCCTCTCCGCCATTTTGTCCTGCATCTAAAAGATGCATCCAGATGCCATTAGAAACTCAGAGCAAATTAGTTCTGTCTCATTCTAAAAGCCCTAAGAGATAAGTTGGTTTTGAATTAGATACCTTAGCTAAAGATGTCAGTTTTAGTGGTTGGCAGTTTTCAATTATGTCAGTCCAGCTAGTTCTCAACACACCTCACTGTCTTCTCTTCCAGCTTATACTTTTCCAGCTTCCAAATGAGACTGCTTTGAGAGATGGTGTAGAAAGTCTTACAAAACTTAAGGTATATTATATTCTCTGCTTTTCTCTTGTCCACGTAGCCAATGATTGCATCTTGAAAGGCAAATCGGGTTGGTTAAGGATGATTTGCTCTTAGTAAAATGATGTTGATTTCTCCCAATTGCCTTCCTGTCACTCAGGTCTTTGGTAATGGATTCCAAATGATTTTTGGATCGTGGATTCCATGATTTTTCTTTTGACTGAGATGAGCTTACAAGCTTAGAGACCATTGCCTCTTTGCCTCCTTTGAGTACAGGTGTAAGTCTTTCCCATAATCAGGGACACCCCACAGCTGTTGCAATTTTCCACTGATGTGGCCCTGCAATCGCATCATCCATCTCTTTCAGTACTGCCTGGGTACTTTTGATTTAGTCTCTCTGGTTAGAATACATTCAGCTGCTCTAAATAGGCCTTAGCCTGTTAGTTCCTTATGTCTGGCTCTTCCTGTGTTTCTAGATCATGTTAAGCCCAGATGTTAGGGAGTAGGATTTACCTATGAAAAGTGATCAGAATGGTCCAAATTTTAAGTAGACTAGAAGTACAAAACAATGGAGAAATGAGCATTAAAAAGGCAGTCTGAAAAATCCTGGTCTAATTTAATTGTAGGTTAGCTCATTTCTTTTTCTCACTCTCTTTGGTACTACTAAAGAACCTTTTTTATTTCAGTAACCTTCCACTGCTATCACCACATTTGTGCTTAACACAGGCAAATATAAATAAAACTTTCATTCAATACTTCTGTCTTGAGTCTTGAGCAACTTGCTGCATGCACAGACCATTCCTTTCTCACTGAGTTCAGCCTACAGAGTTTGAAGGTCTACAGTACATGGGTGGTCAAGAGTACTGCATTCTCCTGCTCTTTCCAATGAAAAACAGGCACTGGTAGAAGGTTTGGTAGTGTTGTTGTTTTGTTTGTTAGCTGGGTGTTTTGTTTTCACTAAGCCATATTTCTGCTTACTTTGCTGCCAAGACACTAAAAAGAAAAATTTTATTTAAAAGAGACATCTACTCTTCCTGTGACTACCCTGTAATTTAAATTTACTTATAAAACTAGGGATTAATGTGGGTGGATACAAAATTTCATATTTTATTCATCTAATTCTTTTCACAAAATCTTTTTCATATGAAATACAGCTATTTTCACATAAATCTACTCTGCCAGTCAGCAGATTGTCTACTTTCAAAAAAGCACCTACTCTTTTCATGTGATGAAATGGGATTTGTGGCTCTCTAGAGTTTTTTGCACCATTGTTAACGGTCAGGAATATTTTTAAATGCTTGTGAAAATTTCATTCTAGAAGAGTTGAGTGTGAACATAAGATTCAGTCAAAAGTTTTTTTGCAGAAAATGTTTCATACTTGTGCCTCTACTAAAATACAGAATAATTCAAAGCCTCCTCAGGGAACTGGTATTGGTACAAAAGCCAAAAGTGTACTTGAACTTTTGTGTGCTGTTTCCCTCTGGAAAGTTAGAAACTGTGAACTACATTTTTTTAATATACCACACAAAGTTGGGGAAAGTTGGAACAGTTCAGGAAGCAACTGTACTCGTAAGTCATGATCCTGGGGAAACACAGAAAATGCCCAGCACTTCACAGAATTGGACTCACTTAGTACTCTAAGGATCTGCAGTGCATCTGTCTGCAAGCCTAAGTGAGCTTTTCATGGGAATAGCGTGGGAACACAGACATTGATGAGATGCTTCTTTGTTTAGTGACTGCAGAAACCAAAAATAAAATTCAGAACAAAATAAATAAAGTGAGCCTGAAAGAAGAACAATTTTAGAACTTCTGGAAAAGGAATGATTTTTAAAGGGCTGTGTTCATAGTAAATGTAGCAATTAGTAAAAGTTTTTATAGAAATCCTGGCTCTGTATCAGTAGGAACTTCTTTGTCCCATAAATTAGAAATACATCATCTGTAGAAAACAATAATGTTTGGAACTTAAGTCAGATAGTGACAGAGCATATCCTTTACCAGCTGTGGTTAGCCATTGTTTCAATAGCAAATTATTATACCTGTTAATTAAGACAAAAAATGCAGTGTCATTTTTGTGATGTATGGAGCTGTGTCTACTCTAACCTCACTGATTCTAACAATCAAAGTCTTATAAGCAACTGAACTAAAATATGGAACTTTTTCCTGGAAAACATTTTGATATTTCAAGGCAAGCTACAGAAATACACAGCAGGGTAGATGATTTGAAGTTAAAAAACTTTGTAATTGTAAGAAAAAGTGTATATGTTCAAAAGTAAAATTAATTTATATGTTGTGTGTTAATCTTGCAAAATATTGTACTCTTATACATGATGCATAGAAGGTCTATCACAACAATCAGAATACTTGCAGAATTGGTTTTTTAGGCACTCAGAAGACCCCAAACATTCTTCTAAATGGTAAAGCATTATTATTATTTTCATTTTAAACATGAGAAATAACAGTTGTTTGTAATATTTGTAAGTGGCACAAAGATTGTCCGACTAGTATTAATGCTTTAATAGCAGACCATGACTATCCCCAGGAGTCTGACTCTAAGAAAAGGAATAACCAACCTGTCATCTTACCCATGCAGTAAGCTCATCCTAACTTTAACCTGCAGCATAATGAGCAGGTGTTGAATGGAACCCAGAATCCCCTGCAGTAAATTGGAAACAACCCTTCCTTCCTCCCAGGTTTTTTAAATATATCAGCAGCATGAGCAAAACTTCACTGACATGTTTCTATCAGTTTCTGGATTATTATGGCATCAAAGAGCCTATCTGTATAGATGGTACCTGAGAGTAAAATGAGATTACTGCGCAGAGATGGAGAATGTGTAGCGTGTGTGTTGTCTGTGCAGGTATCTCTCCATGTAGGCATGAACTATGAAATGCTAGTTCAGACATCCCCCAGTTAAGCTAAGATTTGAAAGACTCTGAAGAAATATGATTGGAATTGGTCATATCACAGACCTGGAGTAGTGCTCTTACTGGTAATACTTCCAGCTGAGGAAACTATATGGCAGATGATATTTCTCTGTTTTATTAACTGTACCAGAAGAACCAGGATTTTTGTTATTTGTTGAGCAGAGGACATTTGATATTCAGTTTGACCGGAGTTTAGATATTAAAATAGAAATGGCTATAAATTTTTTTCCTCAAACAAACAAAAAAAAGGAGATTAGGTTACAAGCATTTTAGCATAAAACAGCTGTGCAGATGAATCTTTTGTTTTCCAAAGAGGTTTTTCAAGGGCTTGGGGTATCTTTTAGAATTGCCATTGTCGCATTTGGACTAAAAAACCTACTTTGCATCATTTCCATAGGCCCTTTTAGGAGTCAAAGCTGCTGTTTCCTTTCACAGTGAGGAAGGTCTTATATTTACTTGTTACATGGTTTTGTTTCTTTTTTCTGTTTTGGAGAGGGGAAAAGGGAGTTGTTTTCATGAAAGCAGTATCTTTGCAACTTATTTGGAACTTAATTATTTTGAAAGAAATGAAAAATTCTTGAATGAACTGAAGTGTAAGTTTTCTTACTTTTTCACCCAAAAGATGTATTTTTGGTTTACTGCCTCTTTCACCCACGACCTTGACAAAGGCTTAAAGGTTAATGCACTACGTATGCAGAGAGAAAAAAAACCCCTCATTTCATTTCATCTTTCTTTCTCTTGAATGACCTAGAGATATACTGACTCAGTAAGGTCACAATATTGGCTTTTGGGGATTTTTAAGCTCATGCTCACTACATGAGCATGTTGGAACACAAACAAACTGAGATTCCAAGAATATTGTCTAATAAGCAAATGAGGCCCAGGTAGAATATTATAATGTTTATTCCTCTCCTTTCTACCTCCTCCTCCTGCCCAAGATAAAACCACTGTCAGCTTGTGTACTTCTAATCCTTGTCATCTTATTGTAAAAGTAAATTATGCTTCTGTCTCTTTTAGTAAACCAAGAGGAAACATGATAATTATCGAATCTATCAAGCTTGGTGATAACTTTCTGAAATGCATTAATTTGACACTTACTCTCCCTTATGCTCATGCAGTCAGATGCACTTTTTTTTCCATAATCAAATTAATGCATTTGCCTCTCCCAAACCTATCACTGTTTCTGGCTAGCATGTTACCCCTCTCCTGTTTCCATCATTTCATGAGTAACATCACTATTTTGTGACTCTTCAGCTTCCCGAGCAAAGAACTGTGATGTTTTGCAGAAAGTAAGGGTTTCACCATCATGGAATAAATGTAGCTTTTCTAGTAATTTATTATTTTATGCCTGGAGTAAAGCTCAAGTTCAAGAGACTCATGAAGGATCTGCTTTAGATCATTTCCCACCTGGTCCAACAAGAGTAATATCGCAGTGATCGTATCCACGTGAGACTGTGAGCATAAAGATTTGTGCCAAAACATACATACCGTGTATTAACAACTAGCTGCTTGGGTGTCTTAGTAAGTAGTTGCTGCCCTCCCATTAGGTGTCAATGAGTTGCTGCAATGCTCTACACCTGATTTTCTTCTGCAGAACGTGAAGAACATAATGAGGTTTTCTTTGACCAGCATAAATACCCATGCTTTGTATGCAATATTCCATAAAGTCAATTGTTACTGCAATTGTTACTGCTGCTAAACTCAGTGAGATCTGAATCCAGGAGAATAACACAAGTGGAATTCAAAATCATAGATAGCAATTGAGCACTGGATTTGGGCAGTGTCAGAAAGGTCATCAAAATCAGATTGATTTTTTACATATCTGATGATTTGTTTAGCTAAGCTTTTTTTTCAGTTAGATCATGAATATGCAACATTAGTGTTACGATAGATTCTGGCACTTGCAGCCATGAGGTGAGCTTCTTCATTTTCATCTCTCCACCCATCAAAATTAGTAAGAGTGGCTTGCTTTTCTTGAGATGAAGGGCAAAGGACTCCTTTTGTTTCTTTGAGGTGGCTAGGGAAAGACAGGAATGGTATGATTTCGTTGGGTTTAAATTGCTTTTTCACTCTGCAAGTAGGTGCTCACAGGTATTTAGTAACTTGGAGTCATCATGTAACATTTTAGTTTCTACCATCACATGATACTATAAATTCATATTTACATGAAATGTGGAGTTATCTAAGGTTGTAACTTTTATATATAAGGGGATGAATAAAGACTGAAATCACCTGGGATTCCTGTCAGACATGTAGAAACATTCCTCAGACTTCAGGGCTTAAAGGCAAAAATCACATTTGTAGACATTGCATGATGTTGAAACAAATGGGAAACATGAGACTCTAATTATCTTTTACTGTTGCCTTATAGAGTTGCGTGGCTTGTGGTTCCCAAATAGTTTAGTTTTGCCAGTGTTACAGGGTTTATTGATATGTTTTTTATTGTAAAAGGTTTTATAAGATAAATATTAGCCAAAAAAATTACTTATGAGCTTGGGAAAAAGCTCTCTGTGTAAATAAACACTAATAGAACAACTGGTGATTGATGAAAAACATGAGTACTCTTGGGGCTGCTTCAGTTCTAGAGGTAGTATGTCACATCTCAGCTTTGGTGTTAACATTTTAGTTATGTTTTCTTTAGGAAAGAGATACATATGTTTGGGGGAATGGGAGGAAGCACAGGTTTTTTTATCATTAAAAGCTATTTAAATGTTCTTTAACATAGAACTAAAATTTAACTGACCCCACATTCAAGTACTGTATGTCCATCCCAGTACATAAAGAGCAGTTCCTTTTCTGGTGAACTCCTGGGAGATATCAAAAATAAGTTTATTTTACACATTTGCTTTTATTCCAAGTTGAGTCCTTATATAAGCTAAGGTCTAGCAATTGCTAATTTAAAAAAAAAATCATAATTATTTTTCACAAAATGTGTGACAGTAACTCTTGGGATATTTAGAAACCTGCAGCTGCTGCTGTGAAGACTCTAACATCCCTATAGAGAAAGAACTTAATTCTGTATTATGGCCAGATTCTACTTAAAAATCTGGACAAGCTGCAAACAAGCTGTTGTCTTATCTGTCATATAAACCAGTTTCATTCAGTCCTGACAGATTTCAGAGCATTGGGAGCTTGCCCTGATCTGTGGAAAGTCTGTGATAACACCAGACAGAGCACAGGACAGTTATCCTGCATCTTTGTTTTGCACTTCCAATCCAACAAGGTTCACACTCTGCCAGCTGAATGACAAAGACAGAGAAAATTATCAGACCACCCCAAGTGCAGGCTCTTGGCAACTGGCTCATGGAAGGGGACCTGCCAACCATCCAGCACTAACTAGAAGGGGTCTCTGTGCATGACCTGAGTGGCATAAAGAGGCTCAAGCAAACAAATATCTAGTCAGAAAACAAAGTGGGAAGTGGCATGCAACTAACTGAAGGAGAACATATGCAGGCAAGCATGTACTTCCAGTAGAACTAAATTCAAAGTGTTGTCATAACCTTAGCCAGACACATCTGAATGTGACATTAATTTCTTATTTAAAATGAGATCATTGATGCAGCTTTATTGTGCAGTGGATTTTAATTGCCTTCTGCTCTACTCTTCAGTGAAAGGAAAGGCCACAAAGAAAGACCTTGCTAAATTCCCCTTCAAAAGCTGGTCTGTCCTGAAAGTTGATGGGTTTATTTTTAATCTTTCCTCTTCCAGATGGAAAAAAAAATAATCAAAATTGTTAAAGTTGTGGGGAACAAAAAACTTACTTTAAAAATTACAAGTTTAATAAAATAATGTTTTGTGAATAGATCTGAGTGACAAACTAATCACTCTTGAATTTTCTTCTACATTATTGCTGTGATTTCAGTTCAATGCAAGTTATTCTCTTAATCTGATTCATTAGCATGGAAGGCTTTGTTTTCCAAAGCTCAGAATTTACCAGTAGTTTTTATTCAGTATTTTGGTGTAATGGGGATATAACTGATGAAATTATTGCTTATGGACTGCAGTATTTCCCTAATTTCAAACCGTCTGAATGGTCATGAATTTTTTTCTTTGTAAAATAACCCAGTTAATTTTTAATTGCTGCTTATGCAAATCAAGAAAACTGGAGCACACCTTCTAAATAAAATAAAATACAATGTCTATTTAAGAACTCCAGATGATACAGAGTATACGCTGTTTGAGGAGAAACTAAATAATGCTTAAAATTTGTTCTTTGTCTGAGCATTGTTGACCTCAGTTTTCAGGTACAAGCTTGTTTACTGGAATAGAGCTCTCTGCCATTTGGTTCATTAGTCCTTCCTTGGCAGTTATACATTGTGTTGATATTACCTCCTTTCTTTCTTGTTAGAAGTTCAATAGGTAGCCCATATTTAGAGGAATTTAGATTTTTGTTTTGATCAGTTGAGGAGAAAAAAGACAACAGATATATATTTCAATCGGTTGTTTCTGGTCTTAAAATCAAAGATCCTCTCTAAAACCTAAATATAACACTATTTTTTATGTTTACAGACTTTAGAGGTTGGTCTCTTTTCTGCTCCTAATGCAATATAAAGCCTCTAGTTTTTTAGAATAGGAACATGGATTTGGTTTTGAAGCAAACAATTTCAGTGAAAAACACAATTTTTTTCACAAAAGGAGCATCCACTAAGGAGAGATTTAGACCATGATTTTTAATTGCAGGAATAATAGGTGAATAACATAGAAGCAATTCCAAAAATAAAAAAGGGGATTTATAACAGCTTGAGCTTAGCAACTGTGAGTCATCTGTGAAGGCTGGATTTTCCCTTTCTGGTCAAATCCTCATATGCTAATCTTTGCTGTGAAGTTTTCCCTTCACCTTAGACAGTGGAAGACATTATCTCCACGGGCAAAATTGTAAGGAAGTGCTTGTGAAACAAGAGGTACTGGATCATTAGCAAGAAAATTTCCCAATATTTCTTTCAACTACCTAAAAAAAGCTGAATAGCTGACAGCCTTCTATGATGAAAGGACTTTGTAGAATATCCATCGTTGGTTGGATGGCAGTATTGAAAACTTTATCTTCTGAAAAAAGAAAAAAAAAACGCAAAACTATTATTCTAGACCCCCAAAAACTCAATTTAATGGCTTTGCAATAAAGATGCTGTGTCTTTTTTTTCAAAAATTGAAATACAGAGTCACTTCAACATGTCTAAGAGATAGTACAAAAATAAATAGATGTCACTAGTTACTTTTTCAGACATTGTATGATACAAACTCCTCTACAATAACTTGTCAGTTTATACAAATCGTTGCTACCTAGTTTAGCCATTTGCAGATGAGTCAGTCATGATAGAGCTGTTTATGTTATCTGAGTGCAAGGAAACAAAATGAAAGCTAGTTTAATTTTATTCATAATGGCTTTGTCTGCAGGTTTGGGGTCAGCATACCAATAATGTAGCTTTGCCCTGCAGTTAAGGGAAAGCAAAGGTGTGCTCAGGTCGGACTGGCTGCACCTCAACTTTTTCCAATGGCAGTCTTGCAGCTCAGCGTACCCTCACCTCTGCTTTTTGCAGATAATGCCTCCTGCTTTCACCACTGCATGTATTTATTGACTATACCTCTTCTAATACAAACAGTTATGGTTCTAATTTTTTATCCCAGATCAGAGATTAAATACGTAGGTTTTGACATATATATTTATTATGGAAGGAACATAATTTGAAGAGTGAGGAGGGATTCTTTCTTTCCTTCTTTCATAGAGAAAAACTGCTCATGGCCAAAATGAATGTTTGCTGTTTGAAAATGTGAGGTGGGTTGTTTTTGGGGTTTTGGTTTTGTTTATGTTTTTTCATATTTACTATTCCTTCGTGTTAAAATATTCTTAAAACCTCAGGAAAAAAAAGAAGATATTTTGATTTTGGTCAAACAAAAGTTTTAATTTGTGCAAAAATTTTATTTTAAGTTTTGATTTGCCAGAACTTTCCACCACATTCTTTCTTGCTGGAAGACAGCTTTTCCACCAAATGCCTAATAAAATTGACAAGAAGTGGCAATTTCACCCAGTATTTGCAGGTAATAATTTCTATCTATGGACAGTAACTGCAATTTTAAAGAAAAATGTCCAATATGCATCCAAAATATCCAGCAGAGCTTCACTAAGGGCAAGTCCTGCCTGCCCAGCGTAGTGGCCTTCTACAATAGAATGACTACATCAGTGGACAAGGGAAGGGCTACAGATGTCATTTATCTGGACTTCTGCAAAGCCTTTGACATGGTCGCCCTAAACATCCTTCTCTCTGTATTGGCGAGAGATGAATTTGATGGTTGGACCACTCAGTGGATAAGGAAGTGGATGGATGGTTGCATCCAGACTGTAGTGGTCAGTGCCACGATGCACATCAGTGACAAGTGGTGTCCCTCAAGGGTTTATATTGGGACCAGCACTGTTTAATATCTTCATCACTGACACAGGCAGTAGGATTGAGTGCACCCTCAGCAAGTTTGCAGGTAACACTATAGGCACTGAAAGGAATGAGGCTGCATACACACACAGAAGTTCAATTTTGGGATTTCTCCGCCGATGTTTTTTGGCATTCCCCTTTTATTCATACTCCCTCATAAACAGCACCTGGTGTTGTCTTTTAGTTAATTGAAACTCCCAGGATTGTTCTAAACTGGTGTTTTGATCCCACACATTCACCTCGCATCATGTGGTGTCAGTGTTCAGCCGTGAGAGAAAAAACACACACTATCATGAAGGCCATTAAGTGGTTTTCCACTTTGAGAAACGCAACATTCTCTCTGTCAAAAAACTTAGCCAAGGTCGGTCCTCCCTTTTGATTCCAGTTAACTAAATTCCGGTGCAGAGTGACTCATCCTGTTCCCACAAACACCAAGCTGTCTGATGCAGCTGACACGCCTGAAGGACAGGATGCCATCCAGAGGGACCTGAACAAGCTTGATAATTGGGCTCATGGGAGCATCGTGAGGTTCAACAAGGCCAAGTGCAAGGTTCTGCACCTGGACTGGGGCAAGCCCTGGTATCTGTGTAAGCTGGGGCATGAGCAGATCAAGAGCAGCCCTCATGAGAAGGTCTTGGGAGTGCTGGTGGATGAGAGGTTGGACATTAGCCAACCATATCCTGGGCTGCATCAAAAGAGGACAGGCCAACAGGCCGAGGAAGGTGATTCTCCCCCTCTGCTCTGCTTTTGTGAGACCCCATCTAGAGCACTGAGTCCAGCTCTAGGGTCCACAGCACAGGAAAGACATGGACATGTTGGAGTTCAGAGGAGAACCATGAAGATGATCAGAGGGCTGGAGCACCTCTCCTATGAGGAAAGGTTGTGAAAACTTGAATTTTTTAGCATGGAGAAGAGAAGGCTCCAAGGAGACCTCACTGTGGCCTTCTAGTACCTAAAGGAGGCTTATGATAGAGATGTGGACAGACTTTTTAGCAGAGCCTATGGTGATAGGACAAAGGACAATAGTTTTAAACTGAAAGAGAGTCAATTTAGATTAAATATGAGGAAGAAATTTTTTACAATGAGGATAGTGAAACAATGGAACAGGCTGCCCAGAGAGGTGGTGGATGCACCATGCCTGGAAACATTCAAGGTCAAGTTGGACAGGGCTCTGAGCAACCTGATCTAGGTGAAGATGTCCCTGCTCATTGCAGAGGGGTGGAACTAGACGCTAACTCAAACTATTCTACGATTCTATAATGCTATAGTGTTTTACATGCACTTTACACTCATATTTGCACACATATTAACAGTGAATCAGTTGCAATACAGCAAGGATGCATGCAAAAAATTTCAACATCACCTTTCAAATGAGATTTTTTGAAGTTAAAAATCCCATCCTCTAATTTGAAAGAAAATGCTTAATATATTTCAGCAATGATCTGATAGGGATTTCCTCTTTTTTTCTCCTTTCTTATTTCCTTTTCTTTCTTAGTGCTGCTAAGACCACATACTATTAAAAATATAGAGAGGAGTCTGATTTTGGGGGGGTGTTTGTTGAAATCTTTCAAGGGCGTGTGTTGGCTTTTTTGTAAAACACGTGATCTGATCATGCAGAAATTGTTAGTTCAATTCTGAGGAGTGTGAGAAAAAATATGAAGTTACAGTGAACCCATCTGGTCAAGCAGGAAAATCCAGTTTAATTTCTCTATTGCCAGAAATGTTAAATCACTTCCTGGGAATGCAATTCATTTGGAACATATGGAACTCATTGGAAGGTCTCCAGTGAATTCAAAACTGTACTGAAGATGAGAGAATTTCTCCTAAGTAACAATCATGTTTTCCCACTGGACAGCATGAAAGCAGCATGTGTAGCTGTATTAACAAAAAGCTAAACAATAGTAGGACTGTCTGAGATCTTGTAGAACAAGATTTGCCTGTGGTTTACTTTATTTTAAATTTTCAAGAGATGCTATGTCCATTTAGGGGTTTTTTTCTCAGCTTTTGAGAGGCAATAGAATGTTCTGACACAACTTTTAGCTCATTTATTTCTGCAGAACTACACTCTGTTTAGAAAACAGACATTTGAAAGCATCATACAAGATTTTTTTTTTTACATTGTGGATCAAGAGGGTAGTTTTGGGGATGGGTTTTTTTCTTTATTGGGGTGTTTTTTAATCAGGGACTTTACATGTACAATATATTTTAATAAAATAGGAAGATTCTCAATTTTGCTGCAAACTAAGCAAATCTAAAGCTTTGGCTAAAAATATGATAAACATATGAGTTCTCCTTAAATCGTAAAGAACTAATGTAAAGACTTTCTTGGTTATATACATTGTCTTAAGGAAAATACTTTTCATAACTGTTGTGAGGGATTCAAAATTTATAAGTGCACCACAGCACTGTGTTCTGAGTCAAGGATTTGTGTTACTTGCAGGTTTTACATTGGGAAAAATATTGATATTCTTTGGAAAAAAATATGCTTCCTTTTCTGTCCCAAACAAAATATTTTACTTTCATTAATTTGATGCTATTACAGGGAGTGAAGTTTTTGAGATAATTTCTGTTTTCTTTTTTTTGCTTAAATTCACATGAATCTGAGAAAATATTTGGTTCATGAAAAATGACGTAATTTTTTGTTATGCAGTTAATCGATAAAACCGAATCAGAGAGCACTAGTTCTTTAATTTTAAGAGCAAATGGAGCCCAGGGGCAGCATGCCAGTGTTGTAGATGAAACCAATAGCCCAGCTGAAGTGACTCTGCACCAAAGCATGCGGTGTGGGTAACAAACAGGAGAGGCTGGAAGCCAGCGTGCATCAGGGAAACAATGACGTAGTCACC
Source organism: Pseudotriccus pelzelni (assembly GCA_035584735.1). Classification (NCBI taxonomy): domain Eukaryota; kingdom Metazoa; phylum Chordata; class Aves; order Passeriformes; family Tyrannidae; genus Pseudotriccus; species Pseudotriccus pelzelni. The sequence goes on from JAWMRA010000130.1 coordinate 44,627,299, forward strand.
ATCACTGAAATGTGGTGGGATGATTCATACAACTAGAGTATTGCAATGGATGGTTAGACATTCTTCAGAAGGGATAGGCAAGGAAGGAAAGGTGGTGGAGTGTCTCTGTACACTAGGGGATGTTTTGACTGTATAGAGCTCAAGGACAGTGATGATAACGCTGAGTGTGTATGACTAAGAACCAAGGGGAAGCTAACAAGGCAAACATCCTGGTGGGAGTCTGTTACAGGCCACCCAAGATGGATGAAGAGGAAGATGAAGCATTCTATAAGCAGATGGCTCATGCTTCATGATTCCTAGCCTTGTTTTTGTGGGAGACTTTCACTTGCCATATATCTGCTGGAAACTCAACACAGTGGAGAGAAGACAGTCTAGGAGGTTCCTGGAGTGTGTGCAAGATAACTTCCTAACAGCTGATAAGCAAGCCTACCAGGGGAGGTGCCCTGCTAAACCTGCTGTTTACAAACAGAGAAGGGCTGGTGGGAGATGTGGGGGTTGGAGGCTGTCTTGGGCATAGCAGCCACAACGTGACGAAGTTTTCAATTGTTGGAGAAGTAAGGAAGGGGGTCAGTCAACAAAACCTCTACCTTAGGCTTCTGGAGGGTAGACTTTGGCTTTTTCAGGACATTAGTTCAGAGAGTTGCCTGGGCAACAGCCCTGGAAAACAAAGGGGCCCAGGAAAGCTAGACGTACTTTAAGAAGAAAATCTTAAAGATGCAGGAGCAGGCCATCCCTGTGTACTGAAAGACATGGATGGGAAAGAAGACCAGCCTGGCTGAACACAAAGCTTTTAATGGAACTCAGGACAAAAAAGAGAGTTTATGACCTTTGGAAGAAGGGGCAGGTAACTCAGGAAGAGCACAAGGATGTCACTAGGTTATGAAGAGAGAAAATTAGAAAGGTGAAAGCTCAGCTATAACTCAATCTGGCCACTGTTTTGCAAGATAATAAAAAGTATTTTTACAAATACATTCACAACAAAAGGAATGCCAAGGAAAATCTCTATTCTTTATCGGACGTGGGGGGACCATTGTCACCAAGGATGAGGAAAAGGTGGAGGTACTTAATGCCTTCTTTGCCTCAGTCTTTAACATAAAGGCTGGTTATCCTCAGGGCAACAGGCCCTCTAAGCAGGTAGACAGCCCATGGCTTGGACAGGTTGGGTTAAAAACTGTCCAGACATCCAGGCCCATAGAATGGTGGTGAATGGTGGTGTATCCAGATGGTGCTCAGTCCTGGAGGGGGTTCCCCAAGGCTCAGTACTGAGGCCAGTCCTGTTTAATATCTTTATTGACGATCTGGGCAAGGGCATCAAGTGCGCGCTTGGTCAGTCTGCAGATGAGTTGAGCTTGAGTGTTGATATGATGGAAGTTAGGAAGGCTCTGTAGAGTGGTGTGGACATGCTGGATCAATGGGCTGAGGCCAACAGTATAAAGTTCAACATGGCTGAGTACTGGGTCCTGAAACTGGGCCACAACAACTCCATCTACTGCTGCAGGCTGGAGGCAGAGTGGCTGGACAGTGGCCCAGAAGAAAAGGACCTGTAGGTGCTGGTCAGCAGCTGGCTGACCATGACCCAGCAGTGTGCCCAGGTGGCCAAGAAGGCCAATGGCATCCTGGCCAGTATCAAAAATAGTGTGGCCAGCAGGACCAGGGCAGTGATTGTCCTTCTGCACTCAGCACTGGTGAGGCCACATCTCAAGTACCTGTGTACATTTCTGAGCCCCTCACTTCAAGAAAAACATTGAAGTGCTGGAACATGGCCAGAGAAAGGCAAGAAAGCTGGGAAAGGGTATGGAGGATAAGTCAAATGAGGAGTGGCTGAGGGATCTGTGGTTGCTTATGCTGGAGAAAAGGAGGCTCAGGGGAGACCACATCACTCTCTATAACTACCTGAAAGGAGGTTGTAGCATAGTGGGGCTTGACTTCTTCTTCCAGGCAGCTAGTGACAGGACCAGAGGAAATGGCTTCAAGCTGCATCAGCGTAGGTTCAGGTTGGAGCTTAGGAAGAATTTCATCTCTGAAAGGATGGTTAAGCATTGTAATGGAGTGCCCGAGGGGGGGGGGGGGTTGGAGTCACAATCCCTAGAAGTGTTCAAGAAAATATGGGATATGTCTAGTTGACAAGGTGTTGTTTGATCAAAGGTTGGACTTGATGATCTTGAAGGCTGTTTCCAGACTTATGATTCTATGAAATGGAACCATGTTTAGCTGAAAAAAAAGTAGGCTAGTTTTGATATCAAGAAGAAAAGTGAGACAATAGAAAAAAATCTCCGTATTTACATAATTCACTGTGGGGGATCTGGAGTAGTAAAAAATGGTGGTGACAGGTAGTCATTACCATGTGAGGTCCTTCTCATAATTTCTCTAGTAAAAGTTACATACTTTGTGATACTATCATTTTAAATGTATTTCTTTATCTGAACGAACTAGTATTATTTTTTTTCCCCATGCAGCTAACCTTTTTAAAAATTCTTACATTTGATAATTTGCATAATCCACATCTCTCTAGCATCACTCTAGCATCAGTCAATGAATTGCTGGAAGTTTACTGTAGGAATGTAGGAAGTCCTTTTATCTGTAAAACTCACTCTACCTTCAGGTTTTCTGGAATTTATAGTGCTTCTTCATCCTACTTAACAGAAATAGAAATTTTGTGATTTACACATCTGCCCTGAGGCATCATGGTTCTATGTATTTCCGTTTACAGCTTTTTACTTGGGTTAAACCCAGTAAATTCTAACAACCCTTAAGACTGCCATCTAACAAATTCCCTAAAATTTATGTTTCATTGTAAATCAATGTTTTAATGATCATCAATTAGAAATATTGTGTATTTCCAGGAAATAATTTGTTGTGAGAAATGGCATTTTTAACAATATTTAAAATCTGATATACCAATATGAAAAAAAAAAATCTATATGTTGATATGAATGATTATGACAGCTGTTTCAGAAGTGTTCATTCAGGCCAAAGGCACTGCTAGTGACTTGCAGTGCCATTATAAACATGATTAAAGTCCATTTAAGTCTGTCATAAAGCCATGAGAAAATTATCTTCTCTATTTATCATACTTATCATATTGTCATATGCCCATTGAGTTTTGTAACTGCTTTCCCCCAGTTATTCATCTTGGCTTTGCATTTTAGACTTTACAAAGGCTGTCCCCATCAAACTGTTATGTCTTTTCCACAACACAGCTTATGGCTTCAATGCTGACACTGCTTGTTGCGGCATCTTCAGCTGCCTCAATGGTATGCTCTAAGCTTTTCTTAAAGTTTTTTTCTTCTATGAATCTGGCTAAGAAATCTCAATACTAAAAGGTGATAACAACCTGTCCCCATCTTTCCTTCCTTTTTCCTGACCCACTCATTTGATTTAAGCTTGTGTTCCCTTGTTCTTTCTTGTACTGTTTTCCTTTCCTGTTTGTTTGCTTGTTTCTCACCTTCTTCTCTTTACAAAGTTCTCTCTTTACAAGTTTCCTCCTTGTACAAATGTTAATCACAGAATCACAGAATATGCTGAGTTGGAAGGGATCCACAGGGACCATCAAGTCCAACTCTTTGTTCTGCACAGAACTTCTTGAACTCTGGCAGCCTTGTTGTTGTGACCTCTTCCTTGGGGAGCCTGTTATAGCACCCAACCACCCTCTGGGTAAAGAACTTTTTCTAATATCCAACCTAAACCTCCCCTGACACAACTTCAGGCCATTCCTTCGGGTCATGTCACTGATTACCATAGAGAAGAGATCAGTGCCTGCCCCTCCTCTTCCCCTCCCAAGGAAGTTGTAACTGCAATGAGATCTCCCCTCAGTCTCCTCTTTTAGGAGCTGAACAGACCAAGTGACCTCAGCTGCTCCTCATACAGCTTCCCCTCAAGGCCCTTCACCATCCTCGTTGCCCTCCTTTGCACACACCCTAATGGTTTAATTTGGGGTAGATAGCTTAATAGCTTAACCACTTAGGTCTCGGTAAGAGAAGAAAACTATATACTCATTTTCAACATTTTATCAATCTTTTAAATTAAAATCTATACATGAGACACTTTTCCTTTCCTTGAAACTGAGACCTTGGTTCACTCTGTGATTTTATTGCTTCTTTGGCATGTTAATTTTCTTCAGTTCATTTAAATTAGTGCCTTTGTTACATTACTGGAGCAAAATGGTCTTTTTGAACAAATATATGTTTGCAAAATGCAAGGGAAATGTTTTTCAAGCAAAAGGCTATTGTTTTGAAAAATATTAGTCTGATGGTATGATATTTTTAAATGTCAAATTCAAACAACAGGTATTTAACCAGTCAGAGTGCAGGTGAAACAGAAAGAATCACAAAAGATATGTATTAATATTTATCATCTAAGACATGTTCTAGTTGAAATTTTGTACAAAATACCATTCAGGAAATGATATAATACACTCTTTTATATAGCAGGACAAGTCAAATCCTGAAATTAAATTTTCAAAGCCTAGTTTGGGAACTCTGTAGCAAATCTGAAGCTTGTTGGTTTGTTATTCCTGCCTATCGCTCCCCTCTTTCTTTTACTGTGAATCTGCAGCAGGAAAATCTGCTGAATAAAGGCTAGACTATCGTAGTAGAACATGATGTAAAATTGATACCCCAGCTCACATGGCAGTTCTGCATACATTGCATACTCAGTGTGATTTCTCATCCAGCCTTTCTTATCTTTATGATAAAAGCACATTTTAGAATTCTTTTTATATGTGTGGCATACAAATTCCCTTTTAATATTCATTCAGTCTATAACCTCCTTATTTTTATAAGAAAAATCCACTCAGAAAATTCTCCTACGTTAAGAAAAGCATAATATGCTTTTTTTACATCCATTCAAAAAAAAAAACCCACACAATTTTCCAAGTCCAGAAACAATTACAACTGATATGAAAACAATTCTATTACTTGTTGCTGAAAATTTATATAAAAAGTAAGAAACTGATATATTATAGAGCAACGTATATTTGAACCTAAGTCTTAATTATATGGAATCAATGGCAGAACTCCACTTGATTTCTGCAGAAGAAAGATTTGGCATTTCAGTCTCATCTTCAGCCACATGGATTTTGTCTTCACTCCCTCAGAATTATTAAGTAATTTCCCAGTGGAATTTTGTGGGCAAGTATTCTGGGATGATTATTTCAAAATGCGATCATAGGAATATCTTATTAACTCCATCTCCTCCCTTCTCTTCTATTCGTTTTTAACAGTAATTAGTTTCATAATAGATTACAAAACATTCAAATGAGAACTGTATGTTTCTCTCCAGAGTGCTTAACACAGTGAGACCTTAGTTCTTTCCAGACCTTCTGGACAGTATAAAATTTACCTTAAGAATTTATAATGTTTCCCTAATATTAATAGCAGTATCTTTTTTGTTTTTCCTTTCAGGCTATGCCAATTATTTCAGAGAAAGAGAAGGCTGGTGAGTCAATACTCATTTTCTTATTTCCTTGTTGTCTTTGGTTTTGGAATACAGCGTTGCTTAACTAAGTGATAAAAACCAGGCTTCGATTGTGGGTTTCTAACCTGTAGGATTACAGGTCTGACAAATGTCTATGTAAAGGTTGTTTCCTGAATAGGGTATTTTTCTGAAAAGCAGTCCAGCTTTGTGGGTGATACTAATAAAGATGTTTGAAACTGTCCTACAAAGTATCTGGTTGGATTGTAGCTGCTCCGTAAATGTCAGTCTTCCTGTAGTTACTGACTTGTTATTCAACCAGCTATTATGATTTACTAGATGTCTCAATTAACAGACATGGATGCAAATGGGTTTTCTCAAGTCAGTGAAATTTGATGACTTAGGGTGAGTTTTATTGCCTGTCTTTAAATATGGCAGGAAATTCCAGTTACCTGGAATATTTCACTGGAAATAATAATGTTTATTTTGTCTAAGTGCTTCCAGAATATTGAAAGATTGTTTTTCTATTATTTTCTGTCACATGTGTTCTCTGAACACTGTATGTACTTTGGTGTTGGTACATGGAATCCATTAATGATTGCCTGCTAGACACTGTCAAAGGGGTTTGTTCTTGTGACAAACACTAGGGAACGCTCCACTCTTAGCACTGTAGTTCTCTAGAATCTCTGTGGTTGACTATGACTAGCTTCACTATTTGCAGCTAATTTCAAATAAGCTCGTCAAGTATGAATGCAACGTTGGAAGTTTTTGTACCTGTCTTGTAATTGCATACCATACAGTATTAAAAACTATCTGAAAGTCTTTAAGAAATCTTCAGGGCATAGACTTGTAATGATCCCAGTTTTAAACTAGAGGAATAGAGCTGTAACAAATATTTGCCATAGCTAACAGTTTGTAAAACTAGAAATGAAACTCAGAGCTCTATGTTTACTTCTGCAGCGTCAAAACTACCTAACATGTCCGTGTTGATGAGGGTATAAAATCAGTGTTTTTTGACCTACACGCTATAACCCGTACATATTCATATGAATCTCTCTCCTTTCTTTCTGCTCAGACTTCAGTGTTATGGGGTTTTGTGGACAGCATTATACTTAATATTGCAAATATTAGGTGGAACTTCATGCCACATGAAGTCAGTTTGCTGACATTTCCATGCACATGAGTACAAGCTCAAGTGAGAATGAAAATGTTGTTGTTTTTTAAATCACTTTTGGCTCTTGTTTAACTCTACAGCTCAGAAGCTCACAAGGTCATGTTAGGGGTTTTGCGATATTAAGCATGCATTAGGGAAATGATTATTAAAATCAGGCCTATTGACTGAAGTGATTGGTTCCAGGGGTAGTAATTGCTATTTTTGTCAAATCCAATTGGATCTTGATTCAGACATTCAGGTCCCATGCTTTGCAGTTTATCTTGCCATCATTTTATCATTGCTGCTTACAGTTCGCCGGATAAATTACATTACAAGAGTAATGAATGAAGCCTTCAAAAAAGAATATAGCATATCTGCATGTCTGCTGTAAGAGAAAAAACCAAATACTCATTTTGTTATTTATTTGAAAATACCAACAATCTAGCTCATTCTAGTTTATATTATTATGAATAAGCTAAAATGCATTACAAAATGTTACAGAACAAAAAGAAGGAGTTGTTTATGTTATTACTGGTAAGGCTATTAACATAGGAAGTAAAGCAATTAGCTAGCATTGTATTAAAATTGGATTAAAATAAACTCAAAATTTCTAGTCAAACATCTTATCTCATCTTGAGAAAATTTTCTTGTATGTCCCTCTTTCCTACTTCCTACTATTTGGTTCCATCTGCAACTGGAATAATAAATAAAACAAAGTAGAATGGCTGTTATTCCAATGTTTCTGGTTTAGCAATTTTATGTACAGAAATAAAAACTTGTTTTTCACAAGACTTCCTATTCTCTAGACTCCAGATACTTTGATACTTTCGATTGCTTTTCCTATAGGCAATCAAATATTTAGATTTGTAAATGGACCAAGCTGCTTAAACAGCCTAGAAGTTCACACGTTACTGATTACGTTTATAGCAGCTGTCAATCCTTGAAATTAAATATTTTCTTGATTTTTATGTATTTTCCAACACACAGTAAATTTTAACATCAAATTCAAACTTTCAGATGAGGTATTTAAAAAAAAAAAACACCACACATACTATTTTTAGATTTGGAGCAAAGCCAAACATAATCTGAAAACATTGCTGCTTTTGTTAATTAATAACTCAAGAGTTGCGTAACCAGTTAATTTTTTTAACAGTGGAAACTGCAGTAAAATGTGCAGTTGCAGAGTCCCTTTGGCAAAAATCTATAAATGATCAGTATATTGAACATCAGTCATGCTTAAATATGTACACTATTGCTTCCACTTGTGTGAATTAGGGCATTGCAAATGATGTACTGTGGCATCAGCTATTTCTGAGTAATGCATTTTTAAGAAGTCTCAATATTGTTGACATTTCTGGCAATGTTGACAAAAATAAATCTTTCAAAATAACATTTTGAGGTAGAAGTTAAGATCAAGCACTATGCACTGTTGGGGAAAATGAGGGCTCAAGCCAAGAGATGACTCAGGATTAGTACTGCTGGCACCTAAATCAAAAATGCAGGCCAGAAACCAGATTCAAAACACTATTTTTTCAGATTCATCTGTTTTTCTTTTGAGTAATTTATGTATTTGCATCCCTTTACTTACCTTGCTGACTGTTGTGATTTTTATTGTCTTATTCTGTCCACAAACTCTAAAGAAATTTGAGGGATGTAGTTCATCATACTTGTCTGTAATGCATGTGTCTGTGTCAGGGTTAGTGGTGTTGACTTCATTTACAGTCTAAAATAATCAGCATCTGAACCTTTGCTTCACATGGCTATATGTCAGCATCTGTTTTACTGATGTGAATCACAGGATGAGGCTTCATGAATATTGTTGGTTAACTCTCCAGTAGTTGTAAAGTCAAGATGGCTCTTAATACAGGTGTTATATTCAGTACAATGAACCCACTGTGAGCCTCCTACTTCAGGGCTAACTTTTGTTCCAGGAGCAGTGTTCCCAAAACAAAGGTGAAATAACTGTAAGTCAATATTAGAATTATTGCTTAAGTCTCTTTGTGTACCTGCTTCATGATTTCCCAATGTATCCTCAAATATTTGTAGGGAATAGTGAACTCTGTAACCTAAAAACATTGCTATAACAGACCTGGCAGGAAAGGTAGAGTGAATTTCCACATCTGGTCACAGACTAGCACAGCTCATTTCTCTTGAGGTGACAAACTATGTGCTATCAAATAAACAGGGCAGAAGGTTTAGTCTAGCCTTAAACAAATATTAAATAAATATTAACACCATTGGTCCATAATGTTCAGCATGATAATAAATATTTTTTTCCTGCGCATAAAACAACTGTCCTGTGGTAATTTCTGTTGAGCACACATTTAGAATAGTTGCTGCTCTAAAAATAAAAAAAGGGTCTTTTAAGTGAGAATAGCAAGTGAATATGCTTTTGAGTTTTCATGATTCTATCAAAATATTCCCTCCCTATGCTTTAAAACATACTGTAGAAATAGTGCACAACCTCTTCGGGTAAATCTCAGTGTGCTCTCTATCCTGTAGGTTAGAGAGGTCTACTTCAAGTCTACTTCTGCTTGCAGGAGAACAGATTTGATAGACCATTCCTCAACTGTGTTTTCATGATCAGCAAGCCAACAAGAGGACAAAGTCTTGACCACAGCAGCCTCACTGGATCTCTGGCCAGCATACTATGTTTGAAAGCTCCCCAGTAGTGCTACAATATGAGCCTAGCAGTGAACAAGCCTTTTTTTTTTTCTTCATTATTTTCCTGCATCGAATCTAGATTTCTGGTAAAGACACTAATTAATAAAGTACAGGCTCTACTGTCCTTCATTGTTAATTTTCCTACTTGTCCTTTTGATTCACAAGGAATACAAATACACAGATGATTAAAGGGACCTTAATGATGGGGTATTTCCTCTCACAGACGCTTATTGTCAGTGTCAGGCAGCAGAGGACACTTGGTGCTCAGCCCCATGGTGAGATGAGCTGCAGAACAGGAGGTGATGGAGTGATGACAAGGTGAGTCAGGCCAATCTGTGAGAACTCACAGCAGGAGGACATGAAAAATTCAGTAGTGACAGGTTCACTGTCATAGAAGAAGGCACATAAAAGAAAAAGTGCTTGGCACTAGGTAGAGGTCTTTCATTTCATTTAGTTTAACTGCAGCTCTAATGAAAAAGGAAAAAAAGAAAATATCTACAAGATTTTACAAACATGTTCTAGATACAGATAAATTAATTCTTTCTATGAGCGGTATTCACTGGATGCCCTGTTTCCACAAAATCATTAAGAGTTCATCCACATATAACTTATTTTGAACCTAGAGCAAACGTTAAAAAATTCAGTTTGACTGGATATCAATTTCCACATAAACTGGGGAGGAATACAAGTTAATTGGCACAGTTACCAGTTTTCTGGCTCTTTTACAGTAACTCTAGCCAGTATGAGAGAATAAATTGGGAAAATTGAAATATTAATTTTTCCATTTTGCAAGTGTTATATTTGGGTTTGGTAGAACAGTCTTACTAGTGCTTTTGTGAGACCTTAGTATGAAGTACCAGTTTCTAGTTAGGTAATCTTTTTTTTACTGTCGATGTCGCAACAGTTATAAAATTTGTTTTAGGCAAGTGTTTGCTTTCTAAATAAAAATGTCAGGTGAGCAATCACACTTCAATCTGTCGTACTGAAAAACAGTTACAGAAGCTCTGCCAGAGTATGCATGGATGGCTGCCATCCATTAACTGATGCTAATAAGTATATTTTAATTCCACTGCTGTTTGTTTCATTACTAGAAAAAATCATTATGCCAATAGATACAGAAGGTTGACCTTTCATGATAAGATTCCCAGTGATGCGTAGTTGTTTGGTTTTCTCTCTTTTTTTTTCTAAATGCAGTAAAATATCTGATGTCAGGATTTTTGGTATTTGATTTTTAGTGGCTTATTAACCGCACACTAGCGTAGCTGTTCTTCTGAATAAATTACTTCACTTTTCGAAGTCACCACCCCACTGTATGCATGCGGATATAAAGGTATAAACTTTAAAATGCACATAGCACTGTGTGGACCAAAGTCTCACTAACCTTAAGGTGATGTGGCCATTTTCTTTAAATTTTGGAGGAAACAGTAGGTCCTAAGACTGCAGCTTTCCCATGGAAGTCCACTTAAACAGGACTTTTCCATGCTAAGTGCACTGGAAGCAGGATAGCCTCTAAAACGCCTCTTGTCATCTGTTGTATATTACTTTCTTGAGTCTTAAGTGAAGAGTAGGGCCAGGTAGTGTGAACTTGCTCTGAGGGGAGCCAGTAGTCCAGAAGGCTGTATACCCTTGGAGAAGGACAGAAACATTCAGGTGCCATGCCTGGACAGTAAAACCGGTGTTTTGTGGAAGGCTAAAACAAATTCCATTAAAAAATTCTATATAATTAAGTACATTTGAAGTAATGTACTGGAGAGCTAACAGAACCTGTTGTGCATAAAATTTCTGAGATAGCTTCTGCTTTCTTACTCCACCTGCGTTAGTATGGGCCATCAGTATGGACATGCTTTTATACTTCTTTGGAAGAGCTTCTTGAATCAAAATATGCTGTTGTTATCTTCAAAGGCTTTTAATTTTGTTCATTTCTTTAATATAGTCTCATTTATTCTGATCTTTAAAATGCTTAGATAAAGAAGCTTGACTGAATTATTTTAGGCCAATTACAAGACAGACCATTCTTTTCAAGTTGCATTGGTCCACATCATACACTTTAATGCTTTTTTAGCATGATGATTGTGTTAATTGTGGAAAAACCTTAAATATTTCCTTGACAAATATACAAATATCATTTTTTATCTTAGAGGAAACAAGCCGGGCCTTAGTGCCGTATATTCCTGTGTTGAGCAATCAAATTTTGCTTTCTCTGCTGATTTAATATCTTTTCTTAAGTAATAAAATTACCTTGTTTAAATCAAGATATTTCCCTGATAGGACTAAAGCTTTATATAAAGCTGAGGAGTTACTACTGCCGGTCATCATGCTAAATCTTTCAGCTGTCCTTTTCTGTCCAATCCAATGTGTTTGTAAGGCAATATTTGTTTTCCTAGTTAAGGTGAGTTTGCTGGTTGTTTCTTTTTAATCACAGAAATTATGTGATTATGAAAAAAAACCCCAAGCATTAGCATTGAATTATTTTAAAGATATTTGACGTTAATAATATAAGTTTCATCACGGACTGATAAGTTGTAAGAATGTGTCTCATAACAGACTCCATCACCTAGTAGTAAAAACCAGTTAAACAAAGAATAACTTTCTTCAAGGGGACCTTTGGAGATCCTTTCTGGAACCTTCTGTTCAAGCAGACCAAGTCTGAGTTCAGACAAGGTTGCTTGGGACTTATCCAATCCAATGTTGGAAACTTCCAAGAATGGAGCACGTGCAACCTCTGTAGGCTACCTGCTCCACTGCTGCTCTGTCTCCCTTACATCCAGCCTGATCCTTTCTGTTTTCATTTTATGCCCATTGTCTGGTCATCCTGATGTGCACAACGTGAAGAGCCCAGCTCCATCTTCTTGCTGCCCCACTGTGAAGTCCTGGGGAGCTGCTGGTAGGACCCCAAAAGCCATCTCTGCAGCCTGAACAAGTCCTGCAGCCCCAGTTCACAGACCAGGTGATCCAGACCCTGACCAGCTTTGTGGCCCTACCCTGTACTTGTTCCCTTTTTTCAATGTTCTTCTTGTATTGTGAGGATCCTGAAACTGGACTCACTATTGCAGGTGTGGTCTCACAAGCACTGCCTAGAGAGGGATAATCCCTTCCCTCCATCTTCATCTTTTATTGACACATCTCAGGCTGCTGCCAGCTCTCTTTACTGCCAGGGCATGCTGCTGGCTCATGCACAGCCTACTGTTTGCCAAGACCTCAGGGCCTTTTCCATAGAGCTGCTCTCCAGCCAGTTTTTTATCATGTATTTATCCACCCTTCTAGATTATCAAATACCAACTTGCAAACAAAAATATTGTGAGGATCATGCTTTCTGTTGTCAAAGCAGAAAATACAGTAGGAGACTTAAAGATTTCTTACTTTCAGCCCATTCAATTGTGTATTACATTAGAAATAATTATAATGTGCTCAGACTTTAGACCACCACCACTACACAGACTGTGAATCTGTACTTAGTATATGCTGGCTAGCATTATATAATTAATCTTAATCAAGTTGTTTTTCAATATAGAGTTAATTATCAGTTACATGGTGATTTGGTAGGATTTATATTATCCAGCCCAAACTGTGGTCTCTTATTAAACTGGACATCAGAAACATTCTAAAAGAGGTAGTCCCTGACCAAAAGTGACTTTTAAAGCAAACACGATCAAGTTGTTCTTCCTTTCCTTTTTTGGCTATAGCAAGAACTACAGAGAATGGTGATAACCAATTAATCAAGTTATTTCTAGGCTAATTTTGTTCAGACTGAGTTCATGGTAAAGACTTGTGTTGATTCAAATGAAATATAAACTGGTTCGCTTCATCCTAATTGATACTGACATGTAGTCATTACACCATGATTTCCAAAGTAGTAATGTGACTATTGCTTTGGAAATCAGGTGATGCTCTTTCTTTTTCAGTGTCCAGAAATAGAGTCAGCTTCTGAAAAGCTGAGGTGTCTGGAGCCAAATTTTAAAACTAACTTTTGGCTACATTTTCATAGTTATTTAGGTACCTGAAGATGAAAAACAAGCTGTCTGTGGTGATATCTTCCTGATGTGGAACCATCCTGGGCAGCACAATGACAGGGCCATATTGTAACTGCGATGTGAGAAGTTTCTCCAACTGGATTTTTTTTACCTTGTTAGAGTTGTTAACTGTGCTCTGAATGTCTTCTGCTACAGCAAGTGATGTTTGAGAGAATTGCGGTTTCTGCCTGTAGCGTGTTCAGCATGAGCAACTAGACATTTTATTGTCTGTAAGCTCAAAGATACTAGCTATACTGACAAAAGGTATTTTTTATTATTTTGGAGATTTATAAATAACTTGTGGTATCTAAACAAGTTTAGCTATTGCCTCAAATATTCTCTGCACACACTCTTGTAAAATTAGATTGCTTTTGCACATATTAGGAAATGGCAATCAAATCAAATGCTGATTCTCTAGTATATGGTAGATGCCATTGGTCTTTAAAATGGACCAGTGTATGATTCTTATATGCAAAGTCAGTTACTTGCCTCATGCAATTGCTTTATTACCATTGTCAATCTACCTCTGTGGTAATTTTAACAATTAGTGAGTTTCCTCTTCATGACATTTTAGGAAAGGATCAGATAACTGCATGAAATTGTTGCTTAATTCATAAGTACTGCAAGCAAAAAAATAACTGAAAACCAAGTTAATTGATAGACACAACTGCCAAGTAGTTTATAAGCTATAAATCCGCAATGAGTTATTCCTGCAGGTAATCATTCCAGTCTCATGAGTTTGAACTAAGCTTGAAAATAGAAGTTTGCTAAACCCCAGTCTAAAATGCTTTCTCTGAAAGTTTCTCTGTGTGAATATTCTCTTTAGTTCAATTGGTAGGTTATTAATTTAAGTCCCAATCTACTGTGTATTCAATTGCACTTGCTGTATTTTTAACTAAAAAAGAGGGAGTATTTGGTAACCAATTTCAGAGTGCTAGCCAGGTATATCATATCTCAGTAGCTGTTTATAAGCAGAATTGAAAGACAAAGAGGAAAATAACCAGGAATTTTAATACATATCAAAATACAGACTTGAAATTAGAGAAAAGCAGTTCCAATATCTATTAAAAGGCAAGAAAAAATAAAATAAACTACAGCTTTCTACAGACAGGTGTCTAATTTGCAATGTCATATTGGAATCAGAATACGTCTTCATACAGCAAGGAAGAAAAAGAAAGACTGAGACTTTTGTCAAGATTTTTTCTATCAATTGATTTACATAGAATATTCTTTACAGAACAAAACCCACGCCTACACAAGAAAGATATTGTTCTTGTAGTTCCTGTGAGAGGCTTGCAAAATAGGGATGAAACTCCAGAATTCTCAGGGAATAGCTAAGGCCTTGTTTTGGTGGCATGGCTCATACTACTCTTGGAGTAGAATAATATTTTTTCTGCCAGTGCAAGTGTACCTTTGGCAGAGTTTTATTGCACATTCATAACTGATATACCTGCAAAATATGTATTGGGTTAATCAATTTTATCAATTGGCATCATTTTGCTTTTAATGGGGAAATGGACATTGGAAAACTAACCAAGAAAGGTTCCAATCCAAGATTTTGCCACATATATTATTAACTTTTGCAGTAAATTTCAAAGGCATTTCTGGAGAGACAATGTATGCGACAGTAGACAAACTAAGAGGAATAAGAAACAGATGTCTTTTCATAAAGCGAATCTAGATATAAATCTTTAGCAGAGTAAATTGCATTTATTTATGTTAAAAAACAGAGATAAGATATGAGCCATGCTGCTTTTTTTTTTTTTCCCCCCTCAGTATAATCATTATAGCTTAAGTAAGTTAAGCTAGCTCTACTGGTAGATAGAAAGAATTCAACATCTGGAAATCTTTGCTGCATTTGTGTTGGGGTTTCATGCTTTTTGGTGCTTTGTTCACCAGTTCCCATGACACTAACTTAAACCTCTCCCTTATTTTCTGAAGTGCATTCCAGTTCAACTAAAGATGAAGTGATCAGTTCATTTCCTGAGAGATGTTATTTGGGCTTCCTTACCTGTTTTCCTTAAACAAAGCAAAATAAACCCTTAAAAATAAAGCAATTTAAAAAAAAAAATCTTTGTAGCATGCTGCAGTAAGGACAACTATTTTAACAGATTGAAGCAAGATCAAGAATTGTAATTGTCAAATACAGCAGAGAAGTAAATGTGTTGTTATTGTAGACTTCCAGTTGTGTTTAGCAGGTAGAAGCAAGTAAAGTACTACTAGATGAGACACACTCCAGCACCAAAATTCCCCCTCTGCCATGTACCATGCACAAGCAGCACTGCTTACAATCTGAATTATTGTCCAAACCCTCAAAGTGCAGGCAACTAGAAGAGAATTGGCTCCTATATTTCCTTCTAATTGTTTCCTATATAGTGCTACACAATTGCTTACAGGTGGTCTTTCCCTCTCCATTTAGAAATCCAGGCAATAGATTTAGAAATATAATGATGAAAAAATCGAACTACTACAAACAAAGTACTTGCAAACCTGGGATTTTTCTCTCTTAAAGGAGCTCTGAGTCACATAGGTTTATTTCATTTGCATTGTCAGAGGAAGGTATAGGCTAAATAACAAGGAGATTTGGAGTGCACACATCCAGCAGCCACTGAGAATAAAAGGGCACCTGTTTCAAGAAGGCAGTCACACAGCAGCAACTGAACAAGTAAATTAAACAGGACAAGGACTCAAGTATTCCTAGTTCTTTAGTTATTATGCTTCCTACTGTAGTTTTGACCCATGGCATCTGGCACTTTCTAGAAAAGACCCATGAACACTTGAAAGATATCAAGGACTAGGAACTGTTTGAAGCCAGCAGTGGTAGAAAAATCACCCTTAACATCATTGAGTGGTCTTGATCAAACGGATCGAACAGATTAATTCATTCTGACATCCTTTGCCTACCACAGACTTCTCCATGTTTAGGCCTTTCTTAGATGCTTCAAATAGGAATTTATGAGGAAATCATCCTCTCAATGGAAAGATCTTTAGACTCTTGCTTCCCAGATAAGGCTTGGGAAGGGCAATACCTCTTGTAATGGATGGAAAATACACCTCAGAGAGGTTTTAGCATAAGGATTTGAACCACTACTTTCACCTACCTCTTCTCTCTGCTTTTACTCCTTCTGACAAACCATCTTCAAGGTTTTATATTTGAACTTTTACTGCAAAGGAGATTTGGAAATTAATTCTTCTGCTTACAGACAAATGGATCTGGTGACTGAACTCTTGCCCTTTAGTTGCTTAGCTATCGTGCAATAGTAATAGTTCAGGAGGGAAAAAAAGGAAAAAACAGTGAGCCAGACAATTGTCTGTACTGCTGTTCTGTGTACCTGGAAAGTGGGGTGCAAATGACTTTTAGCTGCTTCCTTAAATGGCAGGGCAAGGTAATCCCTGGCATAACTGAGAGAAGAGGTGTGGGTGACAGTACCCTGGCAGGCATTAACATCTGTCCCAGTTTATGCTCCCTGTAGAGCAGCTTTTTGTACCACAGACTGCAGCTCCAGCACTCTCCCTCCTCTGGGATAAGCCTGTGAAATGGGCAGAGTTATGCTGAGCCATGCTTAGCACTTGCTGTTCACGTATCAGTACCAAACCATGATGACTTATTAGTAGCAGTAAGTGGAAGTCACTGTAGCCGTAATTATAGCCTGCATACCAAATTATTATCTGCATGAGTGCTCCCTCTATCAGCAACCTAACTACAAATTGATGAAACTTGAGAAAGCCTTACATGAGTGTGACAAAGAATAAAGAAGCTTGGGGGCAGGGCTCCACATTAATTTGGTAGAAAACCAGCCCCCTTTTAACATTCCAACCTTACCAACACTGAGCAAGCATTACCAATGTTTTCACACAGCAGGAGTCAGGATTTGCCTTTATTCCTAATGGACCTTTGAACAGCAGATGTCACTGATAAGAAGCAGCAGATTTCATTGATACAGTCAAGTGACTGTCAAGTGAACTTAAAGGCATAATACTTTCCTGAGCCTGCAGCAATTAGACACTCACCCATTCATAAAACAGTCCTTAAAGAAACAAGAAAAGTGTGCTGCATTCTCTGATTTATGCTGTAAATAGCACAGATTTTGGAGTATACTTTACCATATAATTAGGATAGCTTCTTTCTTTACAGACTGTAGTAAGACATATTCTCATCATTTTACTAAACAACCTGATTTGTTAAATATTGGTGTTTACTACTGAATCTTTTTAATTATTGGAGCAAACAACAGTTCTAAATCATAGTAGGAATTTGGGTGCACTGCATTTTAATTCATGACATGCTAACAGCCTTCACATTTCATCAACTAAAAGATTAAGTTCCTTGAGCAATAAAAAGCTAATTCATATTCCCAGACATGAAAAAATATCCCTACATTAATGTAGACTGCGTCAACTGACCCTATGTATCTGTAACTGAAGGATAAAATCATTTCAGAGGAGCACTTATCACCAAACCAAAATTTACAAGCTGACAAAATTTAAATTAAGGGTCATTCCTGAAGAGCATCCAAATAGATTAATGTCAGAAAATCAAAGAGCCATGTTTCTGTTCTTCAGTGATGTTAGAAAATAGGTATACCTTTATGATTGAACTATCTTCGTATCTCTAATATCTGATTATAGTTAACGGATTTTGAAGGTACAACACAATGTTTTTCCTTTTCTTCATTGTCTGCACTGGATCTCTTGAGAGAAACACGGTACGTAACTTGCAGTCCAAAGTCAGTAAATCCCTTCACATGTAACCCTGAGAGGACACACACTACTCTGTAGCTTAGACCGCAGTGCTTCATGTTGAAAGCAGTACTAATTCATGCAGGAATGTGCCAAACCTTATACTGATTCATTTTTAATGAGACTTGGTTACATTTCCTGTGCACCCTTCTAATTGATACTGTACATTTTGGAACTTTTTGGATTTAATACCAATATGAATTCATTAAAAATAGGGACTTTATTCCTATTTTCAACAATGAGGATTGAGCTGGATTCCATTCCACTGGCCCTTCAACTCTGTGCTTCCCTCTAAGCCATTCTTTCTACTGCCCTGCCCCAAACATCTCTCAAGTGTGTTTACTGGGTTTTCCCAAGGAAGGCCTTTGTATTTTCAGGCCTCCCAGTCCAGAACTGACCCCAAATAGCTTGCAGACCTGTGGCCATGAACTGATGTCTTCATTCTAAGAGACAGCTAATTCTTCTAGGGCAGATAAAGTTTTTAAGTGAAGCAATCATATTATTTTCTATTAGATTACACAGAAAATGCAAAAATTACAAATCCAGCAGACTTTTTCTTGCATCACTTTCTTCACTTTTGTGATATATACTTCTGGTTTAAGTCCAGTCATATTGAATAGCTTAGGATCTTAGGTCATGTTTTGCCACTTGAATGGGGCACTCTTTTCAGCTCATTTTCCAGAGAGTTTTCGTATTCACTGGTGCAATCATCAGAAAGCAGTGAGACAGTCTGTGATAAACCCAGTTCATCTCTACCCTCTTCTGCTAAAGTTTTCTTGACACCTATTCAGCAATTCATTTCCTTCATGGTTTCTCTTTGACAAGTTTCCATTCCTTCAAGCCTTTTCCTCATAAATATGAAAGAAAACTAGTTTCCCTGGGGCTATTTGTCATAAACTCTCTACACCACAAGAGCTGACCAGAAAGCATAGTTAGAGACTGAACCAGAGCCTGGAATGAAAATTCCTTATTCAGTAGCGCCTACAAGGGCTCAGAAGCCACGTGCACATTCCTCAGCATATCTAGCAGCCAATGCAGGCTACAGTTTCTCATGGAGTGTAGGTCTTGTATCCCTTGTCTACCTTCCCTGTGTGCTTTTAAGGCATTTTTTCATAGTTCTTTCAAAGAGTTCATTCAATGTGTAACCCAGGTAAGCATGATTAATTATCTCATATTTCATAAGGAATAGCTAACAAATTGCAGAACATGCCGACCTTCAGTGGGAATTGAATACTTTCATCACATTCTTATAGTGTCTACACTTAATTTTTCATCTTTTGCTGGTACAGCAATCAGCTGTATTATGTTCATCCATAGTATGTATGTACATCCACCTCTAGGAAGTCTACCTACCTGAAATGTTGTGAGAGAGAATCCCTACAAATTGTACTAATTGTTTAGCTGGGATCTCAGTGTGGATTTGTGTTCAAATGCATGCTGCCAATTTTTAAATGGCATTTATAGCTTGGCTTACAGTTCAGGCAATAATTCCTGGAGTTTATTATGCATGAATCTGCTATGTTTGCAAAATATATATCCTTCTTCGTGTATTCAGTGGGCCAGCTTGTGATTAACCTTAGCACAAATAGACTGAACGTTGTAATTGTCTGAAAGAGAGCTGTGTATTGAAGGTGAGTCACAGCATTGCTTCCCCAACTTTATTTCACTGCCTTCTAAGTTCAGGAATTCAACGATTTGCTGTAAACTGGATCACTGAAGTGATTCACATGAAGTCTATTTTTTACGCTATGTTGTTTTAATGAGCTGGCTTTCAGCGAGCTGTGCAAACAGTTGCCTCAGTACCAAATGAGAGAACAGCTTGGTGCAATAAGGGACACAGGCAAAAACACTCTGAAGAAAGAAATGAGATATTTCTTGTAGCAATCTTCTGCTGGTAGTGTCTTAGGAAATAAATGCCTTAAAGAGGCTGTGCAAGATTTAGACAGGCATAGAGAATTTGGCACAGAAAATGTACTTAAATACTAAAAGGTGCAATTCTAACTGACCTAGAATTAGGACTACGTGGCTACACAGGCATTCAGAAGATACTAAAAGCATCTTTGGTATCTAATAGAAACTATGGACTCCCTTCAAAGATTTGAGACTGTTACAGACTGTCTTTTGTACACTAACCATCCCCCCCTTCTACTCTTGTGTTTGCTGTGCTGGTGACATGCTGGTATTGTCATGAGGTATATATATGAGCATCATTACCATCACCATCTAGACTCCCATGGTACATGTGACTTGCCTCTGTTCCACTGCCTTTTGTGACTCTCCCACCTGTACAGTGTCCGTTGCATTGGTCCCCTAATCTGTTCTGGCTGACTTGATTTTTCTGGAATCCTTTAGCATTTCTGAAATTTGTGTCACATATTTACAATCAAACCATGTCTTTACATAGGCTGTTGACATATTACCGTGCTCTCGTCCTTCTTCTTCTTCTTGTGAAGTACTGCTGTTCCTAACAGAGGTCCCCATCATTAACATCTTCTATTTCCTGACAGGCACATAAAGATCATGTGCATCATCTCTGTGCAGAGAGTGCTCTGCTGGGGACTGTAAAAGCAGTGTGTGTTACCTGCGACACTAGACACCATTTCAGAATCATCTGAAATGATCATCAGCATCTTTTGCCCAACAGGAATCCAGCACGTTGATTCTCAGGCAAGGAGGAGCAGAATGGATGTAAGGTCAGCATATCCTTGCTGTTAATGCACAGGTCAGTTCTTTATTTCAAGCTTCAGCTCCATGTTTATCTGGCCTTTTTTGAGCTTCTTTGTTTGGTAGATGTTAGAAGTTAGCAGCTGATCTCCCCATATTTTTCTAGGAGAGCTGCTTTCATGAGGTGATTGTCATTAGTGAAGTAAATAAAGTAACTGCATATGTTTGCACGACCTTTTTTGTTTTCCACACATTCATTCTTGTAATTTTCACAACAGCATGAAAAAGTCCATTTTTCCATAAAGGGTGAGGAAACATCTAACCTTCAACAGACTTTGAAATTTTGCAACTAGCATGAAGTTAGATGTGATAAGTAGCAAAGTGTTTATGGAAGAAATTTAAGAAATCACAATATTTTTAAAAATTGAGACAATCTAAACTCCCTTGGTAAAATAGAAAAGATTTCATTTGGGGTATATTTACATTTACTTCATATTGTCTCCTAGAGAGAAAAGCAAACATCTACTGAGGATTAAGATATGCAATGGGTTTTGGTGAGATATATGCTTAATACTTCATAGGTAGGTGTGAGAGCTCTATACAGACCTTGTTTTGATTGATGATCAGTGGTACCTTACTGAAAACACTGTGCCAAGCACAGTGCATAAGATACATATGAAGATCTTCAGTTGAAATTAGAATGAAAACACTTTTTCTGCAGTCTTCTCATCTCCAAGGCATGGTAAGCTTTAGAAATGGCATCGTTCCCCTGGATGAAGACTAATAAAAGGTCTTTAACAGTTGAAGGCCAAAATCTAGAGTCTAATGTATCTTTGATCTAAAATAATTTTCAATATCTATCAAGAACATATTTGAGAGCTGTTTTAAAAGTTGATTTAAAATGGTACATCATGGTTAATCCTAAATCCTAGAATTTATTCTTTAGTAATTTGGTGGTCCAGATGCTGAAATCTTACAATTCTTACATAGACAAGGAGATTTTCAACATCAAATGGCTAGATTATTTAGGTTGAAATGAGGTTAATTAGTAACTAAATCTAATCCTATTATTTGAAACTCAGAGCTGTCATGACTTGGTAGGGACAGAGCTTTTCAAATTTTGTTTAATATTGAAGGACTTACATTAAAACCTGTTTTTTAATTGTCCTTTTTTTTTTCTTATGCAATTTCATATACAGTTTGGATTTAAGTCTTGACCTTCTGAACTATATTTCTGTTTTATTCCCGACTTTTATAACCAGTTAGCCAAGCTCAAATTTGTTATCAGTACACTGACAGCTGCTCAGTCTAAAATTCAAAAAAAAGCAGTCTAGAATAACTCTTCCAAGGAAAGGACACCAAGAGTAGAAGAGTATACTTGCTTGTTGTACAAGAGTGCATTTTGTTCTACAACTTATGGTGAAAGTTTTCACTGAATGTGAGGAAATATTTTATGTCTAGATACATAATATTTTCTAGTACTCAACTAAAGGGGAGTAGGTTTGGATTGAAAAAAACTTAGCAACATCTAAGTTTCCACATCTAAATATGCCATCCTTTCACACCCTCTTCTAAAGAATGTTTCTCTTTATTTTCGTTCCTTATGCATAAAGTATTGAAGAGCACCACTCACATGCGAAAAAAATCTCCTGAACATCCTTCAAATGACACCTAAAGACACAGTCATCCTATATGCCTTCTGAAAGCTGCCAGTATCAGCAAACAGGGCTGATCTGATTTAAACCATGAAAAAAAGCATCCAATGATGTTTCAGTTAGCTTTTCAGTTATAAGGATCAAGTTTTGATATGATAAATTTATGTCTGAATAGCAGGTCCTTTTTCACGGGGGGGAGTAGCAGGTTATCAAGGAACTACCAAACTTTCTGAGCAAAGCAAACCTACTTTCAGGGACAGCTCTTTCTAAAGAGGATATGTACCATGGTACTTATATATGCTTCCTCTAGTATTATATTTTGCTCATTTGTCATACTAAATCTTGCTTTTTCAATTTTGATCCGGCTATGTTTAAACATATACTGTATTGAGGACTGGCACCACAGCTGATATATGCATCCGTTTTACATTTGCACAGGTTTTTTTCCTTGATTTTGTACTCACATATTTTATTTTGCCTTTACACAAGCTCCACATAATAATTAGACCCAGTCTAACACGCAAACAAAACAGTCTCCTCAATGCCAGGGCAGTGGTTTGAAACTTGCACCTCCTTAAAACATTT
Organism: Pseudotriccus pelzelni; assembly: GCA_035584735.1. Taxonomy (NCBI): domain Eukaryota; kingdom Metazoa; phylum Chordata; class Aves; order Passeriformes; family Tyrannidae; genus Pseudotriccus; species Pseudotriccus pelzelni. The sequence continues at coordinate 44,650,182 of JAWMRA010000130.1, forward strand.
TCACACTTTTCTTGATGTGCTCACACTTTAAATACTTGTAGGCTGTTTTCATTACTCTGCCCTTGCACTATTAGCTGTCATTTGGCTAAGCAGAACAGGTTGTATTATTGTAAATCAAACTCTCCTGTCCCTTAATCATTTTTGTTGCTGTTATCTGAATTCCTTCAAAACTTATTGACATCTTCATGGTACTGGAGAGGCTAAAACTACATGCGACGTTTGAGAAGGGATTCATTTGTGCCAAACAGAGTATGTCTGTCTGGTTGTTCTTTATGGAAATACTGAGAAAGTAAATAATTATTATTTTCCTATAATATAGGTGAGAAAAAAAATATTATGATTAAAACTTCAGAAATAGTAAAGAACAAATGCCATACAATTTACCACACTACTCAGTCAATCATTTGAGATATATATCCTTTCACCATTACTACAATACTTTATTCTTAATAAATATACCTTTAAAAATGCAAACAGAGAGCAGATATGTCATGGCTGAAATCACATGCAGCAGGAACAGCAAATTTGCATTTTTTTCTGATTAGTTGAGAAGTAAATTAAGTAAAGATATGGAGAAATCTAATTCCTAGAATAGCAAACCAGAGTGTTGCATTAAAACCTCATTTAATAGTGTTGCTAACTTTGTGGAGTAAATATAAAACATTAACATCTAATAATAATTTCAGCTGGCGTTTTAGATTTCTCTTGTAAGTATTTAAGGTATGCTGTGCTTATTCAGTATTCACAAAGACTTTGTTATGGGTAACAGAATGTATCTTTCAGCTGAGATGATGACTGCTTTAGTCTTCCAGATAATTATGTTTGACACAGTCCTCGTAAACCTTCAACTTGCATCTGTTGCATTAATCTTACAAAAGGTGAAGTGAAATATTAAATTCTTTATCTTTTAAAAATTAGGTATTAAAACTTGTAATCAGTAAGATTTCAGTTCAAGTAACATACCCCAGAAGAAAGACATCCTACTAAATCGCATGCAATACTTGATGGCAAAATCATAGTTCTGCTTTTCTACTAAAATTTTTTTTAAGTAATCTAATTGTAACCAATATTCTGGGGTAAAAAAAAAAATGTTCAATGCAAGAAAACCAATTCCTTAAAATTCTCTTTATTCAATTCCATTAGAGCAGGACTTAAAGAAAGTTCTCACTAGCCATGTAGTGGCTGAATTTTAATTGCCAAATGGAGACAAGCAAATAAAACTTGAGTAGATGACAGATACAGTTGCTCTCTCCTCCCCTTGCCTGTCTCCCTCTTTTCTTGTCTCTGCTTCACAAAGCTGTGTATATCAGTCTCCCTCTTGACCCCAACACAACTTTCTCATTCCATATTATGTTTCATGAGGGACTGACTGGTTTTCACCCTTTCATGAAATGAAAGTGGGATCAGTAAAAGCCCATGAGAGACAGATTCTCTCGTTCATCTTGCAGAGCTGGCAGCAGTTCAGAGCTGTGGTTGCAAATACTTCCCAGGCAGTATATAAGCCAGGTGAGAAAATATCTTCTGATCTGCTGGTTGCTAATATCCAGCTTTGAAGAACTGCTGTGAAATAGAATTTCTTAAAGGCTTGCCGATGGCTACAACAAAGGGACTTTCAGAAAGAAGAAATATGTCTACAAAACAGCAAATTCCTGTACCAAATCACTATCAAGTATTTAGGTAAAACTTGCTAGAATTTCTCAACATCAGGAAAATAACATATCTTTCATTCATTTTCCTAAAAAATGGATTTAAAAGGAACACACAAATAAAGCATCTCAAGGAAGTTACATCGCAGTGAACCACAGGGCAAAGGGTTTAAGCATGGAAGATACCTGAAACAGAAACCCTTTCTCAGACCCAGAGTTTGAGAAAGTTAGGCAGTGTTAAAAATAAATCCCTCCTCTAACTATGTAAATAAACTTTTGCACAAAAATGGAACAAGAAGTTACCATTCACAAACCATCCAGCAGTGCTGTAATTAACGAAATCATGAAATCTATTGAGGTGTCTGTTCCAATACCTATTCAGAAGTTTACCTACTTTCTATGTCATTGCTTCCTGTGAAAACTCCAATTTTTCTCCTGTTTTCTCTGGCACTGAGGCCAAACCCCACCACTTCAGGTTGCATCCTGCTTGTCTTCACTGTAACAAACAAGCCTGTAGAGATTGTTTCACAGTGCTGCAATGGCAGCAGCAGGGATGAGAAGGGAGGAGGATAGCTCTGCCTCTTTGCATCACTTAATAAAACACACATTACACAGGGCAGTGCTAATGAAGATAACTTATGTGAGCCTCTTAAATCTCACTAAATCTTCTCAGGAATGAGCTTTTTCCATCTTTCCCTTCAAGCACTGGGACTTTTTCTCTAGTTTAATATGGCTTGCTGCTCTTTGATCTCTCTGTTCAGGATGATCTCTGTACTCAGAACTATCTCCCTGCTCGGCCTGTGACATAGATGAGACCAGCTCACGTAATACTCCCCACACTCCCATTCTGCTCACTGCTCTGTTCACAGACACCAGCCTGCCACCAGTAGATCATTTGAAACTCATTGAATCAAATTGGTTCTACTCACAATCATTGTTCATGTTGGCCATTGCAGACAAGTGAAAAAACTTTGTTTCTTTAACATATCATTGATAATGTGCCATTTTGCATGTGGGATGTCTGAAGAGGCCTGTAATTCAAGGAACTCACCATTTTAGTAAGACCTTAGTAGGACCAGGAGAGAGGGACAGAGAGAGTAGGCAAGAGAAAACAGAAGACAGGGAAGGAAATATTATAATTATGAAAGAAGAATGTAGAGAAGCATTTGACCAGGTAGTGACCATAGAGTTGCTTTCAGCAAAGTGTTGGGCTGTTTGGGTTTGTGGGGTTTTTGTTGTTTTGTTGGATGGCTGGGTTTTTTTGGGGAGGGGGATCTGCATTTTTCTAATACTGCAGTTTCTCATAAAGCCCCATTTGCATTTCCACAGGAAAGAAAGAAGTACCTTATGCCATGCATTTTATTCTATGAAATTTTATTCATCCTGCCCTAATTCCACTGATGGGACCAGTCAAGTCATAGTGTATTACTCAGCTGACAAAAAGCTATCTAAGTATGGACCATTTGCCTGTCAGTCACTGTGAAAGAAGGAGAAATGATGCCGTTTAATACTGTTTTGCTGTGGTAAAGCATAACACATGGCTGATGCTCAAAACTAATTTCACTTCACAGCTTTTTGCTATCAACTATTCTATATTAAAAAGAGCTAACTGAGAAAATTCTGTGGCTCAAGTTAGATATTTGGAAGTGTTTGGACACCCCCTCCATAGATGAATACTTCCATGAACTTCTCTAAGCAGGTGCTTCACATATGGCTAAACAGAATGAAGCTTTAACACTTCCTTTCTCATTTGAATTTTAAACTGTGGTACCAATGTTCACTAATGTGTCAATTTTTCCCTTTAATATACAGTATTTCAGAAAACAGTTGGCAGCAGGGGCAAGACTTGTGGGGGGTTTTTTTAATAACATAAGAATAGTTTATAAACAGTTATATTAAAAACAAGTTAATATGGAACAATGTGCAACTGCAACTGAAAGCCTATCTTCTTTCATGTTACTCAGTTACTTATTATTTTGTATTTATAACTGTGATTAGAAATGTTTTCTACATTTCTGTCTTGGTTTATTTAGTATTCTTGGAGCACACAGTGATAGTAAGACAGCAGTTCAGAAACAGCCTGATAAGCTTACACTTTGAAGTGCACAGAACTCCAATTAAGCTATGAGACTATTTGCAAAGCAGAGCCATAATCTCGCCACAAAATTTGCTAAATATTGTTAATGTTTGAGATCATGTTTAATTTGAAACTCATAAAGGTATAATAGAAGATTACTCTACTCAGTTTATGTATACCCATTACTATGTATTTATCTTAGAACAAAAGGCAATTAAGGTAAATATTTTAACAGGATCTTCTCAGTGTTCCAGCAGGAGGTTTGGACATTGAAAAGTTCACAAAAGCAACAGCAGTTGTTGCAGTCTGTGTCATGGACTGCTGCTCTGGTAGGTGGATTCTGTGCATTTTCTTTTTTAAACAAGCTTGTTCAGAAGTACAGATCTGGGTCATGGTACAAGGGTATAAAGCCTGCACAGGGTGCAATAGCAATGTGTGCAGAGGCAACGACTGTCATCCAGAGAGAGGAACACTGTCCCTGGGGCTTCTCCACACCTCTACTACCACAGGAAAGCAGAGAGTGCAGGGATGCCAGGCAGTGTACTCCTCCTGTAGTGGAGGAAACTCAGGAGTCTTTCTCTGTTGGTCTACTCTCTCTTCTCCTTACTACATCTATATAGCCCCTAGGCTTTCAAGGGTTAGTTCAAGGGTGTTGAGATGTCACATGGGCACTTTTCTGAGTGCAAAATATGGTGGGACACATAGGGTTGAATTGCGCACTCCCACCTTTGCAGAAATCACCACCCAAACTTCTGTTACTTTCTTATGTGCAGCTTCCTCTGAGACCAGGATGCAGAGCAGCTCCAGTCTGCAGAGCAGAGCACTGTCCAGTGAAGCAATGCTCCCACTGGCATGAAATACTCTCAAGCCCTTGCCCACCCTAGCAGGGAGGAGTGAAAGGAACAACATGGAGGAGAGCAGCCAGCCATAGGAACCAGAGGTCAGATGGTGAAGAAGGACATAGCTGGGACAGGAACAGGGAGGAAACTGTGCAAAGCGTAATGGAGCAGTCTTTAGAAGGTAGAAGAGAAAAACAGTAGCAAGGAATAACCTGTATGACAGTTTGGAAAGGAGTAAAAGAAATGGAGAGTAGAGGACATCATATACAAATCAACAGACAAATCCAGTCTGTGGGCTGGGAAGTCTCACAACCTGTTCCACTTCTTTTTTTCTTTCAAGGACTAATCTTCATTTTTACTTCATTTTATCTATATCATGCAGGGATATGTGACATAAGAAAGAATCCTAATGTTTTTGTTCAGTGCCGTATAAGAGTCCAGACCATGGGAAGAGAGAGTAGTCCTCCTCACTATAACCCCTACCCTTCCTGCCAAGTCTGGACTTCTTTAATGCAAGAATTCTCACTCCTAGTGCAAGAAATCAGAAAAAAATAATGTCCTTCTAAAAATTTTATTCTCAATTCGAAACAAAGCAAAAGTTCTAATGGAAGGATTTTTTTATTAAAGTGCCTCTTTGGAAATACCATGGTGTCACACACCCATCTCTTTTTCTTCTATGATGGGAGGGAAGAAATGATGATGACAGACAGTGGCTGCCATTGTAGGGTCAAGCCTTCTATCTGCAGCCTGGTCCCATGGCTTCTCCCTAACAAGCCGTGGGGAAAGCTAAGAATTGAAGAGTAATCCATGAATAGACCAATTGTCCATCTGTTTGCACCCTTACAAAAGGCCACCTGTGTGCTAAATGAATGGAATGGGCTGCCCAGGGAAGTGGTGGATTCTCTGTCCCTGGAAGTATTTAAGAAGAGACTGGATGTGGCACTTAGTGCCATAGTCTAGTAACGACAGTGGTAGTGGATGAAGGGTTGGACTTGATGATCTCAGAGGTCATTTCCAACCCACCTGATTCTATGATTCTATGAAACTTCTGAGTATTTTTACCTATCTGATTGAAAAACTGAGATTTTTTTTTTTTTGCCCCAAACAAAATCCAATTGAATCAAGATATGGCTTTGTCATATCAAGATTTTTGTTAAGATTTGTGAAGCTTCTACTGAAACTTTTCTGTTTCAAAAGTGCATCTTATTTTCCGGTCCTTCCATAGGAATTTCTCTAAATTTTTGCAGTCTGCTCTGATTGGTGGCTGCTTCTTGTCTAAAGATCGGATATGTATCAGATTTCTCAGATACTGCAGATTTTCTTTGGGAAAGCAGCACATGTCAAATTCAAAGGGCTCCTTTGCTAGCCTGGTCTCCTAGATAGCATTTGGAAACATCTGCTGAGAGATGAAACAATGACACATGCCATGTGCCCAGCAGGCTTTCTTAATTAGACATAAAATTCTGATTCTGAATCATTCCTTTGTTTTGCGATACTTACTGAGAGTTATGGCATTGCTTTTTTTGTTTCTTAACAAGCAGAAAGAAGCTTGCATGCATCAGATCATACAGACTGCATAAACTACTCAGCAAAGGTGGTCTGGATTTGACACACCATTTATTGCAGGCTGTACAGAAGTCACAGCAAAGCTCAAACTGACATCATGTTTAAAAAACTATGTGTCTCTGACTGGCTATGCATATTTTGGATGCATACATCTTTCCAGACCCAAGGGGCCAGAATCACATAGATGAACCAGAGATAAACATAAGAATTTGTACATTTGTAAACATTCAGAAGGGAAGTCAATGTATTTTCAGCAAGCTTGAAGAGCATGAAGCTTGCACAACTGTTTGTTTACTTCCTGGGAGCTGGATGTTGCCAGAACTAAAAATGACATCACCATTCCTGTCCATCCTAGTACCTGATGCATTCTGTCTGCTCTTTGCCTTGAAGAGGAAAAAGGATCTTTGTTGTTATCTTTGCAGACCAAAGCATGGACAGAACCACTAAAGGACAGAAAACAGATAGGTTTGTCAAGCTTAAGTCCTTCAGATTGAAATGCTAGAGGAGGGGTAAGATTCTAGGAAATTACTTCTGCCTCCTGCCCTTGGCTGGTTTGAGAACTGTATGTTTAAGAATGAGCAGCACTTTACAAGTAGATCCAGCCTTGAGAGGGAGATTGGAGAGGCCCAGCTTTGCTTATGTTACCAAGATATTTCTAAAAATATATCCAAAACAAGAAGTGGAAGAAGTCAGTGGTTGCAGTCCCAAGGCAGGCCAGGCCTGGGCGACAGGAAAGACTCTGCCCGGGGAGCAGCAGTGGTGGGGCCAGTCTCAGCTGGTGGGAGGGCTGGCAGGCCAGGGAAGGTAGGGTTTGACCCCTATAAGTATTTGCCCCTGGAATTCCACAACAACTTTTCCTGGGCATACATGCTGCTCCTCATGCGTGGACTGGGCAGCCACCTCCCTCCCAAGGGTGTATTATCGGTCTCTCCCTGAACACTGGCTGCTGCATTCCCCTCTTGTCAGCAACAGACTTCTCTGCTTCAGATTCCCCTCCTAGTATTTTTAGTTCAGCACACATCTTTGTTGACTGGCCCAGTTTACCTTTTGAGCATAACAGTTTATTTGGGTGTGGAATTTTCATTTCAGCCATTAGACTGAAAACACTGAATAAAATGAAATCATTCTGGAAGGTAGCTGGAGTGTTGACTGCACTATAACTGTGATCAGCATCAATATTATTCAAATATAAAACCTGTGTCTGATGGTGGTCATCTGTAAGTTTCCAGACACAGTAAAGGCAAGAGATAGAGTTGCATCATAAATTTTACCCAGATGCTGGTTGGGGGTTTAGGATTTTGCTTATTTTTGTATGCATTCTGCTGTAGTATCTGTATGCAGCTAATTGAATTGTAGATGTGCTTAGGCCATTTCCCAGCTATGGAAAGGTATTTGTTTTCAGATTTTCCAGTACATTTTTGAGTAGAGCAGTTAAACATTTTACCATTTTCTTTAAACACATGTTGTTTGCCAATCCATAAATCTGAACATTAAAACCTTCATCCTTTAATGTCATTCACAGTGCTCCAGTTTAGCTGTTTGGTTTAATAATAAATTAATCTAGTACACTCATGTTGACCAATGTCAGAGTTTCACCAGCTGAGGTCTGTACACATGCACTTGGCACCAATGGCCTTCTCTCCTAGTTCAGACTGTAAGCATGAGTTTACCAGAGAAATGGAAAAAGGTTTGCCATACAAACAACCAGACGTAACTGCAGGTCTGCAATTCAGGTAGATGTCTCTGTGCGAACAGCTACACCTGCAAGGGGAGACGAAACAAGTCTGAGCTGAAATGGAAAATATCCCTACACATGCAGATGTTTATTGCATCCTCATTCAAAAATGAATTCCTGCTCTTCTGACCTGTTCACTAATAGAAACAACAGCAGATCTCATCTGAACAGGGTGTACGTGTTTCAAAACAGATAGATTGTGCTTTGGTCATCATGTCAGCATTTGCTTATGTAAGCCTATATCAGTATTTGCCTTTGTAAACATTGTCACTTGCTCTACAAGTTTTGCCAGAATAACAGTTAAAAACAACAAAAACCAAAACCTATAAACAAACAAAAAAAAATCAACAAGAAACCCCCACAACCACACAAGAGTGTGTAATCATATTGAATTTCTCTAGAGAGTTGTCTGCTTCTTTCTCTATTCGGCCTCAAAAAGTAGGAGGAGTGTAATGAGGAAAGCGACTGCAAACTGTAGTGACCCCTTGCTGCTGTTGGTTTTGTTCTAAGACATACACAGGACATTAATGTTTGCAGATGCTCTATGAAGATAAAAGACAAAGGCCTAGATGGGAAGAAATTATGGTCTGCATTAAATAGATGGTGAGCCAGTTCTTCCCTCAGTTACACTATTGCAAATCCCCTAAATTTCTTCTCATTGCCAGAATGAGATCTAGATTTGTCTTGAAGAAAATGAGGATTAGTGAAAATGAAGAGAACTGAGAAGACACAGAAAAAAAGTTACAACAAATAAGAAAGTGAATGAAAAAAATTGTTTCATTCTAGGAAGGAATTCAAAGGGAGTGGAAATCCACAGGTTGAAATTCACAGTTCTGTAATTTGGTCTCTGTGTGTTAACCTTGTGAGAAGTTAATCAATCTGTTTTAATAATAACATAATACTTCTCAAGAAAATAGTGGTATTTGATATTAACAGCTGTAGTTGATGTTAAAAAAAAATTAAAAAAAAAAAAACAACTCCAACTAGAATAAACATGAAGACAATTTTATTCAACAGTTCTTGCTTTCCCTGATAATAAAGGGGATTAGGCTTTTAGGCTGACATCTCTCATCTCTTCACACGTTACTATAAATAATATTAGAAGGGTAAGAGAGTTTCAGGTACCCCTTTATTCCTCCCTGTCTCCCTCAGGGAAGCCACTGGACACAATAAACAATTAAAAATGTCAAAATAAGCAAGCTCAAATCACTTCATTTACTGTGGTTGTTAATCTCAGTTACATTCATAAACATTTTCCATATGGGACCGTATCTTTCCATTCAACAATGATATGGAGTTTAGTTCCCTTTTCTTTTTTCTTATCTCCCCTTTTCCTCCTTTTTGTATTTCCATCCTTTCATTAGTGCACTGTCATGAAGTGCTCAATATAGGGAACTCAGAATCAGGCCCTTTTCTGTGGCATAGGGTAATATGCAAGAAGAATATGGTAATGAAATAAAACACCTGAACTCTCAGTACTTACGATTATTTTATCTCTTTTTCATTTCTTACCTTTTTCATGTCAAAACATGAATGATTACCTGAAATATCAGCTAAGCAGGGAAATATTATCCTAATAAATGGGCATGCAAGTATGTGCCTGGTAAGTTATTTGATTAAACAGGAAGCTAGAATCCTATAGATATCCACAAATAAAGCCCCAAATCTAAATGACTGTATCGTTAGCTCATTTGTAAACTGTTCCAGATGTAAGATTTTGGCAGCTTTCCAGTAGGCTGGCTGCAGTCTGAGCTTTCCTGCATCCGCAGTGAGAACTGCAATGCCTGACTCTTCAAGGAAAAGCTCCACAAGGCTGATGACAAATTATATAAAGTAACAACCTGACTGCCTGGCAAAGAGAAATCCAAACAGATCCCCGGGCAAAGAATGCCCTTTTTCCTGGGGCTAAGCTACAGCCGTTTGACCTGGATGTGTGATCGATCTGCATTATGCATCACCCGGTGAAAGCCCCTCTGAGAAGATCATTTAGTGATCACATCAGGGACTCCACTGCTAGAGCTTTGGATGTTATCTGGAAAAACACAAGAGACAGACGACTGGCAGGTGAGAAGGACATTACATAAGTATATTTTAAGATTCATAAGGGATCATAATCAATAATGGTAATTAGTAGTATCATTTGCATAATGTACCGATGTTGCCTCTAAGTATTTCTCCAGCCTTTTGTTTGTGTGTCATGTTACTTTGGTGCTGTGCCTATGGTGGAACTGCATGTGCTTCTCTAACTAGATGAAATAAACATCAGTTAAAAGAAAAGGAGCAATGAATTTTGGTCCAGTATTTTGGTGCAAACTCCTCATAGTAAAGTGTGCTGAAGCATTTTACTTTGCTGTTAGGTCAGACCCTGTGCTTTACTGCTGTGATGTGCTTCAGTGAGTTGCGTTACGGAGTGTTTTGAGCCAAGGAGTGTGTCAGTTGGAATATTTGGGCTGTGCACTGAGCAATTACTGGTATTTCCTCTGGCAAGGATTTCAGTGCTGTGAGCTCCAAGTGAGTGTCAGATATGCCCAAGCTGGGCTTCTGAGATATAAATTACCAGCCAACTAGAGAGTTACAGTCCACATTTTTATTTTGACGTGCAAATACTCAAAAACTCAAGTCAAACCATAATAGAAGGCTAGAGAAGAAACCAGTTTAACTCACTTTATTTTCCTCTGCTCTTACTGTCTGTTAGATGAATCCTTCTCTTTCACTCTGCTAGGGTTGTTACTTTTATTTTGTGGCATTTAGAGGTTTCAAAAAGGGCAGCAGAAATGGATAGTGGGTGTGACTGCCAGAGGGATCACTTTGTTTGTATACTTACAGTGGGGGTGGTTTATTGCAATGGGACGGAAGGAGGGAGAAGAAATGTGAATAATGATAAGATCAAGAATGAGATGACCCAGAGGCAGACTGTATGGGTTACTAATGTAAATTGAACTTTTATATCACGTCCTTCACTTATGTTTTGGAGAAATAAGAGTAGTTAAGTGTATAACAGACATTTGGTTGCACACTGATTCCAAAACTGATTACACTGGATAATTAGATAGTGAGTAACCATGGCCCATAAAGAAACACAGGAGCAAAAACCTGCTTTGAATTAGACCTATTCATAAAAATCTTGTTCTGCCCATTAGTGATTGGATAAATTCTGTGCCTGTTCCCATAGATGACAAAGGACAGTGAGTTGCCTAACCAGAGGAACTCAGCTTTACCACAGTTTTACAGTAAAACCTCACAGTCATAAGAGACGGAGGCATCATATTTACTTTAGTGCTCAGTAGGTAATCACAAATATGGCAGTGTCATGAAAGCACTCATCATTAACTTCTTTCCACAGCAAACTGAACTGGGCACACAGTCCACTTCATCTCTCAAAAGTGTGTTATAAAACTGGACTTCTTTCATAGCTTAATGGCTGCAAGGCATGAAGCAGCAGTCACAACACAGGTCCCGATGTTTGGGCCATTGCTGAAACTCCACTGGAAGGAGAACCAAAAGGAAAGACATTCTGAGTAAAAAGACATCTGAGTCTGGATGTTACACAAATCTATAAAAGGGAAGCTGGTGGGGCCAAATCAGCCTTTGTTTAATCTGTGTGCTGCCTGGTCAGCTGGACACTTGTTTACCCTGACATTCATTTCCATTCCACCTGCTAGAGATGTTTATGTGAATGCTTTGAAGTAAGCTTTTTAATTTATCATTAAGTTGGCATTTGCCTCAACAGACTCTCAACAGTACCTCTGGCCTGTGTTTACATAAGACAACTACTACCAACTGTCTTCTGTAAAATTATATTCCTCTCATCAGTTGACACTGGAAAGCATATAAGGACATGTAATTTATACTTCTGTATGTGACCTACATATGACAATATGCAGATTTTTATTGGGATACGAAGAGGCCTTGATAAATGTATATATTTGACCTTGCATATGATTATCAAATATTTGGGGGCTAAACAACTGCTAATTATATTTCTTGAGACTCTGTCACATTCCTAGAAACAAGGAGTGAACGTGAACCCTTTAGCCTCTTTAGCTGCACTGATAAGGTCTGCATGTTTTTACTCTACTTGGCAGCTGGTTATGAGCCATCACAGCTTTTATCAATACAAGGCTTAGATGTTAGAGGACCCTTAACAACAGTGACAGTTCCATTTTCCAGGCTGTGCTGGTGATGTAGGCTTTTCAGTCTACTGGTATATTTGGGCTGCTGTCAGTCAGAAAGTCAAAAAATAATCAGGCAATAAGCAGTACAGTATGTAATTGGAGTAGATATCAGGTTGTATTCCAGAAAATACTTCATGATTAACAGAGATTCAGGAAGAGAAACAAAACAGCAAGTTGTGTTGCTGTTCTGTTTGTTCTTTGGAGTATCAGCATTTTAAACTGCTGACTACCTAAAAATGGTCAAGAAGGGTCATGACACTGAAATAAGAAATTCTCTTAGATCAGCAATTTGTGTTATCAGGACACGCCTTTTTAAAAGCACATTATTTGCAGAAGAAAGAAGAAAATGTGAAATATGCATTCTTCATCACATATTCAAGAAAAAGTAAACAAAAAAATGTTTTGCCTTTAAAACAACCTTCTAGCCTGCACACAGACATAGAAAATCATGCAATATAATTTAATATAATCACCAAACAGGGAGTACTGTCTATCTCCTATGTTGGGAAAATGTCATGGAAAATGTCCCTTCCACTAGCTGAGAATGGCTGGAGAAGAGAAGTCTTTGGGGGGACCTTGTAGCAGCTTTCCACTACCTAAAGGGGGCTTTACAAGAAAGCTGGAGAGGGACTTTTCGCAAGGGCATATAGTGATGGGGGAATGGCCTTAAGCTGAAAGACGGTAGGTTTAGATTAGATATTGGGAATAAATTCTGTACTTTGTGGGCAGTGAGGCACTGGAGCATGTTGCCCGGAGAGGTTGTGGACTCGCCATCCCTGGAGGTGTTCAAGCCCGAGCTGGATGGGGCTCTGAGTAACCTGGTCGAGCAGAAGGTGTCCCTGTCCATGGCACAAGGGTTGGAACTAGATGATCTTTAAGGCCCTTTCCAATCCAAACCATTCTATCATTCTATGATTCTATGATCATATAATCTTAATGACATAAAATAAGAGGATTAATAGTCCTGGACAAAGTGGTATCAAAAGTATTTGAGTTGCTATTAAAATTGCATGGAACTAAATGACTGTAGCTAAAAATGCTTTGATTTTGAGCTGGCACAGTAAAGGAATGCACATGAATATGAATTGCCCTCTCGGATCAGCTCTGCGTCCTCTCCTACGCTGGCCACTGCAGAGCAGCATCCTCATGTTGCTTTTGAACCCTAACACCAGGGCTGAGTCACTGCCTGTGCCATCTCATCTTGTGGCAGAACAGCCTGTGATTCAGCCAGCTGGGGCCAAGCTCACTTGTGCTAAATATGGTATATTATTATAACATACCATGGTATATTGTTACTATTGTATAAATTTGGTATATCCTATAAATATGATATATATTTATAAAATACCTATCCTGAGGAGCAGTCAGCACAGTCACATCATGTTCAAACTACTTTTGATGGCAGCACAGCTCATGGTTTTCCACTCTGTCTTTTCTCCTCTTTCTTAGTTTACATAGACAAAGAAAACCTATATGCATGTTTGTGATCATATCTAGTGATCATTAAATGTGGAAAATTAATCACTAAATAAATCACTAAACATTTTCAATTTCTGGGACATCAAAAAGACCCAGTAGAGATGGGAAACAGTTTGAGGCAATGGAATGTTCAAAGAATAAGGACAAAGGACAGAATGAAACTTCAGTTGCCGGAGTCTCTAAAAAGGCAACATGAAAATTGTAACTTTTCCTGTTACTAACTTCACAAGAAATAGATATATTTCCTTGGGAATTCCCAGTTTATTCCCCTTACTAATGTTGGACCACATCCTCAGCTTGGAAGGGAACAACTTTCTGGTTTCTTCAGTGGACAGACTTCCCAGAAGAGACCAGGATTTTATGCACAAGAAGGGCATCAGTGCAGAACAAGCTTCCACAGAGCACAAAGCATCATTCTTAGCTCTGAAATGCACAGATCCTCAAAACCTTGTTGACATTTCTCTTAGCGCTTCCACTGTTGTCTGAATTAACATGACCCAATGTAGCATTTATCTGCGTTGTACTAAGACCCATTATGTCCACCATATGACATGACTAAATATCCTGGCTTTTTCATTATCACCAGCATTTTTTAGTAAACACGATCAACCACTGAGTACAACTGATTATTCATATACCTCTTTTAAATTAAGGGAGTTTTATGTGATGCAAAAGTTAAATTGTCTTCTAAAATATCTGGTATAAGAGACCAAAAAAACAGGATGTGTAGGTAGTCTGAGTTTAGTGAATTACTGCCAGTTATGCAGTGGCTTAGTCACTGAAAGTCTAAGGAAAAAAATTACTTAATTGGTATTTTAAAAATAAACTTTCAGCTTTTCTATTTGAAATTGTATTATTTACCTACTTACCATTTATCATTTACAATTTTGTCATTTTTTTCTAATTTAAAGTTCACTAAAACTTCCCAATATTTTATTTGCCCCAGAAATAAATTTGTTTTGTATCTTTCAGCCCACTAAAACTAAAGCGGGCTTTTGCCACCCTTGTTTTTCTTGGTTTCATTTTCCGGTAATTGCCAAAGAAATGCAATCATCTGTGAAGATCTGTTACAGACCATTCTCATTAATCTACTTTTCTAGTATTTAAATTGTTTGGAAAGATTCTATATGTCCTTGTAAGATATTGCTAAAGATGTAGAGCCACAGAGAAAAACTCTGAGATTACAGAAAAAGTAATTCCATCAAATAATTCATTTTCATTTAGATTCCTTTTAGAAGACTACCAGTCAACTTTTATCTAGTTTTCATGGTTTTAGTATAGGCTGGGTTATTTTGAGTCTACTTATGAAGAAGTTCTTGGCAGGGCCCTTTCAGTAGACCTTTTATTCTCTAATTTATGATGATTAGCTAGAATTATACTGTTATTTAAATTTTTCTTACTACTGGTCATATCAATTTGCAGGACTTGTCTACAGTCACTTTGAGAGTCTACGACACGCTGTCCGCTCTTGCTGATGTCTAATTTGTTCTTCATTATCAACATCCCTGTATTTCCACTGGATTTATAATTGCTGTTTTCTTTTATACTTTACCCTTAACTGAGGCCTTAAAACATGCTCATTTACCGATTGCAAAATCTGTGAGTATATATACTTACTTAAACAATTCCCAGATATTGCTTATACTTCCAGGCATATATATGGCCATCTACAGCAAGTAAAGGAACTAAAGAAAGGAATTTTTTATCCTTGGAAATTTTTTTTAAGCCCCAAGTTAAGGTGAAGTATTTTGCATTACATTTCGGCTGTCCCCAGAATTTATACTCATGCAGAAGAGAAATTACTGCTCTAAGTGTTTGCTTTGTTCTGAGACTGGAGAAAGATTTACAGTGTGTGCAGGTGAAATAAGGTCTTGGAAAATGTATATGGTGCAGAACCCAAGATCACTTGATATATAGCTTCAGATACATCACTGTTTGGCTGTATCAGCATTTTTAGGAAATTACCGACCCCCAATCTGGTGATAATATCTTACAGGTTTAGTCCTTTACTCAGGCTATTATATAAATATTAAACCATTTACTATGAGGTAGAGCATGATGAAGTAATGACTTTATACACATTTGTAAATAGACTGTAATTTATGGAAAAGAAACAGGAAAACAGTAAACAACAGTTATTTGATAATAAAAGAAGCTACATAATGCAAATGTTGCATATCTAGTGCAGAACATATTATTTATATATAGAAATAATTTATTTTGTTTGAATGGTTAAATATCTTTATCGTATTAAAGTTTTCTCCCTTTGAGAGTGCTCAAGAGCTTTGCTGTTATCTATGTAATTACTAAACAAACTTGTAGTGTAAGCATGTTTTTTTGAGAAAATATCAGTTTCATTCTTGTGGTTTATAATTCCTCACATCTTTCAAATTCAGGCATCAAATACAATCAGAAATAATACACTTTATGCACAGCATATGCTTGTCTAATTTTTGAAAATATTGCCACAACAAATTTCCAATAAGATATATAGAGTATTGTATGTCTTTTTCAACATCGGTGTTTTTATCTTGGAAGGACTGGAATTCATTTAAGACAGAGTCCTCCTGTCAAAATGATCATTCAAAATGGCACTTGGAATTAAATGTATCACTAGGTTCTTATTCCATGTTCGGTTTCTTGATTTCTCACTCTCCATATGAAAATATGGAGAAGTGCCAGAAAGATCGTTGCTGCCTGTAGCATGAAAATGGTGTTGTTTATTTTAAGCTGCTGGAATGCCTTGTTTCCAATGCTCTCATGTTTCTAATTTGAAGTCTGATACCAACAGAGGTTGGAGTATTCATAGGGAAAAAAACATGTGCATACTTTGTCACCTTGTGTATTTGGAATGGATATTTTCATATGACAGATCTAAATTGCACTGTTAGGGAACTGAGCAATTGGGAAGGATTTTTTATGACTTTCCCATTTTCCTCCATTAATGAATTTCAAAATTTATTTATTTATTTATTATTTATTTCATGGAGCTCCACAGTCATTTCTGTAATCAGGCTATAACAATGGCACCGTTTCGTTCAAGTTTACAACAAAAAGTACACAGTATACTAAGCATATCATAAAAGTGGTTGCTACAAAATCCTTGTGCATTCTAATTACAGCAGCTGGAGAGGATTATGGAAATACATCCTTTTCTCAGCATTCTGCTTTTTCCACAGTCATTGTAGCCAATGGACTGCAGCAATCAGCCAGCAACCCTATGCTGTGTCCTGTGCCTGAAATTTTAGGAATGTGCATTAGAGGAATTCAGCTCCTGAATACTTTATCAATTGGGAATTTTTAGAGATAACTTCGTTGTTTTCTTGGGGACTCCAGAATGATTCTTTAAAACATGGGTCAAGGAGGGAAGGAGCACACCCAGAGCAGTCCGCAAAACATGTCCAAGAGGAACTGAGCAGTTGTGTCCCTCTGCAAACAGAGAATGAGCACTCAAACATGAAAAATATCACCTTCCATCAGGCAGCTGGGACAGGAGGGGACGGAAAAATACAATACACCTGGCAACCACCTGTTAGAAAACAGCCTCATCATTTATACTTTTCAGCGTGCAAGGCCTGTATGTGGTACATGTTGTCAGATGGGGATTAAAAATGAGTGAGAAAGATGAAAATTATGGTCTTCTCTCTCCAGGCCCAGTTTCATAATTCATCATTGTGGATATTGTTAAACTCTAGTCTTAAATGCTGGATACCAAAAGATAAGCAGCGTTGTGGCTCTGTTAGAAGTCTGTCCTTATGAGAGACAACCAGGAAGCCTCTTCTTCTCCTGCTCTTTGAACATTCATGTGCACTTCCCAAAAGCGGGGGCTCACAATCCCCAGACGTGGCCCCCCAGGCTGTATATTCTTTCAGCACTGAGCAGGCATTTTGCACATCTGAAAGACCACTATATATTTGAAACATTCCTAAAAACTGCTGAAAGCACCAAACTGCTTTGCATCTGATTGTTTGGAAGGAGTCTTGCTCGCAAAATATTTCAACTGCTACAGCTCTACTAACATCTGGACATCTTCCTTACGTCAGAGGTGGATGATGAGATCCAGATGCTATGACTTACTGATGTTTTCATTAACTTCTTAGCAGTTTTGTCTTTGTTTTGTTTACCAACTGAAACTTCTTAACTCCAGCTCACATATGTGAGTGTTACTGGGGAGATCAGGGAGAAGAGCTGGAAAGGAAGGGGGCAGTCAGAGAAATTAAATTAGGCTTTGGCCTAGATCCAAAATAACTGATTTCTCTTATTACAATGGTCTGTTCCAGGATATGCAGTCTGTGGGAAGGTCAGCCCCAGATGATAGGAAACATTTTGCTGAACTGCTATTTTCAGTAAAAATGAGATATATGATTTGCTAATTATGTTCTAATTTAAGAGTAAACATGTTAAGCTATGAAGACAACAGGAAATGAGGATGTAAGATAATATTAATGGCAACATTATGAACTTTGCATTTACAATTGGCCTAAACCTAATTGCCATATAGGGAATATTTATTACTCTGAGGGAATATCATTATTGCAGCAGGCACAGGAGAGAGCATAGTTATTGTAGGCTGCACATTAGGAACTAGCTGAATAATTCTTTCAAGGAAGATGTTGGAAATAAACAGAGCAAAAAAAAACCCAAACAAACCCAAAAACAAAATAAAACAAAACAAAAAAATATGCAAGCATCTGTATAGTATCTCTGTGGCAATAACTTTTTTATATTTGTAATTTTATACGACAGAATTGCATTTACAAGAATTTCAACCCATTCCAGAGACTAGTTCCTTTCTCCCACTGAAAATAGTGCTCTGTTAAGAGGTTGAAGTGGATTTTCAAAAACTGACCAAATTTGCATTTTGCATTTTGTGTAGCTACGAGGTTAAATTTGTGAAGGGGCGTGATAGAGAGAGAAACACCACAGCACATTGATCGACTGACTGATCAATACCCTTATTCGTTAAAGGTAGCAGTATCTGTAGCACTGTGAAAGAAATTGATATCAAGAAAGTCCTGTTTTGAAGAGATTATAATCTGTAAAAGAACCACTGTCAGTGCTCAGTGAGAGGAGATAAATTCAGAAGCCATATGACTATATATTATGGTACCCAAAAAAATGCAGCAGCCACTCAGACCAGCACAGGCAGAGCACTTATCAATCCACTGAGCTTCCTGCTGCAGTGCCATGTTTAGCAGCTTGCAGGGACCCGAAGGAGGCTGAGGCTCTGTGGAGAAATAGGGGAAAGCAAAAATGAGCCATATTATCTCAGTGCAGGAAGCATCACCCTGTACTAGAGGTTGCTCATTTGTATCAGTATTTCCAGACTGTGAGAAGGTCAATTAGCAGTACAGTTTATTTTTGGAGTTGTGGATGTGTTTGTCTGAGGGTGCCCATATCTGTGTTAATCTTATACTGAGGCAGCTAATAAAAATACTAGGAGAGAAATGTTTGGGCAGATTCTACTTCCAAGTGGTAAATTAGACATACAAAAAAGAATTACAAAATAAATGGATAGCAGCCAGCTAGTCCCTTAGTTGGGCAACAGAAAAAATCCACAAAGGGATATGAGAAGCAATATTCAATGTAATATATTAAAAAACTGCAACCAGTTGTGCAAAGATGTTACAAGGGAAGATCTTGTGACTTCATTCTACTTTGCTCCCCATCTTTCATGTGATTTAACTTTAGATGCATCTTTGATTTTTCATGTTCTCTTATGTGAAAATAGAATAGAGTCCATCCATGACTGTAGCTTTTTGACCACTTAACCTAGATTAAGTGGTTTATATTTTGCAGTTTCTGGAAAATAGGGATGAGAGTTTGGCACATTTCTCAGAGGGCACTTCCTCAACAGAAACTGATTTCTGAAAAGGCATAAGGACAAAGGAAAATCCACATTCTGCTTTTCTCTTGTGCTTTCACTTTTTGAGGTCTCTCTTGTGTACTGATACAATTTTATCTGGCAGAGAGATAAGCTGAACCAACACAAGACTGTTCAGCTTCAGGTGAATTGTCTCTTTCTTTCTGTTGATGCTCCGAACAGCTCTTAGTCTCTATTCTGTTGAAATTTCACAGCATCCTTTCAGAGTTTCTGCCATGTTACTCTTGCTACTTGATGATAAAGTTCTCTTTTGGCAGCCATCCTGCAGTAACAAAGTACTTGCCATCTGAGCTGAAAGAACAACTGACCTGCCTTGGTGAACCATGGACAAGAAGGGCTTTGCATGTAACTTTGCCTGTCACTGCTGGTCACAGAAGAAAAATCTCGAGGCATTAAAGCGGCTCTGGTCTATAACACTAAGGAAAATGGCAATTGTGCTGTCTCGTGTATACTTTATATAGCATTAAATGTACAAGATGTTCTTTTTTGCTTTTAATTCATTCATTAATCTGATCTCCAAGGCAGCTATCTGTGAAATGTATAAAAGAAAAGAAAGTGTGCCTTCGAAAGGCAAGGTAAGCAGTTTACTTCCATCCATGATTTGTGCATAACGTGTCTTCTTATCTGCACTTGTGCTTTGCAGTGTCATTTGCACATCTTTGCAGTCAATGTTCAGAGTTGAGGGGGACAGGGACACGACAGTGAAGCGTTCCCAGAAGGCTGGTGCAAAAGAAGCCTGGCCTCAATCTTGTATTTGCTCTCCATATCTGCTACTTGTCAAGACATCTCTATTTTGCCTTCAGTCAGGTACACAGCTTCCTTCTGTGTTGTGTTTGCTTTGATATTCTAGCTCTTACCCTGCCTACTTCTGTTCATCCTGAACACTTTCGTTTATAGATGATAAATTAAATCTTCAAGCATGTGAGATGCATCTGCCATGACATTTTTGCTGATTAGTTCAGCAAATATTTCTTTTTGTTTTGTTGAACTCTACACAGAGATGAAATTCAGGGACCACTGTCATATACAACCAAGTACTAAAATGATGAGAAAGTGTAAAGTTTTTCTGTGCAAATGAAACCAACTTTCCTGACCAGCCTGATTAAGAGAGGGTTACCCTCAATTAATTTATTAAAGAGTGTTCAATAATTTGGGGGTAGATATAAATTTGAGTGATCTTGCTGTAAGAAAGACAGTTCAGATTAAAATGAAAGTTTGGTAAGTTTCAAAAAGCTAAAAGATCTTGGATAATAATTTTGAGGACAGTTGCAAAAGTCAAGCAGTATGCTTATTTTATCTCCTGCTGCTTTTAACTGATGACACAGGGACAGAATTTAATGTAATAGATCTGAAGAAGAAAAACTCTTACATTTTTCCTAATATGAAAAGGTGTTGCCTAAAAATCTCTCATTGTGCAGAACTAAGAGAAACCGGATTGCAATCAGACATTTATGTTGATGAATTTGTTTGTTTTTCTGTTGCAAGAATGTGCTGAATGGACGTATTTGCAATTCCAGCTTTTAATATAAAAGTGCTGACCACATTCTTTTGCACATCACATATTTTAAAAGCCTAAGAATCTAATGAGGCTTACAGAATTGATAAAATCCTGATATTCAATCTTGTAGCCAGATTTCGAGGGGTTTTTCACAGTTGTATCAACAAAGAAAAGGAGGATAATGTTTTCACTGATTTTTTCAATCTAGTAGATATTAATATATACAGTGTATACATAATAGATATATGTATGACTCTTGCTATGGTGATTAGTCTTTTGGACTTCTACAACAGGGTGAAGTGAATAAGATGAATTCTCAAGCAAAAATAACCCTGTATAAAAATAACTGTTAAGGTTCTCTACTAGTGCTTCTTTCTTGCCTTTAGATCTAATTTCGGGGCCAGTTCAGAGTTCCCCGAGTCGCTGGTCAATTGTGAGTTCATCTTTTTGTATCTCAGACTGCATGGAATAGCCACATTTCCTTTTCTAAGTCCAAAAAGAATATTATGATCAACAGCTCTAACCTTCTACATTATAAATCCCATGAAATGTCATAAAGTAACATGCACATATTTGAGAAATCTGTGTATTTTGTTTTGAACTTAAGAGTTCATATATCTATTTCCCAAATTTTCATACTCCAGTAATAACTTCTGTATTTTGATTTTGAGTCTTTTGTTCATTGGAAGATGAAATTATCTGTGGTCTGTTAGGACTCTCAAGCAAGCACTCAGATACTTCAAGTGGGAGGGAAAATGACTGCACAAATATTTATCACTGGCATCAGCACAAGTATTATAGAAAAACAGATTCCTTGGCTTATTTCCTAGCCATGGCAGCTTTTAAGAGAACTTGAAGCCCCTTTTCAGTTTGAGTCTGTTCTTTAAAAGTACTTGATAAAATCTATTCCATTTCTTATGGGCATATGTTGTCATTTGTAGGCTTTAAGGGTCTGGCCTGCAAGCTGGCATAGTAAAATATTACATATGTCCACTTTGTATCATTTCAAAAGAAAGCTCCCTCTGTACCTCTTAGAAATGTCGTAGTACAGTGAAAAATATGCAGGGTTATGTTCCATGTTATTTTAACCTTACTGAAGCTGACCAGTGTATACCTATGGTATAATCATCTGGAGATTTTTTTTCTTCAACTGGATATGAAGAGTTAAAACAGTGGACACTCAGTGAAAGTGAAACAAATTAGATATTAGATTCAAAATGAAACATCTCAATTTGTTGATGGAATAGTAGATATGGCTAACTTGAACTTAACTTCAGAAGTTTTGTAAGTATCTTGTAATAGGCTATTGTATGTGAAACAATAAAATTAAATGATCTTAAATAGAAATACTTTTTAATTTCAGAGAATTGAAATAGCTTATGTCTTCCTAGGAGCAAGGAATTTTGCTGATGTGAAAGCAACAATAACTTCACTTAGGAAAGAATGTAGTCCAACAGAAGAATATGAGCAAATTGAAGATAGGTATTTTGATGAGATTTCAAAGATCAATAAAAAGATAGTCCACATTTCTCAATCTTTCCAACTACCATGAGAAGCAGAAATAATTCAGCAATGAAATGCTTGTAACTTGTAACCTTACACTTTACTGCCATTGCAGCATTTATGAGTGACCATAAAACCTAAATCCTTTCCCAGTATCCCTCTATCTGAATTCCTGTATTGTTCAATCATCCACTGCATCTGTGTGTCTAAGAACAGAAATTACAAACTCATCCTTTTTTTTTTTTTTAGTCAGACTGCAAAAAGCAAAAACAATAGTTAAGAAACTTGTTTTACTTCTTTGATGAGTCCATATTCTTTGCCTATGTTTTAATTAGTATTATTTTTAATACCTCTTTTGCTCATAAGACATCTTATATTGTAATGTCACTGGGGTTAGCATCTTCAGACAGCCCATTTGAAAGCTGAAACCAGTAGTTTCTGATCCCTGAGCCCACCACTGCTTTTAATAAGTTCTAGTGAAGCTGTTAGGAATTAAAGGTCATTACAGCTTTGTGTATATTTGGGCTATTTGGCAAAATTAGCTTGCCATGGTGGCCTGATGGGTAATGATGAGCACATCTGGTTCCATTTCTTTGGAGCTACCACAGCAAGATGTAATTTCAAACATGAGGTTTCAGTATCTACCACCTGGGGAAATCTGCACAGGGATTTAACTCTCCTCTGCCCACTTTAAGCTCATTAACTCTGGTTATTTCTGTGTCTTCAGTGTATCCCACCATTACAGTGTTCTGCCAGAGGCCAGTTCACAATATTAAGTTCAAAATTGTTCATGACAAGGATGGACAACACCATATGTTCATGCAATGCCTGGAACAGGTGCTAAGCACAATCTAGCATATTTACATCTCTCCATACGGTGCTGTAGATGAAGTTTTGCTTGAGGACAGAGGGTTCACAGCAATGAGCAAACCTTACATTTTTTTCTGCACGTTATAATGTTTAATGTGTTGCAAGAAAGAGATAAGAATCAGAAAATTAGGAAAATCCATCTTTAAAAAGTAAGAGTATTTAAACAAATTATCTTAATAAAAACATCAGAAACAGTGATTGTTATATATTTTAAAGACAGTTCAGTAAAAATGCCAACTCCAGTACCCCAAAAGGCATAGCAAAAAAAACCCCACAGATTACTATAGTACAGTTTCGTAGTGCTAAAAAATACATGGAATTACCTGTATTACAAAATGGTGTCAAGTTTAAAATACTATTAAAATCTACTGTTCTGTACATCTTGTACTTCTTTATTATTTTGTTGTTATTTGTTTTCTGGTCACAGCTCTTCAAATTAAAAGGACTGGAATGGAAATGAGGAGCAGCAGAGATGTTTGGTTACATGTAGGAGTAAACAAGAATTTCCATTGACATTTTCCTGTATTCTCAAAACAGATAAGGTTAGAATGCACAGCTGCCTTTTTTTACCGTTAACGGTTACTGGAAAGCATGTGAAATAATAAAATATTATTCAGAAGTATAGGAAGAAAATGTAAAAAACAGGAATAGTTTAATGGGACCAAGATCAATTTATAGCGGTTCTTGAAGAGCAGACTGCATTTTGAACCCAGCAAGTGGGGGCTTTTTATCTTTTATTTCAATTATTTGCATATTTCTAAATCACGTGAGAGCTGGGGAGTGGGAACATCTTCCCCTCTACATTTACCAACACTACTAAAGTGTCCACATGGATTTCTTCTCTGTCTCTTCCCATTTGTGTGAATGCTGGTGTATAATAAAATTAAACACAAGACCATAACAGGCACTTGGTCTTGAAACAGAAAGAAAGTAGGGTCATCATCACCCTTACAGAAAATCCCATAAAACTGTATTTGACTTCAGGTTGTTAGTCACCATCAGCCATCTGACTCCTCCTGGGATGTGGCAAAAAAATGGTGCTTTTAGCTGAAAAGTGTTGTTTGAAGAAAGCTAGAACAACAGAAAAGTGATAACTCATAGAAAAATAGGAAATGGAAATAAAATTCCTACACTGAGACTGAACCTCATCTGACCAAGACATATTCCCCCATTTGCCTAGCACTTTTCAACAAGTTTCTCATGAAGCATTTGCAACCTCTCCAAAATATTACCATCTCGGAGGAATTTGTGTTTGTCATTCTGAAAACACTGCTTCTGACCAGTGCAAATAAATCAGTGTACCAGAACTAACTTATAATGAGAAAAAAATCTCACTTTCCCCCTCCCTTGATGTTTAGTTTGTTTACTAGATGAATTTTTTCTACTTAAAAGCCTAATACATTACATGAAAGTACTTATTTTATGGATGCAGAATAAGCAGTGTTTGGAACTGGTGAATCCGAGTAAGCAGGAAATGAACTTAAACCAGCCTTTTCATTAGCAAGACACCAATTTCAATCATATTTGAATTTTCTTCAGCATTAAGAAATTCTTAATATAATTCACAGCTCGACTGAGGTTGGGAGGTCCAAATGATCCAATACATTGTGTTGGATATTGCAGAGAAGTCCTACTCCAAAATATTTCTTCCTTTTCTCACAATCTCAGTCCAGAGCATGCTATACACCCTCCTGTGGCTGAACTGGTCTTCTCATCAAGGACAGCATTGTTAATTTTAATGGAGTTACAACAAATAGTCAGTAGCAAAGTGAGAATAACACTAGAAGAGGTCCACAATACATAAGCAAGTTTTCCTTTTCTCTTGTTCAGAAACAATAGAAAGTCCTTTCATGTTGGAAGCCTCATGTATACTTCTGCTGCCACTCCATTACTCTACATGTGTACACAGTAATAACAATTGCAACTTTGACATGCAACTGTCCAAGGAAAGGCAAAGAAGAAAAATCTGCACATCTAGCAGTTTTGGCCTTCTAAAGCTAACATTAAGACCATCCCTTCCAGAAAAGTGTAATTGCAAACACCATGCTGTTCACGTAGGACAGAAGGATCTTTCTTAATGATTTCCCTGCAGCATGCATATGTAGTGATGTCATCCCATAAAAATTCCCCTGGCTCAATCAGCTCCTGGTGGAAGTGTGCAGGAGTACAGCAACCACTCCAGAGAGCTCACCATCTCACATAAGGGTAGAGGAAATGTTGTAATTCTTATCTGTAACTCCATACTTTAGTAACTGTCAGTTACACAAATTAATTCAGATGCATTTTTGATGTGATGTATATATTTGTGTGCATGATGGTAAAACAATCCAAACTTTATTCTCACATTCAAGCCCTTTTAACAGTGCCTTGGTAATACTCTGCTTCTTTGAAGTCCCTTTAAATTCAACATTTTTATACAAATAGAAATGAAACTCCATGCAGCTTTAAAACCATCCTTCTCTTTGCTCAAGGTGAGGAGGAGCACCGTACCATAGCTGTGGCAGTGGCTGGAGGCATGCTGGTAACCACAGCTTTTTAGGCAGAGTAGCTCCTTTTAAGAAGCAAATAAAACTGCTGAACCTTTGCAGCTCGTCACAGATGCACTCAGCTGGCAGCAAGTATCCTCAGGCTTACCTTATTCCTCTCCCTGTGGGGCCAGGCTTATGAAACTCTGATCTCTTTGCCTACAAGCAGGCAAGCATGAAGGCAAGGTTTCTGCTTTTTTCCCCACAAACTCAGTGTGAGCAGATGGGTTTACCACTGAATTTCTTGGACACGAGTGAATGTATCCACAATTCACTGAGAAATTAAAGGTGGGGAAAAGTCTTGCATTAAAATAATACAACAGAGTTCAAAATGAGGTTTTATACTCAATATGCAATTCCATTATGTGACAACACAATAGACTTCCAGGAGAACCAGGATCTGGTTTCTGACTTGTAATTTTCTATATAAGTTTGCCATTTGTACCTTAATTTTAACTGGAAGCATGTTTGAAATATATCTGTAATGTTAATTAAATTCTAGTAAATTGAAATGTCACTATAGGTTAAAAAAAAAATAAACTGTGCTAAAACATACCTATTAGGCAGACAGTTTTGTAAATTAAGGGTAAAGTAGGAAATAAAAGAGAGAAAGTCAAAATAGCATGCACAAGACCACAAGACAGAAACAAAAATTATGCAGCATTGACATTCACTGGAGGAGAATGAAAGGAGTTCGCTATTTAACTTAGTAATTTCTGTAAAACCTTGTGAAACAGCAATAAAATTGAGAATCTAAGTAATCCAGTTATTTCAGCAACAGCTGGTAAACTAGACAAACAGCATTGTGGATGAATCTCATTTTACCTATCTTTGGCATAACTTTTCACAGATTCTTAGCAGCTGCTACAGTAAATAGCACTCCTAAGAGTGACCTTTAAGGCTCTGCAGGCCTCTTTAAAATTCTGAAGTTTAAAATCAGCAGGATTTAGGCACTCTGTTTTCAAAAAGCAGTTTGTATGTGTGCCAGGACTGTCATGAATGAGAGACGCTGTGTGTGGTCATATAGGTCTCATTAAATCCTGTAACTAGGTGAGTTAACTACATGCAGTATAGTATACTGATAAGTGTAATAGGAGTAAATAGGACCCCCTTGACTTATGCAAATAAGACATCATAAGTTTATTCAGCCATCTCTTCTGATTTCCCAGTACACCAGAAATTACATTCGCTTTGGTAGACTTTAGTTTTCTGCAAAAATTATTCTGAATAATTCTGACTCATTCTGAAGAATGAATTCTTTCTTTCGCTGCCTGAGTTCACTCCTTAGAGATAAGCAAATATCATCTCATCTAACAGGCATTACATCTGTCCTTCTCACCATTCACACTCTTTAAATATCATCAAGCAGTCATACCAGCTGTTTACAAAGGTAGCCCACTTATAAGTGACATGAGTGCTTTATAGCTCTGTATTTACAAGATATCAAAGTGGTTTCTTAGAGAGAGAGTAGTGCAATTTCCCTCCTGCTCTAGGCACATAAAATCAGTGAACCTAATAAACTAGAAAAGCCTCATTAATGGAAGCGACTGTCCTTTGTGAGTGAGCAGCAGAAGTCAGCAGATCAAAGGTGCCCCACTTCCTTCAGTAGTGCCTGCACATCTGTTTTTGCTATATCAAATATGTGGCTAAGCTTACTGGTAGACAACAACAAAGCTTTTTGCTATTACTGTTTTTCTAATATATGCTGACTTCAGTTTTCAACCCATCTTTTTCTAAAAATACTTAAATATTTTAACATGAACTTCTGGGTCTGATTGATATAAGCTGTGTCTAACTTTAGCTGGGGTGTTAGAAGAAATGGGATGCTCCTCATCTGGCTCATGTAAATAAAAAGATTAGACAGCACTGTGCTGGAGTTAAGTTTTCTTCAAAAATAACACTAAAAGCTGGTATTTTTTTGCAGCTGTATCCAGCCGCAAACAACCCCAGGACTGGATCTGCTATTCTATCAGTAGGTGTGCTCTCACTTTTGAAAAAGAGACAGAAATCATAAAGAATGGTATAAGCTTTGTGTAGTTTAAGAACACCTAAATAAAATAATTTCATAAGAATGTAGTTAACTGGGACGAAATTTGAAGAGCTAAATATTCCTTGGCAAAAATCTCATTGATTTCCTTTTTTTTTTATTATTTTGCAATATGAGAGAACCTGTTTAAATACTGAAATGTTTTGAAAACATAATGTTCTTTAACAGTAATCTCTAAGAAATGCACTTTTTCCTACTTTTTATCAAATAGAAAAAAATTTTACGCTATCAAATTGAAACACTGCCTACCCAATGCCATTCTTACTCTCTTCTGTATAGTTTTCTACAAAAGATTTTTGCAGTAGATCATTCTTATTGAATAGCACCTATGTCCCATTAGCATGGGATACTACCACATGGTAGTAGACTGGTAATTAGAAAATGTACTAGAAGCTACCATGTGGACAAATGTTTTAGTGCTGAAAGTGGTCATATAAATGTGGCTGAGCAGCCCTTCCAAACTGTAAGACAGTCTGATTGTGATGAACAGTAATTGTAATATATAGGGACAAATAAAATGAAAGGCTAATCCAGTCATGTATAATGCAAAATTTTCTGAGAGGACAAAAATGAGAGTCCTTTAAATTGTTCCCACTCCTTCCATCTGGCATGCAGAGCTGAGGAAGTTGATAAAACAAAAAATGCCACATATTTTCTCATAGTACTGCACATGTGTGATTAAAGACAGTGCTCAATACCTGACATTGGTGTGACCCAATGTCCACTGGAGTGCGGTTGACTCCTTCCTCCTGCTTTGGCAGACACATGAAACAGCATTTACAGGATGAGGAATACTGCTAATCTCTGAATCAAGTCCAGTCCAGGACTTACATGGTCAAGCTTTGTAGTGTATTTATTTCTGAGTGATTGCAGTACTCAGAAAAAAAAAAAAGAAAAAAACCCCCACACACACCCCCCAAAAAACCCTCCTATTTATTTGTTAGAATGCAGGAAAAACATGAACAATTTGAGAAAAACAAGTCTTATGTAAAACATGTCAAGAAACCCTTCTCTCTACTCAGGAAGGAAAACAGATAATTTTAATTCTAGTGTTTCTATTTGTAACCTAACATATTTCTTCAACTAAAGGGGACAAACAGTGACTTTAAATAGGTCTCCTTGTTTCCTCTTCTTCATATCACTCCCCAAAGTGCTCTCCACCCTATCCTTCGAGTGATATCCTTATTTCTTATTTATGAAGGTTAGGTCATCCAATTCACCTATGAAGTCAAAAAGACAAGTTAACCAGGGCTTTAAAATAGTAGCAAATGCTGCATGTCATTTGCCCTAAGCACAAACTAGAAATAGCATAAATAATTCTTAAAGGATTAAAGGAAAACAGATGCATGAAGAATACATTTGTTTGTTTATTTGGTTTTCCTTTGTTCACGTGATCACTTGTAATTTGTTTAAAACTATATGGTTGTTTGATTCATACTAACTTCAGATAGTAGAGCAAATGTGTTTATATAAAGCTGAATTATCCTCCCCAAAGATGGAAATGACAGCCAAGACTATCCTAATAGAAAACTGTAGCTCTTACAACATTTATTCTTCACGCTATTAACCAAGTATTGAAGATAATAAGCATGTAATCTTAAATTTTGCAAGTAGTCATTCTAACTGCACTTCATTTTGCATGCTTGTCTCTTAATGAGTCCAGCAAGGACTGGACTGCATGGCTCTAAATATAGAATTTAGGGTAGAATCATAGAATCATAGCGTATGTTGAGTTGGCAGGAACCCACAAGGATCATCAAGATCATCAACTCCTGGCCCTGAGCAGAACACTCCAAGTATCACCCCTTGTGCCTGAAAGCATTGTCCAAACGCTTCTTGAACTCTGTTGGGCTTGGTGCTGTGACCACTTCCCCGGGGGAGCCTGTTCCAATGCTCAACCACCCTCTTGGTGAAAAACTTTTTCTTGATATTCAACCTAAACCTCCCCCATCTCAGCTTCTTCCTGTTTCTTCATTTCCTGTCACTGGTCACAAGAGTGAAAAGACTGGTACATGCCCTGCTGCTTCCCTTTATGAGGAAGTTGTAGACTGCAATGAGATCTCCCCTCAGTCTCCTCTTCTCCAGGCTGAACAGACCAAGTGACCTCAGCAGGTCTTCAAAAGGCTTCTCCTTCAGACCTTTCATCATCCTCACTGCTCTCCTTTGAACACTCTCCAATAGCTTAACGTCTTTTTTATATTGTGGTGACCAAAACTTCACACAACTAGCAGACTAACAAATAGCAAGATACTATTTTCATGGGGCTTTTGATGTAATTGATTATTCCCCATTTTAGGCTAATCCCCATGACAGATTAGCAATATGTCTTGGACAGCAATGTAGTAATATATGAGAAAGAAAACATGAAGCTTTTTGGTGTAGCATTGGGGTATTGCTATGAAGTAGTTTGCATTCCAGTGGTACTTAGGCACTTCTGTCTTGGAGAATTCCTTTTTTTCTAAGGATCTTAAGAGAACTGAAAACATGAACAGAATCTGAGGAGGATCCTAAATCTTATAAATTTGGTGATTCTATGAATGTTTTGAGAAGATATCATGAAAAAGTGTCAGTTCTCCAGTATAATACTTGTGTTTATCAAAATGTCTATCCCTTAAGATTAACTCCTGCAGGCTCTTGTGGATGGCATAACACAGGTATTGAGGACACATAGTTGTTATGGAAAAGAAAGAATTTTTTATATTTCATTTAATACATTTTCAGATTTTAAGGCACTTACCTTTCACTCTGTCACACTGATGCCCAGTCTTAACACTTGCATTAAATGAACATGAACAGCCAGAACTTTTAAAGTGTTTCCTTAATCACAGTTGCTTTTCTCCAACAGAGGAAATTATTGCCAATATCTATGACAGAGTGGATATGTATAACTGACAAATCATTTGTCGGTTTGCACCTTTGTATGTTAGGGATTACCAAATAAAGACTTTCTGAAATAGAACTCTTTCTTGAAGGCTTTGACAGAAGTATCCACCAGGTTTCTCTTCTACCTTGAGAAAAAACGATTTGGGTTTTTTGCTACCTAAAGATGAGTGATTAGCCACTGTATTGGCATCTCTAACAGAGTATTTGATAGTGGGATGTGGCTGCTCCGGTCTCCCAGTCCTCAGCCTTCTCCAGGAAATATTATACTTAGATAGTCTAGTTTAGGATTTATTTTGTATCTACCAGGATGGTTTAGCTACAACCCATACTCAGCAAGGGAATCTCCATATGTCATCTTCTACTTCCACGAGTGTGCCAGTCTAGATCCTGTCTGACAGCACTGATTTTAGATGCCAGAAATTTCAACTCTTTCTTTAACAAAGCATTTCATTTAAACCCTGTTGCACTGAAGGAAGTGGGATTTTTGCCAGGACTTCATCCTATCTGCTTTCTGAGACTACCCATGAAAATGTGTTATGTCATGTAACATTCCCAGCACAGCGTTGGGTAGGGTATATCCTGCAGAACAACATCTCTTGTAAACAAGATTTAGCAATCTTGGAGGGAATTTCCTGCTGTTGGTCAGATTGTTTTGAACACCATTGACCTTGCTGCAGATTTCTATTCTAAGAGCAGCTATTCATCTGTGTCCCATCCAGTTGCTTTGATGACAGTAACTGCTGGGGAGGTGGATAAGGAAATCTAGAGACACTCATTCCAGTTGTGAGGCCTGCTGATAACCAGCCCAGACTGTGCTCTGGCTAGCCTGTACCAATTTAAACAGTTTGGAAGGAAATAGCTTCACTGAGGAAGGAAGCAAGGGAATGTGGAAAGCAAACCAAAAAAATTCCAAGTATAGCGTTAACCTAGACCACGTCACGTTGTCATCATACTACCAATATTGCACATCAAAATACAGGGCAGCCGTGCCTCAGATTGCAGCAAAAGTCTATTAGTATCTGGAACTGGAGTTCTGAGTCATGTAAGCTAACCTTTAATTTAGTATCTTTTATTATGTTCAGTACATCACTGAATGTAAATATTTCAATAGTTCCTCAGTGGAGTTTCTTGATTTCAACAAAAGTGTATTATTTATTATGTCTTCAAATGGCTGTGGTTTTTAGTGGTAAAACTTGCAATGTCTTCAGAAATTCTTCACTAAGAGTTATGTAATGATATCCCAGCTCTAATTTCACATCAGATAAAGTCTGGCTCAAAGGCTCACTAAAATCAATCAGCATTTTTCCACTGATCCACAATCATAAGAGAGCAGCAAAGCTATGTCCTAAGTCTGCACACCTGTGCAACTTCAGCTGCACCAGAATGTGAGTTTCTCACAGAACTGTGTATGGTCCCAACTGATGTTCATCTCTGAAATGAAAGCCAAATGACACAAACAAAGCAGCTTAGACATATTTTGAAACTGATAAGGTACAGTAAGCAAAAGGTAGGAAAAGAGAAATTATATTTGATATTCTTCCTGAAAAACTGTACATTAAAAATAAGTACAGATGGATAAGGATAAAATGTTACCCGTAAGATGAAGAAAAATATTCCTTTATTTAGAAGCAAGTACGCAGAATTTATAATCCGGACTTCTTGTCTCACATAAAAGAATATTAGAGAAAATATAAAACATAAAGTCAAGATCCAAACAAAAACATGATCCAGAGGACAGTGAGGATAATGCAGTGATAGAGGAAACACAAACAGCCTATTCCATCATCCTCTTAATATTTCAGCTAAGAGTCAAGCATTCAGGCTGTGTAATGTTCTCCAGTTTTGATTAGGAGAGTAAGAACCAAGTTTAAACCTGTATTACACCCAGTTTTTAAACAAAGCAACTGAAGAAAAAAAGTCTGAAGAACTCCCTGTGGATGCAACACAGATTTTCATCTTGGATTTGGAGAATATCCTGTTTCTATGTGACTGAGCTTTGTATGGCCATGGACCACCTCTTCTAAGAGTACATAACTTCTCTCTAAACAAGTTAGTGGAAGCTAGGCCAGCCTGATGTAGAAGTATTGGCAAAATTTTGTTCTGCATTTTCTAATAGGTCTAACTACAGAGTCTGGTGGGTCCTTTTAAAATCCCTGAATACTAATAGTTTTCTGGCTTCTTTGTTTTTTTCTCACAGACAACTGCACTGTCCTGTTGTAGATACAAGAGATGATAAGCATATGAGTTTTCTGAAACTACTGTTTAGGAAAATCTGATTATCTTCCAGTATTTTTCATGCATTTTTCTGAACACAAGCTGTCATTATATTGGTTTTTGTAGCTTAGGTTGAGGTTAATTGAATCTGAAAGTGACAGAACACTCTTGGGACATAACTGCATGAAGCAGGTCCCCACCAGACTCTTGATCACATCTGACTCCCTGCATCATCGTGGCATTTACAAGATAATCCTTATACCAAGAATAAATTACTTTCTAGACATCTTTGTTTTAAGGGACCTTCTTTATGTCCCCCAATGTCAGACTGCTGAACATTTAACGTGTTTTGAAATATCTTCTGCTGTTAGAAGGCTGCATAAGCAGCACAGAAAAAAAAAAACAAAACAAAAGACACTCTGCACTTTCCTCTGTGGCATTTCCACCCTGACATAAAGCTCTCTGTTAGGCTTACATATCAATCAGCTATCACCTTTTCTTGTGTTTCTGTGTTTCATCACTCACTTTCCCTCTGGTCTTGCTGACACTCCCAACACACCTTCCTTGGAGTCACTTGCATGTCAGTCAGCAGCTGCCGTCTCACACATCCCAGCCCTGATGATACGCTTGTGAAGTACAAGCAGAGAGTGCTGTCTTTTTTTTTTTTTTTTAAAGTCTTTCTGCATTTTAGGATGAAATTTGGTAATGTAATCAGTCAAAGGTTGATCATACATGCATGCATGCACTGTTCATATTGAATTGCACATAGATTAATAACCTATTTAAAGAATGAGGATGCCATTCACATAGCAGCATTATGGAGACAAAAAGGTGAAAAATATGGAACCTCAAAAAATTACTTGCAATAGCACTGAGAGACAGTGTTTCTAATTTTTAAGTGCCTAAAAATTACTAGGGTCTAACTGTACAACTGTACATTGATTGAATTTGATTATTTTAATACAAAGAAAAGGAATAGGAAGTCACAAGTTTCAGTCTTATATTTCTTTTATCCTGGTAACACCTAAGTTACCAAATGCGCTTTCTCAGGCCCACCCATTCTTCCTACTTTCCTTTTTGAGACCTTTTCCTATCACATCTCTGACTGTCTTGCTTAAATATTTTCCCCAGTGCTGCATAATTTCTCGTCTCAAAGAAACAACTCTTCTCTTAATATCTCTTTTTATATTCTACTATCATGGTATTACTGTCTGTTGAATTATACCTCATTATTCCAGTGAGAATTAGGATATTTCAGCCCAAAGTGTCCTCAAAAATCGATCAGGTTGTCAAATGTGTGCTCCAGTGTAATCCAGCAGAGTTGTTCTCTAATGGAGTGTTTTACCCATTATTTTATTTTATTTTTATTGTCATTATTATTATTATTTCTGCTGCTTTTGTTTTGTTTAACATAACCGGACTCTGTCATTTGCTTTAAGACATTTTCTTTAATAAACACCAACTCTTTCAGCCTACTAGTCAGAATGATGGGTTTTGTCAAAATGTTTCCTCCCTCTTCTCTTTAAAGGTGACCAGGGTATCTGTATACCTTCCTAAAGATTATAAATTGTTATTTCCACTGAACAAACTGTTATGATGAGGCCAGAACAGGGACCTCAATATGGCACGCTGGTGAACATATCTTTCTGCAAAGGGAAGTCACCATCTGGCTGAAATGCAGCCCAGATCCTTCCTGGCCCCATCTGCAGGTGAGAGGAGATACCAGTGGATGAGATAATTTCTTGAACTACATCCTGATATATCCTAAGGCCTTATTGCAGAAAACATTGAGACACTTTTTGCAACACGAAGAGAAGAGATGCTAGCCATTCCCAGCTTGAAGAGGGACAGCAGAGGAAGGAGGATTTAATGCTTCTGTGTCCATAAAGGAACCTTTAATGGTTGAATTAGGAAAGATATATTTCTGAAAGAACCTAAAATCTAGGACAGTAGTGGAGGGATACTTAGATCATCTCACCAGCTAACAGATATGCTGAAGTGGTTAAAGATTTTAAGTGATAAATATTATCCAGGGTGATTTTACTGCCAGTGTTACAGATTCAAATACTTTCTTGGCTAGTCTTAGCCAGAGGAGGAAAGTGAAGAAATGGCCTATAACTCATCCCAGACTTTTCCTGCTGTGCTTCTTCAGTGTCTATTGACTTGGAATTTCAGTAGTGGTGGCAAAACAAGGACTGCATCCTTCCTGTCCCTGGCTTTTCACTGCTGTAAATGTTAGTGCTGTCAGGTGCTGAGCTGCAGCAGGAAACTGAGTTAGCTCCAAACCAGCAGAGGGTTTTTGGAGGCGGGGTTGATTTGTTGTCTTTGTTTGTTTGCTGTCACGTTAGTTTTCAGCCATGGTGATTCCTGATCCAAGTCATTGTGTGTCCTTGTGAACTTTTGTGGCAGAACAAAGGCAGGAATGGGAGTGCATAGGTGGGGATGGAAAGCAGCGGAAGGAGGCAACATTTTAGTCCTAGCTCTCATTTATATCCTCTTTCAGTGACTGTGAAACCACATCTGTCTTTACACAGGTAAAAAAAAAAGCCCAGGACATGAGCAGTGCTGAGATGTTACAACATGTAGTCAGAAGAGCAAATTAAATAAACCCTCCCAACCCTGGCCTCGCCAATACCAAAAGATCTTCAGCAGCATTTGATACCATGAAGGATCAGGATCTCCTGTACCCCATGTCATCCTCTTCATTCTTCATGTTATCCACATATATGCATTACTTAACACAACCATTACACAGGATAAAATCTACGCTACAAGGTGATCCACGGTTACCCTGCTTTGCAGTTACAGTATACAAAGTAGATGTTGGTAGTTCTGTTGCAAAGATCTTTGAATTTGATTTTGTGATATAATGCAATATATGTGACCTACTATCAAGCAGGCATGAGCCTCACCATATGAGCCTAGGGTTTGTTTTTTTAAATATGACCTATGTCTAAAATGTTCTGAGTCAAATAAACAAACCAAATAACTATAATAACCAAATAATGATAATAATAACTAAAATAATCAAATAATAACTATATATAACTATAATAACCAAGTAATAATAATAACCAAAGAATGAAGAATTTTGAGATTCTTCATAAGCCATTTGTAAGTTAATTTGCCAGGCGAAAAGCATGATATAAGTAAATACAAAATAAGATACTCATCACTGAAATCCCCACTCCCAAAAGTGGTCACTGATCAGGTCTGTGCTACACAAACACGCTGTGCTTACATTAGAGAAAATATTGCCAAAGTTCTTCCAGTGTGCACCAAATAGTACAAGGCTTTTCAATTTTAATAAACATGCACACACAAACACACTTGATATGCCAAGACAGGAGGCCTGGAGTATTTGAGACAGGGCGGCAGCACCATGCAACAATAGTACAGCTTGTATTGCTGGCAGCACTGGCATACCACTGGCCAGAACTTCAAAAGTGTCCAAAAGACCAAAGAAACTGCTGCAAACAGAGAGCAACTTTAAATGCCCATGGAGTACTTTGAAGTGATTATTAACAATGCATCCCATAGCCCAAGGCATGCACAAAGTATGTCTGTACACCAGACTGCTGAATGGAACAGGATTTGTTTATCAGCCCCTCCACCGAGACCACAGAGGATCCCTCTGAAACAATTTATTCTCCTTGGCTCCTGCAGCTGAATGTGCCACAGGCATTTTCTGCGGGACAGATTCAGTTAATAGGTGATCGGGTCATTGGAAGTGGTAGTAAGTCCTGTCTGGAGAAAGACGTAAGCCAGCTTCCAATACCAGGGTAAAAAAGGCCCAAAGACAACTTTGTGTGTTTGTGTTTGTGTTGCCCTCCTGGCAACACTGGTTCGGATTTTGGTGGCCAAAAGCAACTTTCATGCAGCTGCTGGCTGGATGTGTAAGGTGGGCACAGAAGAACCAGGAGAGATCATCTGTACTGTCACAAAGGGAGTAGTAAAGGACTTCCACTAATGACTGTTAAGACTGGTACAAACCATTTCCCTTCTGCAGGCTTCTATTTTTCTGCTAAACTGTGGCTGTTTTACTGCTGTCATGCAACCTCAAACTGTGCCTCCATCATTTGTCTGTGTGGCTTGTCTGTCTTTTCCTGGGACCCGGACAAAAGGCTTTCTGGGCATGAATGGCTGCTTTGTTTTCCTGCTCTGAAGGGATCTTAGGCAAATGTAGTCAAGCTCCAAGTTTGGTGGAAAAAAAAAATTCATGCCAGGTCTGTAGCCTTTAAAACCATAGTTGAATACTTTGAAGTTAGGATAGAATTTTTCCTCAAATCTTCTGTTCTCTGTGAAGAAATTACTTCATAGCCATGCTTCATTGGCTAGGAAGTAATAGTCAGGCATGAAATAAAAAAATTACTATAAAGAGGATGACTTAAGATCTCACTCAAAGTGAGTATACCCTTTAAAGCTCAGTGAAGAAAATAATGAAACTATGAAACAGGAATTATTGCAGAAACTGAAGTATAAAAGACTCATTAATGACAATCTTGGTTTTTTACACCTTTTGAATATGTATTCATAACTCTGTTGCCCTATGGACAGATACTGTATCAAGATATTTTTGGCTGAAAGATACAAGCCACAGAGTTGTACTGCACATTTCATAGAAGAGGGATTTATTGCATTTAGTTTGCAGTGTCCCTTTATTCTTTAAGTCTTTTTCGGCTGATAAAAACAAAACCAAGCTTTTTATTAGCAAACTAACTTCAGCTATTGTCCACCTATTTCCATGTATTTCCAAATAAAGTAAATAACAAATGTTTTAGCTGCTTTTTTTCCTTTAATAGGAGATGTTTAATTAAACAAATATCCCGTTTTAATATGTGATGCTGCACTGAGTTCTGAACTACCTGAAAAGATTAGCTAAAATAAAATGTCAGCATTTGGGTTTGCTCAGTGGTTTACTAGCTAACATTCAGGAGTATAAATTGATTTCAGATGGGGATGTCGGCTTCATGCTCTGGCTAGAAATGAAGCTCTGACTCAGAGGGATAGAAAAGATATTATAATCAAAATTTCTCAGCTTAATTTCTTCCAAGTAGGGGAATGACCAAGGGGAAATTCATCCTGTATCCATTGAAGTAATGCTAATTAATTGCTAAGTCTTTCTAAACAGTGGCATAGGCCATTGTGAATCCTTTCTCCCCTTCTGCTCTCATCATGCCTTGCCCAAAATCATCCTCCACTGCGTTTTTCAGGGTTTCCCACAGCCTTAAAGACTAGTATGGTTTTTAACCATCAAAGCAAAGCAGAAGACGGATGGATTTGCAGTAAAACAAAATAACAATTTGGGGAGAAATGTGTGAAACAGAAGGACTTTCTTCCGTTTGAATCAGGAAACAGTTTGTTTCTTCCATAGACATTTCTAATCATTCTTGTAAAAAATTCATATTAGGCATCAATCACAAGAATAGAACAGAAGAGAAGGTAGCAGTGTCATTACTCCCGAGTGCTTTTAATCAGTAGTCCAGCAGTTATGATATTTACCTAAGACAATTAAAATGTGTTTGGCTTCTTGCACTGTACCACGTGGATGTAGCGGCTCAGGACAGCGTGGCTCACATCTGTAACACTTCTCAACTGCACTTCATGGAACTCCTAACCTACTGAGACAGGTGACAAGTTTTCAGAGCCACCAAGCTCTTATGTGTTTTGTGCAAGTTTCATCCTCACATAAGCCACACAGTCTACAGTGGGAACACCCAAGCTCACTAGTGTCACCTGAAAGCTGTGGGTCCCAGTCCTGTCAGGTGGCAGACAGTGAGAGAGTGAGTCAACTGAGACACAATCAGGTCACATCCATTTTAAGGGAGACGGTGGAGACAACGACTGCTGGGTTGAATTCCCATTATTCACCCCCATAAAAAATTAATCAAATCTCTCTCCTGAGATGTGCAGGTCTGAAACACAGCTATTCCTTTTCTCAAATCAGTAGCATCAGAGAGACTATGACTTATGACTTGAGTTTACGGGGAATCTGCAGCAGCTGCAGACACTGTATTTAATTTGGCTGTTCAGGGTTATATGTAAGGAGTATGAACTTCCTCTGGCCTCCAATGCCCTGAAGAGTGTGCTATAGTATGGATGTAATACCTGGCATGGTAATATTAACACCATTCACTAACCAATAAAATTCCATGTAGGACTGACATAACTTTCCTATTTTATGTTGAGGCTGACTATTCCTCCTTTTAAAATGGCTATCAGGCAAGTGGCAAGTAGCATCTCTGGGTTGAATTTGTAGCTTAAAACAGCCAAATCTAATATCTAGTTCTGAGCAGAGCTTAAACATCTACTCACTTATTTTCCTTTTCCAAATCTGTTTAAAGAAGGTCTCATCCCAAATTTAGCTCCTAACAATGCCTCTGTTCCTTTGAGGGGCGCTACTTTTATTCATGGCTAAAGTGTGGCTCTAACTCTACTAAATGATTAACCAACACAGGGTTTATCCATATGAACATAAGTGTGTGGATCCCTTCAAAGGACTCCCAAGTCGCCTTCCTTCTCTGGACAAACGCTCAAGAGCCAAGTCACCAAAAGATGTTTTTGTCTTTCCTTCCCCACCCTTTGCCTTTTTTGCCAGTTCTAAGCAACCATAAAATATTTGCTACACATTTCTGTGATGCAGGGAGAATAATAATCAGCCCTGGGCCAAGTCACGTACAGAGGCAACAGAAGAATATTTTAACTGAGCAGGAAGCTATTTATCTCTAAACATTTAACTGCACTTTTAAAAAAATTTTATTCTTTTGACCCAAACAAACCTTCAAACACAGATGTTCACTAAGTACCCAAACATGAATAAAAGATATTCAGAGAAAGTTGTGGGAAAACACTCAGAACCTAAATCCAAAAATCCTTACACAGATTTTATTCAGTCAGAACTTGCTCTTAATTAATTGAGGCTAAGCAATGAATAAAGCTTTCATAATTTAAGCATCTCCTTACATAATTGCATTTTTGTGTTAGGCTTTTTAATCTTATACTTTCGTACAGCATTGCACCAGCAAACACATAAACTATAAACGATCTCCTAAAAGCAGTGAAGTTGAAGCCAAGAGCTTTTGACTAACTTGAAATTTGCTGCTGCAAGGGATAAATGTGCCAGATCCTAGTATGTGGGTCACTTGTTTTGCCAGACCATCCAGTGTATGAACAGACTTGTATCTCTTATCCTAAAGAGGGCAGACAATAAGTATTTTCACCATTTTTCAACTTTTTGCATTTTATGAGCAAATGCATGATAATAAAAAAAGAGATCATAATGGTGCATTTGCTCTATCTTAATATTTTTGCTGTCATTTCCCATTCTAACACTTTGGTACTCGTATTGAAACATCTACCTACTTCTACAACAGGCACTAACTGGCTGAAGGGTATGGATCAGTAAATTGAATTACTGCCAAAGCACATCAAAACAGGGTAAAAGACTATTTGGAGGGCATTTTGAACAAACTTGTATAGCCACTGCCCCTGCTTTACCTCTCCCATCAACAAATAAAGAAATTCAAATACCAAAGCTCTCAATAAACTGATAAGAAAAACCAAAAAAACCATAGTTTTAATTACTGTTCTCTCTGAG
Source organism: Pseudotriccus pelzelni (assembly GCA_035584735.1). Classification (NCBI taxonomy): domain Eukaryota; kingdom Metazoa; phylum Chordata; class Aves; order Passeriformes; family Tyrannidae; genus Pseudotriccus; species Pseudotriccus pelzelni. The sequence continues at coordinate 44,690,720 of JAWMRA010000130.1, forward strand.
CATCACAGTAACACAGTCCAGTCTTTGCAAAGAAAAATTTTCTTAGGACCAGAGCATATCACATAATTATATGATCTGGAAATCAAATAATGACTGGGTTAAAACTCTCCATAGCTTAATTACAATAGATTATTTTGCTTTTTATTTTCCATTTTCTTTAACAAATTTATTCTAAAGCTGAGCATTAAGAGTGGACTGTATTAAACTCTTCCTACAGTCAGACCTTAAGAAAGCAAAACAGGAAAAGTTATGGAAGAATCTGGTTAGTGCAATGAAAGAACAGTATTTTCTGTGCACAAAATGGATGAAATTTGGTTTAGTTAAGCATATTCTTGTAGAAGTTTGGTTTGATTTGGTTTTTTGTTTGTTTGGGGTTTTTAATGCTTTGTTGGAGTGAATTAGTTCTTTATTGCCTATCATGCACAGGGCAGCAGTTCAGATTAATTGTTTTGAGGCTGAGTTATTCAGATATGCAGGGGTTTTGTTTTTAATTGCAATGTTTCTGAACTTTGGTTTCTGAACGTGCAGCATGTGATCTTTGTTAAAACCCTGCTGTGGAATGCTGACATACACACAGGATTATTTTCCCTGCCAGGAGTTCATATAGATTTATATGAAGTTTGAAAAAAATGCAGACTCAACTTTTATTTTCCATTCAGAAAGAAACAGCGCTGTCATGTTAGTGACAAATAGCTTTTAATTTTAAACTTTTGGATGAAAGGAACGGGTGTCTTTCCTGACCACACTGTGGCAGGATAGAACTAACTACATCATATGAGTTAAGAACCACATACAGTGTCTGTAAGTAACTGAACATAACATTTTACCAATGCTTCAGAAAAGAGCTAATCCTCAGGTCAGCTTTCCTAAAACCAGATCGCTGATTCTGCTTCCTCCTATAGTCAGGATTAACTGCTCTTCTGACATATCTGACATTTCTATCTAGGAGTACAAAGCAAAAAGAAAGATACCTTTTCCCAGGAGGATGAAGGTACAGGAGGGAATAAAAATGAAGACTTACGCAAGGCTGGGAGTAAGACGTAGCTGTCTTAGTTCGGCTAGTAACAATCAAATGCTTTCTTCACAAAAAACCTCCAGCCTGAGATACTGACAATGGGAGCATTTCACAGGCTAAATGTTCAAGGGAAGGAACGGCTTTCTCAAACTGTGGATTGATTGCAGGGCCAGTCAACAAACTTTGCAGAAAATGGTCTCGGTTGCAATGTATACCCTGCCTGAACTAACTAACATTATTTCTGTAGTAATCTCCTCAAATCTTGCCCTTGCTGGAGGGTTTGCACCTGTAGAGTGCCAAATTTCCTTCTTTGTTTCTTCTTTTAAACCCCCACCCGTTTAATTTGCTGAGACAATGCAGTTGCAGGACAGCCACAATACACCACTGGGGCGTGGAATTGAAAACCATGTGTGAACCATCTGTAGGGCACTGGGCTCCCCAACATCTGCTACCCAAATTCCTAGTTTATATGGCCAGATCATCTCCTGAGGTCCCTGAGCAGGATGTGCCTTGCAGAAGGAAGGGTGTGCTGCTGCTGCTGGGCTTCCTCTAGCTGGGAGGCTGGATGAGATATTTCTGCTCTTCCCACCACAGGGAAACATGGTCTTTGTAGCTTTTGCTTTTTTCCTTTTTGTGGTGTAAACCCCACTTTGGTGCGGTTTTAGGGGTAACCACACAGGCAGTGTCCCTGGCTGGGTGGCTCTTGGAGGCCCACAGCAACAGGAGGCAGCAGGGCAGCAGTCCTGTGACTCCACATGGAAGAAGCCCTTGCTCGGATCCTCTTACTCCCAGCAAATCTCTCAGTATTGCTATAAGGAGAATTTTCTATCTGCCTGTATACCCTCACCTGTACTTAAGTCTCTCTTAAGTGAAGGAAATCAAAGAGATTTCCTGGTTCAGAAAGTCAGTCATTATAAATAAATGTGTTTTCTTTTATGGTGCTGGCACTTTGCCACTTCACAGCAGCAAGATCTGTGCCTACTACTCAAGAAAAATAGAAATGTTTAAAGAGCCTCTTCCTAGGCTGAGATTTTAAAATATAAAACGAGTCAATATGTTAATAAATTATTGAGCCTGAGAGAGGAGTTATGGGGTGTTTTTCCTATGGTGGTTGGAAGAGGTTGCTCTGCAAAAACAATGTGGTGTTATAGACTTTTCCTGCTCAATAGATAACTGTAACGCAATTAATAGATAACTGTAATGCAATTAATGAAAATTAAATTTAATTCCATTGTTACCACATCCACATCAGGGGACCACCCAAGCATAAGACTTAGTGAAATGAAAACAGTGTTTGTTGGTCTTTTTGGAAATGCTTTTGCCCCCAACACAATTTCATGTTCAAAATCAAAGCTAAAATACTTAATGCAAACTACTTAATTTCTATAAATCATTACAGTAGTTTGCCTACCTCAGAATAAAAGTACAGTAGGCATATCATCTACCAGAAGTAATTAAACTATCCCAGTCTTCTGTGAGACTTCTGTGAGAAATAAGTTAAAATTCTAATGACTGAATGTGGTAAATGAAACATATCTAATAGCACTCTAAAAGCTTTCCGATTGTCTAAAATGCCATTGGCCATAAATTTTATTTTACTCATAAAGTATTCTATTCGTAATGGAATAAGAGCTTCAAATCACTGTACCCTCCATGTAATAAATTTTTTTATTAGTTCTAGGAATGGAGTAGAGTGTCTGTAATGACAGGAAAATATTGCTCTGAACTTACTTCATCTCTGGTTATATATTTCTAGGTAAAAAGTCAAAGGAAAGGAGTTTGAGCTTTACCCTCTTTAAACTTATCTGCAAAATATACTCAGATGTAGTTTGAAAGACAGAGACAAATAGTGTGTTTAACCTTAGGAGGTGCTTGGGTTTTCCCTAATCTCAGCCTGCCACATAGCTGAAAGTGGAAGCCTTTGAAATGTTTTTACAAAAATATTTACTTTTTATTAAAATTAGGAATGGAAAAGATTAGCAAAGCTTTTCCTCTCCCTTTCTTTTTAACCTTGCAAACAGTTTAGTCGTGAACCTCTGCAGGTCGGCATGTTCTGTTGTGTTTATCTGATAGTGACAAAACAAACTTCAAATATCTCAAGGGCTCAGTTTAATCTGTTGAGCATAGAACAGCCTTTTTTCTAAAGATGTCTAATTAATAGACCAGTCATTCAGCAATGAGCTCTGCATCATGTTAGTTTCTGTGGGAACTTTTTCACTGCAATTATGCATTAAAAAAAACCAGAAGGGTGTACAAAATGAGTCAAAGCTGCAGAATTTTGACATCCTGGAATCATGTACTGCTTAAAGTCTGAATGCTAGATACACTGTCCATCTGCTTCTCTTGCTGATTTATTGACTAGCCCCGTGAGCTTTTGATGTTGAATATTTGAGTTCAGACACTGCGAAAAGGAGCCAGCACCCAATCCAGCAGTCTTAACCATACAAAACTCTCCTTGGTCCCAGCCTTGCTCTTCATGACACTCAGTGCAGATTTGTTGCAAAGTCCAGTTAAGGACTGGATGAGCGAAACACTCAAGACTGAACAGGGTTACCTTGGTAAAGAGTAAACCAGAATGAGTGTGCAGGCACTGTACAACTGAATGAAGCAACATTGGGACACAAGTTAGTAAGGACTGTAAGATGGCTTCTTTATATAAGAAATACCTACAGCTTACTAATTCTTTGTTGTGAGCATTCTTCTAGCAAAAGGTCAGGTCCTATTTAGTACACGCAACCACTAGTAAAATCTAAAAGTGCCAGAACTACAAAAGAAAATGCAAGCTGAGAAAAGGAGGAAAATCTTTTTTTTTAATTTTACCAGAAGGAAAAATCTATTGACAGCAAAATAAAACAGAAATTTAGCATCACTCTCAGCTCATCTTCATATGCAATAAAAACACCACAAATTAATGACATGTTGAACATTTTTGGCCATTTCAGTTCTTTTTCATAGCCCTATCAACATTGCCATAAGCCTCTTGGCAGCTGAGTCAGCTTTTCTGCATTCCAGTTTGCCCCAGTTTAAGAGTGCATTTTCCTGTTTCTAATCATCCATAATCTCCCATAACCCTCACCCATTATATCAATCTCCAAGATAGCATGAGCAGCTGATGACAATGCACAATGCATAACATCTCCATGCTACTCCTAAATGCAAAAGTCATGCTGTGTCCTAACCAAAACAACAAGTATTAAAATGACAGATTGAGAAACAATTGAGGAAATTGAAGATTTGGTACCTGAGTAGATGGCTGAATTTTGAAGGTGCAGAGGAAAGCTTGAAACTTCTAAACAACTCCACTCAGTTTATTTTATTTACAATTCTTTTTCTTTCTGTATTAACCCCTACTGAAAAATTATTAGATAATTCTTTGTGAAACAAGGAAAATATTGTATTTGATTCTTTCTATCTCATAGAAAAACTTAATTTTCTATTCAGTGATGAACACAGAGGTGCCTTGTAGAATGTTTCACTGAGAAGTACTGTTAAGTTAGCCAACATTTCTCCTAGGACCCTTGACCTGAGGACTCCCTGCTCCAGCAACCTGAAAGGAATGCATTTTCTAATGCTGTTTTTCTAGCATTCATTTTGTTGATGTGGCTGTTGAATTATGGAAGACAACTTGCACTGTAAGTCAGCGTGGAAATACTTGCCTTAAACATGTTAACTCATTCCCACAGTCTTGACAAAAACCCAAGACAGCTGCTAATATGTATTAAATAAAGAAAAGACAGGTGGTTGGGATTTATGTTCAATTTATTTATTCATTTACTATGTAACTTAAAAATCTGAGATGAAATTTTTAAAGGTTTTGTCTAAATTGCACAGATTTTAATACTTTCCACCAATAATAGCAATCATGAAATATTTTCAAGCTTTTTCTATATGCTACTTTTACAAAATATACTTAAATGAAACTAGTTAGTCTGGCCAACTACAGAAATTAATACAGATTGTCCAATATGTCATAGCAGCAACAGTAGCATTAAGATTTAATCAACTTATCATTGGACAGAAGGCTTTGGTTTCCAGTGGAAGTATTAAGGGTATACTTTTTCAACACAATTTTCTGAAGAAATGTGGCTTATGAGGCAACGTTGGTCCTCCATCCATCCATCCATCTGTACCCATTCCTCCAACTGTAACCAGATTTGATTATAGGGCACATATTTTTTATGTACTAGACAAGGCTCTTGAGCCTTGTGAAAAACAGTTTTTAAATACGGAGACTCAAGCTAGTACCCACAAATGGAAACACTGTTGGATGAGCAGAGCAGCCAACCTTCCTGCTTCAGGTCTGGCCCTTCAGCACACAGAAGGCTCAGAAGGGTCCCGAGTTTGTGGGGTCTGTTCCCTAGATCATTATGAAGAGATCTGGGAGAGAAGTGAGTTAAATGGAAGAGGAGAGGATGCAGCAGATGTCATGGGAATGTGACAGCAGACATGAAATGCAGAGTTCCCTGAAAATGCCTATTGCCATTAATGTAGTACAGTTTCATTTGTTACAGCAAGGACAAGTCTTTCTTCACAGATATGGAGGTACCTCGGTGTTGCTGTCAAGTTTGAACAGATAGGACTGGCTAAACAAGAAAAGAAACTAGCCCTTTGAAAACTAACTTGCTGAGACTGGTCGTGCTTTATGTGTTGTCCTTTCTTTCTCTCTTTATTGTAGTCTACATGAATACAATTTCTTCACAGGTCTCTCCCTAGAGGATTAGTAGGGCTAAACCAGGAATTTGGCTAAATAAGCACTCTGGGATGAATAAGGAATACTGGACCTCTTCCTTGGCCAGTTTGGGTACAGCAGTGAAGATTTTCCATTCTGAGGTTCATATGATAAATCTAAGTTGTCTGTTGGTTTACACAATACACATTCATTCAGGGATATCCTTAGATTTAGGGTCAGCACTTGAATGAAAGGCTTCCTGACAGTATGTGAACTACTCTGCAAGGAGTAATGTGGGTTTGCTGTGCAGTTAGGAATGACAGGACAAGATCTTGGAGAATCTTTCCTATTAGGAAAATAAGGTTTTAAGCAAGACACAATGACAAATCTTGACAGAATCATGAGTAGGGTTAAGACTTGGTTTTAACTAGTAGGATGTTGATCTCAGAGTTTACATTCATTTTGTATATCCATTATTTTCTGTGTTTAAGCATACAGTATTTGACTGATACTCTCAGACATAGCTCCTCTCACTGTGTAATCCCCCTATTCCTTGTTTCCCTATTCCCCTATTTCCCTAGTGAAAATTATAGCCCATTTGTCAGGTTATTTACACACATTAAGAAATGTGTGTAAATAACCTGTTCCAAAGAGTTAACACTGGGCAAGACAATGGAAAAGAGAAATAACGCGATGATGTTACTTTCTCAAAGTCACGCTTTATTCAAGGGTTGAGATGGAAATACAAGCCAAGCCTCCTGGTGCTCTGCACACTGCTTTCCTTTTTTTCTTTTTTCCCCCTCTCTCTCTTTCTTTCCATCCTTCTTTTTTCAGTCTGAAAAGACCTTGTTTCAGTCTCCTACCTAGATTTCTATCCCTTTCTCACTTTCCCTTAAGTTGCGTCCACTTAGCAAAGAAGGAAAATATATTCGAGCAGGAGGTTCTCTTCAGAGATGTCTCAGTTCTCCTTGGGTGCTGCATTGCTACACATCTTGTAATGCCTGAGCTTGCTAGATTAGATGTGTCAACATGTCTAGAGACAGACATCTCTGCTGACATGTTATATATTTAAATATTATTCTAGCTAGAATCATTCCTAGAGTACCAGGGACTCCATATTACTCTTAGTATATTGAACTCAAGATTTCTTCACTATAAGGGTGATCAGGCTGTGGAACAGGTTGTCCAGAGAAGCTGTCAATACCACATCCCTGGAAGTGTTCAAGGCCAGGTTATACAGGGCTTTGAGCAACCTGGTCTAGTGGAAGGTGTTCTTGCCCATAGCAAGGGAGTTGGAACTATATGATCTTTAAGGTCCCTTGCAATCCAAACCATTCTATAATTCTAACTGCTAATATATTTCAGGTCTTTCACAGTGTAAATTTCTGGGTTTTGTGTACTTACATGTCGGATGGGTAGTAATCTTAGATAATTAGGTATTTCTACCACGTTGGTTGAAATATTTTTTAGGCAATAACATGTTCAATACTGCATCTAAGGAAACTGTATAGAAGCTGTGGTTCGTTTATCTAAAAATATAAAGTAAAGCTGTATTTTTATTTTTAAAGCAGTAGTATTGAATCATTTTGGATAAGTAGAGAATTTCTCTCTGCATTTTGATATTAATTGCTCTGCTTTTGAATTAATTCTGTTTTGCAACATTAGATAATAGGCAACATTCATGTAGAGCTCCAGATTATCCATTGGAGAGCTCCATCGGCATATTTGTCTAGCTCCCAATATGGCCAGTTAAGTGGGAGGATACAACAGTGGGAAGATATAGAGGGATGTTTGAGCAGTTTCCTTCATACATTGGGCAGAGTTTATTTGGCAACACCTCCAACTACACTACACTACACTACATTAAGAGAAAGTTGCAAAATTTGGCAAACATATGCCAATAAACAAAGAAAAGTTTAGTAGCTACTTCTGTTCATGGCTGCCTATGGAGAACCAGGTAGCTCAGCATTTTCAAACCACCCTGAGAATGAAACTATCTGCTGGTAATAGCCAGATCTGAGCTGTGGGATGAGCTGTGCTTATTTGTGCATGCATAATACTGCCTACTCCTACACACCCCAACAACAGTGTTTTCAGTGGGATTTACATTACCTCTGTGCTAACTTTGCAAGCGTTACTGCACCATAATTTACACCATTATCCTTCTGTAGAGATTGGCAGAAGGTCAGAAAACCAAGATGATTTAATGGACATTTTGATTCTTCTTTGTTGTGAAGTTAAAATAAATTCCTCAGTTGAAAATCTCTTTTTGTATGTGCATATTTTAAAATTATCCAAAAAAGCATGGGTCTAGCCCTGCAAGCCATTATTCACATGAGGTAATTCCTTAACTCTATGGAATTACTCATAGGAATGCATGTATGCAGAATGCAGTCCTACTATCATTGAGCAAATACAGCTAATTTAAAAAAAAAAAATTAAAAGACTGTTTCTCGCCAAAAACCATAGAGTTTATTTGTATTTGAAAAGTAAGATTTATTATAGTTTTCACAAGAAAGATTAAAGTGTTAACTAAAGCAACCAGTGGTTTTACTTTCTTATTGCACATCTTTTGGGAAAAGGAAAACTTGAGGCCCTGAAAAATTCTGAGAGTGTCTTGTATTAAAAGCGTTAAAACCTGAATTAAAGAACATAATTCAGATGGAGTTCTGGTGACTGTGCCAAAGATTACATCGTTGGCTGCTGACTGCATCCAGATTTTTAGAGCAGGTGTGTTGACTCATTCTCTGGGAAGCATGAAGAGAAACACTGGCCTCACTCCAGACTCATAACACAGGGCTAACCCAGCTCCATCGCTGCTTTGGGACGGACCATCGCTGTCAGACAGCGCAGTCTTCATGGAAATGCAAAGTATGGCTTTAACATGATATTCCAGAGAGATTAGCAATGCTCTGTCTGAAGGCTGGGAGCTGATTTACATCCAAAGCTTAGTTGTTTCACTGCTAACAGAGCTTGTGTGTGTTGGGAGGTTTATTGTGATTGCAAAAGCAGCAGCCCCTCAGATGGCCATTTTTCCTGAGAAAGTTGCTGGATGCTTGGCTACAACTCCTAGCTGGTTTTGGAAAACACATACTTTTTCCAACAAATTTTGAACATTGTTGCCATTTTTATTGGATGTTGTCCATGCTCATTTTAGTATTTAATGTGGCCAGTGTACTGTCAACATCACCATATTTGTCATCTTGCTGGTTTACCTTTTTTTACCCAAATGATGTGTATTATAGGACATTTACTGGAGTATATTTTAAATTAACTCACTGTATTAAGAATGAGAGAGTACGGATTTTACTTCTAAAAGGCTTTTTTTAAAAAGAAAACGTGCTTTTTTTTAAAAAGAAAACGTGCCTTTTTAGCAATCTGAGGAGCAGTTTGGAAGAGCCCATAGGTCTTGCATGGATACCTTGTAGCAAACAGTAAACAATGAAAAGAAGACGCCTTTAAGGAAAGCTTTTCCCACTGCTCCATGTGAGTAAATGCAACTGCTGTTAGTGCCTTAATTATTTATAAAAGTAACAGTTGCATCTATTAGAAGTGCTAATTTTGGGATATCCGGTATCATTACAATTAAAACCTCAAGAGATCAATGAGCACATTCAGTTGCACAGAAAAGTATGGTGGAAACCAGAGAGCCATTCTCTCGACTAGTTGAAGTTCATGGTATATCTTTTGGCCCTCTTGGAAAAAACAGGCAATGAAGTAATGAAACACTTTTCACAGTGTTGTTCACATTTGTGTATAGGCAGCAAAAAGCATGTATTTGCCTAGTCTGTTGGCAAGTGGCAGAATAAAACTGGGGAATTAATCAACAGATCTCACATTCACCGATAGCCCTAGCTAACATTTTTGTTGCTAGTATCAAAATGATTGAGGGAGGCTGGATCTGCGCTACATTTTCAGTGCAAATACGGAGCACTTCTGTGAAAGTCAGGAGAATGATGGCAGCCTGAAAATTAAATTTGCTTTAAACAGGAGAAGTTGTTCTAGCAGCCTCATGATAGCAACTGATTAGGACTTGGTTTTCTGGGGAAACTTACACAGCCTTCACAGATGTGTCAGGTGAAGAAACAGGACTTCATGCAGAAGTTGCAAGCATTCACCTCTCACAGACCCTCAATCTGCTTATAAAAAATAAAAGCTCTGGGAAATGTGTCACTGTTATCTTCAGTCATTCACTTTGAGAATTTTGAATTTCACAGTGCAAACTGCTCTTTGAAATATGTTTTCAATTGCTGAATAACTGTGATTATTCAAGACATCTACTTGTTCAAGCAATGCTTTCCTACAAAGTTTTGTATTTTTTGTGAAGACTAATAAATTAAAAAATAAAAAAATTATTTTACAGGCTGATTCTACATTAGGTTGACCTTAAATGTGGTTCTAAGTCTCCTGTACTTTGCTTTCTTTTGCTTCCACAACTTATTTTCTAAACTCAACAGGGATATTTGGAATGGGAAATCAAGATGTGAGGGAAGATGCTTGGTGTGGTTACTGCATGGCAACCCACATTCCAGCTCACAGCTAATTACAGGCAATGCTGACATCTGAGAGCTGGGAAAAACTGGGATGTTAAATCTGCTTATTTGTACAGTAAATCTTTTCCACAAAGTATTATTTTATTTCGTGGAGCCAAGGACAGTCTGCAACATCAATGTTAGTAGAAATTTGCATTAATAAGGGATGGTTGAAGACAATGTAGCTTTATTAACTTAGCATAGAGATAGACCATGGACCAAAACATTAATCATAAGCATTCCTTTATTGACCTCCCGAAGGGCCAGACTCCTCCAGCTAGGCTTATTAATTCCCATGGGGATAATAATATCCCATTTCAACAGTGAGAACCAAACGCTTGTCTTGGGTTTAGCTGACAAATGGCTTAACTGTTTTTTATTTTTTATTTTTTTAAGAGAAATAACATCCATCTCCTTTTTTGAGATCAGACAGCATAGTAACAGGCAGAGTCTGAGAATCTCTGCTGGATGGGATCATTGGTGACGTACTGAGCACTCCCTCTCATTAATACCAAGTTTTCTTTCTCTGGGCAGTTTCTTTTCATGATGCTATTTCCAACATATGGAAAGTTCATTGCTTAGTACAATAGGGCCAATGCTTCCCTCTCCTGTGTGTTGTATCCAAAAGTGACCTAAACATGGTGAAATAATAACCCCACATTTAATAATATTGTAAGACTATGAGCCAGCTGCAGCAGATTTTCCAGAGGGTATATTGACATCTTGCATAAGTGTTTGCAAATATACTGTTTTCAACTTCTCTGAAGTATATGTTCATGGCTAAAGCCTTTCAGAGAAAATACTCATGGTTTCCTTATTTTTGCCAATGTTTAAAAGGGGCAAGTTCTTGGCTTTTCTGGAAATGTAGGAGAATCAGGTTTTTCTTCCTCTAGAGAACTGATATATCAGCAAGGTGTGGGCTGGCACAACTGTTCAATAAGTCATTTTCAGTTTACTTTTCCCAGCACCTGTCTCTTTCATAAGAGAACAGAGCTGAGGAAAAAGGATACATGCTGAAGCATTTCACCTCTCAGGTTTACACTTAAACAGTTTCCTTGTTTGTTTTTCTGAGATCTTTATTCCAGATAAATAATATTTTATTTTTTTTTTTGTCTGTTCTGGCTAAACATTTCTGTTTGCCCTTACAAAAACACAAAAAACTGAGCACAAGCTACACAGTAATGTTATGGTCAAGCTTTCCTATTAGCAAGTGTATTCAGTTCATTGTTTTTGCGGTGAGACAAAAAAGTTAGATCATCTCCCAGGCCAGTGGGACATAATAAGGACTGTAAATAATTCTTTACTTCTGGACTTCATTATGGTTATTACAACTATTAGTAAGCTGATGTGCATTTTTCTGTAGCCCTCAGAAGCCCACATCACTGTGATTCAGTAACAAAAAGAGAGATTTCTTCTCTTCCCCTGACCTGTTACAATTCAGTACCTAACCTGTGGCCCTCTCTTGGCCTGTGGCAAGGGTTTGATAACTGTGTCCTGTACTTAAAAAAATCTCCGTTTCAATATAAATTACATTGGGTGTTGAGTGGAATAGACAGGTCAGGGGTTGAACCTGGCATGTCACCCTTAACAGCAGGATATTAACTGCATGTATTTTATTCACTCTGCCTTTTCCCACTCATTTATCTATATGCCTATGCCTATGCTGTTACATCCAGTTGGAGAACAGAAAAAATTGCATCAATTTTCATGCATCGGCTGTGCACCAGCCCCAACAGAGACTCCTTCATATTGTTCTCTCCTCACACAGAAGGCAACATTTTAGAAAGCATTTAGCTAGCAATTAGCTAGGTACCATGAAATGGCTTCATGAAAACTGAGTGGCTTCAATATAACCCTGAGCACGTACACAGTAAAGGAGAAAGGCATTCCTCTTGCAATCCAAGTTTTGGGAGGGTAGAGAGTGAAGGCTGAAGGTACAAATCCAAGGTCCAAGATCAGTAAATCAGTCTGCGGAGCAATATCCCTCCCTCCTTTCTACACAAGTTTTCTGGCTGAAGTAGCACCCAGAGTTCTCAGCCAGTCCTGCAGGGCAAAATTGCAGGCTCACTCAAGGACTCAGGGGGAATTGCAGGCTGTCAACAAAATCTGCTTGGAAAACAAAGCAGAGTATGAATACGCCACTTCCCTTCTGACAGCGGAGAAGTCCAGAAACAAACATTTTTCCAGCAACTGGGCTGCAAGAAGACTCTATGCAAACGTGACAGCAAACATAGCTGGGAAGCAGCGCCTGGAAGAGTGGCACTTGAGTTTAGAGCAAATCAAAAGCCAGGTTCTGAAGTCCGTGGTAGATCCTGAAGACAAAGGAGGCAGAACTTGTGGTTCTCTGCATAATTAGAAGGTGAAAGGGTTAGCAAAGAAACTGTTTTGCCCAAAATTATGCTATGGTTTGTTTCACAGGTGTTTACAGTACACAGCAATGACAGGAGAAAGCACACAACCTTTTTAACCTTCCCACTGGACTTTTCTTCTGCATGCCTCCTACATTTGCTCAGTGCAGGTGTCCATTCCGAGAAAATGCTGTGCAGGCCATGTGCGTGCTTGCTGCCATGGATGACCCTCATAGAGAGTCTCCACAGGCAATGAATTGTGATAGCCTTTTCCTCTGCTTGTGCTGCAGGAAATGCTTTCAGTGTGCTTCTTCATGTCCTTTAAGCTGTCATCTAAAATTCTCTCTATTGTTTACATCATTTCTTTACCCCTTCTTGCACCCTACAGAGTTTCTGCAGTATTAGCTTGGATTGTTGCATTTTGGTACTGCATCAAATGGCTAATTTCATCTGTTACCACATGGTGCTTGATGCTTTTTAGCACAAGTTTCGTTCTGAGGAAAACTAATTCTTGGCTCTTTAATGAAAATTTTTGCAATGTCTTCACTCACTTATTCACATGAGACTGGCCCTGCCAAACATTGTAACATTAAAGGAAGTAAAAGTGGTTCTACTTGGAAATCTTACAGAAAAGTCATGTCGTGCTCTGACTCCTTGAACAAAATAACAGCTGCAAAAAGCTAATGATACAGGCTTTAAATGTCACCATTGCAAAATCATGAGGAAATTGTAATTTAATTATGTTTAATTATCTTCCATTAGAGGAAAAAAGATATCTGCTACATAGCATTTCAAATGTAATTGCCTCAGCACAGTTTTTGTGTGTGTGTGTCAAAATGTCAATTATATATTCACAGACCTATGCTGAAGAACTGATTTATCTATGCTTAATCATTCAAGAAAATGTACTATACTGTGTGTCCAAAGGAGATAAAATCAATCAAAACACATGAAATTGTTTTGCTGCCCTACTCTTGCAAAATGGAACAATTCCCATTTTCCTAATATTTGATAACACTGAAGTTGTAACTAAATAATCTACTTCTTCAGACAGTGGTCTTACCAGTTGACATGCGTGACTAGTATATAACAGGAAGGTTTCTAATGCTTTAAAGACTTCTTCAGCCATACCTCAAATTATATTCTTTCTGTTGACTTGTCTTAATGAGAAATATTATAATCAAGGTATATTTGAACTCTTCAGACAATCCTGATTTTATTTGAAAACCAGTCCTTGGCACTAGAGTCTGCGTATAGGTATAAAAGAAAGATGAAGCTCATTATATAACTAGTCTGGTTTTGAATTTGAGAAAACTGAGCTCCAGGAATCTGAGCTCTGGATATTAAGTTTACACTAGATGGACCTACAAACCATTTGGAGATTTAGCCATTGATGAATGCCAGAAAATATGAAAGTGATCCATCTTAGAGTACTTTGTGTTCCTGACAGGGAGTTCTGGGGACTTACTCTCTTATTGCATAATACTGAAAACTAGGAACCAAACATCTGTTAGCAAAGAGTACAAGTTGCAGATAACTGGGACATTAAAATGACCAAGAAATAAATATAATTGGATACTTAAAATTACTTTGGTAAAGTGGTACCGAATAGCTACACTGGCAAGATTCTGTCTTGCATCAAGGATTTCAAATAATACAAGTACTCCCTCAAAGATTTTCCTAGACAAGAAAACTACGTATGTTATTGATAAGGTAAAAACAAACCACATGGGATCCATACCTGAATACACACCTTGCACCAAATACAAGTCCATACATCAAAATCAATATGTATTTTTTCCTTGTCTAAAACAACTCAGAACTTGAATTCTTTCATGACATCCTATATATAACCATTATATTTAATGGCACCCTCAAGACACTGACTTGCGTTAGAAGCAACGTGCAGTCACGCTGGTGAGCTCTCCTCTCTGAGGTAAAGAAGATGCTCCCTTTTCTGAGCCCTGGTAGCCCTAGATGTGTCAGAAGAATGCTGGGGACAGAAACTTCAAGCAATTTTGGTCTTGTACTGGGACCAGTGGAGCTTTTCCTTTTTGCTACAATGGTGCCAAAGTGAGGCACAAGCCAGCCATGTCCTTGAGGGTATGGGATGCTGTGAGTGGTGCCTAAGGGTAAAGTCCAGAAAAGGGGAAAAGACTGGCAGACTTTGTTCACAATTTTCTCAGCCAGTTAATAATGTAGCTGTGGAAAATGCCCATACATTTCTGTGTGCTTCAGTTTCTCTAACCGTAAAGTGAGAGCTTATGCATTAAAATTACTTTGAGACTAAAAGTTTGCAGCATGCTTTGTAAACCTTAGTTGAAAGTGTCACACTAATGCAAACAAGCGTGTTTCTTCATTTAGTATTGTAGGCTCTGTAGTCCAAGAATAGCACAGATAGACATGGACCTTTTCATCATCTTTTGCCTTCAAGTTCCTAATGTACAATCAAACACAGAACCTCTGTTTTCTGTACTGAAATTTTAACTACAAACAACAAAAAAAAATCTATTTGGTTTTTAGTTTTCTTTTCCCTCGGGAAGCTGTAAAATACTTAGGTAGGCTATAGCAGTTTGGCTGTTAATGATCTCTAGAAATTACTGACAGTAATTATAAATGAATGCTTTTCTGTAACATATAATCAGTAATCAGAAACTGCTAGGAAAAACAGTGGTGATGTGAAAACAGTCACCATAATGTGTTTTGACAAGTCTCCTAATTAATAAAATAATTACCCAAACCATTAAATATGTAGGAAAAATGTATCTTGCAAGGCTGGCAAATGACGAGCATGTTTCTTCTAATTTTCATAATTTTTTTCTATGAAATGGAAGAATCTTCTGAAACATATCTGTAATTGCAGCTAACCCTGCAAAGGGAGGTATCCAAGACTGTTACTTCTAGTGCCAAAACAAAACAGATAGTTGGCAGTCAAAGCACACCCACCCATAAAGTACGTTTTGGTCAAAAGCAGGCAATTCCATTTTGACTCCAAGGCTCACATCCCATCCTTAGCTCATCACAGATGGGCGCCTCATCAGTCACAGCTGTCTGAAACATCCAGATATCTCAGGCACAACAGGGAGTGAGGAGATCGCATTGTTTATTGAACAGTATGAACTTGCTTTTTTTGATATCTATTTCCCACCTTCATGTAACACTGACCTAATTTCCAGTATTATTCAGGATTATCCTGTTTTCAATCTCTAGTGGGAGATAATCCCCAACTTTCACTGTGGAATCAGTCTCCAGGCAAAGGAGTCCATGTGGTTTAGGATTTTTGAGCCACTCTTTCACTTCTTCTTTCATCTTCTCACCATGTGATTTTATCTGTAGAAGTCATTCCTCAGATTATTCTTCACATCTTGGCATTAAAAAAAAATATCAAAGTTATGTCAGCGTGGTTAATCCTGTCCAAGAAATCAGGAATGAGTAAAATAGATGTCAGTGTCATCTAATAAAATAGAATTCAATATTAACTTGGAGCTGCACCTCTTCCAACTACAGATGCTATCAGTCACCTATAACCACCCTTAGCACATTTCAGGAGATCTTTTACATGAACAGATGTGATATTTCACCAGGTCTGTCTCTTCTTGTTTTCTTCTCGCAGCACTCATCTTGACTATAAATGCACACAGCAGCCCTCTCATATAAAATGTCTCTCTGATCTCCCATTCTGAGCAACAGAACATGTTAGTGAGGAAGAGCTGAAAAACCTACAACCTCCTCCCCCACCCCTGAAAAAACGAAACTAACAAATTGGAAGGCAATAAAAAATGGTAACTAACAAACAAAAAACCTGGGATCAAACCCTGATCAGGGAAAAAAAGCCAGCTGGGTCAAGTTTCTGCCTAAGAGAATGGAAAGATTCCTATTCACCTTGCCATTAAACAGAGCTCCATCCTGGAAGAGTTTAGAAATTGAAAATTATTGGGAAAAAAAGCACAATTTCTCAGAAGATGAAATTTTCATGCACAACTGTGAAGTAAACACCTTCCAGCCAAGGCAAAGATTGATCATGGGTGGAGTATATGCAAAACTTAGAAAGTGGAGAGCACGTTCCTCTGATATGGACGGCCTCTGGCAGTTCCGTGCTTGTTAAGAGGGTTATGGTAGTCCACAGACATTTTTTACACATTTTCCTGCTGGTTTGGTAGGGCCAAAAAGTTGTAATCACAACTTGTCACTTGCCTGACTTGCATTTTAGAATTTTTTACATTGGCTGTATTTAAAAGTGTTGACAGGTGACAAATTTGCACAAGTTAAGAGATTGAAAAGGCATACCACACTATTATTTCCATTCTACCAGCAATGCAGGACTATCTTTCTTGCTCATTTCCCAGAAATTTACCAAGTATCTTGTCCGAAAACTGTTCATTCCTCTTTCTTGTGAGTTTATTCCACACTTGAGCACACGAACGCAAATTGAAGCTAAGAAAACCGCTTCCTAGGGCTCAAAATAGTTCTTTTGTTTTGTTTTTCTTTAATATCCATGCGCCTCTCACTTGCTGATATCTTCCACAAGCAAGGCTTCCAAATTTACTTCTGAGAAGACTTTTCCTGACCCACCAAAAGCAGAAGATACAGGAAATTGTATAAGAAATGTCCCTGTAGCTCTCACCATGTTTTTCAGGCTGGAAAACGAGATGAAATTTTCAGAATTTTGAAATTCAGTTGTTTCTCTGAAGAGATTTTTCTCAGTCTCATGCATCAAAATGATACTCTAAGTTTTGTCTGTGAGTTTTGAAGTTAAATATTACAAAAATGTACTTTGACATTTTTATGGTCTGTTTTAATTAACTGAAGCAAAATCTGCTCTTCTAAGTGATTCATTTATCCTATCAACCTTTCTATTTTTGTAAGATTAAATCAGGAAGTTCGCATTAAGCTTCCTTTCCTGGAATTCCAGTTGAACATTATTACCCTTTGTTTAGACTGTATCACTTATTCAGCTGATAAGAGTAGACTATTGCAGCGGAGAGACAGAGATTCAGCAATTCAGATCCCTTAAGGAGTATTCTGCATTTTCCAGTAAATTACTACACTGTTACATGCTTCAGGAAACTGCTGAAAATTATTACACTTTTTAAATCTGCAGACATGAAACTGTATACTGTTGCAATGATGTGTCTCAGCAAAGCATATGCATAATATTTTTTGCCCTTGAGAGTAGGAGGCGTGTTACAGCTTTGCATCATTCAGTTCTCAATGCAATCCCACAGCTTGGGATTCATCATGATCTTCAGGACACTGAAAAAAGAACCTGGGTGAAAGATTAGATACTGATTCTAAGAGAGTGAAAATTTGGAGTAATGCACACATTTTAGATTCTGAGGTAATTTGCCACGTTTCATACTTTGAAGTTGTCATTTGAAATCTTAACATTGAGGTTCATTCCTAAGGGAGACATTTTAAAATTCCAGAGATACAACTTCAAGCAAGACTTGTAGTTCAGCTTTTTACAATGACTTTTAAAATCTATGAATTAACAGTGGTGTAAAAACATACTCTTTAATTATGGACTGTTTTCTGAAGCTGTGCTGACTGCGTTCTTTGACTATTATATTTCTTTGTAGTATCCTGGATTCTGGTATATATGTGAAAACAGCCTAAATTTACAATGTATTTAACTTCTCAAATTATCACTATTAATTTACTTTCTTGTGGAAATGATTTTTGTTGGTCTTGTTTGGTTGGTTGGTTTTGCTTTTGCTTTTGGATTGTCAGGGATTTTTTTGCCTGGGACAAAGTCTAGCTTTGCAGACAAAGTAAAACACATTCGTTCTTAAACTAACAAATTAATTTCTTGGTATGTTTGCACCAGAAGCAGGTAACACTACAGTTACACTTCTAACATAGTCTAGCTAAATCCCAAATTCGTTATTTCCCAGGATTTCCTTTGGTGCCTGGATTTGTCTTTCAGCATGAATTAGAGTAAAAAACCTGCTTCTCTCTGCAGCCAACGGTATCTGACATCATACTTACCAATACTCATTAAGTGGGGACACTAATCTGTGTCCTTACGTAGAGTGTAGATTTTCCAAACCATCAAAAGTATATGGGAGCACAGTGTAATAAACATTCCTAAATTGATAGAAATTATATATATATTATATATATAATTATATACACATTTCTACAATAGACACAGAAAATAGATCTTTATATCTTTTTATGTGTTTTATGTTCTCATATTTGTAAAACATGAAGTAAAACTAAATCTGCAGAAAAAATATTTTTCATATTCCCCAAATTTATCAATATCTAGTTCCCTTGCATATTAGGCAAAATCTCCATAAATAAAAGCAAATAATAAAAACTTAATAAATGTGGTTATTTGCAGAGGTCAAATAACTCATATTCATATTAACTTAGAGGGGGTCAAGCCTAAAAGGGTTCATAAAATAACTTAGTGTCTAACCCTAATTATTGCAAACAAAGATCAAAAGAAAAGCTTATCAAAAGTGGAGACAGTTTATTTCCATCTTGGAACAAAGGACAAAAGACACAGTGTCTTGTCCTTCCTTTGAGGTTTCTCTGTCAGCTCCTTTCCACTCCCTTTCCTGATAGGCTGTGATGTCTTGATGGCTGATCTGTTGACTAAAACACAATAATCAATTCTGGAGAACATGTCAGCCACTTATTTTTGTAACAGGAACAATGGAAATAGCATCGCATTGTTAATAGAGGTAAAAGTGATTAAAAATACCCTCTTGAGTTTTCCTTTCTAGTTCCTATCATCACAATGTACTGGAATTGATCCAGAACAAACTATGACTGTAGATACACACATTTTTACAGGAATCAGAGAACTTTAATTCATCTTTAGCCTGTGAAGGAATGCTTGTCTTTTAAAACTGCTTCTGTATGAATCAAAAAGGACTAATTATTCTTTTTATATATACATTTATTTTTTCAGATTACTATTTCAAATCTGAAGCAAAGTAGAAGTATTTGTTTCTAAATCAGTCTTAGAGAGTATATTTGTTTCCTTACAGTATACGCATACACAGTCAATGTCAAACTACTACAAAGAAATCTAACAGTCTTCTATTTGCTAACACTACAAATTGCAGAGCCACCTTCTGTGACATCTCATAAAGTTTACACAGTAGTTCTCAAAATAATACTTAGCAATTAGGTATAGAATGAAAAGGACATCATGCTTATACGTAACATTTTTAAAAGATATATTGAAGTTGTGTATAAAGAAAGTTGCGGAATATTTGCCCGGCTTAAAAACAGTAGCATAAAGTTCTCCAGAATTTTAAAACAGCACAGAAAATTCTGTTCCCTGCCCGACAGAGAAATGCTATTGAGCACACCAGTGCAAATATTCCCAATATCTTTTTATTTCCTTATTAAAAAAAAAAAAATCCCTGTGTTGATTTTGAGTATATCTTATCCTGAATAAGATTGCTGATATAAAGATGGCTAAGACAAAGATCATTCAAATAGGTGAAACCAATTTCAGTCTTACAAAGATCAGATAAGCAGTGCTTGATGCACTCTGTTGAGACAAACCACTCATTCAGTGCCAAGTATTATTGGAAATTCATTTTCTTAGCTGACACATGGACTTTTCATGCAGAGAGACCATTATGAAAAGCCTTGCTGTTCTGATAATCTGTACTTTGATTTCTGGCATTATCAGCCAGATCAGAAACAGTGCACACAAGTGGCCAGAGGATAAAGCATCAGCTTTTCATTCTTGAGAAGATATGCTTAATGGAATGACTGTAAGAGTTTTGGATGAAGATTGGTTGAGAACATAGAAATGGTGTATGAAAGAGCCTGGAAATCTATCACCTAAAAACTAAGCATATGATCCTGCAAGCATTTATGCACTCCATTTTCAATATACCCTTCAAACCAAAT
The DNA here is from genome assembly GCA_035584735.1 of Pseudotriccus pelzelni. Classification (NCBI taxonomy): domain Eukaryota; kingdom Metazoa; phylum Chordata; class Aves; order Passeriformes; family Tyrannidae; genus Pseudotriccus; species Pseudotriccus pelzelni. The sequence goes on from JAWMRA010000130.1 coordinate 44,711,165, forward strand.
AGAATTGCATACATTGATTTTACAAATGAGGTTTAAATTCCTTTCCACTCTGAAATAAACAATGTCCTTTCTAACCAAGGAAGGAGATTGTATAAACTGACAAATATTATTTCATGTCAAAGAGAGCAACCCATTGCAACTGTCTGGACTTTCCATCATGCCATACACTATATTATAGAGTAGCTATAAAGTGTTAGGTAGCTCTCAGATTGGTTTAGATTATACTCTGTGTGCTCTGATAATTTCTTCCCTAACATAACTAATTGCTATATAGAGCAATTCTAGCAGAAATTTGTCAGGATACTTGAAGACCATTCTCTTTTCTGTTTCATTTACTACATTTGTTCATATCCAAGGGTTCCATGGAAGCATTAAATTGTTAGATTTGCATTAGCTGTACAATTGCAGATACAGTTTCTTGGTCACAATTCACTCAGTCTAGCAGCGATCTCATCTCTTAGTCTTCCCAGATTTTCGTTTTGAATTTTAGATTCTCAGTTACTCCTAGAAATTAGACATCTTTTTCTTTTGGTCTGTATGCTTTTCCCTTTCCTGTCATTGGGGAACACTGTCCAACAGCTCCGGATCTAATGTTCTGCCTGCTCTTTATTTGCATTGGCCAAAGGAAGAGGAAATGAGGAAAAGAACTAAGGAGGGCACTCCTACCCCTGGCAATTGCTATTAGTAGCAGCTAGCTATGAAGGGGAAAAGAAGATGGAGAAATGGAGGGAAGGAAATGGAAAAAGAGAGGTGAAAAAGTGGCAGTAGGTGAAATAAATACCCAGCATAGGTGCTAGAGACATGAAGATGAGAAACTCTTATTGAAGCACAAAGCTTTTCACAACACGGCTGAGGGGGGAAAAGGATGTTACCATAAGGCAGTGCAGGAAGCTATTTTGCCCTTTATAAACAGAGCACCCGAGAATCCTAAGTTAGCTAAAAGGTTCGCTTGGTGGGCAATAACTCACTGTCTCAGAAGCAAATCCAGGGCTGAATTGTCCCTGTTCTCATTCTGAAGGCTAACTGGGAAGTTTCCCTCGTGGCTCAAATCTCATAATGAAGTCAGCTAACTTTCTGAAATGCAACAGAAATAGTAAAAAATAGTAAAAGAAATGCAACGGTTTAGATACCTGTCTAACACAGAGATATACACCAGTTTTGGGGTCTGATTCATTTTTTTACATATTTGCAATCACATAAAATTTTTGTCTTTTATATAAAACCAGAACATTTCTAAAATGTGTGTTTAAAACTAGCTACTTTCAAAAAAGTCTATGATTTTGGGATATCTGGCTCATAATTTTTGACACGTGAATTCTTGCACCCTAGGCCAAGTGAGACATGGCCTTTATTTCCAAACATTTTCCAAATACTTCAGTTCACTTCATCAACTCAGAAATTCCATATTCCAACCTGTTAGAATCTAAGTTTTCAGGGGTTTTTTTAGGGATTTTTCTTAGTGCTGTCACTGATTTACATTAAGGAGCTGAGAGGTAGGCATGTGGTTTCTTAGATCTTAGGTAATTAAGTTTGTAAGGTCAATATGACATGCACGACAGATTCTAAAGACCTACTAGTAAATCAGATGGAAAGTTCTGCATATACACCTTTCAACTGTTGTTTATACTTCCTGACTAAAAATCAGATGCCAGGAGAAGTGTTAATCTTGAAGTTTAATAGACCTTCTGTATCTGGAAAAAATAAAGATTCCACGGTAAAGAAAATTGAGACTATTTCTGTACTCTACTGCTGCTTATGAGAAACACGATTATTCTACTGAGTGATGTAAAGGCTCGTGTTTCAAAGGAGGGAGAGCTCTGGTTTGAGCATGAAAGATTCAGGATGTCCTATCACTGTTAATCACTTGCCTCATTGATCCTAGCACAGATATGTCCCTGGCTGCCTGGAACTCTCTGAAGTTGTGATCAAACAAAAAGCAGGTTAGCTGAATCAAACCTTTTTTCCCCCAGTGTTACTTTTCCCAAAACAGATCCTTCTCATTTTAAAGTACAAGACCAGAAATGATCCATACCCTTGTTGGCACCACATCCTATAAATGCTATTGTTCATAAGTTTAACTGGGGTCTATGAAGAAATAATCAAGTTCCGTGTCTATTTAAGGCTTATTATTTTGTAACACCCATATATATTAATGAATCTTCAGTAAAACCACCAGAAACAAAACACCTAAAGAATCCAGTGGCAAAAATGTTTTAAAAACATCAGAGCTGTATCTGTCATATATGCACAACTTTTTAGATGCCCGCAGAGCACATCACATTACTGATTCAGCTGGCCACTTGGTGGTGATGAAGAAAGGGGTTCTTCAAGATACCTTTGCCACTAAACTAAAGGTGTTGTATTTGAATGTATGTGAATCATTTGCAATAGAATGATTTGCCTGAAATAAGATAAAATTTGCCTGGTTTTGATTCCTTGTGTTTAGCAGTTACACCGGTAGATGTGTACCTCTTGCAAATTACTGTGCAACCACAGGCTTTGAAAATTACCATCTACGACAGAAGAGAATCTGCTTCATAAGATGTTTGATTTAAAATAATAGAAACAAAGTGAAAGGATTACTTTTTTGCTTTAGTGACAGAACTGCTGTAAAGTTTAATATGAGAGTCAAGTAAACTCAGTTTGTCAGGTGTACTGGGCAAAAAGATTTAGGTTAAAGCATTCTCCAATCATTGCTTTGCATTTTGAAGTTTGATTAAAAACAAACAAACAAAAAAAGACACTTCAGAATATGAGAGGACCCTGATTTTTTTATTATTTTTTTTTTCTTTAGCAAAAATAATGCTCTTTCATATATTCCGAGGACTAAGGAATAATTGTGGTTTTTTTAATTCAGAATTCAGGTATTTACAAACTGCTCTGGGCTAAGGTTAGATATAAGAGATTTACTCCCTAAAGAACTAACTCATTTAACATGTCTCTTTGTAAGATTATATGAAGGCAAAAGTAAAACCTCAGAAACAAGCAGAGTAAAAAAAGGTAGCCCTTCATAATGTGACAGTGTTGAAATACGAAAGCAAACTAACCACTTTCCATGTTTCTTTTTCTTGTGGTCATGTAACAGAATATGAGACTTTGTTTTTAAAACATGCAAGCTCCTATTAACCTGTCAGTCACTTCTACGGATTGTATCGCGTTCACAAATAATGGCATGCAATACTCTCGCTCTGTAAAATACTGGCATAAAAAAAGAAATGTAGCAAGGAGAAGGAGGAAGCATTTTTCAGCTAAACTGGCCATCCAATTAGAATTCATAATCCTAAATTTTAGAGAGATGAATGAGCACCCCAACATTTCTGTTACTCCTCCTAATCTCTGTCAGGTCTTGAATCTGTTGATGAAGTCCAAACAACCACTTCTTTCTGCCTGACCCCCTTCCCTTGCTATTGCTGGCTCTCATTCAAGTCGGGATCACATTTATCTGGGCAATATACACCTAATAAATCTTCTCCAACTTGCTGGCAAGAAAGTTAGCTTCCCCCTCCACTTCTCTCGTCTTTCCTCAGACATCATTATGGGTGTTGACACTCCAGCAAGTTACTCAAGGTGCACTTAAGTTAACTGTCTGCATGTACACATCTCCCAGTAAAAGGCAAGGTAATTGCTGCTGTAAGTTGGTTTTCAGTTACAATAAGCAAGAGCATGGGCATGGACAATGAAAGAAGCAAGCAAATTATCAATCTGCAAGTGGATTTTTATAAGGCATATTTAATAATAATTTCATACAGCAATTTCCACAGTACATCTCAAACACTTTGCAAAAGAGGCATGTATTATTCTCCCTAAGTTTTCTAGGAAAAAAATGAAATATGATAATGTATAGACCAAGACTGCCAGATATGTTAAAACAAGACTGCAGATAGGTATTTTAGGTCTCAGTCTAGTGTGCTGTCAAGAATAGGACCAAAGATTATAAATCTGTCCTGACTTTCACTGGGCCTCACTTTGCTCACTGGGCTTATTAGCATGTGTTCTCCCTTTTCCCTCTCTCTGTAGCTTCTCAATACATTAACAATGTACTCTCCACGCTGTAGTATCAAGCGAGTACCTCCCAGATAAATGCTGATGTGAAATTAGCCATCACAATATATGTGTTACAGTTGCCATAGTTATTGAGCTTTATTGAGTCACGGGTTTAAAATGATTTCCTGAGTCCTGGAGATTCCCCAAGGCTAAAACAGCAAGTCTCTCCTGTAATGGGTCAACTGGTCCAGGTGGATGCATGTGCTTATTTCCTCCAGAGGAAATAAGTTTAATGAATATAGAATTCATTTAGCTAAAAGGTCTTGGATCTCACAAGACGGAAGATGGAAGCAAGAAAAAAATTGTTCTTGAAAAGAAATTTTTCATTGTTTATAATTTTTACTCACTATAATTAAAAATATCCCCCCTCAACAAAAAGGAAAAACAAAACCAAACCAAAACCAAAACAAACAAACAAAAACAAATAAACAAAAAATAAATCAAACCTTTCTTTCCTTCCATTTTACTCCTTTTAACTCCAGCTGGGTGCTGCATGGCTGACACAATCTGTACAAGGGCATCATGCTGAAAAATAGAATCTCATGTGTATTATAACAACACAGCTGCTTCATAAACCAATTTTTTTATCCACTGTTTTGGCTGTTTAACGCAGCAGTCTTTCAGTTTTCAATTACTTTAGTGGGCAGCTTGCATCTTACATCTTGTTTTAGTGAAGGTTACTGTTGTCTCTCTGTGAAAGCTCACCTTTTTTCTTCATCAGACTGGAGATCATGCATGAACACAGAATAAGGTTTTAAAAAAATGCATCTTACCATTGGAATGTGTTGGAAACTGGTGGTTTTAAAGCTGGAGGGTAAAAATCTATTTGTTTTAAAACTGAAAAGGGAAGACTTGGTTGATTTAGTAATGATATAGCTGCTGTCAAAAGAACACAGGGTGAAAAGAAGAGCACTGTTGTGAAAAAAAGCCCAACAAAACAAAACCAAACCATTTTCCAAGCAACACCACGTTGAGATATATGTATCTCCATTATATACTGTCATCAACTTGCTTATCTTTTGATCATTCTGTAATACATATTTTGAGTAAAAGCATCCTTTGTGCTGTCTTCCTCTCACACTTCATTGCACACCGTGACTTGCAAGCACAGAGGAAGAGAACCAGGGATGAGAACCCAGGCACTGATATTGCCTTTTCAATGACCCCCAGAGAACGGAGAGGGCCCAGAGATGGCTCCTGGTGCCATGGAGCTTTGCTGCCACACGGCCACCAAGGCAATTGCTACCACCAAACCTAGTGATGGTGCCTTGGCAGAGACAAACCTTCATTACAGTTTTCGCTAATGTAGCGTAACAGAGTCGGTCCCCTGTAACCTGTATATCCGTTAGATCTTGCTGACACAACCACTTCCACCACATATGTGCAGAGATTTTAGTCCTGATAATTTCAGGTTCAGCTATTTTTTTGTGAAGCAGTGATAAATTATGGATACTGTCTTTATCAGTAATAGTACAGTTATTCTGAATTTTTTTAAATATAGGGATGAAGGACTTCTATGTGTCACAAGCCATACACTTACTCTGGATCATTTCTGAGCCTTCATCACAGGTTAGAAATTCTAACTACCCTCCATTAGCACTTCTTCTAGATAAGGCTTAGTTTACCTACTTTCCCTACTTTCTTGAAAGTTAAATTCAGTTGGTTATTTTTCCAAAGGTGAACCACCTTTTTAAGGTAAAAATATAGCTTTTAATTGAAGGGAAGGCAGACCCATTAACAGTAGAAAATTCTGCAGTCTTCAAAAAATAAACATTCAGTCATGACAGTATCTGAACCACAACATGGGAAAGATACCCTACATCTTTACCAATTTCTATAAACCAATAGTATTTAATATAAGTAAAGGAGCTTACCCTTGGTGTTTAAAATGGAATGAAAATACTTATTTTCTCTTCCCCTCCTATTCCAGTTTTTATGTATTTATATTTTACCGAATTGTATCTTGGTCAAACAATTTAATCCACTTTTATTTCTTATTCTTTCGTGCATCCATAGAATAGAGCCTTTCTTAAACACAGTCTGAACCTGACCATTTCATTTCCAGCCTGAACTGTTGAACTCACAGTATCTGATGGCATTCAAAAGCAGGCAAAAGCATAGAGCTCACTTACCTCTTGGTTTTAAATAGTCAGTTACATGGACCACATAGAATAAGGCAAAGTTACTTTTTTCATTATTGTGTACTATTTAAAACAAAGAAAAAAAATCCCAGCTGATGTTGCCTAGGATCAGCTACAAGAGTCTATTATACATGACAAACGTAATATTTCTAATAGTGTTTATTTCTAAAGGAAGATCTCTAGAGCAGACAGTCCATAAATCACAAGAATTAGAGCAGCACCTATCTTTATACAATATAGTTACTTCACTATGTATTTTGATAAAAACTATTTTGGGTATGTGCTTTCTTGCATTTTGTGATTCTCGAGTAGGTAAAACAATGTCTTTCCTTCTCAGCAAGCAAGGCGCTTACAGGGGTATTGCTTATCTCTGTGAAGTGACAGTGTAAACACCCTTTGTCAAGAGGCCTGAACAATTGCAGACTCCTTTAAATGATTAGTTTCAGTAAAGTTGAGAGCTAGAAAATTAAAACTTAATTATTTCACTGACAATGGCTGGAACATGAAGGTCTTTTGGACTGTGGAAATAATACACAGAACTATAACCCACTCAACAAGGAATCCAAGCCCAGAGCCAGAGGCCTGGAAACTTGGTCTAAAACGGCTCCACAATCTATCATGCTGTTGCTAGAAGGATATTAATACTAGCATTTAGAGCTGCAATCATGCGTCTGACAATCCTGTGTTTGTACCAGCAGGTCAGTCGACTAATTGCGAATTGGGACTTCTCTGTGTACTGCACCATTTAGAAGAAAAAGGCTGACAGGGGTACAGTTAACCATTAAGGCATTTGGGCCTGGGAGGGAAAGCAGAGGACAATCAAGTCCTTATTATTAGATGCCTTCCTGGGAATCACTCCCTTATGCAGTTACAACAGAAGGAGAATTCACCTTTTAAAGTGAATAATTGTGCCTGTCGGGCAGTCCTTTACAATTACTTTACCATCCAGTGAGAGCTCATTGATTGCATTAAGGATAACTACTCCACAGAAACAATCCTCTTAGGCAAGCTACCTCCAAAACCCTGTGTCTCAGTTAGGCAGCTGCTGACTCTTTGAATAGCCAGAGAGATAAAGAAATAAAAATATTAAAGGCCAAAGCTCTACTGATTTCACAACACTCTTTAAAGCTGGATGAGTGATTACGGTGGTTGTAGCCTGTTAAACACCCATGCCTCAGGTGGAATGCTCCTCTGAGCACGTTTTACAGCGAATGTGAGACTGGTGCCTTGCTTCAGCTCCAAAAATACGCCTGCTTAAGCAGTCCTATAGAATTCCAAGTTAAAATGCAAGCCAGAGAGACTGCATGTCTTTGAGGGTTGATAACAAACTAGAATCAAAGCCTTTCTCTTTTAGATTACCAGCAAGAATCTAATCCAGGTCGGTGATAATCTTGCAGCATCTATTTAGCAATGATCCCAACAGACAGACTGCTCCATCACAAAAGTCACTGTTTCTGACATGGTTGGGGGACTCCACAAAGACTGAAAGAGGTTGGAGATTCCTCCTTTACAGTAGAAGCTAAATTAGCTCTGCAAGCACAATGGGAGAGCTGAACTGAACCACAAACATAGTGTTTCATCATCACCATCATCATTCACTTGCTGTTTTACAAAGTCAAAGAGGGGACAACCCTTGATTTAATTAGTGAGAGCTTCCCATCTTCAGTGTCTAAGACACATTTGTCAAGTATTCCCTGATCTCGTCACTCATCCCTCTCAGAATCCTCAAGTAAAACTGACTTCAAATTCTTAGTTTGCAACTATCACACAACTCTCTCAATTTGGATTTTACTTCACTGTTGTGCACGTCTCCTCCCATTCTTAGATTTTTTTTTTTCAGTTCCCTTTCACAATGCCAAGCCCTCTAAACCCTTCCCATATTTTCTGCAAAGTAAAAGTCCATTCTCTCCTCCTTCAAAAGCTTCCTGCGGGTCCTATACAAAAGTTTCCTATACAGAGATGCAGGCTTGGACCAGGAAGCAGCCTAGGCAGTCTGTGTTTACAAGAACAAACCCTCATTTTTACTGAGGGTATTAACTTGACACTTGGTGGTCTTCTGGTTCAGGCATTATCATTGTGATGGAGATGGCTTTGTGCCGGCGTGTTTTGCTACATGTTCTGGGTAATTTTTTTTCCTTCCCTTTGAGGATGCTTATTGGAGAAACAACTTCTTTTCTGTTGTTGTTGTTTTCTGGAATTCAGACTCTGAAAATCACACACAATGTGCAACCAGCATATTTTATCTCATCGTGTCTACTCTGTCACTAACTAGTCTACCAACTGTATGAAAGTAAAACCAATACAGACAGAGAGCCAATTAGACTGGGATTACTTTGGCTGTTCAACAGCTGGAGTGTAGCATATGTCTGTCTTCCCATGTTACAGTTAAGAATTAACATTTTGCGGGCCTGACCTATCTTGTAAACATATATCCTCGTACCTTACAAGAAACATTAAAAAATGCAGGTAAATGTGGCTATGCCAAAAAGACCACGAGCCAGGTTAGATATGGAGAGGTAATTGATTAAGTGGGTAACATACATAAAGCCAAGCTTGAAGATACAGTGCAGTTCCATTCTCTTCTGGGCTATTAAAGTAAATTAATGACCTAGAGCTCTGTAGGGGTTTCCAGAAACAACACTATAATGGCCAACTGGCCACACTTTGCAGCGTCTAGAAGGGGGAGATGTTTATTCTTCAGGAAATTGCCTGCTCAGACATCACATTATATATACTCTATATCTGTATTCATAGAGCACAGATGACAACTGAACCTTAGAATAACATCAGTGAGTATAAAATACAGTGTTGGCTTGGAAGAAAATGAACCAATCATAATCTTTGACAGGGCCCAGATATTTTCAAATTTTCACAATACTCTTTTCCATGCTGATAGTTTGGCAGCTGCTCAAAAGTACCTGTTTTGTGCCATTTAAAAGTCCTGGATGTGAGTGTCAACAAAGCAATAAGCATTCAAACAATCTCTGCAAAATGTGCAGGGGAGTAAGTTGTATAGGGAGCAACTCCCAGGCATAGAGCTATGAAGCCAGACTTTGCTTCACTATCTGCAAGACCTGCCTGTGGCTGTGCTGCGGTCCCCATAGGGAAAACGCTTGTTGTTTTCTGTCCAGGTCCAGACTGAGACTTTGATGGTGTTCAAGAATTTCTACCGTTTCACAGCACGGTTCAACAGGCTGCCCGGACAGGGAAGCACCGGCATCCTCTAGCCACCCTGCATGGCTTGCTTCTGGCTGAAGGCGCAACATCTCCCCTATCTTGTGCTGCTCAGGTCATCCCAAACCTCTCCAATTTGTAACACCAAGGAGCCACACTGTCTAACACTCTTCTCTACGTTTCCTGGAAAAAGTATTGAGAGCTTTGCTGGCTGCTTTGTAGAAACATCACTATTGGCTAAATGGGCACCGCAATAGTCGAGAGCCACTAAAAGCAAAAGGCAGAGAAGCCTTTAGGTCGTCTTTGACGGCATTACCTTTGGCTTGTGAAGTTCCCCTGAGCTCCCCAGAAGTGCCAGGAGGGAACGTGTGAGTGTGCGTGTCACTTTTGCTTGTATTTACGGGTCGTGCCCAGGCAGGAGCTCGCTGGGGCCGCATCCCTGCGCGCAGGGGTCTCCGCCAGCGCTGCGGGACGCGGAGCGGGCCGGGGGCGGGGCGGCCTCGGGGGCGGGGGCGCCTGAAGGGGCCGGGCGGGCGCTCCGCTCCGCAGCTCCGCGGCCGAGCGCTCGGGAGTCGCCGCCGCGGCACGGGCAGGCGGGGAGGCAGGGAAGCAGCGAGCCGGCGCCGCAGGCAGCCCCGCGGACCCGCCGCGGCCGGCGAAGACCATGATCCTCACACGTGAGCTCGGGGATGCCCCGTCCGGCACGTTTTGGGGGGGTGGCGGCTGCACGACGCGGGGCTCGGGGCGCGTCGTGGGCAGCGTTGCCGGGAGGTGCTTCGGAGGCAGCGCGATGGGGTGTAAGGACGGGGGTGCCTCTCGTGTTATGCCGAAGCGCTGGCAGGGGTGCGGCTGCCCCGTCCCGTCCCGTCCCGCCCCGCGGTGCGGAGCGTCCGCAGCCGCGGGTGTTCGCCCCGCCGGCCTGTCCGTGTGTGCGGGGAGGGAAGCGGCGTCGGGGCGGAAACAGCCCCAGGTGAGGCGGGAGCGCCGCGGGAGCTCGGGATCACTCCTGTGTCGGGGGAGCGAATCTGCTCGGACCGCGGCCGAAAGGGTTAACCCCGCCGGGGCTGGAGCGCGGAGCTGCCGCGGGCGCGGAGCGGCGCTCAGGATGCGGCTGCTCTCCGAAGGTCACCGTGGCGCATCTCTTTCGGTGTGTTTTTGGGGTTTTTCCTTTTTTTTTCTTCACCCATAGCTTTTTTTTTTTTTTTCCTCTCTCCCCTTTTTTTTCTTTTTCCTTTTCCTTTACTGGGAGCCCTTGTCAGACGGGAACCATCGAGTTCCTTTTGAAGTTCTCCGTAATTAGCCCGATGTCCTCCGGGAGCCCGGTGGCTCCCCCCGTGCGGCGGTGGCCAGCCCTGATGTCACCCCCGGAGGCTTTGATCCCGGTGAAGGAGCAGCACCTCCTGCCAGCCGGCCTCCCCCCTCCTCAAGCCCATTATCGAGGCAAACAGAAAGCCGATGCCGTTTTCCTGTCGGGCAGTTTTACATTCCGTGTCATCCTCCCCTTCACTGCAAACCACCGCCAATGACTTACTTCCACCGTAACTGTGAAGTTGTTGAGCAGTGTGTGTTGGTATTAGCCTAATGAGCTCTGTTGTCAGTAGAGGGTACTTAGTATTGGTACAATAATTTTTTGTTTGTTTTTTTTCCCCTCGTATTGTCTTTGGGAAAATTTGAAGAAATTACTACATTTAAACAATGTCTTTAACTAGATCAGAAGTTAAATGGCTGATCTGTCATAGTACTTACCACATCTGATTTGAAAGACTGGGGAATGCAATTTTATCTTAGCCATCAGCTGTAGATGCTTTTATTTTTTTTTACAGGAGTAAGTGTGACCTGTTCGAATTGCCCTTCCCTAATCAAGAAATTCCCAGCAGCAAATCAGTAACAATTCTGAGTCAGGTTATGTTTTAAGGCTGTTTGTAGTGAACTTAAGGAAGATAATAGGCTGACGGATTTCATATGAGCCTCTGAGTACAAATCTGTCAACAGCTCAGTGCCGGACTGATTCAGCACCCATCTGGCAACCAGGCCATTGCTGGCTGACAGCACATGGGGTTGGTATTAGGTGTGTCTGTTGATTCCAGAGCTTTAGGCTTCGATCTTGCCTTGCAAGGTATCCTTACTGTTGTCCACTAGGCACTCTGTTTTGCATCTCCAGCAGAAGCAACAAAACAAACAAACAAAAAACCAAACAAACCCCCCAAAACAAAAACAACAACAACAACAAAAATAACAACAAAGGAGAAAGGCTGAGGTGGCCCAGAAGTGGGATGAATGTCTCTCAAGTAAATGGTTTTGGGTGACTACTTTATTTTGCTTGTGGTATCCTAATTAGGTCTGACATTCTTTGATTATAGAATACTGTATATGCAAGAGAAGATGTAGATGAAAAGAATCTTCTCAAGTAACTATTTACAAGTTCATAGAAATCAAAGCATTTGGAGCTGTGTTTTGGAACTTCTAGGACTTCCTGATCTCTTCATCTTCTTTTTGAATAATTTTGATTGTTAATTGATATTTTTTAATCAAAAGGAAGTGAATATACATTGTTTTAAACACCATGGAGCTTAAATTTCATTCAATTTCATTGTATTTCATTTCTAAGTGGTAACTAACAGCAAGAATATGTTTTGTCATGTTTTCATTTGTGTTTCAATTCTCAGTTGTGTAGATTCATTCTAGGATTTTTAAATCTTGAGTCAGGCTCTTCCCAGACAGTTCTGCAGCTGCTCTTGCTGGGCCAGAGAGGAAGACTGATGCTAGTCATGGAAACTCAAAAGTGCCCTGTGTATTTTGCCTCTGGTGGGGGTAGGAAAAAGGTACTGTAGTTGTACTCATGCACTAAACTTGAATGTTTATATTAGGATTCCTAGAAGAAGATGAGAGGTGGCTTGGTTTTACTTTTCTGGTTCTTCTGATTCATTACATTCTAGGCAGTGGTTTGTTTGAGGCATGTGAATTTACGAGTTCTTCAAATATTTAGAGATGCAGTTTGCACTATAAAGTTTTTTCTAGACAGAATCCCACAATATGTTATGTTTGGCCCTCTTGAAAAATTTGAACTTCTCTTCCAATTCCCCTCTGACTGGAGTTTTGCTATTGGCTTCAGCATAAACACAACTGCACCCTTGGCTGCTTAAGAGGAGACAGAGGAAGAGAACTCATGTGCTTAACAGGATGGTCCTGTACTGTAAACAAGCGCTTTTCATGCTTAACTATCCTTCCTAGCGACAGGAAGAAGGAAATGAGGCTATGCAAAAGGACCCTGACACGTTTCAGACAATGCCAGACCCACCCTAGCATTCATACATTATAGCCAGAAGACTTGGGGAAATAAAAATAACTTCAGATGTTTCCCCTTCCTTCTTGTGCATGTTATAGAAATACAGCAATCCAATGATCTGCAGTTCACAGAAAATTTGCTGGGTTGATCTCCACTAAGTAAAGAGATAATGGCCTTGTATGATTTATGTATATTCTTTGGACGTCACATTGTTCTGCTTGTAGTCTGAACCTTGGTGTTTCAAGGTGAATTAATTACAAAAAACTATATCCTCTCTGATGTAATGAGTGTAGATATCCAGTAATTTTGGTAATTTCAGCAATTCCAGTTACATTTCTTGTTTGCAAGTGATGTAAGTGATCAGTAATTCTGTCTGGTGCAAGGTATCAGGTTTGTCTTGAGTGCATTTGATTTCCAAACGTTTTACCAAGTTTTTTTCTTTTTTTTTCTTCCCTTTTTTATTTTCTCTTCTATTTTCACCCCTTCTCCTGTTTTAAGGAAAAAACAGATTCTGTCTTCCAGCAGTGATGAGCAAGTCTCATGAAAGGGGTACAGGACTGGCCTGTGATTGGAACTTTCTGGTTCTTTCCAGTGGATGCTTATTCTGCCATTCTTGCTGACAGTGCTACCCGATCCCACACAGCATACCTTTGAAATCAGAAGGACTGCTAGTACAGTGTAGTGTTGACATAACTGGCAAAAGCAAAATAGAGTCAAGAATGACTTAACCAGCTAGCTTTAATTCACTGAGTTTTCTTATCTGAAAGTTAACAGGGAATATTACATACCATTCTAATGTACTCTGGTGTCTTTAGAAGAATATGATAAGCATTTTTATTTGTTAGGATGAATATTCTTTCAAATGTTGTCTAGTATTTGATTCCCTTGGGAAGGACTGTGCTAGATGAGACAGGATCAGGAAAAGATACTGTCTGGTCTCTCTTCCAGTGAAGACACAATATGATGGCTCACTTAAATCTCTCTATTCAAATGGAGTAGTCTGTGCTAAGAATGATTCCCGAGAAGATGCATGAAGGACATTTGCTGAAGCCAATGTTGGACAGTTTGACCTTCTCAGACCTGTTCTTGTAATTTACTGAAGATTCAGGATTAAGAAAAATATATACCACCCCCCCACCCCCACCCCCATATTTTTGCATTTTGGGGATGTTCTCTCTGTGACCCTGTGGACCCACAGAACTGGATGTTCTCCTGGTCCCCTTCCCTCTGTTCTCCATGGGTGTCTCTGAGAACAGATTTCCTCTGCATATAAGGTAGAAGAAACTTTCCTGTGTAAAGCTTCATGATGTGTTTTATCTTCTCTTCTTCTTCCATACATATAATGTGTGACAGTTAGATCAAGAAGTGAAAAAAGCATTTCCAATTATGGAATATCACAAACAGAATACTGTAACTGTCGGTAATATCTGGAAACAGGAAGTTCATAGTAGTAGTTGCTTTGGGAAAATCCATGTTTACGTCTTTGATTCTGCATTAGGGAAGGAGACATTCGTCTGGGATGCAGGCAGCTGTATGCTGGGCTGTTTCACTGCCACTGGTATTTTGTATCTAGTGTTATATCATCCACACAGGATGCAGTTTGGAACTGGGTCATCGATGAGGTTGGCTATAAATGGTTATGAGGTAAATGTAGGCATTCTTCCATACAGTTGCATGTGTGGATAGTTTTGAGGTTGAGGTTTAATGAGCTTGAAGAAGCTTCTACTGTCTGTAGAAAATCTATTTTCTTTTGTATGAACTATTGAGACAGTTCAGTTTTTACACCACCATTATTTCCTAGATCTGAACAGGTAGCCCACATTTTGTGCCTTTTTTGATGAACTGTCTGTCATGCTGGGCCTACTCACTTTTGCCTCCCTCCAGAGCTCTACGAGCCTTTGCATCGAGCTTCGCGTACGTACAGTGTGCAAGTTTACTAACTTGCAGGCAGGGTGCAGTGGGAGGATATTAATGCTGGGCTTGGGAGTAGCAATGGTTAATGTTTGCCCTTCAGTATGTTCTCAAAGGTCATGCTAACCAAGTCATTTCTGAGAGAAGAGAAGGTTAAAGTCATCTTCTGTTTCGCAGTCTTTGTAGGAGGATTCGTTTCTCACTCTGGAATCTGTCAACATGACCTCCATCAGAGGATTTGGCTAACTGCTTTCTCTGCCCCAAATAATCCTCCTCCAAGACCACCCTGTGTTAATCAGGCCAGATAAATAACCCACGTGCCCAATTATTTCTTAAGGGTTTTTTAAGTCACTTGACATCTTGTTCCTCTTTATCTGTGAATCTTCTTAAAAACAAATAGGACGATCTTTAATCTATAAAAAGAGTTATTTGTCAGGAAAACAAATGCATGAAGCTTTAGTTTTCTGATTAAACAAAGTTAGTTTTTAACCTTAGAGCACATTATTTTTAAAATTTCTTAATTCTCCTTTATATGCTCAAAATTGGGAAAAAAAATTGGGAATAAATTATTAACTTGGTTTATAGAATAAACCAGGAGTGATGATTCTTTTATGTCCTAGAAGATGCTTGACAGAGATGTGGGGAATATCCTTTATTCCAGTAATCCAGTATTAGATCCTGAAATGCTGTTGATTTGGCTTTTCAGAGCTCATCAGTTGCTCCAGGTCCTCCTGACAGAGGGGAGGAGAGGACCTCTTGCCAGCCAGGGTATGCCCTGGGGGTGGTGGTTGTGCCCTCTGCCCTCCTGCCAAGGGCAGTGTCCTTCCTTGTGCTCTGATGAAAACCTGGACTTCTTCCCATGCTAAAAATAATGAGAACTGTGAAACTGACCCTATTTATTCCTGAAAAGAGTATTGGTAGGTTTCAGAGACCTATGGATCCATGTTGGGGAAGTCCTACTTAAGTCCTCTGGAAAATAGGGAGGTTCCCATTGATTTCAATGAGTGTTGGCTCAATCCCTAAACATTTAAAATATTTTGAATAAATGCTGTTTCTTTTTTTAAGTTTTAAGTTTTTAAGCTGAAAAACTTTGAAGTGCTTTTTAATATTCTGGAGACTTATGAATGAGGAGGTTCAAGTTTAATAATTAAACTTTCATCCGCAAAAGCAGTATTGTGTTTCCTGTGCTAGCCAAGAGCACTGTGAGCAATTAAAACTACTGTATTCTCTAATTTGGTATAGTTGGGAGGGAGGGAAATTACATACAGCCAACATACGCTTATGCAGATATTTTGGAAACTAGTGACTTTTTAAAAAAGTTTTATTTTATTTAGCTTTCATCAGTAAGGGAATAAACAAACTTAAATCCCCATCAGTGGAAGTAATCCATTTGTTTTCTCCAAAAGCTCCGCTGACAACAACAATAACAACAACAACAACAAAAAGGGGTTCAAGCTTCCTGCTTTTTTTTAACAGAAAACATCAATATATGACCTTAAACATGTGTTTCCTCACTTCTTCTTCATCTCTTCCCACACAAATTCCAAACATACTCTCTTTCTTCTCCCAGTGTCTTGTGGTTTATACATAACATCAGCTACGTAGTTACTGTCTTGCTGCAAGGCTTCGTCACTTGAAAAAGCCAGTCCCATGTTCAACCCAAAGCCAGCAGGAATATGAGGAGAGTACTTTTTTCATCATATAGTTTAGAAATATCTGAGTAACATTCATCACCACCACCTATTTATAGGGGTTTTGTGACTAGAAGGCAGTATATGTATTTGGTGTTCTGTATGGCTTCCTTCAAGAGCTTTTGCGTTCCCCTCCTCTCACCTCCACAAAAATTTTGAGTAAGAAAGGTTTCCTTAAAATTGAATATGCATCCATATTGGCTTGAATTGATTGTTGAGACAGGCAGCGATAAGTGGAGATCCCAGCATGCGTTGTTTGACTGTAGAAGGTAAATTGAAGCACAGTGAAATACAGGAGCATATCGAAAAAGGCAGCTGCTATTGCAAAATTTAACTTGCACTTTGAAGGTGAAAGGAGAAAAGTGACTTTCTTGGGAAGGTTTTTAGCTTTCACTTCAAAACCTGCAAGCTCGTAATTGGTTCAAAAGCTATACTTCATGTTTTTTTGGTCTCACTGGTTCTTCTAGAAACGCATCTTTCACGTGCTGAATGTGTCAGACTATTATTTTAGAACAGTTGAATAAGATTAGGCTCTTCTCTTACAATTAGGAGAAACTCCAAATGAGTTAGAAATTTGGCAAGAGCTTTTAATGGGATTTTCAGAGTGCTGTAGCTTTTAGTGGTTGAACATTTATTGACAAGCTTCCCAAGTTTCAGTGTTTGAGAGCACTATCCTTATAAAATGCTGTTCTTCACTAACTACATTTTTGCTTTCTTTAGTCCTTGTTATGTGCTGCTTTCTTGAAAGGTGTGGAACACAAAGTTAATGACACTGCCTAAGGAATATTTAACGATGTAAGTTTGAGAAAAAACAGACTTATGAAAAGGAATTTAATTATTTTCAAGCAACAGTTGCATATCTTCAAAGTGAAAACCATCTGAGGCCATGGACACTTAGCAGGCTAACGCTTAAGGAGTCAGTCACATTGTCCCAGCTTTAAAGGGCCGCAGGCATATGGCATTACACAAAACTGATTTATCATTTTCAGTGCCTGGCCTGCTCATTTGTAGACAGCTGCCACAGTGCAGTTATTTCCCCAGTTTGTCTCAGATTTCACATCCATGTTCATGTATCTATAGACCGAATGGTTGTATAGTGTGATCAGGTCTGGTGTTGGGACTGCAGTTCACATGACAGGGATGCAATTTGACACTAGGAAAAATGATTGGTTGTACTTGGACAGGGAAATTCTATCCAGAGAAGAGTATTTCTCATATATACCACAGCTGATCTTAAAAAATATGATCCTGAATGATCTCAAGCTCCCCAGTAGCTCAAGACAGTGTTTTGGAGTTGAACACAAATTTTGTAAAGCACCAGAAATTTCAGAGGGACATGATATGTAGGGAGAGGTAATTTCTGATACAGACAGAAAAAGAGGATGAGCTTCTGAGCATGCAAGCCCTTTTGCAGCCATTAAACTGGAGCATAGTCCTGGATGGGGAAGCTCAGTGTGCTCCATGTGCTCCTCTGTTCCTTAGAAAATGTGCAGATAGTTTATGGAGTTTTAGGCACTAAAGTAAGGAGCAAGTATGTTCATGTCCAGCATTCATGGTCTGAAATCATATTCTCTGCACTGCATGGGAGAGACTATCCTACAAGCTAATTCAGGGAGATGATTTTGTATTCAATTTTTACAATTTTTTCTCTATTCTGAAAGAAAAGTCAAATAATGAATTTCAACTAGAATAACTTGGTTTAAAAATCAAGTCCAAGATGAAATTAAGAAGCTCAAACAAACCAGCTGTTATGTATGCCATTGCAGTGAAGCCCTTTTTTTTTTTTTTAAATTTTATTTTAACAGCATAAATTTGACCAGTGTCACTACAGATTTTTACAATCTGACCTCTTAACACAGCCAAAAGGTGAGATGAGTAGAACTGATGTGTGGAGGTGCTGATGTGTTTGTAAAGGTGTCTGAGTTAAGGCAAGAGGAAACCATCTGCTCGGAACTGTTCATAAGATGTTTAGCACTTAGGTGAAAATTGAGTGAATGCATGATTATACAAAGATACATCTGTTTTTCACCTTGTCTTGAAGCCCCTGAGAGAGCTAGTGCTTAAATTGCATGTTATTTCGTGGAAGCAAAAAGAAGAATGAAAGTAAATGATGTTGCTGTTCCTAACTGCACTGCTGGGATGATTTTTTTCCTGAAAGAAAATTATTGCAGCATCACACTGTGTGGTTTTTATTTTCTGTGGGAGCAAAGGTAACATCAAACAAAAGACTACAGACACCTTAGAGCTCTCCCTTCTGCAACTGCAGTATAAAACAAGATGTGAATTGAGATATTTTTGCTCTGAAGGTTTAAACCTGCAGGGTCAGAAACCAAGATTAACCAAAGTTTAACAAAAAGCAAGTTAGACTTTTCCATTTTCACTTCCCAGTCTGGGGAGAACTGGGTCCTCCTAATCCCCCTGGAAGTGGGTAAATAAGCACTGTTGGTTCCCAACCATACACAAAAGGACCTACCCTTGATTTGAGCATGGAGGCCTGCTTTGTGAAACGGACTAACAAATAAAGCTGTTTCCAATAAAAATTTCCTGTTTCCTCTTTAACACATTTGCCTGCTGTTTGCTTAAACGACACCAAGAATAAAGACTTCATTGTACTCCTTTTTGGTTTTTTGGGGGTTTAGGTGGGGGTTGTTTTGTTTGTTTTGTTTTACTTTCTAAGAGATTTTTTTTTTGTGTATCAGGACATTTAAAAATAATAGCGCAATTTCTTTCTTGCCAGTGGTTCTTTGTACCAGAACCTCCTGCTGCTGGGGGAGGGCACAGGATGCACATCTGAAAAGCTGCACATACACTTCTGGCTTGGAATGTATACCGAATTGTAGTTTATTGTAAAGGTTTTAACTGGCAAGGATGTTTGATTCAGCAAGGAAGTGGCACTGCAGGAATGGAGTGGGAAGGAAGGAGTCCTTTGCCTGCAGCAGCTTGTATCAGCTCAGCTGCCAGGCCTTCACTGGAAATTGCTTTGCATATTGTGGCAGGTTATTGGAACTGAAGTAGGGCTTCATGAAAACCCAAAAGGGTTGGAAAGCACTGTAGAGTTCCTCTGTAAGATCCCTCTCCTCCTCCTGGCTATCAGCTGGCCCCAACCAAGCAGATGCTGTGCTTGACAGTGAGTTTGTAGCTCAGATAATGATCTGTAACGTAGGTCCCTTGGGAGACTGAACAAAGGTTTCTTGATGCTCTGACCCTTCTAAAACCTTTTAGAAATAGCTGAAAAATCTGATTTTGAAAGGTCTGTTCTTTTCTCTTTTGTCTCTTATTATCTTGATTGGCATTGGTTAGGATGACAAAGCCTTGCACATATTCTCATGTCCACCTGGATATGAAAATGTGGCAGCTAGCAAACCAGGAGTCTCAGGGCTGATGCTCCTGAGCTGGAAACTGGTATTTGGAAATTGTGGGAATGAGCTTCTTCCTCTAAGGTAGTTTAAATGATTTGGCCAGAACCTCAGATTTAACCAATGTATTTTATTCACAAAGGCAAATTCCAGATAAGTTGCAGTAATTAACTTTTTACCTATACAAGCTCTTGACTGTTTAAATTTGTATCCCATATGTGAGGAAGCTTGTTCAGTGTACGTGGCTTTCAGTGCAGCCTATTTGGCACATCCTGGGCTGGATTCTGCCTCTGGCTGTATTTTGATCTGCCTCAATTTCCCATACATACACAGTTTTGTTCATACTCTGGCTCATCAGTAGCCAGCAAGATTGAGATGGGGAAGCTGGGTTGAAAAGTTACCTTTCTGTATGTCTGGTCACACCACACAGGTACAGAGTTGGAGCAATCCTGAGTTAAGCCAACTGGAGTTGAACAAAGAGCTAGTCTTTTACATCCCATCTCCACTGTCACCCCTGTCATGTCACTCTCTTACACATGCTTTGTGTGCATGGAGATGACACAAAGCCGTGACTTCTGGCTCCTTGTTCAAGACAACACTCCAAACCCCTCACCCTTCCAAGGACTTGCAACAGGACCCAGGGGCTAAAGCCCTGGCTAGGAAAATGGGGCATATATGGCTTTTAAACCCTTGGTGCAGTCTTGTACCCAGTCCTAGGCATTTACCTAGCCTGATCAATGAACAGATCCACTTGTGTTTTATTATTCTCTGGAATTCTTGTGGCCAAATAGGAAAAACTGTGGTGTTTCATTGTCTAAGTAGACTTCTTGGGGGATTCTCAAAGGTATTTTGAAGGCAAATATGCTCTGAAAATCCCAAAGGCATCTGACACCTGGATGCCCATAAAATGTAACTGCCACATAATTGGTGTACTTGCAGGAAAGATACACAAAGCTTCTGAAGAGAATGTTAAAACAAGGCTGATAAATGCATATTCATAATTTTCTAGCTCTAGAAATATTTTATAGGTCATACACCTGCTGTGCTCAGTAATGGACCTGTGAACAAATATTTAAACACATTGAAGAGCCCCTTGTAGTAGTAAGGAATCTGATGCTTTTTTCAGTTGCATTACAAGCATCTACTTGCACTTTTAGGTAAATTCTTGTTACTTAGGATAATTTTTCTTTCTAGTTTTAAATCAAGTAAGATTTTCATTCAGTCCAGAAGATTCTGCAGGATGGGACCTATAAGATACTGCATTTTATCATAAGCACTCTTAAAAATTAATTGCAGTTTTTTTGCTTTCCTACTTTAGTTGCTTCTGAGATATCCTCATGTTGTTTGTTCTTACTTTAGTAGCACAAGTTTTAAATGTATTTTATATTTTTTTTTTGTCTTCTTTATTAAATTTCCAATGTGTTTTCTTAGGGTAATGGAATTAAAATACTGCTTTAAGCAAAACTTTACAATTGCTTGCAATTGGAATTGAAGCATGCCTTTCCTTAATCAGTAGCTAAGTCAATATGTCTGTACGTGCTTGTTCTCATGTGGTCCCATAACTCAAAGGTGAAGCAAATAGAAGTTGCACAAATGCATGCTTGTTCTGACTTCAGCAAGAGTGGATTTTTAGATGTTTATTTATCTGGAATGTTGTGTTTTGGCTCACTTTAACCCCTTGGTTTGGATATGTGTTTTAGCAAAGTAGTCTGGCAAAGCACAAATATTTTAACACTATTGTAGCAATTTGTAAAATTAGAGGGGGGTTGCCATCATTTTGGAGACGCTAAAAGTTGCATGCCATTCCATCCATTTTTGTGTACCTGTATCTCACTGGGAATATTTTATAGCGTGACAAAATCTTGAGATATTTTACTTAATTTGTGTTTGGCTCTTCAGTGCCATGTATGTAGTAACCTTATATTCTGAGCAATTCTGAGCAAACCCTTTGCATGTGGTTTCTGCAGCAGGTAGCTCTATATCCTCTCCAAGTAGGTGGCAAAATTGTGTACTGAGTTGTACATAATGAAGCTTTTCTTTTCTGATCCATCAAGAACAATGAATATAATCAAAGCCAGACAAACTTTAATAGTTTCTGATTGCTTGTTGTCTGTTTGAATAGTTCTAAGCAGAGAGCTAAATTCCCAGTAGAACTTTCTTGAATTTTTAGAACAAAATTATTCCAATCCATTTCTTCAGCACTTAGAGAATACCCTAAATACCTTTTATATTTTCCTAGTTTGAGCTGATGGGATAACATGTTCTTTATTGCTACTTGTAGTAGGTAACAAATGAACTTACGTGTGATTTATTCACACGTAATATAACCCATGTTCAGAATGTTTCCTTTCTTTCAGTGTCATGTATATGTATGTGAATAATTTCATTCAGCGGCATGCTGTTTTGGGCAGTGTGAGGGAAAGTGTTCTGCAATGTACCAAGTGACTCATATATGCCTTGAAGACCTCCTGTGAATCTAGGTTCTTGTTGGGTAGTAAATATGGGCTTGAGTGATCTGCAGTACAGTGTGCCAGTTGTTCTTGGGCTTGAGTCTGTCAGTACTATCTACAAGGTGTTAAAGTGCACAGAGTTGCAAGCTCTACTCAGAATTTCTGTCAAGACAAAGTAGTTGTGCCAAGAGGATCATAAGATTTCCCGAACAAATGTGGCTCATGTTGATTGCAATGCTGGTTTCTCTGATGTTAGCAAAACCTGTATGGAATGATCCATAACTGTTGCCGTTTTCATTTGTGCCTGTTTCTCTAACTATTAAAATTATGAGCTGTTGAGAAATGGCTGCTGAAAACTAGTGACTTTCCAGAATCTAAGATATGCTTGATAGTAGGAAAAGCAAACTGAGATAAGCAAACCTGTGTCTCTGTTCGAAGTTTCTGGATAATTTTGTGCTTATTTTGTAACAGGAGTAGTAGAAGTGGTGGGGAGGAAGTCTTTGCTCTGCAGATGACTAATCAGAGGGTGTCTTGTTTCTGTCCTCTTCCAGAAATCGAGGCCAAGGAAGCTTGTGACTGGCTGCGCGCTGCTGGGTTCCCGCAGTATGCACAGCTTTATGAAGGTAGGCACCTGAGCTTGCAAGTGGACTATCCTCTGGCAACTTTTGGACAGTAAGGCATAATATTCAGCAATAAATGAGGTTCAGGGGCACAACTGAAGTGCCAATACATTTTACAGACTGGGCTGCTCTCTGCTACCCACCACATGCATAGATGTACCAAACCTAATGAGACTCTGAAGCACTCTTGGAGTTTTAAATTTGTTCCAGGTTCCTGATTCAGTCTGAATCTTCCAAATGCCCTCACAGAACAAATGTAAAGGCTAGCACGGTGGTACATTCCCTCTAGTTAAAACACAAATGAATGTTGTCATCTGCTGCTACAAGACCAGTCTTGGAGAAATACAAAAGCTGTGTCCAGCTCCACAGGCCAACTCTCCTCATGGAGCAGTGATAGGAGATTCTGCGTATGCGTGGGTGCATCTGTATGCCTCATGATTCCCAAGTCCTGTGTTTTTTTTCAGAACAGTTTGCTTTGGTGTTAGACACAGGCTCACTATGAAGGGAAAAAGAGCATACAAGCTGCTGTTGCACAGATATGCAGCTCCTCAGAGAGACTGCTGCCTTCTGCAGTCACTTTTCCTTCTGTAGGACGGATTCACTTTGCATGTCTGCTCAATTAAAACTGTTGTCTTCATTGCCTCTCTTACCGACTACGGATTTGCAGTTTTGGCATACAGTTCTCACACTCTGATGCAGAGTAACATACAGAAGTTTGTTTTAAAGTGTAACATCCTTTTTGTGTATGCATACTATTGTTCAGAATTTGCCCTCGCACCATTTAAAATTATTTGCATTGCAGTGAAATTATTATGCACTCTTAACTGCCTCTTCATTTTTACAAAATAAACTCCAGCTGCTGGTTGTAAGAATGAGCATAGAAAGTTCATTATTTACAGTGAATAACTGTTCAAAATTACAGCAAATGCTGAGTTGACCTTCTTGAAAAATGATCTTGTTGAGCTTTGATTTGCAGCTGCATTGGCAATATGAGATGATAATAGCACTTTCAAAAGCAGTACTTGGCAAAACTTTTCTTCACCTCTTCAAAAATTAAATTTCCTTCTTCCTTTTTTTCTCCTTTTTTTTCTTTTTTTTTTTTAATTGATGCTAATGGAGGTGCAAAGATTTTCTTGGGATGCAGAGCTGGGAGTGTACTTTTTGTTATAACTGGGAACAAAGCTCTCAGCTGAATATGGGGGCTTGTGGGTTTCTTACTATCCTGAGCTGTAAATCCTGTAACAAAATTACTTGCATTCAGAAAATGCGTGGTAACCTGCGGTTACCATTGCTCTACCTAGAGATTCAAAACTCATATGAAGTTTCTAACATATGACCATGTCCTGTCTAACATCAAAAAGGATCACAGAAGTGAGAGAGAAGAGGTGAGAACAAGGCCAGCCATACCCATTGAAAAGACAGCTGTCCTTATATGAAAACAATATACCATTGTCCTTTGCGAGCCCCCCTGGCAGCAGCAGCAACAACAAAACCAGCAACAGCATAGACGTCTTCCAAGTCACCTCTCTCACTTAAGTTCTCCCATGTGTTTTCCTGTGGGCTTTCTAAGATACTGACTTTCTCAGTGGAAAAACTTACATCAGCAGTGCTGAAAAATACCAGTTGAATGCACTCACCCGCTTTACTTGCACTTTCGACATAAAATAGTGAAGGGGAAATCTATAAATCAATTGAGTATAGCACCCCAGTTCTGAGAAGTTGCCTATATGGAGTGTTCCCACACAGTGCACAATTAAAATGGAGATAATTTGCCAGTTGCTTTGCTAAAACTGCAGTTTTCTGTAGAAAAGACAGAATTCCTTGCATTTTGTGGATTATGTCATAATTTGTTTATTCCTGAGGCAGTTGTGAAAGCTGCAGATATTCCAACCCTGGAAGTCTGCAAGGCCAGGTTGGATAGGTCATTAAGCAACCTGGTCTAGGGGAAGGTGTCCCTATCCATGGCAGGGGACTTGGAAGTAGGTGAACTTTAAGGTCTCTTCCAACCCAAACCATTCTGTGAAAATCAGGACATATAAATTCATTTGAGATATTTTATGTTGGTATAGAAAATACCTTTCTAGAAATTAACATCAGTCTTATTCTTGTAATCATTCCGACTCCTTCTTTCCCAGTCTCTAGAAATTAAAAAGTTTGTAGATAATTATTTGGACCAGGAAAGTTGTGTGCAACTGCAGCAGTATATTCATAAACTGGCCTTGTATTTCAGTGTGCCCTGAACAACCAGAGAGTTTGGGTGGGAGTTTTGGCTGTGCAAGGAATGCCAGATCAGGACCCATATGACAGTCAGGAATCTGTGGAGGACAGTACATAATATATATGCAGTTGCTGCTTCAGAGCTGTAGTAAATTTTCAGCTCTCTGCCAACGTTATTTCATCCCCCTCACTCTCCCAGTTGTTTACCTAAATAATCTCCTAAGGAAAGGAGGTAATATGGGCTCCACACTGCTTGGCTTGCTTTCATTTCAGTCCTTATCTCATTAATGTTGTAACATTGTCAAACTTTTAAATAGCTTGATTAGTAGCCGTGGAGATTGGGTTGAGTTTTTTTCATTCTTTCATAGAATCTCTTTACTGAGATATTTATATGAGATATTAGTATTTTGATGGAGATTGCATATTTATTTTAAATAAAGCTAGCCTGAGTTAGATTGCACTTATGTTTGAAGCTTGTGTTTGCCTCTTTCCCTCCCACTGTTTTCATCACTACTTTGCTCATTTTTCCTCCGTTCTGCTTATGAACTTTGTCACCAAAGCTTTTCAAAAATGTGTACATGAAAAAGAAGCACCTCTGGCATTTGAGGTGATAGCATGTGTTTACCTAAGAAGTGCCAATCATTGGCATTTTGATGAGCTCAGCTGGAGGCAGCTGGTTGTTTGAAATAACATACCACTGGGAAAAAGAATCATTTTAATTCCATCTCTCTCTTCTACTACAGATCTCCTTTTTCCAATTGACATCGCTCTAGTCAAGCGAGAGCATGACTTTCTGGACAGGGATGCTATTGAAGCATTATGCAGGTAGGTGAATAAAAATCACACTGCATTTTGAAACAAAACCCTTCCCATGTAATCAAAAGTACCTAGAAAAAGCACAACAAAAAAACATACAAAAGTATGTGGTTTTCTTGAGAATAATATATTGGGCTAAGTAATGTTTGGGAATCTTATTTTAAAGAAAGTTAGAAGGAGAGTGGCCAGAGCCTTTGTGATAGGGATTTCATAGGCACGTTTTTTATTATTCTTCTTTGTTTGCTTCTAATTTGCACAGTAGTTAGGCATGTGAAAGCAGAACTCTGCTGGCTATAGCTGTCTGCACACATAACTGCAGCACCCGTTCCCTCACAGGAATTGGGTTTTGGAAGCAGTATTAGCAAAGCGATTCTGCTGCACTCTCTTACCTCGGCGAGCAGCCGTGTATACAAACAATATTCTGTGTATACCAACCCTCCTGCTGGCCTCAGTGCATCACCCTGTATAACGTGGC
Organism: Pseudotriccus pelzelni; assembly: GCA_035584735.1. Lineage (NCBI taxonomy): Eukaryota > Metazoa > Chordata > Aves > Passeriformes > Tyrannidae > Pseudotriccus > Pseudotriccus pelzelni. Next base: position 44,737,346 of record JAWMRA010000130.1, read on the forward strand.
TGTGGCTGAAAGCGATAATGTAAGCCAATCTAATAATTTACTGCTACTGCAAAGATTGGCCTGCCCTCAACCTCCCATTAACGAATCTTTGTTGTTTATGGGCTTCTTCCACAAACTTGTTCACCCCATAAGAAGAGTCTTAATAGTCCTTTGCTTGGTGAGTAAATTAAATCAGTGGAAAAGTATAATGAACTTCAGAATAGCTGTGAAGGACGGGGCTGGACCCCACAGCCAGCTGCAGGGGCAGAAGGGATGGGTAGAAAAAAAGAGAGAGCAAGACTTGCTGGTGTGTGGCAGGAGGTTTTCTACAGAACCACAGCCTCAGCATTACTAGTTTTGTCATAAAAGTAATTATAATGGCCCCATCTGACATCATCTAACATTAACCCATCCATCTGTTGTCTCCTCTAGTGTGATTCTGCAATCTTAAATGGAAAAAAGAAAAAAAAAAAGCTTTAACTTTTCATGTCTCCTATTACCTAGAAATAAGTGCAGTTTTATGCCTCTGTCCTTCGGTATGGCAGCTTTCCAAACTGCCTGCAAAATGAATGCTTTTGGATACTGCATACATGGTGTCTGCGACTCTAAATGTCAGTAATTCTAACGAATTACAAAATCCTTTTAAGAACAGCTTTAAGTTTATAGTGTTCTCATGCCATCACTGCCATACTTGGAAGGGAAAGAGAGGGACTGGAATTTAGAGTTCCTCAGAAGTATTTACAAGATTTTCAAGCTAAGAAAACAGATTTGTTGTCCAGTCATTAGGAGGGGAAAAAATCTCTTTAAAGTTAAATTCACCATCAAGATGTGCCCTGCTCAAGTGTGGGACACCTATTCCATTGATGTGTAAATGTGATGCATTGGTCTGCTTATTTGTGAGCCCTGGAGCTTATGAAGTCATTGAACAGGAAGTACAGCAATGGGAAAAAATGCTGGTTCCCAGAAGTGTGGTCTTTCCTTGTCAGGAAAACAAAAAACAGTGAAACCAGAGTATTTTGGATTTTTTGCTCACCTGCAAGAATCCTTCTTAACCTTGGATTATTTAATTATATGGGGAAAAAAGGTAGCAGACTGTTTCTCACTGGTGTAAGTAACAGTGTGCCCTCATATCTCTATGAGACTTACTGCTAGTGTGATGCATAAAACCAGTTAGCACTTTTTCTGAACACAGAGGACAGTAAAAAGATCTGTGTCCAATGGAAGTCTGCATTGCAAGTCTTCTAAAAAGGGTGAGAAAACCAAAATTATATGTGTAGATAGTTGTTTTGTGAACATAGGAAGTCTGTAATAAGGCTGCTAATTGTAGAAGAACCACTTTCCTCTTCAAATTGTTTTCTGTGTAATATGCATAAGAAAACACCAGTCTTGAGACAAGCCACCACTGTAGCTTGAGACAAATATTTTAAAGGCTGAACTGTGTCATTCTGAAGCCTGTGGCTTATACATCAGTCCTCTTTTACAAGGCAGCTTTAAAACTGACGCCAAAGTTTCTCAGGAGACATTGAGATTCCCACCTCAAAATGTAACTGAAGCAATTTAGTTAAGCGTCTCAGATGTCTGACTCCTTCCCTTTACCATTTGTGTTAGACAAAAGCAGTACATTATCACAACATTTCCACCTTTAGACTTTTTTTTCCACACCTCCTTGTTTAATTTTGCAAAGCTCATTAAAAAACGTGGGGAAGCACATACTTTGGAATGCTGCCTTTCTGCCTGAAGCCTGGGTTTATTTTGACTCATGCTATGGTCAGTGTGTAAACAGTAAAGGGTTTACTCAGTAAAAGACTTAGAACTGTTTCAACACCTTAAGTCCATCACTGTTTCTTGACTGAAAATCAGAATATTTAGGAGTTATTTGCACTTTCAGCACAGAGCTAAGTGAACACTGTACTCCGTGGATGGTAACAAAATAGTAAGTGGTCTGTGCTGAGAATCTTCGCTTCTGTATAACAGTGTTCTGCCAGCAGTTCTAATTACCTTGTTCTGATTGCTGTATGTGGAAAAACTTTTAAAAAGACTAGAAATCACAGTGACAGAGATTTCCTTTTTAAGTTTGAAACATTTTAGATGATAGTTTACATCTGAATAGTATTGTTAATTATCATTTCATTATCTTATTAATGTAAGTAAGAAAATTAATGCAACTTTAAAAACAGCTTATTAGTAAACGTTTTGCCAGATTCCTTTCTAAATGGAAACAGTATCAATATCCACCCCATTAAGTTTTTTTATGGAAGTATTTCAAGTGAAAAGCAGCTTGAGACTTGAATTCAAGAGACAGCATATGGCACTCTGTAACAGTAGAAGACAGATGGTTAAGAAATGTCATTTAGTGATCTTACGATGAAATTCAGGGTTAAAAGCATAAGAGTGATGGCCCTATTTTAAGTTTCTAAGATGCTTCCTGTAGTGACTGTGCAAACCGCTGCTGGCCTTGGTTTCATTAGACTTTATGTAGATTAATGACTGGGAATTTTTCTCTGAAGGATAACTGGCTGCATCACGTGCTGATGAAACTAAGTACTGAAATATGCTTATCCTAGAAGTTGTTGCTAAGTACAAAATACATAGCAAGCCATGATGGAAATCCTCTTTAATCTCCTTAAGCATAGCTAGAAAACTGCCACAGTATATACACAAGAGGTTTCTTGAGTCTTTTATCATCAGGACTTCTCACCCAAGAAATCAATTGTAACATATTTGCATGAGCAGCATTCACTGCTCGTATCATTCGGTTTGTGGAGAGTTGGCCTCCTCTGCAGGTTAGAACATGCAGATGAACCCCAGGAGGCAACGTAGAGGCTATCCAGTGAGACAAGAAAGCCCTTGTATCATCAGTTAGTTACAGGTACGATGGAGCTGGAATATATTTCAACCAGAAAATATTTCAGTCTTTAAAAATGGATCATACAGTTCATCAAATTGAAAATTGTAATTTAAAATGCGTAAATCTAGTATTCTGCATTCCTGCCACTTGCTTGGTGCATGGGGTGAAAATTTCTCCTGTTAGTGAAAAAAAAATTACCCAGGGTTATAGCCAACATATCACTGACTAGTACATAGGTTAAAAAAGACTTCACATCATAAGCTCATATTTTAATTTAAAAGTTAGCTGTTCACGCTTCAGTTTTTCATGGTGAATGTCTTGTTCAGGCTGCATCTCTTAAGAAAGGTTCGGGCTACACTAGTTTGGCCATTTCTGAGTAGAAGACTGGAAAAAATGCATCATTTACTCATTTCTGGGAGAAGCTCCAGTGCCTTATGTTTAGGGTGCAGCAGGTTCAGGCTTCCAGTGTAATTGCCACTCAGGGCTGATACGGGCCAATCTCAGCTTGAGATCTGGGACTGAGAGGCAGGCCCTGCTGCATTGGTCACCCTCAGGAGGAAGGGGTTTGTAGAGTCTGGGTGAAGAAGCCTGAGTAGTAGTACATGGAGAGTGAGGAAAAGTGATGTCTTGGAGACAGAATGCTCCATGGGAGTAAGATACCATCTGGATGTGAAGATGTGTAGAGAGAGGGCTGACTCAAAGGCATTTGTCTAAATGATGGGAAAGAATATTATCTTGTCATCCAGACAGTCATCTAGAAAGTGGCCAGGGTAGGAGGCATTGTTGAAATTGAGACTGAGACAGCCAGACAGTGAAACAGCAGTTAACTGCTGTCTGCAGCAATCCTGCCCCATCCCTCCATCTCCCATCTTCAGGAAGGTGTCATTGAGACAGGTTTGGACAGAATAAGACAGAGCTAAAGAATGAGGCAGGCCTGCTGAATGTCAGTAGGGAAATGATAAGTTGAACTTATACCTGGGAATGGAATTACCAAAGGAGAAGATCCAGAGCCAGAAGAGAAAACTGTGGTTCAATTTGATGAGATCTGTAGAAAATCGATTTGCTTTAAAAGTATTGCAAAGCATATGTGAAGGTTAATGACAGTTGTATGAGTAAATCTCATCCTGACAATGCCTAAACTCTATAACCTTAGCTTTGCAGACTCACTAATGTGTTCGGAAGGCAATTTTGCATCTTGCACTGCGTTTTCAGTGGTTTATAGTTCAAGAACCTGGGCACTGCTGAATTTGAGCAGAAGTTGAAGCAGAATGCATGATGTATATAATGAAAGTTGAAAACTTGAGGCAATTTCTGCAGACCATTTAGATTTTAAAGGGGAAACTGTCAAATGTGTAACAGAGACTTTATTTGCCTCACTGCTATTGTATTTGACCTCACTCATTGAGGGTTACCTTATCTTACCTTCATACTAATTTTTTGTGAAATGTGTGCTGGGAGATCTTTTTTCTTAAATAGCCTTTGTGGAAACAGAGGTCTTTGCTCTGTGTTTTTCCACCTATTCCCGGGGTTTTATTTGAGTAGAAGAAAAGTCTGGGGATGTAATCTCTGTGAAATCAGAGATTGTCTTTATTAGCGGTCAGACAGGCTGGAGCTAGATAAAGCTTGATCTGGGGATTCAGTGATAACTTCTCTCTGCATAAGTCAAAGGTTGCAACACTGTGAAATTTGTAAATTATTACACAATGTAGAACTGAAATCAGTTTAATATTTCCTGGTCTTGAGGTCCAAGAGTTTGAGAGGAGAATGTGCTTATAGCAAAGAGAGGGGGACAGCTTTCTGATGCTGAAAAAAACCCAAACCAGTTTTGTTGTGTACACATGGGACATTCACCCTTCACCTGCACTGTAAATACAGTTCATCTGAAATTCACTGGATGTGTGTGGGTGCATGTATCCACCAGCTGCAGCCAGCAAGACTGAGCCTTTTGCGTTCTAAAGTCAGAGCAAAGATGAAAATAGAGAGATCTGGATAACCTCTCTAACCTGCCACTGCCCTACTATTTGACCCATGCCATTTCTTCCTGTTTCTCTTCTTTTCTGCTGTGTTGTGGCTGGGTCTAATTATAGATCAAACTGCCTTTTCTTTTTTACTTCATGACTGCTGCAAAAGCATCAGTAGGAACTTTCCCATTTTCTTTGATGACTTCAGGATCAAGCCCTGTGTAAATACCATCTGCAACCAATCCCAGGCATAAAAGACGAAGGAAAAGAGAAGAAACTAGTAATTCATTCCCAGTGCACACATTTTCTAGGTTCAAGTTACAAGTTTCATGAATCTGAAAAAACTCCTCTGAAGCAACTGAGCAAGTCTGCATTTCTTTTTGTTTTAGTTTTTCAAAACTGCAGATACAGGCTCTTCTTTACACTTTGCTCAAACGAATTATTATGTGAAAATTACATAACTTACTTTGGAATGAATTAGGCTTTCTAAAGATCCTGTTGAATTTAGCTGTGGTCCGGTTGAAGGAAAAGAGCAGCCCTGCTCTGCTGCCTCTTCCCTGCACACACAACTCTTCACGTAGCTCTGGGGACTGACCTGGGGGAAATTCAACCCCAACAAATATTGAAAGATTAGTTTTCAACACCATTAGTCTCCTCATCCTACCCACAGTACAGCCTCATGAGTGGAATTATTGACATAGGAGACTAAACCATCACTTCCCTGGAGCTGCTGCTTCAGCTTTTCTGCCTTCTGTGTCATGTCCAACCTGTTTCTGCCCTTTAGTTTGCCATATCACCGTCTTTTCTCTAACCACACTTTACCGGTACAGATTTTAGCTGAACCATGTCCCAGTGAAGCAGTTTCAGGGAAGGCAAGGGTGTGGAGAAAGTCAGGAGACAACAGCAGCCTGCACTTAGCTGGGCTTAACCTGCCATGGAGCTATGTGATGAACAGTGCCAAGTTTTGCTCTGCTTTAAGCTGTTTGTGCTCAGCCCTGCACACTGAGCATCTGGGGCAGAGGTGAGAAGAAAGATAATTTTTTTTTTTTTTTAGGGGCACCAGATCATTAGCTCATTGAGGAATAGGGGAATCCTTATATGAGTTCATACAGTTCCTCAAGATGTGCATCCAGACTGCTATCACGTTTCACAAGTCTGGTTAACTGTTGTCTCTGCAGTAATTTATTTTGGTTTAAATTTTAGTCCTTTATACATTCTTATGTATAAAAGAACCTTACAGTTTAGAAAGGAAGAATCAGGTCTGTGTTTTGGTGCTTTGTTTGGTGCATTGAAAATAATCATTGTTCAAAACCAAAATAGGCAGTTAAAAAGTGTAAAATAAGTTTTCCTCTGGGAAGTTTTAGCTTAGAAAGTACAGTTTTAAAGCAGCATGATTTTTTAATACAGTCGCATGTATACAGTGTCAAATAAGAAACCTTTTCTGTTTTTTTCAGTCTGTCGAGGTTGGTTGTTTAAGGGTTGTCTGCTATTTAGAACAGACATAATTATTGCAACTCATAGGATGTGAGGCACTTCTCAAACTTAGTCTAAGTTTCCTTTAACTTCTCTTTACTTTAATTCGGGTAATTGTGACAAATAGTCATTCACCCCTCCCTCTGAAGTTAGAGTACAGCCAAATGTAATGGGTTAATAGTTAAGTACAATTAGGGCTCTAATTGAAACTCTCCTTGTGGCTATTTGTATGCAGAGCAGTTTGGGGACAGCCTTAACAAAAGCTTTGAACTGGAATAGCCTGTGTCAAAACACTGAAGTGTTCTCTTAATATGGTTTCCTTTGCTCTTTGCAGGCGCTTAAATACTTTAAACAAATGTGCAGTGATGAAGCTAGAAATTAGTCCCCACAGGAAAAGGGTAAGTTCATTTAACATCTTCTGTTACAGCATTGTGCATTAATAAAACTGAATAAAAACCCCATCTAGCAGATTGCTTAGCTGCAGTTTAGGATAACACCTGAGTAGAATCTGGCAAGGATGCACAGTAAAAACTCTGCTTGCGTTTGTTTTTGTGGTCTCGCCGAGTGAAAACTGCAGGGCTTGGCTGTGGATAAAGGTTATTTGTCTAGCAAACTTTTCCTCGGGATGCTGCTTCCAGTCTGAAAGGCACTGGACTTCTCTGTCTGCCAGTGAGGTTGTCTGTGTTGAAGCCTATTGCCTGCACTCAAATAGGATTGTAAAGGCAGGCTTGATGGCCACAATGAGCTGACCTTAATGTTAGAACATCGTCTCTGACATCATCTGCAGTTTTGGTTCTCTGCCATCACGTTAGAATTGTATTATTTTATTATCATATAAACAGGATCATTTAGACAGTGCTTGGCCTGCAAACTAAAGAATTGGGCACATTGTTTCCTTTCCAATATATTTACAGAATAGAACAGCTATCTTTTTAGAAAGTTTGCAGGTTTCCAGAGAGTTCAGCAGGAACTAAAAGTGTTTGCTGAATCTTCAGGATCCCTGTGTAGCATGGTGAGAAATAAGAGAGCATCTACTGTAATTTCAGTAAGGTAGTACTGACAGAAAGCTGAGTTGTTGGGGTTTGCTAGTAAGGTACCACTCAATAACTGTCTTAAAACTATGTGTGTGTCCCAGGAGGGATCAGTAATTGATACCATCCCCTGGGATATGACAACTGCAGATAAAGATGACTAAGGCAATACAATGCTGCCCTACCCTTAACAAGAATGCATACAAATGCTCTGAGGTTGTTTACCAGGAATTAATCCCCTCCTTCCCTATCTGTTTCTGGTATGTTGGAAGCAGCATCCAAGCTCCAGAAGATAACACTCTGAGACGGCATATGTAGGAACTCCTTAAAAGTAGGGGTAGACAGCTGGATTGCCATTTATGACTGCCAGAAGATTTCTCATCCTTGTTCCTGAACCTTTATAACACTGCATTGATGTTAAGGGGTCAGACCAGACCTGACTTCAGGTCCAAACCCTGGATCTTCCGGAGTCTGGATGTTACTTTTTGTTTCAGTCCTTCTTGGTTTTCATTCACCACTCATGTTCTGGCAGATGGACTTGGATCCTATTTCCTTTTGTTATTGGAGTCAGTAAAATCAATACTTAGCCTTAAAACTCTTTAACACAAGGGGAAAATTGTGCTGGCAGAAGCACGTATTTCTTTATGTTTGCACTGTCTTGTTTGCAAATTAATTTGCAATTAAATCACATTCACCACCAAACCATCATTATTATCCATATTCACCACCATCGTTATTACCCACTGTCAGTTTCAGGTGAAGTTTTTCCTCCTGAAAACTTTAAATAAGCAAGCAATATTCTTGGTTTTGTTTTTGGGGTTTTTTTTATGTTATGGACATAAGTAGTTTGTAGTAGTGGGTAAACAAAGAAAATGATGCTTGCTCTGTGTCGCATGTGTATTTGGTCATAAAAAATAAATATAGTATTTCACTTATTTTCATGAGTTAATGAAATGTCCTGTTTAAAAAAAAGCAAACTAGGATATGATCAGAATCTAAAGTATGCATACATAAAATACTTGAAATATGAATAATTTACTTGTTTTTCAGAGAAGAAATGTTTGTATTCCTGACACACAAATAGTTAGGGATTGCATGTGTGTTTGTTTTTAAATTAAAGTGAATTAAACAAATGAAGTGAAATTCATGGAGCTGGGCAACAATTAGTGTTCCCTGCTTTGAACACCAAAGGTTATTTGTGGTTTCATGGTGTCATATTAAAATTTCTTCATTGGTTTTATTCTTCCAACGTGAAATTTTCCAGATACGTGGAAGACCAAATATGTCAGGATTGTTCCCTGTCAGTATTTAGATGAAAAGATTGTAGGCATAAGAGATGTGTGTGTAATTGTTGTACTCTAAGCATTACTCATACATCAAACATGTTATTTACGGTTTACTTACGTGCTATACTGTCAGTGAGCTCTTGCTGCTCACTATCAACAAGTGTTGAAGTTTGCCTGAAGGGAGCCTGAAGTAGAGACTTCACAGAACATTCTTAAAATGTTAGCTGATAGTCTGTGGGAGGAAGAGTGGACCAGGTAAGAGCCTGGAGCCATCACACTCTTGCAGTGCAAGAGCTTCCTTTGCTGTCTCATTAGTCACAGCAAGGAGGCTGTTTAGACTTCCCGAATGGGTGAGGAATTAAGCCACCACAATTCAGAATGTATGAGAAACATCTCATAATTGCAAAGAGGAGTATAAACACACAGCCACTATCAACAGAGTGAAACTTTGGAGAGAGTCCAGAGGGACCCCAACCCCTGACTGACTCCAGTGTAAAATTTTATGCATGTCAGGAATTTCCATTGGTGTGTGGGCTATCCACTGTGACCAATTAATTAAAAGTATATGGATACTAGGGTTTTTAGACAAAAACAATTTAAAGCAGATTGTGTTGTTTGTTTTTCTTTATGAAGGGTATCTCTTTTGTTTTTAAAAACTGTTAAAATATATTGCCTGTACCATGTTATCTTTTTCCATGGTAGACTTTATGGCCTAATCTTCCTCTCCCTGAAGTAAAAGACTGTTTTCACTTTAAATTCAGTGAGAACAAGGTCATGTTTAAAGCAGTTTAGTGGACATTGTATTTAAATGCAGCCACCTTTGGTGTTTGAGCAGTTTGCAAGCAGTACTTTCAGGGTTCTTCTTCTTTGCAGAGTGAAGATTCAGATGAAGATGAACCTTGTGCAATAAGTGGCAAATGGACTTTTCAGAGGGACAGCAAGAGGTGGTCAAGGCTTGAAGAGTTTGACGTGTTCCCTCCAAAACCAGACTTGAATATCCCCTCCCCAGAAGCTCCTCATCTTACGAATGCAGCAAGCCGGGAGAGTGTGCTCACAGACCTCAGCGAACGCCAGGAAGTGGCTTCTATTCTGAGCATCAGCAGCACCAGCAGCCACCAGCCAACCCTGCAGAGCGAGGCATCTACTACCAGGACAAACTCAGTTGTGAGCGTTTGTTCATCGAGCAATTTTGTAACCAATGAGGACTCGTTCAGCAGCCTGCCCTCGCCCAGGGAACTGAATAGCTTCAGCTTCAACACAAAAGCCAATGAGAAGAACACCAAATCTAAAACAAAGAGCCTGCTCAAGAGAATGGAGAGCCTAAAAATCAAGAGTTCTCACCATGGCAAAAGCAAAGCTCCTTCAAAGCTTGGCCTGATAATTAGTGGGCCCATCCTGCAGGAGGGTATCGATGAAGACAAGCTGAAACAACTTAACTGCGTGGAGATTTCTGCCCTCAACGGCAATCACATCAGCTTCCCTATGGTACGAAAGAGGAGTGTCTCCAATTCCACCCAGACCAGCAGCAGCAGCAGTCAGTCTGAGACGAGCAGTGCTGTCAGCACGCCCAGTCCTGTCACACGGACACGCAGCCTCAGTGCGTACAATAAAAGGGTGGGCATGTATCTGGAAGGCTTTGACCCCTTCAACCAGTCAACGTTCAGCGATGTGATGGAGCAGAACTTCAAGAACCGAGGCAGTTTTGCAGAAGACACCGTGTTTTTTATCCCTGAGGATCATAAGCCAGGCACTTTTCCCAAAGCACTCTCCAATGGCAACTTCTCCCCGACAGAAAGCAACAGCTCTGTGAACTGGAGGACAGGGAGTTTCCATGGACATGGCCACCTCACTGTCCGGAGGGAAAACAGTGGTGACAGCTCCAAAGAGCTAGGCATGGGGAAAAGGCGCAACTCCTCTAGTTCAGTGAGCAGCCGCCTGAGTATTTACGACAATGTGCCAGGATCAATCCTGTATTCCAGTGCAAGTGACCTGGCCGACCTTGAAAATGAAGACATATTCCCAGAGCTAGATGACATCCTGTACCATGTCAAAGGGATGCAGAGAATAGTAAACCAGTGGTCGGAGAAGTTTTCAGACGAAGGGGACTCTGACTCAGCTCTCGACTCCATCTCCCCATGTCCCTCCTCTCCAAAGCAGATCCACCTCGATGTAGATAATGATCGAACAACACCAAGTGACCTTGACAGTACAGGGAATTCACTGAATGAAACGGAAGAGCCCACGGGGATCCAGGACAGGAGGGACTCTGGGGTGGGCGCATCGCTGACACGGTCCAGCAGGTAAGATCACAACCCAAGTGGCTCTATAGCAGCTGCACCACACTCAGTTAAAGGTTCAAGCACTCACAGGCTGTTTCTATTGCTTCCCAAAACAATTATAGTCAAGGGAAGTATTCGTGCAACACTTCGTGATTCCCACACTTCGTAGCTGCATGTTTGTATGTTCAGTCTGAGTGAGTCATCATTGAAAAAGCAATGTTGAGGTGGTTTTGGGGGACAATAATTCTTCAAACTGAAATGGTGTGTAGGAAGGGAGGGCCATCAAGTAGGATTAATCACTTTTTAAGCTGGCTGGGAGAACCAGGAGTAAGTATGGTGTGGTTTGCGTCAGTGTGTAGTAAAAGCCTGGTCTTTTAGACTGTTTCAAAAAATTGAATGTTTCAGTAGCAGGCTGTTTCTAGTAGCATACTAGGGCATTAAATATGTAGGGAAAATAAGGCTTGTTTACTTTCTCTTGATTGCTGTAGCACAGTGGGAGTTCCAATGACTTCCAGTTTCTGCTGGGAGTTTGGATGGATGACTCTATTTTGTATTGTAATAGAGCAAGGAGTTGAATTCTTTCTAGCTTTGTTTCCAGTTCTCCTTTAAAAGTGGTGCAGTCATGTAGAGCCTGGTTTCTGCTGTCATTTAGTCATCTACAGCTGCTTGTATAAACTAAACAGGACTTTTAGAAGTGCTTAGTTCCTATTTGATGTGTCTTAAAAATTCATGCCATTTTTTCTTAGTGGAGTTTTTAGATTCCCACTGCCATAATACTGAAAGGGCTTTGGGTAGAGGATGTTGGAGCCCTTAGAGGGTATCTGATAGGGCAGGACCATGTAGCTAGCACTGAGCTATGGGTCCGCTCAGTGTTCACATTCCCATCTGAAGCACCTGCACATGCTGCATCACTGGGTGAGGCAGAGATGCTACTGGCTGATGCCTGTGAAATCTAAAAACAATGTGGCCACCAAGGGCAGGGAGCTCAGCAGTACATTTGCAATAATTCCTGCACGTGTCTTTTAGAGACGTTTCACTAACCTGTCCTTGCTCTGTCTCCCATCTTCTCCACAGGCACAAGCTGAGGTGGCACAGCTTCCAGAGCTCCCACCGGCCCAGCCTCAGCTCAGCATCACTTCAGATCAACTGCCAGTCCGTGGCACAGATGAACCTCCTGCAGAAGTACTCGCTCCTGAAGCTGACTGCTCTCCTGGAGAAGTACACGCCTTCCAACAAGCATGGTTTCAGCTGGTAAGTGCTGCGTATAGAGAGGCCTATTACACGAGCATGACAGTTGTGCTCATCCCAAGCAACTTTTGGAAAGCTGCAATGAATCCCTCCACCCTCTTTTTCCATATTTGCACTTTTTCCTCCAGCCTGTGCTGACAGTGATTTCTGGTTTTCTAAGACAGGGCTAAAATCACTAACCCTTTATGTGTAAGTTTAATCTTACCAGGTTTGAGAAGTGTGTTTATAGGTGGCAGGTGAGGGAACAAGAGCAATCAAGTACAGACCAGCATTCTGAGCAGGAAAACGTCAACTATCTATAGGAAAAGAAGGACTACTTGTTTATTGAGGCAGTTAGCAAGCAGTGGCACAAATTGCAGTTGATCTTAATAGGCTTGCTTTTCTTCAACTATGTTAAAATATTTGCATTACTTTCTTTAATCAATTATGTAATTAAATCATGTAAATTTTCTTTAATTCTGTTATCTCATGAGCCAAAATCTGTCTCCCCTTTTTAAGGCATTTAGCTTGCCAAAGAGATGGAGAGAAAAGGAAAGGTTGGAGAACTACAGAGTTCTTTGTAAGCAGCAATTTTTGCTGTGGCCAGGTGGTTGTAACCCAGTTGAATATTTTTTGTTGGAAGAATGAAATAGAAAGCTCTTTTATTATTGTATCTGCAGTACAGCCTGTGTAACCTTCAGGATGAAAAGGAGCAAATAAAATTTTTCTTGTCCCTACCACAGGCCAGCCTCCTCCCTTCCCCAGGAGTCATAGAGAGTATTTAGCTTCGGCATCAAAGTACCTCCTGTTCAAAGGCTGTTATTATGTCAGTCTTTCTAAATACAGAAGTTGTTTGTTCTGAAAGACAGAAATAAGTATTGACCAGTTATCCCTGCATGCTTCAGATTCTCAGTGGAGATCGCAATGTGTTTTTTCACATTCCATTGGCGTGTTTTTTGACAAAGCAAGTATTATTCATACATGTATCAATAATGCCCTAAACTTAACTATACAGCAATACAAATTGGTTCTGTTTTACTATATAACAGATTTGTCAGCTGTAAATCCAACGCAGTGTTTGTATCACTGTACTGTATGTTGAAATGTTAAATAGGTCTCCCTGTTTTCTAGTGCTACTGTGTCCTACTAGTTGTTGCACTGGACATTAGCTTTCTTTCCTGTTTAGGAAAATGATCTCAATATTTTCATATTTTTCTTTTTTTTTCCCTTTATAAAACCAATACTCTTGGGGACCCTGGGGTTAAATCATTCTTTTGTATTTAGTAACTTTTTCCTTGGAGTCATAGGCAGATGGAAAGACCTCTCAGTGAAACTGGAATGGGAGGTGGGGGTCACTGGCTGACAAGGAGGAGGGTCTCTCAAAGGGGTTGTTTATAGAGCTGAAGTTTTTAGCTGACAAACTCAAATGTATTACATCAGTTTCCTGCTGTTCTGCACACTGGTGGGTGGTGGACCCAGTTTGAGGACTTTGCAGAACAAGTAGTTGACATACAAAAGCTCATTGTTCAAATGCCCATCTTTCCCGAAACCTAAAGAAGCAGTGTTATAAGGGGTCACTGACCGCGGGATTTATTTTGACTTTCTTGCAATTCGATCTGGCCCCTGCAGTTTTGCTCTGTAGCTTTCATCCTACTAATATTGATGGAGTAGCACCACATTAATACTTAGAGCCAGCGTAGTGCCCTGAATGTCAAGCCTTTCTCTTAGAGAAACTGTTTTCTATTCTCTCCTCATTCCAAGCCCTGAGTAGATTAGATAATTTATAGTGTCACTATTTTTCACGTTACTTAAAGTGTTTCACTTATTTTCACTGCTTTCTGAATTACTGGAAATACAGAAGATAAATGGTCAACAGAGGTTTAATTTAATTTTGTCATTCCCTTTCCTTAAATAGGGCAGTACCAAAATTTATGAAAAGGATAAAGGTGCCAGATTACAAAGACAGAAACGTCTTTGGAGTACCGCTGCAAGTCAATGTCCAGCGCACAGGGCAGCCTCTTCCACAGAGCATTCAGCAAGCCATGCGGTACCTCCGCAACCACTGTCTGGATCAGGTGGGTTTTGCTGTACTCTCATCCCACACACATGCAGCACCCAAAGCCCAGCTTTCCACTGATTTTTACTGTTCCTGGGTCAGACTGAAAAAAAGACTCAAAACAGGACGAAAAGGATAATGTGAGAAAAGCTTGCCACGAAATTAGAACCCATACATAAGAAGCTAAAGAGCATGCTTACCTTTCAGATTTTCTGGACTCACTGTAAATGTATTTACTTTTATATGTATGTTTAGGTTGGACTGTTTAGAAAATCTGGAGTCAAATCAAGAATTCAGGCTTTGCGTCAGATGAATGAGAGTTCCACAGACAGCGTCAACTACGAAGGCCAGTCTGCCTATGATGTAGCAGACATGTTAAAACAATTCTTCCGTGATCTCCCTGAGCCTCTCATGACCAACAAACTCTCTGAGACCTTCTTACAGATATACCAATGTAAGTCGTAACATTTCTGCAGATGGCAAACAGTCATTTGTGTAGCAAGGGTGGAACTTTGTAGCACTGCTCCTCTGGGCACTACATGTGGTGCCTTTCTCCAGCAAGTTACAGTTCAGGATGCCTCATAAGGAATGGATTTTTTTATATTGTAGTTCTATAAAAATTTATAGTACAAGTTCTTTTCATTTCACCTTTCCCTCTAGTCTGGGAACAAATGCAAATCCTCCATCACTTGCTCTAAATTTTCCTCTCTTCCATGAGTATACTTGATATTATGGTTTGAAAATAAGCCACATCTGATGTGGCTAAGTAAACAAGCAGAGCAAACACTGCATGAACAGAGTTTGAGGCTTTTGAGGGGATTGGCAAGGCTGCAAAAAAATTTCTATTTTCTTATAGTTCATATTCTTCTACCCTTACCAGAGCTGTTTAAAACAGCTTCTAAGTTGTAAGCTTTTCTGTTACTCACTTGTAGCTGCTTTACCCATAGGTACCACAAACAGAAAGTGCTTAGAGTAAATCACATAAAGAATGAAGTTTATCAATGCTTGTGAAAAGAAATAATTAATCCTTCTGAGATGGCAGGTTCAACTCGGCAAGAGAAGCACTCTCTTGTGAGCTAGATAAATTGAGTTCTGTATAGACGGTAATTTTGTGATAGATCTTTTCAAACAACATACTATCTTTCAGAAGTTTTTTTCAACATTGTTCACTGGGAATATTCTCACGTTATAAAATGGCCAAAAGTGAATTAATGTTTGGTGACCAGAACCAAAGCTTTTTGAAGTATTCATGGGGGTCCAAACTGACTGACACACTGTGGGCATATTGCCAGTCCTGTGGTTTCTCTTCCTAACACCACCCCAGCTTTCTCCCCATGTATTCTTCCCATGGTAGTACAGCTACAACAGAACTTACTGCAAAAACACCTTCTTTGAGTCCTTGCTGTATTGTGTGCCTTCCTTATGATGAGGGTTACAGAAACATTACAGGAACTTCCTTCAGAGCTCTGTAGGTAGAGGTGACAGTGTAAAAAGAAAACATACATACCATTATTTCAGTGCATGCATTCTTTGTGGGTTTGGATTCCCAAGCAGGTTTATGGAGAAAATTATTCAGACTCTCTGCTTCCATGCATATTAAACAGCAACTCTGGGGGTTTAGAGCCAAAAAAGTTTGACACAGCGTTGCAGCAGTATCTATTCCTTTCCTTTTGCAGGCGGTAGGTCTGAGGAATCCCCAGTGGTGGTTGGGAAGTATTATCTCTGTGTAAAGCAAAGAGACTTAAAACCGCTGTAAATTTTGCTTCTCTTCAAAGGACAAAATTTCCCTTTGCTTTGGTGCTGTGTACCAGACTGCACACTGGAATTGTCTGCACGTGGCTTTAATTTGCTTTGAGCTGATTGAGGAGAGAGCATGGAGAACAGTGGATTTTTGCCTAAAACTGCTTTCTGAACTTACCTGCTAGCCCTATAAATTTGCCGAAGCCCAAAGCAAATACCAATTAAATATCTGGGTAGCACCACGTGTGTTTCAAGACATGCAGTGAGGGTGGTGGGGTGCTATTGAAGATATAAATGCTCCAGGACTCAGACTCTGGTGTTGTCCTCAGAGGTGGCTGATTGGAAATCCCTTTATAAGAAGCAGATCTGTTCTGGGTTATTTCATTTTTTGTTCCCTTCAAGTTTGGAGGAGAAAGCGTTACATAAAGACACACGTCAAATTTTTCCAATGGCTGTTTGTTGTTCGTAACCAAGGAGCTATTTAATGGTATGGGACTTCACAGCGTTGACTTTCTTTTTCCACTGCATGACTTTGAATGATCTGCTCAATAAAGTAACCCTCTGTGTTTGGTAAAGCACTTTCTGCATATTTTATGACATCACTGTTGAAAAGGTTTGCTAGCCAGTTTATTTAATTAACTTACCTATTCTAAAATGCGTTCAGGTTTTTTAAGTTTCTTTGCAAGCCAAAGAATTTCTAAATTGGCTGGACTATGTTTGCTTGTTCCCTGCCTGACTCCAGGCTTCTGTCAGTTTAGTGCATCTGTGGGAGCATGTAGCTGTTGAAGCTAAATCTAAAATTAACTCTGGCCTAGGCACAGCTTCCTCTTGCTTGCATTTCTTGTGAGGCAGGAAATAGCTGAGGGTAGTTAAACTAGTGGGTTAAAGAAAATTCCTTCGTGTTCCCTACAAATGGTATGCATCCTGAAGGAAATCACTTCAAACTAGAGTCAAATATTTGAAGCTGGAGTTTGCTTTGGGATGTATTCATGCTGTGTGTGTGGAAAATCAATGGGCTGATGAGAGAATTCCTCATATTATGCAGATGTGCCGAAGGATCAGCGTCTCCAGGCTATCAAGGCTGCCATTATGCTTTTACCTGATGAGAACAGGGAGGTCCTCCAGATTCTTCTCTATTTCCTGAGTGATGTCACAGCTGCAGTGAAGGAAAACCAGATGACACCAACAAACCTGGCCGTCTGCTTAGCACCTTCCCTCTTCCACTTGAACACTCTGAAAAGAGAGAATTCTTCCCCCAGGTACGTCTCTGGGGAGCAGGGCTCACTGCTGCTGGCCCTGTACTACAGCTAGCAGTGGTGTGCAACACGCATGGTCTAGCACTGACCCTACCAGCTGCAATCACCTTGGGCACCTCGGGGAGCACCAGGTGTAGAGGGCTTATGGGGATCCTGCCTCTTGCTGGAGATTCATTAAAATATAAGCAAGCTCATAAGAAAATAAAAAACGGGTGGGGGGAGGGGATTCCAGAGAAAGGGTTGAGAGAGAGTAGCAAGAGAAGTTGGCAACACCGTGCCAATATTTGGTCCCAGGTAGCACTGCTCTAAATCACCAGTAAACTTGGGAATCCCAAGCATGTCTCTTGCTCTGCATTAAATAACTAGATTTGCGTGTTTGTGCTTTTTCCCCCTGTGAAGGGTGATGCAGAGAAAACCAAGCCTGGGAAAACCCGATCAAAAGGACCTAAATGAAAATCTGGCTGCAACCCAAGGGCTAGCTCATATGATTGCTGAATGCAAGAAGCTCTTTCAGGTAAAACAGCTGTTTGCAAAACCTGATGGGTGAAATACTGGCCAACGTGTCTTACATCTGCTGTATAAAGGAAAGCCAGGAATGTCTCTTTATTTTAATGAAGTTTAATATGTGATAAATAGCTTTTTTAAAAAACTTTGCATCCTGATCTGTGTGCATACATGAATTAGAAGCAGTGCCAGAAGAAAAGAAAGTTGTTCTGTTGTCACTGGTGCTCTAAAGTCATGAGGCAGTTGTGGGGTTTGTCACAATTTTGTTGCACCCAAGCTACATTTGAAATACATTTTCAAGCTTTTATTATGCAGTCATGAGTGTCTATGAAGCTCAGCTCTAATTACAAAGCAAGAAGCTATTTCTAGGAATTTCAGTGCTCATTTTGTACTTAAATTCCCAAGAGGTAGCAAGGCAGGCCACAAAAGCATCCTGGAATATGGCAATGTCAAACCATAGGTTGAAGGGTCTGTAGGAACTAAAGCATGCTCCCTCTAGGGCCTGGCATGGAGAACCAGACAATTCTCAAGTCCTGGTTTTCCTCACTGTCATCAAAGCTTTTCAGAGCCCTCAACTGAAGATGTGCCTGTCTCTTTTCTTGCGGCTGTCAAGTGATCCCTCCTTCCTTCAGTTTGCAGGATAAACTGCTGTGGGAATGAATCTAGTTGTGTAGCAAAGGGGGATACTCTACAGAATAAAATAAGATACTCCATAAAAGACAGACTAATTTGAGTTAAATCAAGTCACAAACTTAATGTTGGCATGTCTTCACACTGAGTGCTTAGCCCGACACATACACATCCCATTGCTTACAAAACTGGCATACCCATCTTTCTGTGGCTATTGAGCTGCTAGACTAACTCAGTGAGCTGGGGAGAGAGATGCAGGAGCATTATTTCACCCTTTTCACCCCTCAGATTCCTGAAGAAATGAGCAGGGGTCGGAACTCATACACGGAGCAGGACCTGCGTCCCCTCAGCCTGGAGGAGCTCAGGGGCGGCAGCAGCAACACCGAGCCCTCTGACTACCACTGCTACCTCCAGGACTGTGTGGATGACTTGCTCAAAGAGATGAAGGAGAAGTTCAAAGGCTGGGTCAGCTGCTCCACCTCAGAGCAAGCAGAGCTGGCCTACAAGAAGGTATGCACCCTGTTATTCTCACCACAACTCTGGTTTTTAGCTCACTTTTGACACAGGATATTACCGAAGGTTCAGTGCACACCTTTATGTTGCAGATAGGTTTAAGAAAAAAACCTCTTAATCTTCTGACACAGTTGCACGCCATCTAAAAACAACATGTCTTTCAGCAGTAGTCAGCTAACATGCGCTGATTTGTGTTCTTCTGTTTATCCAGCCCAGGAATGTTCACTGTATTGAATTTACATGTCTTTACTCACATGCAAAGCCTTAACAAGCTGAGTGAGGCCTCCAAGCACTGTCACTATGCAGGCAGTAGGTTTCTCAGCTCTAATCTTGCGTAGCTCAAAGCTAGCACAGGGAGAAGTGTTTCAGTTAGAATTTTAAAAAATAAACTTGGAAAATTAGGCTATTCTTCTGTAGCATCACAATTTAATGGGGGCCCATACTGGAATATCTGACTGTAACTTAAAAAGTAATTTGGACATCAGTGTGAAGATGCCTTTGGCTGTTTGGAAAACAAACCTTAGTCTGAGCTTATGGCAAGCTTAGTACAATATATACATATACGTGTGTGTAATTTTCTGCATTTAGCCAAAACTAAAATAGAAAGGAAAAGAAAATGTGAGGAAGAGCAAAACTGAGGACTCCCCTAATTTTCCCCAGGTATGCGAAGGTCCTCCACTCCGATTATGGAAAACTACCATTGAAATCCCAGCTACACCAGAGGACGTTTTAAATCGTTTACTCAAAGAGCAGCATCTTTGGGATGAAGATCTTATAGAGTCAAAAGTAATCGAACCTTTGGATAGCCAGACAGACATATACCAGTATGTCCAGAACAGCATGGCACCTCACCCAGCCAGGGACTTTGTAGTCTTAAGGTAAGACTTATGTGCAATAATGTTTATATCCTACACATACTGGCAGACTTGCCAGTTTATATATGTTTATATCCTACACATACTTGCCTATTTATTTATAATGTAAGCTATGTTGGTAAATATCTCTTTGTGCATTTTTTGGAGTCATATTAGATGTCTGAGTTACTGATTGTCAAATATAAGATTTTTTTTTTACTTCTTTTTTCTTAGAACATGGAGGACAAACTTCCCCAAAGGAGCATGTGTTCTTCTGGCAACCTCGGTGGACCACGACCGTGCTCCAGTGGCAGGTGTTAGAGTCAATGTGCTCCTCTCTAGGTATCTGATTGAGCCCTGCGGGTCAGGAAAATCCAAACTTACCTACATGTGCAGAATTGATTTAAGGTAGGAATTTCCACTTTGTCCTTTGGTGGTGGTAGCTTTTCTTGTATAGTTTCAGCGTGGTCAGTGGACAGTTTAGATGATTCAGCAGACTTTAGCCTGGCCAGTAGTACACACTTCTCAAAGGTATGCACGCAGGGCTCTGAGATGTCACAGAAAATTGGTTTCAGTGCACATCTAGCAGCGGGTGTGGTTTGTTGCATTAGAAGCCTCTAGTAGGTGCTCCACTATCCTTATTGGTGTATAACCCCACCCTTCCTCTGACAGTCATATTTGGATACAAGGACATGTTAATTTTAATATTAAGCTAGTAAAGAGGACCAAGCTGCTCATAATTTTTCCTCACTGTGGCAGACTTGTTTTGAGCAAGTCTATGTATTAATAAGGCTGAGCTGAGCAGTAAATGGTTCTAAAAAGATTTGTTAGTTGGGCATTTTTTAGCCAGCTAGATATGTATTTGATTCTGACTAAGAAAATGCATGCTGAGTTACTGGTACCTACCTCATCGTGACTTTTTCTCCACATAACAGGGGCCACATGCCAGACTGGTACACCAAGTCGTTTGGGCACTTGTGTGCATCTGAAGTTGTTAAGATACGAGACTCTTTCAGTCATCAGAGTCCTGAGAGCAAGGAAATAAAATCCAGGTGACTACTGAAGAGGAACAGCCTTGAGCTCCACACGTCAGCAATGTGGACATTACCCAAAACTGAGACTCATCGGCTGCGGACTGGACTGTGTACCGCCTGCAGGCCATGTCATGAAGGGATGACAGCGTGAGAACTTGACTGTGAGCATTACTATAGGACTGTGGCCATACCATACACTTTAAAGCTGCTTCCTGTCTGTATAAGGTCTATAGTGTAGGCCTCGACTGGAATACATAAGAGGACTGTGCAAAAAATAAAAATTAAAAAAAAAGAAATTGTACTATTAGATGGTTTGAATTGCTTCTGAGAAGCAAATGTCTTTAAATACAAAATATATTATGAAATATGGTGAAGGCTTATCATTCCTATGTGAAATACTTAGCTTTATGTACATACTCATGTCATTTTGTTTGTAGTGCATTGAGGGACTCGTGTATCCACTGGAATAGTTGGTACTCTTCAATGTGTTCTCACTGAGATAAGCAGAGAAAGGTTTGCACAGAGATTAAAGTGTGAATGAGTGTGTTAATGGTTGAAAGTATAGAAGAAGTCGAACTTGAAATGTGTCTGGTACACTGATAGGCAACCAGAATGGATTTTAGTATGCTGGATACAGTTAAACCTAGATTGGGACTCCCCTGTGGATCAGGAGTAGCCATCCCTCCCATGTGCCAGTTCTGCATTTTTCTCAGCTCTAACCTTGTTAAAAACCCTAAGCAGATGTTAAAAGAGGTTACTGCTTTGCCTACTGTTCACTCCTTATCCAGATGAACTCTTAAGAGTGATGAGCAATTCTATAGCAAATCTGAGAAAATACACTTTTGAGCAAAGTAGCAGCTTAGAAATGAAATGTCTATGCAATGGTGAGAAGAGCCAATAACATCAGTTAATAATTTGCCAAAAAATGTTCATTGCTTTTACTGCTACCTGCATTAACTATAAATCTTTTAATGAGCTTTTATATATTTTACTGTATTGTAAAGGCTCAAGAGGAAGAAGTCAACACTGGAGTTGTGGTACAGGGAGGTGGCAGGACTCCTGCAATAGCAGCGGGGGTGACTTGGCTAGGCAGAGTCACACAGGCTCTCTCCTTACTCACCCTCCTTTGCCTGTTTTCCTAAAAGCTGCATGTTAACATGAACAGAACCTGGATGTGAGCAATCTGGAGGGTTGTGTTTGGGAACAAAAAGGAGGGTGCCGTTTTTTCTTGGTTTTTGTTGTGTTTTAAACCCTTTGGGATATTTCCCCCTCCTTGAGAATCAACCTGTATGAGCTGTAGGAAATCCTGAGGTCCTCAGGAAAGGTGTCTTTCTGTAGGTTTTACTGTAAAGGTTAAGATTTGCTTTTGAGGTGCAGTATTAAGTGATAAATGTATTTTGTGGCTAAGGTATGAATGAGGTGCAAGATGGAATCTTGACTGAGACTTTGTTACCATTGTCAGTATTATTTTAAGCTTTTTGATGAAGATTTTTGTATAATGGCAAATAATGTAGTACTTCCAGTAACAATGTTCCTCATGAGTAGGAAACTCTTGTATATTCCTCTACATCAAACACTTTTGAATTTGTAAAATTGTATGTTGTACATAGCATTTTATTGTAAACATGTATACTTGCCCACAGTGTACTGTCAAACATAGATTAAGCATGATAAAGATTATTTAAAATATACCTGTATTTATACCTCAGATATTCTTTTTGGGATTTTGTACCTCAAGTATGTTTTCTATTGTAAATGTGCTTTACATGACTATGATCTGTGCGAGAGAAAGGAAAATGTTTAACTTGCTATAGATGTCTGTACAGAGTATACTCGATAAGTGCACTATTAAATCTTTAAAATTGGAGATGCGTAATGAGTTTTATTTTAATCTGCATTCTTCCTTCTGCTCTTTTACCCGGAGGATGAGGTGTTTTTCTTACTACCAGTTCTTTACATGCTGCAGCCAAGTGCACGGCCACCCCTTCTGTCTCCCAGGCTGATATATTGTGTATTGTTAAAGGCAGGTACCAAAGCAACTTCAAAATTTTTGGAAGATGAGACTGCACGATGACTGACAACTGGACAGGAATATTTCCCACTCAATAGCTTCGTATATTTAAAAATAAGAAGAAACCTTTGGTTTGTTGCTGTCTTGTGGAAAGGAAAGTCTTGAATTTAACAGAGTGGAAAGCAGACTGCTTGGTAGGCAGCTGTATGCAATACTGAAAAATAATTCACTGCTTTCGTATTTTCTATGGAGAGAATGAAGGGATGATGAGTTGTGGAGTCATAGGTTTGCTTTAAAAAATGCAAGCGTAAAAGTAATTGGAGAAAGTTAAAGCACACACAGCAGTGAAACGAGGCCAAAGTGAAAGCCAGGAGGATATACAAACAACTGACTAAGGTGAAAAATGAAGCCAAAGACAGCTGTTAATTCAAACAACTTTTTAAAGTTTTTCAAGTCTTAGCCAACAGAAATATAATTTGGGCATCTGAAGGAGGATTTTGATTTGTGAGGCCTGTCTGACAGAGCAGCTGCAAGAAGGCCTGCTGCCTTTCAGTTACCAACATCACCCTGTTCTTCCTGTGCCTGAGTGTCCCAAAGTCTTGATTGCTGTCACTTCCGCCTACATTCCCCAGGGAGCACTGAGGGATGCTGCTTCACAGTCTAGCAAAAGCAAACCTCTTGCTGTCATGGTATTAGTTCTCACACACTGCTTAAGATATACAAAAATTAAATGTCATATACAGACCTTCTGCTAAGTGCTGGAGGCAGTGTCCTACAATCATAAGCAATGAAATAATGGTAGTCTTAACACGACAATGCATTAAATTTAAAAGACAAAATGCTAATTCTGTTATACCATAACTTGTTTGTTGTTGACTGCATCTCTGAAAAGTTACTTCCAGCTACTGCTCATCCGTCAACCCAGAACTATTTCTTTAGCAAGGAAAGGTATCAATGTCTAGAATGATGAATAGCATAGCACCATAGGTTAAGGTGAAGCACTGATCCAGTGCTTGCATCTGTGTGCCTTTTGCACTGAGCGCTCTCCCAAGCACTTGAGAGTTGTTCACCTTCCACTCTCCTCTGCACCATCCTACTGTATTTTCCTGTATATTCTGAGGCATCCAGAATGCAAGGTGGATCCAGGGACAGTAAAATACTATAAAGTATGGGAAAGAATTCAAGGAAGAAAAAATTCCATCAAAAGAGATAAGGGCACCGAAGGGGTACATTTGTACAGAGAGATTCAAGACATAATCTGGCCGCTAGACAAGAGAGATGTAGTAAATGTCTACCAGCACTGGAAGGTCATAAAAACACAGAAGAAGAGTTCAAATTATCTGAGTGGGTGTATAAGTTGGGATAAAAATTCGTTAATGGAAAATTTGAGGCAGAAGGAAAGAGAAAGGCATTTTCCACACAGCAAGAGGTCTTTGAGACTGTGGGACAATCTCTGCCTGACAAGCAGCAAGAGCATAAGTCATTTAAAATTGTGCATGCTTAAACCCTGGAATTATTCCTTCCTAGCTTCCATAAAGCATCACAAAGACCTAAAAATCACCATTTGCTATGATTACAGGACTTACAGGCTACCAGCTTTGACCTGTAAGGAGTGTCAGGTAGCGCTGCCTTGCGAGCAAGAAACAGTCTGGTGTCAAAAATAAAGTAATTCAATTATTTTAGAAGTTGCTAATTTACAAGACTTTCTCTAAGAATTACACTGGAGGTTGTGGAGTGCAGTTTTCTTATGTTTTATTGAAGTGGATGTTCACTTAAGTAAGAAGATGCAGTGCCTTCCCACCATGGGCCAAGAGCACGAACATAAGCATGGGGAGGTTACCGCACAACTGGGAGAGCCCTTTGCTTTTCTAACATTTACTCAAAACCCAGAAAGACCTATAACAGATAAGCATGATTCCCCTGTCACAGAGCAAATCAAATCCATTACATCATAGGCTTGGCGTCTTTTTCTTACTATAGAGGAAAAAGGCCTGCAGCAAGTGTGTCGTGTACGCTTCTCCTGGTACTAGTGTTTTACTAGTCACTTCATTAGTTCAAGTAATAAAAGGGTTTTGTGGTGGGTCTGAATATCACAGTTGCTCCTAACCCACACAGCATTTCTTAAGGCTTTATAACACTGAAAATGGAAAATGCCTTAGGAACAGAATTCTCAGTGAATGAAAGAATACTACTATTCAAAAAATAGGTAAAGTGCTAGTGCAGTTATGTATGTATTCCAGGGAGGGAAATTAAACAGCATTTTGTATGATATGATGAGATAAGCATGTGATGGAGTTCAGAGGCCCTGCAGCTGAGGAGCACAGAAGTTTAAGCAGGCCAGTCACAGCTGTTAGACTGTTAGGCACGTATTTGATACAAACACCTAAGCAACTAACAAACCCCAGGAAGCTTTACAGTCTAAAGTTTGAGGCTTGGATAGCACTATACTCCCAGCTTACTGCTAGAAACAGAGGCCATCGGCACTGATTCAAAATCTCACCAAGTTGTCTGAGGAAAAAAGGCAAAACAGCTGTTTTCTGGCACCATCAGCTCTGTTCTAGAAGTAATTATTTTCATGATTGGAAATTCTACATTTTCAATTCATTACTAGATTTGTGTAGAGCTTGGAGAAAATTTATAACATATATAAAGTTCCTGTTATTTGTCTTCAATTTCTGCACTAGCCACTTGGACTTACCTCTGGACATATTTTTCACAAGACCCTGCAGGAAGTTTCTTGTGCTTTTGTTGGAACAGTCTTGCAATGGTCACTGTTAGAGAGAGCATTTGTTTAAATTGATCAGCAGCATAATCTGGGACATGACATGATGCTGTGCTCTATTTTAAAATGCACCATGTAGCAAAGCAAGCTCATCATACTTTTCATTTTTTGTTCCTTGAAAACTGACAAAAATTTTTTAGTGTTTAAACACCCTGTCCTATTGATGTAAAGATTTTCTATGAGGCTTTATACAGTTTTTCTGTTTGTTTGGTTTTTTTTTTTTTTTTTTTTTTTAAAGCTTCTTTCCTATGGCTCCTCTTCCTCTCTTGTTAAATTGCTAGAACAGTTTCCAGGGCCAGCCACTCCATGTAGTGGTTTGCTGGTTTGTGATGAAAGACTTGCTGCCAAATTTTATAAAGAATCTTCCCTGGGGTACAGAGGGGAGTGAAGTATTCTACATGGCCTCTGTTTTCTTCTCGTATTGTTTAACAAACAAGCAAACTGCCCTGCAGTCACTCTGACCCCTATTTAGATGTATCCCTTTCAGGCAGCCACACAAATGAACTAGGAAGGAAGTGCCGTCACAGCCCTTAGAAAAGATGGAGGGAAATAAAGGCGAACATTCTGTGTCTAAACAAACAAGCTCACTCTGCTCTGCCCTTGTCTTCTGCCTAATTCTTATAGGAACTGGTCCCAAAAGTAGCAGCTGAGGCAAGAGTACTTCCCATGTTTTATAGGACTCAGTTACCCACCCATTACGTTCCACTGCCCTGCCAGGTTTTGTGCCAGCCCCAGAGATGAAGGAATAATCCAAAAACCTTTGGTATAAATGGGAAATCAGCCCAGGCTCTTTGAATGGCTTAAGCCTGTCCCTCAATCTGCTTTCATACATGGACCTTATGCCCTCTGTGCCTCACTAATGCCTCACTTTCCCTAGTTAGACTTCCCTAGAACACAAGGGGAAAAAAATGTGATTTTTGTGCTTCAGTAATCTTAAATTGAAAATGCAAGTTTTGCAAGAAGCTGAAACAAAAACATTTAGAGGCCAAGCAGAGAACAAGTTTTCCTTTGAGCTGCTTCTTGTCTATACAAAACTCCAAAGGATTTATAAATCAAATTACTTTTGATAGACAAGAGATGAAACAGATGTTCTACAAACCCCATTTTGTGATAGGGAGCTAGAGCATAAAGGATTTTTGAACTGGAGATGCAACTAGAATATCTGAACCTCAATGTTGCATGCTAATCAAGGAACAAGTTTTGACATATCAGAGCTGATAAACCTGGTTTAAAGGATGCTTAGATAAAGTTGGGGAGGAAAAAGAAAATACTGTAATTTAAAAGATTATGAGTATGATTTTTGAAGTATTTCCACATTTCTCTGGTAACATCCACTCATAATAATAATCTTAAAGCAGTTACTGAAACTGAAGTCAGCACTAGCTACCAAAGACAACTTGTTGCTGTAGGATCATGTCACAGCACAAGGACTGCATCACCTGCACACCCCTTGGGCTGCTGCGGATGACCTCTGCTCTGCAGGGCCCTTCTCAGCACAGCAAACCTTGAAGCCGCTTTTGCCCAGACATCAGCTCTAGCCTGACAGACAAGAAATCCGATTTCAAACAAAATGCTGGGCTGATAGCAAGAACAAAGTCTTATTTGCAGTCTATGCTCATGCTAAAGCACATTCCTAGATTTCGGTCAAAAGTTGCCAGAGAAGTTCACAGGAGAGCAAACCCCAACATGTGTGAAGGATTTGTCAGGAGTATTGCTTTGCCCTTGCTCATCGCTCCTTGTCCATAGCACCACCCAGAGCAGACAGAAAACAGAGCTGTATCTGGTCGACGTCATGTACGGGCTGCGATATGCGCGTATTTGTGCCTGAGGAACTACTTATCACTGTGATGAATGGCATAGCATTTAGCTATCTCCTTAAAGAGATAAGGTGCTGTAAGTTTTCGTTATCAGTTGTGCCAAGATTTGTACTGTTAAACAAAAAATTGGATTAATATTTTTAAACAAATCAGATTAATGTTTTATACCCATTATCATGCTCCAGGGGGTCATAAACTGGGATAAGAAATATACATATAGTTTGCAGTTGTTTCAAGCCATGAAAAAGAAAATAGCATAGAAGATGTCCTTTGTAAGGAAATATTTCCTAGAGTGCCACTCCCTAGGTCTCAGCACTCTAAAAATACTGATTTATCCCTTTACCTTGATTATTAATTAACCATACTGCATGTGATTTAAAGATGTACACTTCACAAAAGCACCAAAAAGCCACCAAATGCTTCCCAGTCATGGACAAGATGTTCTGGTTGCTCTCTGTTGAACACCACAGAAGCAGGCAGCTGAGACTGAGTAACAACAGCTTCTGAGATCCTTCCCTGCTGTTGCAGTCCTCCTTTTTTCTGTATGGACACTTTTCGCTCTGCAAACCTCCTGTCAAACCCTGCAAGCCCTCTTTTTCAATCAGTTCCCCACTGCTTGTGTGTTTTTTCTGGTTGTGACATTTTCTCTATCCTGCCAGATCCAGCACTGCAGTCAGATGAGGCTCAGACCTTGGTATCTCATTTCCTTCTCCCTTTGCCCTTTGATCTGATGCAAAACCCTTCCCAAGCGTAAGCACAGCTCAGGCTGGGTGCTTATAGATTGTACCGTGTTTAGCAATGCTCCAAGGTAAGGGGCCTGTCACCACACTCTTGGAGAGCTGAGCCTCTGAACAACCAGTCTTTCACCTAAACAGCATGTATTTATGTAAGAAGAGGGACTCCCCAGAAGTTTCCCCGACTGGGACAGGAGAAGAACTTGATCAGGCCTTGATCAGAAATGACAAATAAGCCTTCCTAGTTGTTTTCAAGTATGGAGATTAAGTTACTGAGCAAGGCACCCACAAGCTCAGGATCATCAGAGGTCTTTGTCTGTTCCAAGATATTTGACTATTTTGTCCAAGAGCAAGAAATCTTCAGCTTCTGCTGTGTCCTATACCATGAACCCCTGCTCTTGGTGGACTCAGACCCACTCTGGCAATAAACTGGCTGAGCCATTACAACTTGTGTCTAAATGCGATGTCTTCAGAGAAGTCAGCTGCCTTACTCCGTATTGCTGCTCGTGGCAAATATTACGCCCTGGCCACTTTTTATCAGGAGGGAGACCAAACTGTGAGAGCACAGCCTTTCTCTGGAGCTGCTGCCTACTGACAGAATTTGTCCAAGTGTTTGAGAATCACATGTGGACACTTCCCCACTGAGGAATCACTCTTCACCACTCTTCAACATGGTATTTCTAGGCCTAGTAAAAATGAATTTGGCTTTCATTCATCTCTTTGGCTGTCATGTTTCCTATGATGTATCTATCAGGGGGGAAAAAATATCTTTCTTTGCTGGTAAACATGAATGAGCCTAGGACTACTGCTCTATGGATGGCACTTTGTCTTGTGGCATTGCTTTCAAAATTGACTCATCCTGTGCTTTGGATAGGCACCTATCAATTTATTCAAGGTCATGCAGTGACCTCAAAAGAACAGTGAAACACTGATCTACTCATCAGGCTTTTTCAACAAGTAAATTTAACACTCTTCTGTTTAAAATGAGGACGGAAACATGGAAAAGAACGTTCCACGCCAGCGGGTCTACTCTGGGGAAATACCCTGTAAGAGCCAACTTTAAACTATGTTTAACTTGTTTTCCGCCAGAACCTCACTCATTACAATGTTTCAAACTTTCTTTAACTGGACTGATATCTACACACCCCAATTCCACATTTTAACCCACTGCCCTGCTCTCTTCTGACATAGGAAACTCTCCTGCAAGTGGGGCAGACGCCTGACTCCAGCTAAAAGCAGGTCCCTCCACTATGCACAGGCAGTGGGGGTGGCAATTGTGGGCAGCTTTATTTAGATTTAACTTCTAGAAAGATATATTATTTAACACCAGCCACATACAGTGACAAAGGAGCGTAGCTCTTATTTCATCTTCTGCTTTCCCTGCAGACAAACTCTGCCTCAAGAGGCCAGCTGTCCCCTGGCTCTTTGCTCTGGGACAGCTGAGAGGTTCACCGCGGCATACGCAGTAGCAGTGGTGGAAACTTTTTGTTAAAAGGCATCTCAGACTCTCCCTTGGTCATTTTTACCCATCACTGCTCTATAGAGAATAAGAAGTATCCCCCTGTGAGAGGCCAACGCAACACCTATGTATTAACTCCAGTCCAGATAAACCTTCTGAGCTAGCTCAAAGCATATTTATAGCTGAGACAGAGCTTTCTCAGGGAATTACAGTCTCCAAATCAGTGCAGTTGTTACAAAAAAAAAAATCTAAGAAAAGCTGCTTTTTTCTTGGTCTCCTCAAGAATAGTGAGTTCCTTTCACTACAGAATTTAAGTATGAAATTGTCTCTCAAATGCAACCAGTTGGCTGAAATAACTTCTCGTGTGTTTGGCTGCAATGCCATGTCCAGAAATTCTGACCATCACTAACTACACTGTCATATTCACATGATAAAAATATGGTGGCATTAATAACTTGTGCTGGCATGCCTTCCCAATTGTCACGGCTTTACGTAAATATAGAACTTGGCCTATGGATTTATTTCAGAACCTTTTTATATCTGATTATGGCTCCAGGCAGATAATTTTCTGTACAGACACAGCAATTAAAGATCAGTAATTCTGTCCAGTGGCCAATAGTCCTTACAGCATGTGGTAGGTTTTCAGCTGCTCAGCATTTCAGAGATTCACAGATAGTCAGGGATGAGAAAGCTGTGTTGTACAAGGACAGAGCACCAGCCTCAAAGGAAAACAGACAGCAAGCATTTCCATTCCAGCATTTTGGCAGAAGAAAGAATTGTCCCGAAGACCTCTACAGGAAACAGTTTTACTTAGATAGCTCCACAGCCACACTCGGAAAGCCGTAGCCCCCATGTGCTAAACCAAGGGCAGGCACTGGAAGCCAATAATTCCGTTACTCCTCCATCTCCACCAAATATGCAGCCACACTGTTTCTTGGGAACGAGCTGGATACACACAGAAAAACAAAGGAGGGTTCTTAAATTTCTGAAGTACGTGTCATAGAAATAGCAAATAAATAAAACATCATAAATAAAAACATTTTTCTGGAGTGATTTCACAGAGGTGAGTATTTCAACAGCAAAATAAAACTTGACTGCAGCAGATCCCAAGTTTTATTCCCACACTTCACAGCCAAGGCTTCTGTCAGCTGGGAAGAAAACACAGCTGAGGTGGAAATCGTGGATGTTTGTGAATAGCAGGAAGAGAACACAGTGTAATAGCAGCACCAATTTCAGCACCAAAGATATCGGTCTTAAGTACAAATGCAATTTTTACAGAACGAGCTAATTTTGTGAGGCTTTGGTTCCTGTAGGTTTGTTATAGGGCAAGACACACGTGGCAAGACAGTTGTGAAGTCCCCCATGGGCACTCCTGGCTCATCCTGAGACCACTAGCTCCTTTCTCCAGCCCTGCACGGTCACAAACAAATACCCCTACATAAATGAGCTCTAAGAACTTCTTTTCTGAAAGATTTTCATGAGCTTAATTTGAAAAACACCATACTAAAAATAGAAAAATATGAGACTTATAGAGGAAGTATGCAAGAGCTAACCAACTTAGTTAAATATCCGGGGGATAGAGGGAACGGTGACACTGAACTAGAGCCTCCAGATGATCTGGAAGAGCCTTTCCTGAGAGACAAGTTACATTCAGGTCCCAAACATCCCAAATTTACCATGCCAGGAAAAACAACTTGCAGCCAAACTATTCGCAAACTCATTGCTCAGTGGAAGGATGGCAGGAGGCAGTTCTGGTGACCTCCAAAGCATAGCCTCTATTAGATACATGACTTTAAAAATTGTTAGCGTAGGTCTGCTACTAATAAGAGTACCTGAATTTATTGGCAATCGGTGACATCAGCATGTTTCTGGAAGAACTTTGATCCAATGGGGAAACTTACTCCTGCAAAGCCTTGATGCTTCTTCCAGTCTGCCCATTCTGTGTGTCTTGTAAAATTGCACAAACAGGCCCACAAAAAAGATTCAGTTCTCTCTCTGTTGTACCAAAACCAACACTTAAACAATGAAGAAGAGCAATGCAGTAACAAACACAACAAACTACTTCTTAGATTTTTGGGGATAATTATGTTAAAAGACATCTCAATTCCTCTACCAGATTATTTCAATAGCATTCCCATCATTTTCATGGCCTAATGGCCAGGTGAAAGGTATAGGTGCAGTGCAGTGAAATGAGGCAGTGCAGCACACAAGAGCAGTAACTTTCGAAATACCGCACAGATGACAAGACTGATGCTGGTGGCAGTGTAGAAAATAAAGACTGGACAATAAAATTCTACACTGGTAGCTCCTTTTATGTTTCTGCATTTCCAGGTCACACAGACTCAGCAGCCACAGACCCAAAGTAAAACTGAAAACAAATCAACCAGCTCTCTGGGCAGCCTGGGGAGCCAGTCTCTCTTCCCTACTGTCCTTATGGACATGGCTTACCAATTCCTTCAGTAAGAGCTTCATCTTACATGAGCACAATTAGTCTTTAACCCTTTCCCTGGTGAACGTGGGATATAAACTGAACTGGTATCACAAAACTGCTGCCCTCTTTTAACAAGTACCTGTGACATTTGCATCATGACCCCTTGACTGGATTTTCACTGTTTCCGTAGGTTCCCATGGGTACCCTGCCAGTCTTTAGCTGGCTAGGATGGAGAAGGACCCTGTTAACTCTCAGAGTGATGGTTTTACAAAGCCTCAGGGATTAACAGTCCTGATTTGCACAACTAGCTGGGCACACCTAAGAAGCCGTAGCCCATGTGAGTACAGCCTGTTCAAAGCAGCTGCCGATGTGAAGTGTCACAATAAATGGTTTATCAGGGACACAGGCTCACACAAGAGATAGGGTTTTTGGTTTTTATGAAGACAGATTGAAAATGCACTGTTTTCCTTCTTTCTTCTTGTGCTTTCTGTAGCAATATCTGGCCTACTTGTCTGGTTGGCGTATGTCTTGCTCTGCACCATCACTTTTCTTTCATTTCCTGTGTGTTCTTTGGGTGCTGCCCTCTCATAGAACTCTGGTCTTGTCAAACCTAAAGTGGTCAGTGATCTTCAATTGCCATCGTGGCTAGCAAATGGGGCCAAGGCTACCATTAGTAGGAGTTATGTCTGGATTTCCTTTTCAAATCCACATTGGCACACTCCTCTCTCAGCCTCTTCCTTTTTTTCTCTTTTTCTGTGGAGGTGTTTCTGAACTTTTCCTCCACTCTCAGGACCTTTCCCAAGGACCTTACCATGCCTTGCACTGGGAGAGGTGCCATCTTCTTTTTGTGCAATGGCAGTTCAAACGCTTGATGCTTTGGAGCTCTCTTGATAGTTGTTGCATTCTGCTGCCTGAGGAACCTTCCCCTTGGAAAGGTCAAAGCCTGATGCTGCTGGCTCAGGACTGACATGAAATAACCAAGCAGGGTCTCCACAAGCAAGGCCAGCCTGCCTCTTCTCTTCCTTCCTGTTCTCCTGGTTCCCTGGGATTGTTTGCTCATGGATCAGCTGTATCAGGCTTGGAGTTGGTGGGAATTTTCTTGACTGCTGTTAAATGGAAAATGTAAAACAAAGAAGAAGACACAGAAACACAATTAAAATAAAAGTGATCAATTTGGTCTCATTCTTTCAAAATACCTCTGGTTGGTTCTCGCAAAAAATGTAACTATTTTTATAGCAGCTCGGCATCTGCGTTTTGCTCTTGATTGTCTTTTGCAGGCAGAGCCTATTTAACCAAAGAAATAGATTGACTGACACCTAGTGGAACGTTGAAACTTTACTTTCTCTTATTAGAGTGAAACAATTTAGGCAGTGTTTAAATCAATCTTGAATATACTACTGTTGCTGGTGAAAACAATATTATTACCAGATCACCTGTATTTTATATTTATTTTATTAGTGTATTCAAATATTCAGCATAACCACAGACAGGACAATCAACAGAAATTTATTTTAAATATATGCTGGTTCTTTGGTTAATGAAGGAGCCTGGTATTAAACTAGGCCAAGTACATCCCTTCCAACACTGAAGAAATCTGTAACACATAGCTCTGGGAGCCCCTGAAGTCCTAACAAATAAACACAAATTCATTCTCAAAGCTAACAGTCTTCTGGAATTGTTGGTTCCACTAAACCAGAATTATTGATTCCTTTTTTAATGACTTACATGTAAATATTTAAAAAGGGAAAGGTACCTTTTTTTCCTAAATTTTTACTTCTAATGGCCTTAGAGAAGTTCACCCTGTGGTAACATTAATCTGACTATTGATAAGCGTGTGAAGATGATTTTGCTTTCTCATTAGGATTTGTAGAGCCTTTGGACTCTTGTCTCAGTGGTCGCCGAATGTTCAGCATCTGTGAAGGGATTTTGCAATGCAAGACAAATGCCGAGCATGGCTTAGCTGACTGCAGAGTTCCCACAGACTGATGTAGGTACCATCACCCATATGTGCTGTGACTAACAGATGTTTTTGGTGCAACACTGTGCTTTGCAAGCCTTACTGAGAAATCACTTTACAAGGTCCAGCTGGAGAAGAATTAAACAGAGGGGATTCTCTTGCAGACAAAAATATCTAAATAGAATTCCCTGGTAGTGATAGACTTTTTTATTAACTTCCTTAGGACAGCACTTCTGTTGTCCCAGTGCCTCTGTCTTTACTTTCCAAAATAAGTTATCTAAACTGTCAGATCCCTATTCCATATTCTCCTGCCTTGCTCCTCTGTCTCAAATGATTGGCATGTGGGTCTTTAGAGATAATCTGACATATTTGAGTTTTTCTCAGTAAGAACTAGGTCATGTTGTAAGTAGCTGAGAATAAAATTTGATACTACCAGCAGTGCCATTCACACCCAAATTTCACAGATCTCAATGTTATGTTTGATAAAATGATAAAATGATTACACAGCTTGATCTGAAGTGACCTTAATGTACATCTAGGTCCTGAGAAGTTATTTATAAGCCGAGTCTTTTCAAGGCACTGCTACCCAAAAGCCAATTTTCCTACATAAAATCCCAGACTAATGACCCCATAAAAACTTCTGCATTCCAACCACATGGTGGTCAGGTCTTACTTGTAATTTTGTCTATCAAAATAATTAAATAATCGCATTGCATATAGAATCAGTTAATCTTCATGTTCTCATTCCAATTTGTCAAACACAATTTTTAAAAATTAAGTTGTACTTAGTCAAACATTAAAAATGTAATAGTTACTTAAATGAACATTAAACTCTTCTTTTTATATTCCTACAAAGAAAAACAAGGACTTCAGCTCATAGCTGTAGATCCTGTGTTTGTATTCTGTCTTTCATAACACTTAGACTCTTTCAATTGACCTCTAACTGGATATGGGAAAGTCATCTTTTTCTGCAGAGTTCTGGGGCTTTTTTTTTTCAGTTTGGCTCATTTACCATCTCTCATTTTCCTCTGTCCCTACTTTTGGTCTCTGGGAACAGCAGAAACCACAAGATGTCTGTGATTATCCACTTAATCCCCTCAGGCAGTGTAATGTCTCTAGTCCAGACTTCAGTGAAGCTACATTTATTTGTTGAGCTTTTAGTTCTCAATTAAAAAATATGTTGAGAAACTTCCTGTGGTTCTGAATAGACTTTTGGCTGGTTTATATGACACAAACACTGCCTTGTATTTCATGTACACATTTTTGTTTCCTTTGCCTTAATAATTTTTGAAATTATTTAACATTGCTTTCTTAACCGTGGCATTCTCTAGCACTGTTAAAAATATTTCTACCTACTGTTTTTCTGTCCTCCCTCTTCGTCTTCCATTTATGGATCCTTCTGACTTATTTGTTCAAACCTTTGCACTCATTCTGAGGGCAAGCAGGCATGCAATGCAGGAGACCACTGTGACTGATAGCAATGACCTTGGCCTTTGCAGAAAAATGTCACTTCACATTATTCTCTGCACACAAGCAACCAATTGAGGAAAAATCCAACTTTGGTACGTGCAAACTGTAGGGATCAAGACAGCTGCAATGTAGCCCCAGATCATGTGCTGGTATTTCCTTGATTATGTTACCTTTCTCTAGAATCTCTCTGTAGTTAGGACGGAGCACGAGTCTGTAGATATTAGAGGCTGCAGCAATGATTTTCATACTGTCAACTCAGTGGAACAAACATGGGCTTCAGTGAACTGACATCTTAGAGAAGCCCACCTTACCAAATACCCCCAGACAAAGATGCAACTCAGATATGGACCATGACGGTGGTTGAACATCTCCACCTTTCACAGCACTCTTCAGGATATGAGGAGGGATTATGAGTGTCTCAGAGCTGCAACATTCAACCAAGAGTGACATCTCCCCAGTCATGTCCAGTCAGTCAAGTTTAGAATTTTGGGCATGTGCACTCAGTTCCCCCATTTTTGATCCTCTTTCCATTCCATGGTTTCACATAGGCTTCTTATGGCCTGTTCCATAAAGGGAACAACCCTTTTGACCCAAGCACGCAAAAATATAAATTTCCCTTACCTCAGTTTCATGTGCCACAATCCGTTTTCATGTCGTCATCCCTGAAATCTCCATATTTATTATCAAGAAGTGGCTATCACTGCACATGACTCTTTGTTTATTTCAAACTTCAACATAAGAATATTGAAACTATGTAGCTGCTGTGTTAAATCTCTTCTTTGTATTTATCCACTTGAACATGCTTTTTTTTTTATGCTCTCTAGTTAGCTCCTATTTATGCTTCTTTACTCCCAATAAGCCAGAGCCTAATGTGTTACCACAGAGACATGATCCAGCACAGATTGAAGGGCTCATGTGGGTAACCTGCTCAGCAACATTAATAGTATGTTTAACATTTCACAGATATGTAAATTACAAAATCAGTTCCTATTTCACAGAATCAGAGGGTGTGATGACTTGGAAAGGACCCACAAAGATCATCAAGTCCATCTGCTGGCCCTGCACAGGTCCAACCCCAAGATCACACCACGTGCCTGACAGTACCGTCCAAACGCTTCTTGAACTACCTCAGGTTTGGTGCTGTTTGACCACTTCCCTGGAGAGCTTGTTTGAGCACCCAACACCCTCTGGCTGAGGAACCTCTTTCTAATAGCCAACCTAACCTCTCCCCTGACATAACTTCAGGTCATTCCCTCGTGTTCTGTCCCTGGTCACTACAAAGAGATCGGTGCCTGCCTCTCCCATCTCTTCCCCTCACAAGAAAGTAGTAGACTGCAATGAGGTCTCCCCTCAGTCTCCTCTTCTCCAGGCTGAACAGAACAAGTGACCTCAGCAGCTCCTCATACAGCTTCCCTTCTGGGCCCTTCACCATCTTTGTTGCCCTCCTTTGGATGGTCTTCAATAGCTTAATATCTTCCTTACATTGTGGTGCCCAAAACTGCACACAATGTTCAAGGTGAAGCCACACCAATGCAGAGCAGAGCGAGATTGCCTCATCCCAGGTGCAGAATCCGGCGCTTTCTCTTGTTCTTTGCACAGCACTACATCACTTCACGTTCCCTGTAAGGTTTTTATAAGAACTGAAAGGCAAAGGTGAATCTGAGGACACATGGAGGTGAACACAGACATTTCCCAATGCTGGCTCCAAAAGACCTGCATTCCAACAGTAGACATGCACTCTCTGTGGCAAAATTCTCATTTATGAGGTTGACCTAAGTCATTCAGGTACAGAATCACTGGGTTTGCATGGGTAAGTTTTAAAAGTTTCCTTTTACTTCCTAATTTGTTTTCTCCAGATGAGCCTTAGGTATTTTTCATGGCAAGTAAAAATACACGTGCAAAGTTTTGGTACTTTGAATATCCAGCTCAAAGAACAGGTGAGAACAAGTCATAGCCCCAGTCTGCTCTTCAAGCCCAGATTTTTATTTTTTATTTTTATTTCCTTGTGAATCTCAGGGAGAGGCAGGAGACTGAAGGAGAGGTGAATGTGCCTATGGCTTACTATTCAAGGTACTATGGAAACACTCCTGGGCAACTGTAGTCAAACATTTATTCCACTATTAAACTAACTGTTCTACTATAAAATTAAAAATAAAGTAAGCCTCTCAGGGATCTTTGTTTCTCATCTAAACCACAGAAAGTAAAATCCCAGGGTAAACAGGCACTTCTGAGAATAACCAAAACAAAGACCAGGGAAGTCAGTGGAATACTCTGAATCAGATTTTGAGGTAATTTCTCCCGGAATCCGGTCAGACTTCACTAGCAGGAGCAACTTTCTGTTACTCTTTTAATGTGGTTCTCCTGGCACCTTTCCCTTCTTCCCTGCTACCTCCATCCAAGCATGCCCTAGCTGGCAGCTCAGTTGTACTGATGGCACTGATGGCTTAGTCCTTTCTTCCTCACTGTCAAATTGCCTACCTTTCTGAAATTGCACCAAGCACTACTTACCATTATATTGTAACCCAATTGAAACATTTAACACACTAAGGGGAAAAAATTTAGGAACACTGCATCAAAACATATATATATATATATGTGTATTTGTACATGTTCATTACTTAAAACTATTACTCAGGAATAACATTTTTAAATGCTCCACTGGTCAATGTTGGAACAGTCAGTCTTTGTAAAGGGGAGAGAGCCAGCGAGCACTCTTGATGGTCATTGATGTTGATGGGAGCTTCTAGTGCTCAGTACAGGCAATGACCTTCATCAGGCTACACCACTGAATAAAACATCAATTTAAACCAGCTTGGAGGTGCTGTGTACAACTTGCTCTCTATTAATTTTATCACTGTCTCATCTCTGGTGTTCTCTTGGACACAGTGGAATGCAGCTTTGGCCATTGAGGCACAAAACAATCTGCTTGCCTCTTTTTAAGCAGAGAGGTTTAACCTCCTCTTGAATGTCTGTGCTTTCTCTGCACTAGTGTTTGTTCTGCCCAAGTGGCCAATTCCTCCTTTCACAAGAAACACTTTGTTCAGAACTAAATGTTACCATTCTGTCAGTCCTGCAGTAAGGAAGCAGATATGTGAAGGGTTAGTTTATTCTCAGTAATTCTAACATACAGTCTAGTCTCTTCTACAAAGATGCAGAAGAGAGACACAGAAAAGAACATGATGCTTCCTCACCAAAACGCCTCCCACGAATGACTCTTATTTTTACCCTGTGCAAAAGGAACATCAGCTTTCTATCTGACTGTGCACACACAGACTCCTTTGTTTTAGCACATGAGTAAGAGGTGCCTTCAGCAATGTATTTTCTTTGTCTCTTTTACTTGTGACAGTTTCAAAATGACTGAGAGCAGTAGAAGAAGTACTTTCTTCATTCAGAAAGAGAGTTTAAGATGCTGTACAAACAGCAACAATAAACTTAATATTCTGCAGAAGGCAACCTACTTTGTCACAACTGAAGAGGGCAACCTAATACCATCTTACTGTTGCTGCATCCACTGTCCCAGCCACATATCCTTCCATCAAAGCAGAGCATAGCACCTAGTCAACAAGGCTGAAGTGGATGATGAATTTATATTGAGAAATCTTTTCGAAACTAGGAGTACCACACATAATATCCTTTTTTTATTTACCTTGCACTTTCTTTTCTGCTTGGATATGATCATAATTGCTGAAGCACCTCCTACTAGGATTTTTTTAGTGGTGGTGCTGGTTTTGGCATGACGTTGATCGGTTGTTTTTCCAAAAAATAGGACAATTTGGATTCTATTTAAGACAACTTTTCTCTTTGGGCACTGGGAGAAGCAGCAGGCGCAGGTGCTGAATTGTCATAACAACAGAGGCATCTGCTGTCCCCAAGCACCCCAAGCTCTAGGAAGACGTAGACACAGTTTAAAGGCACCTAACTGAAGACAATGATGACTAAATAACAGCTGAGAAAAAAAGGAGAAAAAGGAGAATTATGTGTAGATATAACATGTTTCACACTATTAGAGATTGTAAAGTGCCCCTAATTGCCTAAACTGAATATTGTAGTGAGGGTTGCTTATGATTCTTTGAGATGGTTTTTTTTTTCAGTTTTGTCTTCAGCTGTCAAAGGCAAAAGCATGGAAACAGTCTGGATGTATCATCACAAACAGAGATTTAAGATTGAGAAATACATACATATTTGTGATAATCTTAGCTGTCACGGGTATACTTGCTGTTTGGCTGCATCTGAATAAAAAGGTGGAAGGCTGAAATGGAGAGTCTTTGGAAGGAAATGCTCAGAAGTAAGAAAACAAATGAAATTAGAAATAAAAAGAAATACAGAAGAAATAAATAGCAATAGCTCTTGAATATTAATCAAGCAAAGGGAGGCTGCGCAATCCCATTCACCTGAATGCAGAATGCTAAATATATTACTACTATATTAGTAAACCACTGAACTAGTAGTTCACTCAAGACAGATTTTGAAATTTATCTAAGTATCAAAGATGCAGGTACATGTCTGGTACAAGGGCATGCACATACTTAATGCTTTAAGGGGGAGTCTCAGAGCAATTCTTTTGTTACTCTGGATAATAATAACAAAATGATATAGTAACAGCAAACAACTGGGATCCATTAACTGCTGAAAATATGCACCTTTTTGTGCCTTTACACTTATTTAATCTATCCATACAGCCCTTTCTACATACAAAGCTTGTACTAATTCAACTATATTGGCAAAGAAGGTAATTAGGTAAAAGATTTTGTGCACAATCAAGCACGATCAAAAAAACAAGAGCAAACTGAAACACTCAGCAAGAATGAAAGGAATCAAAACAGAACATGCTGCAATGAAGTGATGGGGATACAAAGGAAGGAAAAATTGTTATCCCTAACCAATCTTCTGCATATGCCTATCCTTGGAGGTGTACGGGAAAGAGTGCTGAGCTCCAAGTGGTGGGAAAAGGTGTATTCCTCCTTCTGCACATTCTTTTTAAGTAAGAGAGCAGGGAGATACCAACTAGACCCTCCAGAAAGTTAAAGCACTCAAAACAGGAACCTCTACATATGCTAAGAATATCCTGCAGTGCTGATTGTATTTCCCTTACTGTGATTGCTCCCAACTTTGCCATTCCTCTTCATTTTTCTGTATACTACCTCTCTTTGCTTATTTTTGCTAGCCTTTCTCAACACTACTAGATTTAGTTCAACCCCTCCTCATAAAGACCATTCCATATCCCCCTGAAATGATATTTGTTGCCACCCTATTGTCCACCCTGTGCTCATACCATTTTCCCATAACCTAAATACTATTAGGTTACGTACTCTGTACTACTGGACATTTATTAATATTCATCTGGATAGTGCTTAATTACTATTAGGTCCTTAGCCATTACTATAATAAACATACCAGTACAATAAGTGACATTGCACTTGCACAAACATAACAGTCACTGCAACTGTAAAACAGTACAGCCGTAACCTCACCAGGCAATTGAATAATTCTAATTACTTTTTTTTCTTTTCTGATTAAAATTGGTGCACAAAGAACACTAGCAATCCCACAGAAATACGTCAGTGTTATCTTACACCATAAAGCTTAGTCCTGGATGACTGTAAAGAGATCAGAAGGAATAGGAAATGTAGCTCTGTAGCAATTAATTCTGCTGACCATCCTGCTTTTCTATCATCAACAGGACATAGAGTATTGACATAGTTAAAAACCACATTTCATCACCTTTATTTACCTAATTCAAATGATCACACTTATGGTTAGGTTAACTATGGTTCTCTAAAGCCAGACTCCCTGGCCTCACAGCACATCATTATCCTTACCTGTTGCGTTGTGTCCATGTGGTCTAACTTACTGAGCAAACAGCACTAACATTGTCTTCTCAGATTTAACATTCACTAAGAACTTTCCAAGGCACAGATTTCCTGGTGGCTAATATATTTATTAGCTAATCTGAAGACACAGAAATTTTGTGGGAAATTATATTTTAACCAAGTAGGATTTATTTTCTGTTGAATACTAAAGAATAGGTTCCATGTAAGGACACAGAACTGATTATAGAGCAGTACAAAAGCACGGTTTTGACCAGCAAATTGGAAGATAAAATAATGGGTGGCTGCCAGAATTCATATACTGTAAAAGTAAGAAATGCTGAACTCACAAAAGAAGCGCAGTAGTATATATTTAACACCAACACACTTCATTTTCCTGGAGTACTGAAGTAGTGCCAAATCCTACAGAAGTGCTGACCGAGAAAGTGGGTAGAGCAATACGTTCAGCACAATGCCAATACTGATAGAGCCTAACAGTGATATGAATGCAGCCTGATGGAGACATGATGTGGCACAGAGGACACAGGATCAGAGCCATTATTTCTACTTAGAACTTACACAGGCAGTTCACTAACAATATTCTGCCGTGGAACATGCACAGCTCTTCACTCAGCATTTTAAACTGTGCTCATAAGTAACTTGTATACAAGTAAGTGCCAGAAAAAACCCTGCTAGAATGTTTATAGCTTTCATTTCTCACCTGTGATTTTAAAATTCCTACAGGATAAGTTTGGAAAAACATAAATTAGTCACTGGTAGTACCAAAAAATTTATACTTGTTCACTTCTAATAGAAATATTTTCATGTAATAAAAAAGACAACATGTAATTTATCAAAGTTTGCAATTGTATTAGTCCTGTAAAAATAAATCTGTTCAATTTTGTATTTTTTTATCACAACTGTGGTGCCAAGCAAGAGGACAAGAGGCAACAGGCAGAAACTGATGCCCAGGAAGTTCCACTTGAATTAATTTGTAAAAAAAAAGGCATCTTTTCTCGTGTAATCAAAATTTCTCCATATTCCATTTAGAGCTAGATAAGCAGCTTAGGAGCAATCCTAGTCCACTAAAGTCAGAAGCAGGTTTGTTAGCAGCAGAACTGAGATGAAATTATTGCCCACTTGTCAAACAAGCAATGTAAGAACACATTTGCCCCTTACCTTATAACAGTCAGATCTTTCAGTCTGGGCATTGCTGAAAGTTTTAGCATTTGAGGACAACTGGATTTTAGTTACTTATTCATTCATTTACTATAGACTTTTCAATGGCATACACACTTCTCTGAGCCCATTAACTAGGTCTGTAAGCTATTTAAGTCATGTGGACTCTTCTGGAAATTACATTTGCCTAAGGTGGGTCTCATCAAAAGAGAAAACAGTCAAGAGAGACCTTCACCACGCTTTGAGTGAGGTAATCTGTTTTCTTGTGAGATGATAGAGCTGTTACAGATCTAGGCAGCCACCACAAATAGATGGGAGACTGCATACAGCAATAAAGGTTTGCTGTGCAGATCTACAGTCATGACCTCCTCTGACTGATCATACAGAAATAAGTCATTGTGAAAAGCATCCCCAAGCAAGGATCTCAAACCAAACAATGAATGGAAAGCCTATAAACACAAAAATGTTTTAAAGTATCCCAGTAGCTTTGAGGTGACAGCTGTTATTCAAACAGCTGAGAGAACAACAAGCTTTCACTGGATCCTGACACAGATTCAGTCTCTTGCAGAGAGAGTAAGTCTATATCGTAAAGAGAATGTACAACTTTCCTTTCTCAGTTTTTCCAAATTTCATCAGCCAAGTGCTTGACTACACACCAAATACGCCACAGTCAGTGGTGCAGATAATAGAATCATGATGTTCTTTCTCACAATTAACTAAACCCAGCTGTCAGATTAGATTAATAATATTTAATAAATATTTTTATATATGTGAGATAGAGTTTCTGCATGCTGGAGTTTAGGCATGAAGTTTCAGAATTGGATATAGGATGATAATAATCTTCCTCTTTCTTAAATTTCAGGAGCCCTGAATATCCACTCGCATATCTTATCTGGAAGCAAATGACTTCTCTTTTAAAATCCTCAGGCTCCCCCCAGAAATTGCCAACAAAAGAGGCAGGCCTCACCTGTCTGGCACAAGCACGTGTCAAATGAGGTGTGGAGCTAAGCACAGGTACTTTGCCAGAAAGCTTCTAAAACTGGAGCCTGAGAATGCATCAGGTGCCGCCCCCTCAGACAGGAGCAGCTGGACCCAGTGATGCAGGGAATATTGCCAGTTTTCTGAAGTATAGCTTATACACAGCACCTGAGAGCAATACAGCCCCAGGCTGTATTGAAAGTAATATTTAGAGTGGAATAATATTT
Source organism: Pseudotriccus pelzelni (assembly GCA_035584735.1). Lineage (NCBI taxonomy): Eukaryota > Metazoa > Chordata > Aves > Passeriformes > Tyrannidae > Pseudotriccus > Pseudotriccus pelzelni. The sequence continues at coordinate 44,780,869 of JAWMRA010000130.1, forward strand.
TAGAAGTCTCAGATGTATGCCTTTTCGACCATACATTCATTTTCAAAGGCCCATGGGGACTGCAAGTGGTACAGACCCAGAAAGAATAAAGTATGAGGGTTCCAGGATATAAGGGAGACAAAAATGATTGTTCTATGCACATTGCTTCATTAAATAAATCTATAATGCATTACCATGTGGCAATTTACTGCTGGGCAGCTGCATCAAAAAATTCTCAGCACCATCAGGGCTTTCTACTGAACAACCCCAAATCCATCTACTTACGCAGTATAGACTGGAAGAGTTTGGCATTTCAATCCTGTTGCCTTGTATTCAAACCTATTTGCTAAATAATAGGGCAGACATCTTAATTATGCAGGTCCGTTTTGCTGTAAAAAAAGGAGGTTGGTTTTGGGTTGTTTGGGGGGTTTTTTTTGGGGGGGTGAATCTATGCAACTCCATTAAAGGTCATGAAATCACACCAGCTGAAGATGTGCCCTGCATTGCAGCCACTGACTAGAAATAAAGCCTAGAGATGGAGTAACTCCGCGCTAACAAGGCAATTAGCCTACTTTAGCCTGCTTCTCTTGGCAATTTCACTACTGATCTTCTGAAGCCAGGTGTTTTTTCTCCACAGCACGTATAACTTCACATCCCACTGAGAGGGATGAGATTATTTGAGTGTAAAGAACAATATGAGGGCAACTGCTGCAACCTAGCACAGATGGATAATGATGAGGCACCATGCTCACTAAAATCTATCTTACGGGGAATGAGAAAGTAGTGTAAGCAATCTGTTATCCTTTAGGTCTCAAAAGATACATTTAAACTGCAAAGACAGGAATTTGTATTTTACATACAAACTGGGCTTATCCTCTTCCTATCTACATTATTTAACACACCATTTAATACATATTCTCATGTCAGTGAATAAGAAAAGTAAATATGACAGCTGACCAGATATGCACTGGATTTTTATTACTTTTATCTTAGCTTCCCAAGCTTATCAAAAAGATATATGTATCTCAAGTATTTGATATTTTATAACTTTTACATAATACTGATGCTCTCACAAATCCCTCTGACTTCTATATACACATAACTAATGAAAAACTACAGCAAAGGAAATCAAGTATTTGTGAGAGCTAACACATAAAACTTAACCTGAGAAACAAATTAAATTATTTTTAAAATAAAAGTCCAAAATACTGCTCAAAATCTGTTCTGTCATTTGCTCTGAAATACAAGCCTCAAATGACAGAATATGCAGAGCTTGTTTTGTACATAGTTTTTGCCCATTAACAACTCTTCTCCCAGCTAAGTAGCACTGGGGCCACGCTTGCCCCCAGTTCTGCAGCATGCACTCTATAGTATATAGTCAAGTACAATTTTAGACATAGTGTCTATGTCTCGTTTACAGGACTTCAAGAACAGGGAGCAATGTGTCACGCTTTCAGATTTGAAGAACAAAGACTAAACTTTCTGCTGAGAGGGTATTTCTCATAAAAGATGCCCTGACCCTTGTCTTATAAAAAGGTTTTATTTCTCAATAATATAGTATATTTTAAAACACAGTTATTTGCTCAAAGCAATATAAAACTCCCCAGTTTTAATTTCATAAAAATTTAACAAAACATAAATATTTTTACCGCTTATATTCCTATATACAGACCTTGCATTAACTAGTTAAATAGTCAGAGAGATAACAAATCAGAAATAAATGGCACACAACTACAAGATTCAAATTCCATGTCACACTGCACAATCACAGTAAAACAAGGAGCAGCTTAAAATCCTCAGTCACTGGATTCTGCTTTGTTCTCTTCACAGCTATGTTCCCCTTCTCTCTGCAATAATGCACCAGTTTCCATGGTCATAGCAGGAAGAAAGTATCTGAAGCTCAGGCACGCTCTCTTCTACCAGAGAACACAGCTCCCCTTCCCGAAAAACATGGTAATAACGCATGAAGGCCTTGGTATCCAACATGGCATCAGTTTGGTCCCCAACAGACACTGCTGAATCCAAAGCCGAGTCAGTGGAGTCAGTTGTTGAAGTTCTTTTGAAAAACTTACTGGCATCAGACTTACCAGTACCATCTTTATTACAACCACAGCTGCAGTCCCTGTCTTCCGCTGGGCCATTTTTAAATGAAACTTTGTCATCCTCGCTCTGAGCTACATTTTGCTGTCCTCCATTTAAACTTAAATCCTTCAGTGCATCTGTGGCTGGCGACCACTGTGGTTTTTTGAGAGACAGGCTTTCCACGAACACGTCATCATCATCTAAACTTTGTTCTTTTAACAGTGCTCTGTGGGGACCTAAATCCAAACTGCAGTGTCGCGAATGCTGAATGGGTACAGTACTGTTTGCCCATACCCCTTCATGTTTCAGGTCAGTGCTGTTCACCCACACCCCTTCATGTTTCAGGTGCTTCATTTTATCACTTTGCTTTCTCAAGGCTGATTCATCAAGGGATCTGGAGAAAAACCATGAGCGGAAAGATCTTCCTAGAGCACTATAAAACCTGTTTTCTTCTTCAGAGATTTTCATGCAGCAGGCTCTGGGTAAGCAATGGCCCATACTATGGGAATGTTTTGAATCAGTCTCTGGCTGCAGATTGGTTTGGTAGCTGCACTCGGAGATGACAAGCTGTGCAGGGTGTGTGTCTTGGCCTTTTGCAGTATGCACAAAGTCACCCTTATCTCCAGATTGATTTGATTCTGAAAAATGGCGTGAGCACAAGGCCTTGTTCCACGGAACAAACACATCTTGTTTCTCAAAGCGACGATTCTTTTGTTCCATAGCCCAAACATAAATCATTATCTGGCCTCCAGGTATCAATACCCTTGCCATTTCCTTTATTGCTTTGATTCTTCTTTGTTTAGTTGAGAAATGATGTATCACTGTGAAAAAAAGAAATGTACTGAATATGAGTAAGGACAGGGCATTTTCATCTTCAACCTGTTCTCCATGTTTATTCATTTTAGAGCCTCATTCCAAATGTCTCTTGCTGCAAGTCAGCAAGTCAGCTGAATTTATTGGTACCACAATGCAACTTTACCCCAGAATGCTCTCTTTTACGATTATGTTCAATAGATAAAAATAGGAAAATCCCAAAGAAGGAAATTAATCTCACCCCCAAAAAAGGATTCAAGAAAACTCAGGCACATAAGCTGGAGGTTTATGTTTCTCTGCATCTATTAAAGGTCATAATATGACTAGCTTTCACTTAAATGCCTGGCCTTTAGGTGAGTTAGGTAGTATCAAGTTTGACTTTAGTTTCTGACACACATTTCAGACTCATCTTACTTACCTTTCTTACCTTAAAAATAGAAAATCTTTTCACAACCTAATAAATACAGCAAAATGGAATATCAGTAAAAAGATACCTTGTATTTTTATATCAGCAAAGATCTAGTGAGAAAATTTAGACAAATATTTCCATTGTTTTAATTTTGTAAAATTAAATTTCATTTTTTTACATTATGGAATACTATTGAAAATAAAAAGTCAAATTCTAAATAAAACTATGGATCACTTTATTTGAATTTTTTTTCCAGGATAATTTCCACATTTTCAAATTTCACTCTAATGTAAAATAAAGCTATATTTCAAGATTTCTACATTATTTCTATCTTCCTATTCACCTGGAATAGGAAGGAGCCATTTTTAACAGTCGGAGAATAGCTAAGACAACTATTTTCTCTCTAAAGACAACTATTTTCTCTCTAAACTCTCAGAAGCATTAATTTGTACTGCACTTGGACACATTGGTCATATTGTTCTATATGTCATCAGTACTAGATTTGATTCAATCTATGATGTAAAGAGGACTGATTCCATAGTTTGTTTCTAGTAGAGCTGGAGCCAGCCACTTCTACGTGCAAAACATTCGACCTACCCATGTAACAGCATACAATAATAGTATATGTTCTTAGCTGAAGACATCTCTATACATTCAGAAAATTTAGATTATCTTTATACGTGCTGCTTGGCAGTAGCCAATTCTACTAGTAGAAATAGTGTTATTTCAACACTGCAGTTATGAACAGTGCGTCCAACCAGCCCTGTCTTTATTCAAAACTGATTAAATTACCAAGGGGAAAAAAATGTAGCTTTATTACCACAAGCCAAGAAAAGATTCTTGGTAGTTGATATTAACTAGGCTCTCACAAGCTGCTGAGAACACAAAATAGCCAACTCTGAGAAGGGTTCCCCATGTACGTGGTCAGTGTTTGTTTCCAGGTATTCCTGACTCTGGTCATATTTTTCTCGAACTTTGAAAAAGAAAGTTTAAAAAATTCGATTGCTTGCACAGTGTGGGGAGAAAGAAACTGATCTGCTCTCTCATACTGAAGTTAGGCCATATGTCACCACAGATCCTCCTGCAAAATTTTATCAAAACTGACAGGGACAGCACAAGCACGCAAGCTTAGTTTACCAGAAAGAACCGCCAATCAACCAACAGAATTTGTGCAAGCTCTATCTGAGCAATTAATTTAATGGTTTAAATGTTCTTCCTGGTTAAAATTGTAGAATCACTTTGATGGTTCTGCAGAAAAATAAATCCTATAAACATTACTATAACAGCAAAGCCAAGAAGTGTACTTGACTACATACATAAATAATGGCTTTTCTCTGTAATGGGATGAAAACCACTTTATTTAGAATTAGATGGACACAGGCATACCACGTCTCTGTTCAAGAGGGGTTAAAATCCATTATTGTTAAATGCACTGAGATAGCATGTGAACTTTTAAACTTGTCAGGCTTATAATTGATATAAACACTACATAGGTATGCTATCCTTCGAAGTCAGCTGATCTGATAGCCCTGAAAATATGCTACAAGACCTAAAATGTGGGTAGGGCTCACCGGTTAACTAGCCAATGTGAAAGCAAAGTAATATCACTACTGCTTGCATATTAGTCACTGTTCCTTTCCACCTCCATATGTGAAAAATACATTTAAAAATACATTTCTATCACATTTCAAATAGTTTGTTGATTGTTATCAATAATAATTATCATGCTTTATATTTTTGCTGATACTTTGAAAAACCCTAAAAGAAGTTCAAACAAGAGTAGAGCTAAAAATGTAGACTGTAACTGGATACTCCATTTTTCATCTACACTTTGCAATTTATACTTCTCAAATTACAAGCAATGTGTCAAAAAGAGACGTCAGAGGAGTTAAGATGTTGAAATCCTTCGCTTATTTAAGACAACAGTGCTTGTATGGCTCTAAGTTCTTATTTCATGACTAAGAGAAATATGAATTCATAACACATAATAGTTAACATGAGTTTCAAGTTCTGCTATAGAGAAAGCTTTCATTTTAATGCATTTGCTGATCAAAACAGATCATATGGAGGAACCAAGAGTTTATCCTGACCACTTAATCTGTTTAAACTGCAAGCAGCCTTGTTTATATTAGTTTTCACTTGTTTAAAATGCATGCTGGAAGGAAATCTTTTCTCCACAGGGTGAACAAGACCACATATAAACGAACAAATGATCCACATATTTCCTTGGTCAACAGCGCCTCTATACAATGGAATTATTTTTTTTTCATGTTTACTACATTCATTTCAGTTATATCTGCTGTGATTCTAAAAGAATTGTTTCAAAACAATTAACTGAAATGAAGCCACATGGAAAGAAAAGAACCTTCAGAATTTCTCATTTGCTAGGGGCCAGAATGCATGTATGTTGTCTTACCTCCAATGGAAATTACTGCATTGAAGCACTGGTCCCTAAAGGGAAGGTTAAGGTTGTCGCACACCAGAACTTCATCATCTTTCTTCTTTGCTATCTCTACCAATGCTTCACAGTAATCACAGCCAAGATTATACACTTGATTGTTGACACTGAGATACTTTCCAGTTCCACAACCTAAAGAAAAGAATACTGGATCAGAAGTCCTATATTCCAAACATTTGCTATCCCTCCCAAAGCAGGGAAAATAATGTGAGGGCTTTCCTAATCCTAAGGTTTCCTGGAAAACAAAATGAGGGTTTGTGCCTACTAGCCTAACTGCTGCAGAGTTCATTTGGACTGTTTGAAATTATATGTTCACACCATTAGGACTGTAACAGTACCAAGATCACCAACAAAAATACTCATTACACAGCCCTGTATAACAGCAGGCTATATATACTTCTGTGGGGAATTAAGGGTAAGTTCAGGTGGGAGGAGAAAGCAGTGGTCCTCCATGGCCAGTGCTGTACATCTTAGAGTAAAAAACCAACCATGCTGTTTCACACTGAGCCTTTTTATAGCCTAGTATCCTGCTTCCAACCATGAGCATAAATGGGCTCCCAGGAGAGGGTAAGAAAAAGGTAAGCATTATGGCCCTTTTCCTCAGCACCCTTCCAGCTTCTGGCTACTTTCTGTTCAGGGGATTTCCTGAAACCAGTGTGTTTTGTTTTCTTAGTGTCCTGCAACAGATTTCTTTTCCAAGTCCTTCCCTAGTCTGCCAAACCTCACAAAGTATCTCTCCAGTGCATCTCATTTCTATTCAAGAAGTCCTAAACCACAGATGTCACTGAAACAAGTCAGAAAGGAAAATTTTAACTTCAGATGTCACTTGAAAATTAACTGTAAATCATTAAAATTCCTGCCATGTTGCAGGCACATCCTCTTTCTGTCTTTGTGCCAATGCATTATAACCCATGCAAATGTAATGAGCTGTTCTAGAATGTCTTCCACCTAAAAGTCTGTCTTCTCAAGGACTGTGCTGTACTAAATTGAAATCTTGCAGAGTGTTCCTCAGTGCTGTATGCATAACAGGCACTTTTCAAAATTGTATTAGGAATCATTCACTGCAGTTCTAGGTCAGTAGTGAAGAATAATTTCTGAAAGTTGACAGCCAAGCAACAAGGTAGCAGCCTGGCAAAGAGAATCATCTCAGTATTGGAAATTCAATTTAAAGGCCTGGAGTTATCTTTAGAAACATCACTGCTTCTTGCAGCACTGCTGCTCTCAGTGATGTTAATGTGCACCATTATCTAGAGAGACAGCACAGGAACTGTTGCAAAACAGAACAACACTTCTGTGGTGAAAAAGAGCGTACTTCTAAGCTAAAAGCAAGCGCTATTCTTTGAAGTAACATTTTAGATAAATGGAAAACATTAATACTGCTAATGCAGTTCAAGAAATACATGCAATAAAACATGAAGCTTGGCATGTTAGTTAAAAAACAAAGTTAGTTTTAAAAATTGGTATGAAGTATTATTCATTATCATGTTTGCTCAGGAACATATTTATTCAACCATACATTAATTTAGAAGATTCAGTTGCTTAATACATGGCTTTTGGTAAAGTGCTTTTTAATCACGGGGAGTTTTCAGAAGTGGAGGGTCCTCCCTGGAATGAAGCTAAAGAGTCTTAATAATCCCAGTATTCTAAAAATCTGCATTTGCCAGAGATTCACTTTTGAATGAATCATCAGGGTGGTGAATTCCTTCATGAAGCTAACAATGGCCAAGTATATTGTCATTTATTTTGCTGAATGAAAAATAGTAAGGCAATTAGACAAAATGGTATTTTAATAAAAGGTGATATTAAAATGAAAAGGAAATTATCAATTTAAGATCTCATTTGAAAATTTTAGTGCCACTAGGCACTAGTGCCTCTTTAGTCCCACTCCTCCCTAAATACATACCAAAAATAAACACAATAGTCAGATTCCTGTAGATCTTAATAAACTTCATAAAAGGAGATACCTTGTATGCCTTAATGGGAATATTCTTATTGGCAGCTATAAGCATCTGCCTTCTCAGCAGATGAGACTTTAACAGGGTGACCTTAAGCTTTCAGCAATCACTGTGATACCTGATGATAAAGCCTCAAAGAACTTCAGCTAAGCTTCAAATGAATTCTATTGAGGTGACAACAATTTTGGCTGAGAAATATCAGTTAAGGTGACCGTTGAATGAGTGTATGTCACAAGGATATTTCCTGAGATTATTAGTGAAAATATAATAATATAGCAGACATATAAAACCAGCTACAGCAGCAGGAGCACTACATACTACCTATTGATTATGTCCTAAAGCTTACTCAAATAATGTTTTTCTCTAATAGGATAAGACAGATACATATTTTATTGCATATATTTGTTAAACCTTGCTGTGTAAAAGCATTTTATTAGTTTAAACAGTGAGGAAAATACAATGGAGCAAAAGAGCATCTGCTTTGCAATGACGTGCTATATAGGACCAAAGTCATAACCCAAGGAAAAGAAACATTCCAGGACCTGAAAATACCTAAAAACTCTCTAGGAGAAACAGAAAATCAAGGTATAAATCAAACACGTAGGGAAGACAGTGCCACAGAAGGAAAAAGTAATTTTGGTGTCTGTATTTAGGATCATAGGGAGATTCTCAGATTATAACTTTTTTTTAATATTTTTAATAGCAATCACATCAGAAGATTTCTCTTAATATAAAGCCATGACAGGAGGAGCTTTAGAACAAATGAAAAGCAATACATTGCAGACCAATAGTACATAAGCCAAGAGATCTAAAGAAACTGAAATATGAAATAATTAGCTATTAACATAATTTTTTTAAAGGGCTCTGGGGGAATGACAGACCATTAAGCCTATGGGGAAACTGATTAAGACTTAGCTCAACAAAAGTAAGGGAAAAAATTATTAACTGTCTACCTGATACACTGCCAGAGAATTAAAACAAGTGGTATATGGCATCTAGTAGGGGTTTAAAAACAATTTAAAACCAAATTTAAACAAGTTTTAAAAGCAGTTATCTGAAGGTTACATATGATTAACATATTAAAAAAAATCTTATAAACAATCTTTCATGCCATCTGAAAGACTGGTTTACCAATATCAACGACAAGACTGCCAGGTTTCTGTTCCAGCAGGAAGTTCCGAACACGAGGCCACGCTTTGCTTTGCAGATCACTGAAGTAGGCAGCTGTATTTTCATACACACTGTGCACGTGCTGCTTTTCTAGCTGGGTAGCCTCATGTTCCATCCTGAAAACATAATGAAGATTATGTACAACAAAACACAAACTGTTGCAGCATAGAGTTTACATTTTATAGGCATGCATAATTCAGGACCTTGTAAGTTTACATTCATAAAATCATTACATCCATCTAACAGCCATATTTATAAAATAGTCTGTACTCAAAGGATCTGATTTTATTTCATGGAAATCTAGAAAAAATGTGAATGCATCATCTTGCCTGAGCATGATATAACTGCACGTGCCTATTCAATCATATGCACATTCCCAAGTTCACCAAAAGCTTATCTGGCACAAAAGAGAGCCTGTATTCAGCAGAAGTACAGAATGGTTCTAGAATCACAGAATCATTTTGGTAGGAAAGACCTTTATGATCATCAGTCCAACCAATTAAGAACAGGATGCTACAAACCAACTTTTCAATGATTGCTAATGTGAGTAGGTTTGCAAACTGTTAGTGTGTTACCCGAAATATAGCCTGGTCCCTGAAACCAAAGCCCCCAAATCACACATAAATTATCTGTGGTTTATCAACCCTCTAGAACTCATGAATTGGCTAAAATTTTTCAGCAACAAAACCATGATTTCCCTACTTCCACTCCACAATCTTAATTCCTTAGCAAAGCACTTTATTTTAGTGATTCATTTGAAAAGCAGTATCTTCTTAAATGTTTCATATGACTTTGAAGCTCATATAAAACAAGTGGATGCAGATACTGGATCCCTTCATACAGAATCTTACATCTTCCTTAATATATCCCCTCATTCAAGTACCAACCAGGTCAGGCTTTAATATCTGACTGAGGCTGATGGGATTACATTTCACAGTGTTAAGACATTCTTTAAACTAATTCAAACTGCCTGTTTATTTGGGAAATATTCCTTTCCATTACTAAATAGGACTTATTCAATTGTCCAACTACTCAACAGAGATTAAAGCCTGTTTGTAAATTTCTTACAAGAAACTAAGCAATATATTATCATGATGAAATTATACAAGTGACTCCTTTGACTTCATTTGAAAATGTCCAAAGCAAAGACTTTAATGTGCTTTTCTTGATTTTAAAATAATAAAGATTTTGGAATCATAATAAAAAGGTTTTTTTCTGTCTCTTTTACTATTGAAAGATATTATTATGATAAAATAGATGAGAATATATGAGAAAATATGAGCTATGTGAGAAAAAATTAATTATTTAAAAAATATAATAATGTGAGCTCTCCAGAACACCTGTCCTACAAACATTATCTTTTTAATTTTAAAACTGAGAATTAATCTCAGTGACTGAAAAAACAATTAACACACTTCAAATTAAGTGCATGAATGCCAACAGAATAGTACGTAAGACTTGATCCATTTCACTGGTTTTATATACTCTGCTATGTAAGGGGTTGGGCCAAATTGTTAACAATTGTCACAGAGTATTCTGACTCTCGTATCTATGAATATCTCTCTTCAGAACATTTATGTTCAATATTTTCACAATCCTTACTTTCCTTTTTCTCCACAATCCACAGTTTTCTATTATGATGCACTAGCTCACCTTTTACTAAGTGAATACACATAAAAATTAAACTTAGTAACTTAGCATAGTGCATTCCTAATAGGCACATTTTCAGTGTCACTGAAGAGTGTAAAACTGTAACAGACTGAACACCAGAGATAGGCAGGATTGCAACATAGACTTCAAATTATATTACACGTGCTAGAAGTTACTCAATCAGAACTTTTTCCAGAATACCATTTCAAGTCATCTTGTCAAACAGAACGGGTTAGTTGCCGTGATTTCAAATAAGTATTTCTTACAGTCAAAAGCCCACTTTTTTTTTTCTTATTTGACCCTTAAATAAAACAAATTGAGTGTTTCATGTCTCCAGCTATCTTTCTTCTCTGCTTCAAACTATACTCTATTTTGTTGTTCAACTGCCTAGAAATCCTCCATTAATAAGCAGTAATTACAAAGACTAACAATAATTTATTTTCTTTTGTTGTCTGATAAGCTCCTTGCTCGAGTTTATTTTCATGTTTAGTTACCATGTGGTTCAGTGCATCTGAGTGCTTTCTTTTATCTCTCTGAAGCTCTTTGTTCAATCTTTACACTTCTTAAAAAAAAAAACAAAACCACACACAAAAAAATCAAACAAACGAAAAACCAACCAACCAAAAAAAAAAACACCACAGAAAAAGGAGAATGTTTTCAACCATTCATACTGAATTCCAAATGCTGTCTGAACTGAAGGTTAATATGAATATTTTAAATAAACACAAAAGCCAACTTGGTCTTGACTTAAAAGATGGCAAGAATCTTCCCAGTGATACCATGTTAGGTTATACTTTTCTTAAAATGTCTTCATTGAATTCCAATGCAGGCTGAAGTCTGGCTTATTTTCCTATTGAAACACAAGACCATTAAGTTTTTCCTTTAACTTTCTCATTCACTGGGACTAGCACTGAGTCTTCGGCTACCAGGAGCATGCTGGAGACTTCCACCTATTACAACACCGCAGAAGAGGTTATTCTTAGATATACTTAATAAATATTGCCAAGAAAATAATTTGGTTATAATCTTAGAATAACAGTAATATACTAAAATACAAATCATTTCATGTGCCATTTTGTAACATTTTCCATTCCCGCTGATGGTTTATATTTTGCAGTTAATTAAGGCACATGTGGCAATTACACTTGCCAATTTGACTTTCCAGTCAAGATCCACAGGATCTATCAAGTTTTACTTTTCAGCACGGCAGGGAAATATCCTAGCAATTAATCTCTTCGTTTCAAGGTTTACAGAAGGCAAGAAATCTGTGTCATCTGCCCAGACCTGCAGCTGTACCACTTTCATACAAGTCTATTGTCACCAAAAAACCCCAGAAACTTAGACCTCTGTAACTTAACAGGCCAATCTCAATGCCTCTATTTCTTTTCCTAAACAAAAGCAACCATTACAACTTCTTTGCCTTGAAAGTACCAGACAGTGCCTCTGTTGCACATAAATAGTAGCAAATGTTTATCTCATCCAACTTCTGGATTGTAACCTCTAGGATAATTGGAAAGTCAGTTTTGCAAAGCAGGTAATGAAAATCCAAGCTACCCAGAAATCCCACTGCTTCAGCATCTGCTCCAGTTCTCATTTAAGCAACCCAGAAGCCGTTTGGTAAGACGAGCAAAGAGGAGCAGAAGGTGATAGTTATGGGCACACTTCCCCCATGCTCAATTCTTCTCTTGCACTTATGCTCCTGTCAAAGAGCTCACACAGAGACTTGGAGCAGAGTAGGGAGTGTGCAGTAAATTGGCATCCAGCTGTTCAGTCACTGCAGCAAGTCTTGCCAAGTCCCCAAAACATGAATACAGCTCAACAAACACCAGCCTCCTGCAAACAAGGAGTTTGGAAAAAAACTGAAGAGCAGCATTCTCTTCCCTTTCAGTGCTTCCTGGTCATCATGATTCGTTCAAAAGACTACAACAGGCCCTTGTTGCAGCTGATCTGTTAAATGAGAAAACTGGATGAAAATTGCAGTGTCATTTCTGCTGAATTTGCGAGGAAATGGATCACCAGTCAATCACATGTAACTGTGCCACACGAACAAACTGTTTGAAAGTAAATAGGTTATAGTCCGTTCACTCCTTCCTACACTGTCGTTTTCCCTCTTAGTTAAAAAAAAATAAATAAAAAAGCAAAATAAAATATAAACTGAAATATTATGGCTTCCCAGGAGGTAAAAGAAATTGTACAAACACGATATAGATTTTCATAGCGACATATCTCTCTGAAAGTTCTCTGGCTCTACAGTAATCTAATTTCTTCTTTTTCCATTAACATTTTGTAACCTTTAAAATAACTAACTTTTCAAGGACATTACTTTAATAAAAGTCATGTTGATTGGATATTTTCCATCATTGCCAAAATAAGAAATACATTTAAGCAAGTGACCTTGAAAAGAAAACAATCAAAATTAATAACCCCCATTTCCAAAACTTTTTAAAAATCAGGTTTGGTTTTCTGGGGTTTTGTGGGTGAAGGGAGAGTGCGTTCAGACTTTTGGTTGTTGTTGTTTTTCAAAGTGTCTAATTTACAATTTTCACTAACTGTATTAAATAGTTTATCCTCAAGAGGACAAATTATTGCTGGCTCCCAGATGCCAGGGGTGTCCTGGCACTGAAGAGCAGGAGGTAGACTCCAGTCCAAAATCTCTGCCTCTACCACAGTCTTCCTCTGCGGTTCTGAATCCCTTACAGCCCTGCTCATTTACCTCAAATTATCCCCTCCCAGTTACCTATGATTTTTATCCTCCATCTTCTTTTCATCTTTTCCATCCTTCTCCATCTACCTCATCATGTGCTATGTCAGCACTACTACTTTAATTTGATGTTTAGTCCTGTGAAGTCTTGACCTGGCTCGTGTTCAGTTCCCCCTTGCCTCTATTTCCAGGCCAAATGCAATAGCTGGAACATGTTGCAAAGGTTTTGTCAATGGACTCTTGGAAGCACCCTGTGATTTTCAGAGTAGTCATCAAATCTTGCATTGCTCCTATTTGTCTCAAAATCAATTGCTCTTGATTAATTTGAGCCACAGGTTTTCCTTATCTTCTTTCTTGCAACTGCCTATTTTCTCTAACCTTTGATGAGCAGCAGGATTTCACTCAACTCAGTGAGAGAGTCAGATGTACAAAACTTCAGCCTATTAATGACGGTGCCTCTTAGTTACACTCTCTACACACTGATGGGAATTCTTAATGTCATTTTGGATAGGACTCCTGCTTCAAAGATCTAGGAAATTCAGCACAGTTGTGTCTCTCTTTGTTGCCACAGCAACATAAATCTTGATTACACATGCAACTCCAGCTATGGATACAATAACCTAATTAATCGCTGGCCTTAAATCAAACAGTGTAAACCACAAGGGCCAAGTCAACATCAATACCCTACTCTCAGCAATAACGTGCACCTGTACCACGTACACCTAAGCAAAAGGTGGGACAGTCCAATTTGTATTCTCTCCCTTCATCTACAGAGCAGGGAGAACTACCTATTCAATGAGAAATGCTTCCAGTTTACTTTCCAGACTTACCAGTCTTTTCATTCAAATGTAAGTAGCCATGGAAAACTAGGTGTACAGCCCTAATGGTCACCTATAAATTACAGTATTTTTTCCCACACAAAGACAAAAATCCAAACCAACAGCAAACCCTCACTGCAGTCCTTCTCAAAAACAAACCTAAGATTTCTTTATCAGAATGTTGCTTATCCTTAGACTGAATTTATAAATCACAGTAACAACTTCCATTCAGATTGACAGTTATTTCTCCTTTCATTAGTGTAGGCAGCAAATTGGTCTACGCTGATATACTAAACGGCTTCCAATATGAATGATTTTGCTATATAAAACAGCTATATTAGTAAATAAAGCATAATGAAATGAAATAATAGGAATGCTGCCATGAATAGTTAAACTAACTGCAGTGAAAGTTTAGCAAGAGGATACAATAGGACATGATTTGCTTCCACAAGGCTAACAAATCCAGTAATTAATTTCAACCATGCATGAACCTTATCATCCCATGAAAATGCATGGCCTGAAATCAGAGCAAGAACTCCATGCAGCATATCTAAAACCTTTCTGAGCAGAAGCACCAATTCAACACCCTTTCTCCAGTAAAATTTGGGAAAATCTCGAAGTGAAAAATAAAGAGCTTGGACATGTTTGACAAGAATCAGTGTTAGTGGAGGCACTCACTGTGAAACAAGCATTTTGAAGTATTTTCCTTGATTGAAATAATCACTGTATTTTTTCTTACTAAAAATAGATAGAACCTTGTCTTAACATTGAAAGGACTGCAAGATCTCTTTCAAAATCTTGGACAAAATAAGACTATGGTTCAAGCTCTTGTTACTCAAAATTGCAAATATTCACTGTCACACTCTTTTTTTTTTTTTTAGCTTTATTTTCCAGTTCAGACAAAACCTAGTACTATTTACTGCATATTCTTGAATCAGTTAATCATTTAATATTCCCTGTGCTGTTGTACATTTAGGGTCATAGTCTATGTAGCTGAAACGCTGCACTGTAAACAGACTTATTTCAGTAAGTACATAAACTCCATTCTGTAGATAGGTAACACTCTGCTAAATGACAATGCACAAACATGGACCCTTGGCCATTAAAAAACCCTGAAAGGAGGAACATATTCATGCAGAAGTTTCACAGTACCTTTAAGTGTCTGTTCATCTTTACTATCACATCAAAACGCACAAATCAGCTCCCAGAAGACATACCCTTCCTACCAGAGTCCCACGGAGTCAAAAACCATGGTGCTAGATGTGCACTGATATGCATCTTCAGATCCTGCACAGAAACACTCTACAGACATCAGAGGAGAAGGGAGGACTAGGAAAAATTTGGCCTATTAAGCAGGAAGGAAAATCCAATAATAAGTGGTGCTGAGAAGACCAAAGAGTTTAGGTTCTTCTTCACTGTTCATGTTAATTGGCACCAAGTGTTACTATATCAGTGACAAAGGGGCAAGAACTTAGGGAAAGAATAGGTTGGGGCTTTTAAAATAAGAGTTTTCAAAATAACCAGCCTTATAGCCAGTACTTATGTAACTGATTGCACTGGTCTTCGATTAGCCAGTATCAGAGCCATGAGAAATTAGTTTTGAGAAACCATGGGCAACATGTACAATCCCTGGTCTTATGATATTCTAGTAAACAAATTAGGGACAGTTGGTTTAGATGAAATTAAAGCAGAAAGTTTGGTACCATTTGGAAGAGGATGTTTAGTTTGTAGTTACCAAAATTCGCTATCACACTGGAAGGATACCCCGAGCAAGGATACGCTTTGGACACTGCTCAATAATTTCTTTGTATGATGGATTAGAGAGCAGGATTATAGCTACAGACAGACCAAAACATCAGAGTTCAAATGGACTGGATAATGGTATCAGAATTCAAGTGTTTCAACAGACCAAAAAAAGAAAAAAGCAAAGCATTACATTTAGATAAGAATAACCAACTGCACAAAGACTGAAGGAGGCAGGATGGGATGACTGGCAGCAGTTCTACATAGAGAAGTGGATCTGGGTGCTATAACATTTCACAGATTTGACACCATACGTGCTATGGTGTTATGGTGGTTTTTGCAATATCCTGTTGCAGAAAAAAAAAAAAAAAGAAAAAAATAGGATCAGCACACAGAAACAGGGCAGATCCTTGCAAGTTACATAAAACTGTCATTCTCCTACAGTCAGCACTGCTGGCATATCAGCTCGAGCATTATGTTCAATTTCAAACAGGAATATTACAGAAGAGAACAATTTATCAGATGGTGTATCTCTAAGAGATGAGAAATCAAGTAAAACTCTGGGAAAGAAATATGTTTCAAAATGTTTGTTCGGGATGAGAGAGGACCATCTTCTCATACGAGAAGGGCTGCAGCAAAATGGGAGGGAAAAACCTGTTTTCCAGAATTGAAGGGTAGACAAAAGATAGCAGGCTTAAACTACTGAAAGGAAGATACGGGTAAGGCATTTTAAACGCAAGAAGAAGGACACAAAAGCGCTGCAAATGACTGTAGACTCGGTTGGACATGGAGCTTGTATCAATGGGGTCTTAAAAACATGAGTCAGTTAAGCTACCTGTCAGGAAATACTCTGTGCCCTGCATTAGTATCTCAAAGCCCCTGGCCATGTCCCCCTACCCATAAACTTGAGATGCAGCTATTTTCCCTCCTTGGTCACTGTATCTTTCAAATATTTGTAAACAGTTATCTTGTCTTCTTTCCTTATTTACCAGCAGTTAAGCAAGCATTAAACATTTAGTAAGTTTCATCCTCCCTGATGAATCAGTCAAGGTGGTGTTTTACAAAGTATTGTTGTCATTCTCTGTATCCTCTCCATATGTCTTCATTCTTCAGCCAAAGTATATTCACAAGAATATTTGATTCCTGAATGTCGTCCTACAGTTCTGAAATTATGGTTTTCCAAATTTCTTCTGTTTCTTCACACTCGGGTTTTGCATTTAGAGTATCACTTTCAATTGGATTAGTTTTAATTTATGCAGCATAATTCTTCTTTGTTTTTCCACTCATTTTTGTTGGTGCTTACATGGTACTTCATCTAATGTACAAAGCCTTACCAACCAATTAAAACAATTTACAAACTAACTTAGGTAAGACATTCAATTACTTGAAAACACATCTTCTGCTGAAATCTTAGTGACAGAAAGATAAGCAACACATTATCAAGTAGAATACCAAATTGAGGCTATTAATGGTTACCTTTGATCCCAAGATAAAATATAAAATGTTGCAGAATCAATTACAGTAATTACAGAACTACTACGTGGTTTCTCTTGGTAGATTTCATAAACTACTCTTAATTATCACAAGCTTATTATATCTGAACATATAATTTCCTATCTTTAAATATTCAGATACAAATGTATTCAGTGTTCAGCATACTCACCAAACACAGTTTCAAAAGAAGGACAGACCTTGTGGCAGTGTTAGGTATTAAATTAACCTAAGCAGATGACCACCAGAATGAGACCAAAGATAGTATTACATTTTTGTTATCCTACAAAACTAAAAAATCTGACGGATAAGCCTTTTTTTTATTATTATTATTAGTTATAGGAAGTCATGTATTTACATTTGGTTTCTTGGCAAAGTAAAGGTGTCTCTCATACGTCTTCAAGGCAAAGACAAAAGGTTTTCTTAAGTACTCTAACAGTAATTGGGTGCTTACATAGCAGACGGAGGCTTCTGAAGATACAACAGTAATCCTATCAGGATTCAGATTTAGACACAGAAAAACTGCATTATGTTGTTACTAAAAGGTTGAGGTGTAACCCTCCATGGAGTGCCTGGCCACCATCACCGACACAGTTCTTCCAGTTGTAGCTGTAGTAGACTGAGCAGCGTGAAAAGGCCTGGTGGTCCTGTAGTCAAAATCCCTAGAAAAGATCCTTACTGTTTATAAATCACCAGAGCTTCCTTGAAAGATTGTTTCATTTTGAATGTTTTGAGTATGAGTGATACCTTTTTACATAACTTGGTATTTCTAAGCCCTCTATTTTAAGGCTAAGAAAGGACTTTACACAACATAATTTTTCCTGATCAGCATGGAAATGAAAAGCTCTCTGAGGGAGCTGAAATTTGATTTGAACACTACTAAAGTTCTCCATTTGGAAAATATTTTAATATTTATTTACTGTAGCCTTTTTAGGCATATTTTCTTTTCCTTAAAATCAGTGTTTTCCAGGAAAATATTGTATGATGGGGAACAAGAGTTGACACCTACAAAAATCATTTTCTGGAGCATCAAAAGAAACATTTTCTTAGAAGAAATTTGGTCCACAAGTAATTAATTTTTCCAAAATTATTACATGCTAACATTTTCTTCAAAATGCAATATTTTTCTACAGTAAACCACACACCAAGTTATACAGTGCCTTTGATTCAACTGTGTTGTGTTGAAACTTTTCTGAGGAAAAAAATTCAGGCAGGATTCAGTGTTGTATGAGTTTTAGTCAGCTACATAAAGCCTGGCTAGGACAGAAGTATTTATCTTATTTTTTAATAGTTAGATTTCTTTTTCTCCCAGTAATTCAGTTCAAATTCTGCTTCCATTTACGAAGTTACATACATAATTTTTTAAGTACCAGTGTTTTTACTCTCAAGCACTGTTAAAACAAAGGACTTTGTTCTTTCATTCTAAAATTGTTTTACAAACATATAGAAGTTCTAAAGTATTTCTTCAATCTCTATAATCTTCATAAATTTAAGTGACATGCAGCCCTCAAGCCATGGTTTTCTGGCACCCAGGATCATTCCATCTCTATTACTACCTATAAACTGACCCACATATACCCTGGTACTGCAAAGACATGGACGCCTGCTGTAAATCATCTTACCAACCTCAGGTAGCCTATTAATAATAAATTAAGGAAGGAATTTGCACATAACATTTTTCAAGACCAAGCCTTATGCTGTTTGTGCTGTCCCATATTCTGATTCATCCATCCAGAATGGACAGTAGAATATCTGCAAACCTGAGCGTTTGCATGGGAAGTGTTTATCCCTTGATGCAGGGCTGATTTCAAACTCTCTTCAAAGACATGCTCTATAAGAAGTATATATTATTGAAATAAATATGTACTGAAATAAATATATTGATGCACTAGACTTAAAATAAACTACTAAAACAAAGCCAACCCCCTTGCCAGGGTCCTTTATGGGACAGTGAAAAGTCCTAAGAGGACCAGTTCCGTTGCTCGTCAAGAGGCTGCTGAATGTTTTTCTTATCTCTTCTCGAGTTTCATGCACAAAATCATAAACTCCAGCAGCACACTTCACCTGAACAACTATATCAGCAGGGAATGTCATCCTGTGCACAACATCAACACAGCAGGGCTGCTGAAGTAATTCTGCCAGAAATTCTTTGCAAAAGAAAAGGAGTAGGCAAGCTGACTCCCTGGGCTCTGGCTGCTCCCACTGACGTTCAGTGGGAATGAAAATCCCTTTACAAACATTCATTAAGCAGCGAACACTCTGCAACGCTGAGGGCTCTATAGGGAGGCAATACCTCGGTATTTCGAATTTTCTAGGAAAGGAAAAAAATTAATTATAAACTATTACAGCTTAGGATTGCTCCAGGTCATTGCTTAAGACTGTTTGCCAATGCACAATGCGCACTTCATTTTTAATTAATCGGCGACCACGAGAAACTTACTATTTTTGTTGCAAATTCCACCCCTCCCATTCCCCCCACCCCTCCAGAAACTCCCCTCCCCAGCTGCTACACCAATTTCAGCGCCAGCATCCGCGCTGGTTCCCAGCTCTGCAACCCGCGGCTCCGTTCAATTAAAATGTGGCACGGGAGAAAGGAGGGGGGAGACGACACGTGCGTAAAAAAATCACTTCAGTCTCGAAATCCTTCCCTCCCCGGGTGGGTCAGCACCGGAGGGGCGACTCCCGGCTCGGCGGGCAGTGTTTATACGAGGATCGTCTCAATTTGCAAAAACGTACCGCGACGCGCTTTTTTTGGACGGCTTAAGGTTGGGGTGGGGTTTTTCGCGCTACCCCCCCCCCTCTCCTCCCCTTTCTCCTTCCCGCTGAGGCCAGCTCCGGGCAGGAGGGGGGGGTTCCCCTTCGCATCCCCCCCGCGTCCGTCCGCGGCCACCTTCCCCGCGATCCTCACCTGCACCCGCGGGGCGGTGGCGGCTCCATCCCGATCCCGATCCCGATCCCGATCCCGATCCCGCGGCGGAGGCGGCGCTTGGCCGCCGTGCCGGGCCGTGCCGCGGGGGGAGCCCCCGGCGGAGCGGTGCGGAGGGGAGCCCTCCCCGCGCCTCTCCGCCGGGGGCCACCCCCGATCCGCGGGTCCCGATCCCTCACATGCCCGCAAGCAGGAGGAGGGCGGGGAAAAGAAGAGGAAAAAAAAAAAAAAGGCCGGGTTATAAATTCGCTGTTAACTCTTCCCCTTGCGGTCTTGTCTCATCCCTTGGGCGTCTTCTGCGAGGAGGGTGGTGCTGATGGAGATGATGGTGGCAGTGGGATGCTCCGGCAAGGGAGGGGTGGGAGGGTGAGCAGTAGGGTCCCCGAGCCCCTCTAAACCGAGGTCGATGGGAGCCGTGCTGTCTCTGATGGTGGCAAAAGCCGCCAAAGGAGGATTAGCCCTTGCTCATTTAAAGGTTAAGCTCAAAGCTAACCTTTGTGACTCGGTCCTGTCTGCAACTCTTCCTGTCCCGTGAGCTGTGAGAGTGTACAAATTGTTTTCTCCTCCTACTCCAGCACCGAGATTCCTATTAAAGCAGTCTAAAAATGGCAGATTGTTTCTATACTTTCATATACTTACAGGTGTTTATTAGATAAGTAGACAAACCGCCAGCCAGGACACCGATACATTTAGCACTACGTGAGCTGAAGAGATAGTCCTGTCCCAAGACCTTATAAATTATGTATAAGAGATGATGGATAGAGAAGGCAGTGATGAAACAACACCAGCCAGTATGACAGCAAGGGAACTCAGCACAGCGTTGCACAAAGTACCGAAGGTATTGAACTACGCAGTGTTACACGTAGTCTTTTGTTCAAATCAGCTTTAAAGGCACCAGAAGACAAGATTATGGGGAACATAACTGTGTATTGTTGGGATTTTCAAAACTGCCAAAATGACTCAAGAACAAGCATTCCTTTTATTTTTACAATCCCATGTGAACTAAGGGATTCAGGGGAAGATCATAAGAATAACAATACTGAAGACACATAAACCTAATATTTGTACGAAACCTAATAAATGTACAAAAGTCATGGAGTAATGGGAAAACTTTTGGTCTCCATTATCAAGGTACTGAACAGCTAAATAGTAATTAACCATCTTAACACCTTCAAAGAGCTTTGATTAACCTGTAAGACATGAATGTTCTTTACAAACATTGTGTTGACTTGTCCTTGTTATTCCATATCTCCATGTACATCTGCTAATTTAATTCTGTAATGCAGAGTCAGCTAAATTGGCTGGTGCAGACAAATTAGTGTCTGCCATTCCCAGACTCTTTCAGATATCTTTTTTGCAAGATGAGGTCATATATGCCTCATTCTTCCTTCAGGTTAAATTCCTCAAGTGTGAATACCTCCTGCTCCATGTTATTTGTTGACGTAACCATTGACTTATTTTAAAAGCTCTTCAGTTTGAAATAACTGCCTCAAGTTCAACCTTCTTAGAAAAAGATTCTGATGTAGACTCTTGAAACTATCCTGTGGCTGAATTCACACACTTTCCCCCTACAACCTAATCTTTTCTGGACACCTTAAAACTACAATTATATATTGCTCCTATAGATCCTCTGCATATTTCCTGCTTCTGATGCATTTGAAACAGATGTTAGTCATGTAAATTAATGCGTTTTAGGTTAAAAAAAAAAATCAAACACATTTACTAAGGTCTTATCATGGTATCCAAATCTAGGCAGAATGACAATGGAGTACTTTTTCCTTTGAAGTACTATGCATCTACATTTATATAATAAATTGCAGTCCATAGCAACCCTTTCTCCCTAAACAATTAAAAGACCTCATCAAAATCAATTTTTTCTATATTAAAAATTATTTAAGTCACTAAATTAAGTGACCAAAGGTTGGAAAAGCCAGAAGGCTGGCCATGAAACCTTAATTCAGACCTCTTGTGCATGTGCATTGCAACCCTGTACTTAATTACGAGCTTGTCTGCAGAACAGCAGGCTCAATTTAGAACATTTGAAATTCTGTAGTGGCAAGCATGTGAGACTGGCTAATTATGTCACCTCCTGTGTTCCCATCCATTTATTCCTTTGTTTTCTAGGGTCTCTCTTGTGCTCATCCCTGATCATCTCTCATGTGGAGATTTCTCTTTCCCCCATCTGTCTGAAACCCATACCCTTAGATAACCACTTTAGTACTCAGTCAGGTAAAGGTTGTTACCACAGGATCACAGAAATTGCTAATTATTCCCTCAAAGGTTATTTGTGGTTTTTCTCCAATATTAAGGGAAAAAAAATTAAAAGAAAAAGGAATAAAAACAAAACAGGAAAAAAGAGAAAAACAAAAAAAGAGAATGAAAAACAAGGAAACAAAAGTTTCCAGGTTGAAGCAGTAAAGAAATAAGGAATCGAGGTCAGTCTTCATGATATCACAGACCTGTCTTCTTACAAAGGATCAGCTCTCAAATTACTAGCTTTACAAAGAGACAGTTGTAGCTGAAAGCAAAAGGAGGCATTAAGTTGCCTGATGGCTTGGAGGGAGGATCATGATGTATTTACAAATAAAGCTGCAGTGTGTCAGTGGACATTCTGGAAAACTGATGATTTTTAGGTTTTTTTTAAGTTTGTGATAAAAACTCTTTCTGGCTGCTTCTCTTGGAAGAAGGCCTGGCCAGGCCAGGTTGGTGAATTTGCTCTTCCCATGGAATTATGTTACTGTAATGCTGTTTTAAAAAGTTTTCCAGCAAAACTAACAAAAAATTGAAGCACTGGTGTTTATGATACTACTACAGTGCACTAAAAGCAGTATTTCCACTCATTTTATGGGAAATTTTAGATCCAAAAAGGCTAAATCAATAACTTTTTTTTTTTTAATATGAAAATTCAAAGAAATTTTGAGCTTGAAAAACGTATTATTTTCCAAATGAAGTGGAAATCCACAGTCCACTGTAGTAGTATTGCAAACAACACTGTTTCCATTTTCCAGTCAATCGCAATATCACAAAACTTATATTTTCAAAAGAGTTGCTAAAAATGATAGTTATTCTCCTGAGTGCTTCAGTCTTTAGAGTCTTCCTGATCCTTTCCCAAACACTGTCTTTGCAATCATTGTCAGTCTAAATAAAAATCAGATTCTCTTCTTATTATTTGATTCCAGGAGTTTTAATAATTTAAAAAATCCTCAAAATTGCTATAATACTCTATGCTGAGCCACGCTGCAGGGTACAATGGATTTACTTTGAATGGGATAAGAAAGCAGAACTAATTTACCGATAGTAAGGCACATGAAAGTGCAGTGAAATCAAACACTCATGACTTGAGGAACATAACTTTGCAGATATTTTTTCCCATAGGCTTACTGTGCAGGCAAGTTCATATCGTGGGAGATTTTTAACACGTGGCCTTCAAAACCTATCACACAGAGCTGCTGTGGGGATTAACTGGTTAAGATTTGTAAAGTGCTTTGAAGATTATAAGGCATTAAGTTGCATAAGTGCTAAGCACTATTATTTAATACTTAAGTATTATAATCAAGCTTTACAGGACAACTCACGTTCACCTCACTAGAACGAGTCTTTGTGATTTCACTACACTTGCTGAAAGAGGTAAAGCAAGCAGACCACAACAGAGGGAAATTCCTTTCTTGTTTCACTATCAGAGACTAAAGTAAGGTACAACTGTAATGGTGTTGTAGAAAAATTAAATGAAAAATAATTATTACGAAATGCAATAGTAGAAATCTACATAAAAATGCAGGGCTCTTCAAGGTGCCAGTTTTATCATTTGTACTTAAACTATGTTCCACCTTACCCAGGTAGACCCATGGACTATTGTCCCAGAAGTACAACCCCAAACCCATAGCTGAGTGACAGTAGGGATGAGTAAAATTTGTACATTCTAAGTTGTGCTCCATACATATTTTAGCTTAGTTAAGTGAAAATTTTGGAAGGATGAACACTGACTGTTGTCTTTATCAATCAGACTGAGAACACCTTTTTTTGATACAGTTGCTTTGTTGAGTTTCATTTTGGTATCAACCTTCCTCTCCCTTGTTTTGTAATGTCAGTGTTCCATAGCAGAAGAAGTTGTTGGGATTTTTGTGGTAGCAAAAGGACAAAGCATTTGCTAATAAAATAACAATGCAAACCAGAGACAATATGATGTAATTTTGAGCCGAAGTATGTTAGAGACAGAGGAACAGAAGTGTTTCAGGACTGCTGGCAGTCACATACTGTAGAGGTTAGGGTGGGCATATAGTCGGACCCTGAGCTGCATCCCAGCATCTTGAAGTCACAAAAACCTTATTGTCATGCAGGGAAGCAGAGTTTGGTTTTTTTACCTTACAAGGACTACTTAGTATTCAATGACAGTGTCTTTGTAGGACAAGACACTGAGTACTTATATTTCTTGTCTCTGCAACAGTGCTGCAGACATTTCACAAGGACAGACTTTTCAAGTATATGCATTTCCTCTCTGTGGCTAAAAACAAAGATTACTTTCCTATAGTGTTTTGACATTTTGATCTCAGTTGAAGCATATAATACAAATTCATTTCACTGAAAGTCTCCAGTATGACCTGAAATTCAGCTTTAGAGATAAGTAAAGGTGAAAGAGGGAAAACAGAAAGTGAACAGTGCACTTGCACAACAGAGATTCATGTCCTTTCTTGGGTCAAGGAAGCTTCAGGCCCGTAATGCTCCTACTTCTCTTTGGAAAGCATAAACTTTGCTTCCTCTATTAAATTACCAACAATTATTGTGTCACAGGAGACCAAATTATTTCTCCCAAAACACAAATAAACTCCATGAAAAAGCCAGAGTTCAATTTAGCTTTCTAGACACTGATCTCTGTCCCAGACTGCTTTAATTTAGACACAGCTTAAAACAGACTAGAACAGTGCGGTTCAGAGAAAAGGTCGTACGGTGGCAGGTATGACTCTGCACACTCATGTTTCACAGTGTCTTACCAGGCTTTTGACCAGCTGTCCCAGGAGATGTGGGAAACTGCAGGTAGTACACTTCATTCAGATTCAGCTCCTTAAGCTCAAAAGTGTTTGCACAGAGATTCAGGGCTTCTTTGCGGTCAGGAGGTTTTGTAGGTTCTCCAGTCTTTTATCTGAGGCTCCACTCACATCCGCAGTTGCTCACCCACCTCAGTGTCACAGTGAATGGGAAAAAAGCAACACAGCTTTTTGTTGCTTCTCTTTTGTCTTTTTAGGAACCTTTTTCTTTGAGTTCCTTACTGCCTTCTGTTTTGTTTGAAGAGTGTTAAATCATACAATGGCAGCTGCTCATTAGTCATTTTAGATTCAAATTATGGATTCATTTTAGATTCAAATTATGGATTAGTTACACTGTTGCTCATACCAACAGTAAACTACCTGACCTGCATTAGTATTCTTAATGTTCATTTTGTCTTTCCTATCTTTTCCCTTTTCCAGCTGGCAGATGTGTTTAGAATAGGACCTTAAATACTGTCCTTCTCTGCTGAACTATCTACCTGAACTACTGTGAATATGTCAGATCTCTGGTGTCCTAAGCTCCCAGCAGAAACTATTTTCCTGGCCCTGTAGAGTCCTCTGTCTTTTCTCCTTCGTCCCTAGGGCTACTATTTTTCCCACATACCCACATCCTATAACTGTCAGGACTAAATAGACCATGACCCAAAGCACTGAGCTCTGTTTTCTTATGCATCAACTCATTTCATGGGAGACAGAGAGGGTCCTGGGGAGGTTAGTCTAATTTAACTCCTTCTGATCACCAAGAAGCTGAAAATATATGTCATGCGCTCCAGACAGACCTTCTAGTCTAAAATGCATCAGAGCTAGCAAAAGTCTCACTTTAGCTGCATATGTTTATAATGTGAATTTCTATCCTAAGTAGAGAAAAATGTTCTCTCTTGGCAAGAAAAGCTGTTAACATCAAAGAGTCTGAATCTGAGTTCTCAATATTTCTAAACTTATTCCCATGATATCCCTCCTGCATACTCAATCCAGTAAAAGGCTGAAAATGTTTCTTCTGCTCCTTTGTATTTAAAAAGAGATTGATGGAAAGGAATTTTTTTGGAAGCAGTACTTAGAGATGACTCGTATATCCATTATATTCCAGGACCTTTTTCTGTTCCTTTACCTTTGCCCATTTTTAAGTTAAGGTAACAAAGTAAAATGTCTTATGGTTCATTGCAAATATCAAACTGATTTTCTCTCCCTTCTTTTCAAGTTTAATTTAGTTTTATGAAAAGATATTTGAAAAAAAAAATAAAAAGGAACAAAAAAATGAAGAGAACATTACTAAAAATAAATCGAAGCAAAGAGCATGTGATGAAGAGTTGCAGAGCCTTCTCAGTCTGCAAAAACAGACTTAATGAAAAATGTGCCTTTTTCTCAACCCTATAACAATTAACCTAATATTAAGTAGAAGCTTCTTAATATCTGGGAAAAACTCCTATTACTGTTATGGATCCCCCAACAGGGGGGTGACGTGGGCAAATCTCTATCCATGTTTATCTCATTCTCATCAAAAACTTGTCCTTCAACCCTGTCATTCCAGAGTCTACCTTTCTGCACCCTCCTATGAGCAAGAGGAAACTCAGATTTACCCATGCAAGTGGAAATGGAAGTGAGTGCTGAAGAACAATGAAGTGTCATTCTGGAGAGCACACCTCAAATATCTTTCTCAAAGGGCCATCTCTAACTTCAGATAATACCTTGTTCACAAAAGAGGTTCTCCAGCCAATGCTGTGATAGATTCATCTGTCTGATTCAGTGATCAGAAAGTCTTCAGAATTCGGCTTTGTGGGGCTGAAGAACAGACTGTATACCATATACTACCCAAATTCTGCTCTCCTAAATCCCTGTGCCCTCTCCCCAGGCCACAGAATTGCAGGTGTATGAAAGCACCCATAGGCTATGTTCTGGATAGGAATTAAGTCAATTATTAGGTCCTGGGAATCTTATTCTCTTTCCATATCTGAAACTTTTCAATACACTGTCCAAGAAGGAGAAAAGCCTTCAGGAAAATCCTGACAAGGCTTCTGAACTGCTGTTACAGGCCTTTCCAGTTTCAGGCTACTTGAGGTTTAGGCAGAAAAGAACACAACCCATTCAGAAATTTTTCATCTTCATTCCACGTAATAGCTCTCTCAGCCTTTTCTCCCAAAAAAGTCTGCACTGAACAGGGGGACTCACTGCAGTCACAGGGGCAGTAAGCACTGAGTTGCTATCCTGCTGGCTAACAGCTTTCTTGGGTGGCAGTTTTAGTACTGGGAAATGGAATTATGGAACTAACTGCATCTTGAAGAGAGTTGCCTGTAATTTCCAGCTGTGTCTTTAACAGAGGTTTCCACTTAATTGTTGACAACACTTTTCTTCTCTTTTTATAACAAATCATCCTTCTCAATTTCACTTTCCATCTTGAAGATGCACCTTCTTTATTTCACTGAAGATGTAGCTTCACTTTTCTTATACCTCTGAAGCAGGATCCTCGTACCAGTAAGACCACCCAAAATACACAACAGAACTTCAGTACACTTTGAAATGGCTAACCATTTTAGACTTACCCATACGGCTCGCCCACTTTCTGAGGACTTTCAGATTTCTCCTTTGGAAGCAAGCTGTTGTTGCCAGCAGGAAGGAGAAGCAAACATGTTTCTCTGTTGATCTCAGTTGGAGCTTTTAGGCTTTAAGAGAGTGACCAGTAGCAGGAAAAGCACCTGGCATAAGGAGTTAGAAAGATGTGGTTAAAATGCAGTACTCCCAACACCTTTAAATTGAAAAGCTGTGCAAAATGTTCTTCTTGAGCACTAGTTGATTTTA
This sequence comes from Pseudotriccus pelzelni, assembly GCA_035584735.1. Lineage (NCBI taxonomy): Eukaryota > Metazoa > Chordata > Aves > Passeriformes > Tyrannidae > Pseudotriccus > Pseudotriccus pelzelni. Next base: position 44,808,899 of record JAWMRA010000130.1, read on the forward strand.
GGCTAACATCTCTATGTTTTGACAGGAATTGCAACAAAGATTTGAAGGGAAATGTCTGGTCTGTATCAGGGAGGGTCAAGATGTTGAGTGTAATTGCTCTCAGAGAGTGACAAGGAGCAGGGAACTGCCTTACAGAAAAAATGCCCAGCCTGTGCTCTCCTCTAAGCCAAGCTCAGGAATTGTCTGGCAAAATCATTACCAGCATCTGCCAGAATACTGCAGGAAGCATGCTAACAGCTATACAGCTTGGACAATGAAGCACAGTGGCTGAGCCCAAGCCCCTATTTTCCTTTAATCCTTGCCACTATAGATGTAGACCTAGACCCTGTTTTCCTAAAAAGAATCCTGTGTCCTGCTATCTCTGATGTGGCTTCAGTTCAGGCATACCCACCCCTCACAAACAAAAGCCATGCAAGACAGGCCACAAAACAGATTTTTCTCTCCAGATCCAATAGATTACACTGAGGCAATTGCTAATCACCTTAAGGGATGACAAGCTCTGAAAGCTGCTCACTCATGGAAAGTAATGAGTTAGTTGAAAACCAGAAGGGGGAATAAGGCTGTAACTAAAAGAACACTATGGCAAGAAGAAAGTTCCTCCTCTTACTTCCTATTTTCTACAGCTAGAAAATGTGTTTCTGCTTGTACAGCATTATAATCATGTATCATTCTTAATCCTTACAGCTACCTCATGACTATCTTCTTACTGTAATGTAGCCTTTAACCTTCCCTGGATATGCTTACACAATAAATTATTTTGCTTCTACCAGTTTAGCCACTATCAATCACACTTGTCACATAGTTCTGCACTAGTTCTGCATCCACAGTGCAGATTTTTGGAGCTTGCTAACCACATCTCTGCACTTGGACAACATATACAATTCCCACTAAATCAGACAAATGGGTGCTGCTGAGCCATCTGTTTGAAGATATGTTTAGTTATATAACCTAAGTTACAAGTATTTCCTCACAAATGAAGATATCTCAGCTTAGATGGTTACCGAGAGGGGACTGTGCACCTGAAATATCCCCACAAGACTGGAAAATACAATGTAGGAACTGTGCAAGACCTGTGCCCTTCTGCAGCACTTTGTGGAGGCCTGGCAAAATCCAGGCCTCCTAAGTCATCACAAATAGCACTGAAGTCTATACTTAGACTAATGAACTGAACCCTACAGTCTTCATTTGAGTGAATCTCAAAGATCCCCTTAGTCAATATGAGATCTACTCAGATCTATTCTGAACTCAGCTGGTGTTCAGAAAGCAGATCAGATGGCAAAATATAGGGATGCTGGGATTTATGAGTATTTTTTAAAAAATGTTCTTTTTGGTCAATTCAGAGTAAGAATCACAAGACCAGACTCTATTCCCAAATTTGCACTTGTAACTAAAGTGAGGTGTCCATTAAGATTCTTTTGCTGCTTTAATAAATGCTTGCAATCAGCACAACGAGAAATTTGACTTGCTTTCCTTGGTATATTACACAGCGATGAACTTTACGTATTTGTGGAAGCATGTAATTTGTTGGGTTTTAATACAACATCACAGCATCAGTAGTTCCTGTATTACTTGTATTACTCCACAGTTTGCTTTATATCATATATATATGTAGACCATATTTTAATAATAGAAATAAACAATCAGAAATTTTCAGTGCTCTTCTCTGAGAGCCATGCTCATTTCTCTAGTTTCTGTTTGGTATTGTTACAAATAAAATGTTTTTAATTTGTATACGTGTCCCACTTGTTCATTTAACTGTATTTCTCTGTTCTAAACAGACTTTAAATCTATACTCATCACGAAACACTCTTCAAGCATTGCATAGTACGAGGGTTATAGCATCAGTCAGTAGTCCAATGATTCTGCCTTGTCTGTTTAGCTCAGCTCTTACACCCCAAACTCTTATCTGAGACTGAGATCAGTTTAGTGGACATTCCAGCCGAAAAGGCCCTCTACCCCAAGATGTAGGAGCTGAATTCAGCCCTCTGTCAGAAAGGTAGATTGTGTCACACCTTTTAAGCATATCCTTACGTTTCTGTAACTTTTCCATGAGTATTGGTGACCTTATTTAGAAGTCTTGCGAGAAATTGGCACTCTCATGGAGGAAGATCATATGAACGAACCCTTCCAGAACTCGTGCTGGTGTTGCATTTAGGGTTTACAGTTGTCAAGATCAAAGGATCACCCTAAGGTCAATGCAAACTTTACATTCTGCTGTGTACAGGCCTAGCTTAAGAAGGACTGACTGGCTGTTCCCAATGCAGGCAACATGGATTTCTGAAGTGACTGTACACAGGGAAAAGGAAATTCATTCCTGTGTTACACCTCCAAGCCCCACAAGTTTATTGGTATTACTATTTTACTTCCAAGAATTTTCAGGGCTCTACAGAAAAAATGTATTTCAGCAGTGGTTATGTGTTTGTCTACTCTGAGTAGGAGAGATGGCAGGTTTTGAAAGAATTTGCCTCAACTGGAGAAAATTTATTGGTCTGAAACACAAACTACACGTCAGCCAATGGCAGACAGGTTCCTCATGTAACACTCTCCACTCTTAGGGACCATTATTCTGATGTGAATTTCCTTATCTCCAGAGAGCAGGCTGTACATTCCCAGTCCAAGGCTGCCAGTAGGGCACCAAAAGACAAGCAGACATAGGGACAGGATTTTCACCTACAGAGAGGCCCTTCTAATCAGCACCACAGCCTTTATAATGTCTTCACAAAGGAAGCCACTTCTAGCAAACTGATTTTTGCCGCCAGGAAGTTTTATCCACCCAGTCCCAGTTTGGTCCACAATGTGCCACTGTTGTGCTGCTTCACTGATTACCTTTGCTTCCACAAAGTAGATGTAAGTGTGCAGGCTCTTACCTGGCTACACTTCCTTTCTTTCAGAGATAACAAGGCTCCATGGAGAGGAAGACCACGTCAAAAAATCACAAGATATCAGCCAAGAGGAGGAGAACTGCCATTCCTATAACAACGAGAGCATCTTCTCTCTGAAATAAAGTGCAATATCTGATACCTCCATTTACCTGCAGCTTCTTCTTACACAAGCAGCCCCTGCTTAGCAGAAGATGCCTCAAATCACCACCAAGCCATGAGCTATAAATCCATATTGCAGAACTGGGTGCATTCCTTTCTACTCAGGTGCACACTTGTGATTATTATGCTCACTTCTACAACAAGGAGCAATTCCTTACCACCTGAAGTAAGGTAAACAATTAGCTCAAATATATTTGAATATTTGATATTTTGTATAAAGTCTTGCAGAGACCATCTGAAATATAAATATTTACATCACACATATCAATTATTGGTTTCCCTCTTTTATGAAAAGTTTTTATTTGTAAATATTTTCATTTTCCTTTATCTCACTTCTTTCAAAACTATAACACCTCTGTATTAGAAGACTGTATCCCTAGAATTTCAATTTTAAATACAATGAAAACAATGAAACTCTGATTTTTTCTCCAGCCCACACAAATTCTCAAACCTAATGTTTAAAGAGCTATTCCTTTTGGCAACTTAGAAGCTTTTCAGTTTATTAGCCTTCTTATTCTAGGAATCTCAGGGAATTAAATCCCATAAGCACACATTAAAAAAATATTTGCCATCTTGGTTAAAATTTTAAATCATGATTGGATCACTCTGTTTACTTCCATTGTCAATAATTTTATTTTGTAAAGAACTTAAGAGAATATTAGCAGAATCTTTCCTTAGCAGTTTATTTGCCAGTATTTTGCTATTATACAGAAGTAGAAACTTACAGATCCCTATTTACTATCTCAGTTAAATAATAAAAAAAAGACATCTCTGATGGATTCATCTGTCTTTACTTGGTAGCTAAAACTACCTGTCTGACCAAGTGTACTTACCTACCTAACAGTCCGTACTCTTGTATGGATAGCAGCAGCTCCATCAGGCAACTTGTCCCACTCTAAAAAACGTTGGGATAATCTGCCTTCCAGGGGTGTCTCATACTGTCTGCTAAAAGGCTAATTCAACAAATAAAATCGGAGCACGTGTTTAATGTGCTCCAATGATGTGCTAAGTAAGAGGAATATAGCCCCAACAAAGCTACGTGATTTGAGTAAAAAAAACAATTAAGTGCAAGAGTCTTGTTTTATACTTCTTCCAAAACCAGACAGATAGCAAAAAGCAAATGCAGGGTCAGATTTCACCATCATCACTCACATTCAGTAGTGCTTCCTAGTTAAGTTGTTACTGACCACCAAATCAAATCTCTCTAAAGAAGTTTAGCAAAACCAGCTGTTTGAGAGTAAACATAAATTATTGACATAATTCATAGTTGGATTATTAAAGGGGAGACCAAGTTGTTTATCAAAGGACCAAATTTAGACTCTGTCAATGAGAGTAGGCTACATAATACATCTGATGATCTGGACACAGGTCCCGAGTCTCCCTTGCTGTGTATAATGCTATATATATGCCCAGTTACAAGCCTGAAGAAGTGCTTCTGCCAGTTCAGATAATTAAATTTTAAATCTAATGTCCATATGAATTTTTAACCTGCCATGAAAACCCAGGGTACGTAAATCATTTACAATAACACATGAAGGCATTCTTTGACCAATTTGTCCCTCAGATCAACAAAAATCCTTTCAGAACTTTGAGATAAGCTAATATATGCCTCTGTAAAATTATGCCTCTTTACAGATCCAGAAAAGCTGGCTCTGCTTTATGTGAAACATTTACATAGGCTTACCAGCAAAGAAGGAAGGGGAAGTGATACACATATACTTCTAAGGAAGGACCATCTCAAAAAAGAAAATATAACATTCTTAAAGCCTAGATAAAGTTATTTTCCTTGACCATAAGAATGATGGTGCCACCTGACCTAAAGAACAGTCTGTGCTGTCATTACTGCTGATGTGGCAAGTTTGGTCTATTCTTTCGCTGGAATACTCATTTGTGTCACCTTTGGAAGAAGGGACAGGCAACTTGGAAGGACTTCAAGGATGTTGTGATATTATGCAGGGAGAAAATTAGAAGGGCCAAAGCCCAACTAGAAATTAATCTTGCTACCGCGGTAAAAGACAATAAAAATATTTCTATAAATAACATCGGCAACACAAGAAGCCTCTCCAGTCTTTACTGGACACAGGGAGAAACACAGTGACAAAGGATGAGGAAAAAGCTGAGGTACATAATGTCTTCTTTGCCTCAGTAAAACCAGTTCTCAGTGGACGCAGTCCACTGAGCTGGAGACATGAATGGGAAGCAAAAATGAAGTCCCATAATTCAAAGGGAAATGATCAACAACCTGCTACACCACTTAGACCCACATAAGCTCACGGGGCCAGATGGAATCCACCCAAGCGTACTAAGGGAGCTGGTGGAAGTGCTCATTGAACCAGTTTCCATAATTACCTAGCAGTCCTGGCTAACTGAGAGGTCCCCATTTTCTGGAGGTTAGTAAATGGGATGCCCATCTACAAGAAGGGTCAGAAGGAGGATCCAGGGAACTACAGGTCCATCAGCCTGATTTCAGTGCCAGGGAAGGTTTTGAAAGAGATCATCTTGAGTGCCATCATGCGGCACATACAGGACAACCAAAGGATCAGACCTAGCCATCAGAAAGGAAAGGCAGGTCCTGCGTGATTGCCTTCTACAACAGTAGATTTCAACAAAGCCTTTGATTCTGTCTCCCATAGCATTCTCCTGGAGAAACTAGCTGCTCTTGGCTTGGATGGGTATACGCTTCGCTGGGTGAAAAATGAGCTGGATGGCCAGGCCCAGAGAGTGGTGGTGACTAGAGTTACATCCATTTGGCAGCCAGCCACTAGTGTGTTCCACAGGGGTCAGTGTCAGGGCCAGTCCTGTTTAATGTCGTTATTGACAATCTGGACAAGGGGATCGAGTGCAGCCTCAGTCAGCTCAGAGATTACTCCAAGTTGGGTGGGAATGTTCGTCTGCTGGAGGGCAGGAAGGCTCTGCAGAGGGAGCTGGACAGGCTGGATCAATGGGCCAAGGCCAGTGGTATGAGATTCAATAAGACCAAGAGCTGGGTCCTGCACTTGGGTCACAACAAACCCATACAATGCTACATGTTTGGAGAAGAGTGGCTGCCCAGCAGAAAAGGACCTTGGTGATTTACACTGGTCTGAATGTGAGCCAGCAGTGTGTCCAGGTGGCCAAGAAGGACAATGGCACCCTGGTTTGTGCCAGTAACAGTGTGGACAGCAGGACCAGCGGAGGGATTGTCCCCCTGTATTCGGCACTGGTGAGGTTGCACCTTGCATCTTGTATTCAGTTTTGGATCCCTTACTACAAGAAAGACACTGAGGTGCTGGAGCATGTCCAGAGATGGACAAGGAAGCTGGTGAAGGGTCTGGAGCACAAGTTTTATGAGGAGAGCCTGAGGGAGCTGTAGTTGTTTAGTCTGGAGAAAAATTTATTGCTCTCTACAACCACCTGAAAGGGAGTTGAAACCAGGTGGAGGGTCAGTCTCTTCTCCCAGGTAACAAGTAATAGGACCAGAGGAAATAGCCTCAAGTTGCTCCAACAGAGGTTTAGATTGGATATTAGGAAAATGTTTTTCATGGAAAGGGTTGTCAAACATCGGAACAGGTGGCCAGGGAAGTGCTGGATTTCCATCCCTGGAAAATTCCAAAAAGAGGTGGAAATGACCCTTGGGGATATGGTTTACTGTAAACACACTGGTGCTGAGCCAATGGTTGGACTCAATCTTGGAGATCTTTTCCAACCTTACTAGTTCTATGGTTCTATAAAAGAAAAGGAGAACAGAAACATTGAAATATCACATTCTTTGGGCATTACTGTTAAAAGCAGTTTAGTCACAAAGATATCCCTTACAAAGAGATCTACAGATGCATGTGTAATTTCACTGTAGACAGCTACGTTTGTTTAGCCTAAAGCATCAGTGACAGAAAGAAATAAAGAAATGTGAGTTTTCTCATCTTCCAGAGAGTTTTCAGTAACATTTTTGAAAAGAGAAGCAACTTCAGTTACAGCTGCAGATAAAAATCTCTGTTTTTAAAATCTGACAGAGCAGTTCTCTTGTAACTTCCTCTCCCTATGGTGGTTTCTGAGGGACAACATCTTGTTGTACAGCTTCAGACTGCTTTTTTCAACCCTTGCTTCCTACCACAAATGTTTAAAGTTGCATTTTCGGAATGGCCATCACTCTTGGGATCCAAGTCATTTGTTTTAGCCTTGTCTGCCTGTTTATACACTGTAAGTCCCTAATGGCTCTGACATCAATATCTAACCCCCTGTTCACCATCTTGAGCAGAACTGCAACACACAGGGCTTAATATATTTACCATGAAGATTGTGTCAGACATTGAAAGACAGCTTTATTGATTCTCTGAATATAAGACTAAATTTTTGAAATAATGGGATTAGGCTTTCCCAGAAAATTCTCTGTAGATAAAGATCCAAATAGTTCACATTTGGAAACCCAACTTCTAGGAAAAGGTAGATTTTTTTTCCCCCCCTAAAACCACAAAACCAATCATTCACATTTTCCAGAAGCCAGCTGAGAATAAGAGCCATGTATTATCTTCTATGAATGCTATCCTTATGTGGTTAAATCTCACCAAATGCCAAATTGTTACTGCCATGAGGCAGATAAATGTCTGAAAGAGCAGAGCTTTCAATAATGAACACTATATCTGTCTGAAGGAAGAAACCCCTCTATAATCTTAGCCAAAGTCCCTTTGCTAAGGGACACTGCCTTCTGTCTTTGCTTTGTACTGTTCTCTGCCAGAATATTAATCTTAATTTTCTGGCTTGCCCCACTACATAAGCTTCTTCTTAAAGCTCACATTAGCAACTTAGTAAAAAATACATAATTTCTTAATTGATAATATCCGGCAATTAGAGTTTTACATTTCGGTTTAATTTCATTATTTCTGTCAAATTATCTGAACGAGTTAATAAGGTTTAAATATTTTAAATAAAATATCAGCCATTAATTACCTGCCTTATTTTATGCTAGAAATTATGCATCCAATTACAATGGAAAATTATCTATCAGTGTATCTGAGTCATTCTCCATGATGTTATCATAGTTAGTAACAGCCTTACTGGGACTGTCCAGGGAATAAGAAATGCTAATTACATTGTCTGGCTCTGACTGGCCTCAGAGTACTTTACAAAACCAAAAAGCTCTTGTATGTAACCTATTTAAATCCAACATAATAGAGCCTCATGAACAGAAGTTTAGAAAAATCCAAATGTGGCCTTTGCTATTTAAAGAATCTTGGAGACATCCAAGCAAGAATAATCTTTTTAAAATGTGTATTTGCTTTTTCAAGCTCTTCTGATTGCTTTGGCATGCTGGGAAGTAATAGAATTGTAACCACTGCGATGAAGCTTTCTTGAACAGAAACTAACATTCCTGACAAGTTGTTTTGATCTTTATTTCTTCTTATGTCCAATAGATTTGAACATAAATATGTAGTTCACTGCAGAAAAAAATAAAAGTCCTCAGGCCTTTTATAGTCTTTTATAAGATTAGTCTGGAACTGATGGGCTAATGGGATTTATTTTTCCTTAAACAAAAGAAGAAATCATATCTTACACATCATCTGCCATTCAAACCAATATTTTCTTTGCCCAGTCTCAACTAAAGCAGACAAAATTCTTAAAATGACTAATTTTCCTTGATAGCCTACCTGCTATTTTCCAGCATTTTCCACGGGAGAGAAGCAGTGAGGAAGATTTTAATTGCAATATGCTATGGTTTGCATGTCAACAACAAGCAGGACAGCCTTTTTTTTTCCTCAATAAGAATTGTGAAAATTACTAGATGTATGCAGCAGCTGCTTCTGAATCTGAGGAAAGGGTCTCAACAGCATATACCCAAAAATTCTTCTGGAACTGAGACACAGAGTAAAGAGGTAAAAAAGGTCATAAATAGAGCAGGTAATGAGGAGGTTATAGCTAACTCTTGGAAAAAATGAACCTTAGAGGGAAATAGGTCTCAATTTCTATACCATGCTTCAGATATGAGCTATATGTTTCTTTTCCTGGGAGCTGAGGATCTGCTGGAATCCTGCTAGTGGTGAAGACTACACAGGCACTTCTGAATGTACAACAGAGGACCACATTTACATATTATATTCACTTATTACATGAGAATGTATCATAGGAAAAAAGAAAGATGTCAGTTTGCTGTGATCTGTGTCATAAAGTTCTTCACAGTATTCCAAATGCTTTTTACAATATTTCATCCAATTCTCTGTGCAGTATTTTAATTTTAAGAAATCCTGGGGTTGTCCCTCATTGGATGTTGTCTGGAAATTAGTTACTCTTGAGTTCTTATCAAAGTTTTAATAACATATCCTAGGGATATATTGAAAGTCCTGAAAGAAACTTTGGCTGTGATAAAGCTAAGCAGCAAGACAGCTATGTTAACAGCTACATATTACACACTTAACAGCTACATGTTACAGAGCCTCACTGCTCATGTAGTACTTTCTCTAGCCTTCAAAAAATGCAAACAACCCAGTGACAATTGCGTCTCAATGCTATCTAATGCCATTAAACACCAGTGGCTAAATCCATGAGAAGAAAAGGTCTCCCACACAACCTCTACACAGAGGCTTTCTAAGACTTAATACATTGTGCTTAAAAAGAACAAACACATATATTCTAAAATATTTTAGTTATTAAAAAAACTCTACCTTCAATTCCTGATCCACAACCAGTACAACCAGAAAACCTTTTCCCTCAATTCCCTCAATAGAATTATTGTCTCCTTAAGAATCTTTTACTTCTTCCCTACATTAGGAGTTGCCTGGGTAGCTTCAGGAGTTTGGGATGTAGGACAGACGTGCATGAGTAACACACAAATGCAGTATCACCGAGTCACTTGGACATGGCTTTTTATTTCCCAGCAAACTGACTAGGGCCACAGTGCTGCCTCAAGCCTGTTCCAAGTATTAACACTTCACTATCTAAGCTAAAAAGCAAACTATACGAAAATAGATTGTCATCTCCTTTCCCTTTAAGGAAACATTGTTCTTGTCCCTCTTTGAGTTTCAGGCTTGTCACCGTTGAACACTCTGTTGGCCAGCCCTGAACTCCAACTAATAGAGCCAGGCTGAGCCCATTCAGACATCTGTGTGCCTCTCTGCTCCACCTCCCAGTATGCCTGACTTTGAGATGATGTTTGACCAGCAAGAAGCCAGCTAGCATCCAGCTGGGTCTCACAGCTCAGGCTCTGCTCCAGCTCAGAGCATCTGTTGTGCTGCAGATGAGCTGTCCCTCAAAGCAGAACAGCTGTACTCCTCTGACAGTCATTTCAACTAAAGCGCCTGCCCAGACACACTACAAGCCAAATCATCAGTGAATAACAGAGGCAACTATAACACAGCATTTTATCTCAACTCCTTCTTGTCACATGTTTCTGACATATACATCCCTCGAAAGAATTGGCCTCAGGCTACATTATGGGATTCAGGTCCCATTTCAGGTTGTGTCTATACTCCCAGTACACAAGTAGACTCTCATGGCTTCTCTCAGAAATGTGTGTGTCACAAAATGTCTCTTTACTCCCACAGATCCAAGAGAAGCTTCCCCGTCAAAGTGAGAGAACACATAAACAGAAATAAAATACTGTATCAGGCTTCAGAATACCTTCACTGAGGAAGTGGGCAGGAGACAGCAGATTCCCTCCTGCTGCATCTCCAACATGTCCCACTACACTCCTGATTAATGTACAGCAGTCCTACAGTATGGACACAAGGCCACATCTAGTGATCAGAAGAAAATACAATATTCCAACATCAAAACACATCAGGAAATATTTTGCTTACCTTTGTATTCAAAAGCACTAAGGACCTGTAGAATTAAGTTTGAAACCCTAGATTTACTCTGCTCCTCTTCAAGCACCCTGAAGTCATAACTACCAACACTAGAGAAATAACTACCAACTTTAAAGGACTAAAAAGCCATGAACTTAGCTCTGTAACTGTTGAATGACAGTCACTATTCACATGAAGCAGTTCACATGCATGAAGATTTTCATGTGTGTACATTTTGCAGAATCACAATTTATTAAGACATGCTACTATTCTGTCTATAAGGTTATTTAAGAACTTAGCTTCCAATAAAGAAGATTATATAAATGTATGTACCTGATCCATGGGCATTTTGCCTTTGTCATAATACCTAATACAATTTACACAAATACACGTTTTGTGCTGTAGACAAATAAATGTTGCTGTTTCTGACCCAGAGTTCCATGAAAAAAATAATTGTCAAAAGAGTTATTGACTGCACACCAGTTTTGATACACATTAATTGTCTTCAGTTCTTCTACTGGTAAATTTAGTCACTTATTTTCATTGCTGTACATAGAGATCTTCAATAATAATCACAAATTCTTGAAACACTCAAGGCTTCCCCATTTTTATTTTTTATACATGAAAATATTAATGATATTCACAAATACCATAAAGCATGAGTAAAGTATAATTCTTGAATTTTTTTGAAAAAACTTTTTTTTTTAATTGATTAATTTTTTGAAAACAGCTTAAGGATTGAGTTCATTTTCAATAGACTTCTAAACACTGCAGCCATTGGCTTACATTTGGATCAAAGTACTCTCAGGTTGCACAAACCTTACACTGGGGTCAACAATATTTCTAAATGTGGTATCAAATTTAAATAAGAACTAATTTTTTTGCTTGGGAGCTTGGCATTATCTGGCAAAAGCAAACCACATCTTCAGTGCACATATCCAGCACTGTGCATGAGGCAAAATAAGCAGCTTTCTGTGGAAGGCAAAGACAAACTGATTTGTCTCCTAAATTTTCTACCCAGGCTTTGAAAAGGGCAAATTCTTTCACCTGGATAAACTATGATTGGTACAAGATTGAATCAGCAGGAGAAATAGCTTTAAATACATTAATATGATTAAAAAGTTCATTAATTTTATTATTGCTACTTAAAACATTAGCCATCCTACCATGCTAAAAGGTCACTGTATATTATCACTATATATACACTATTTAATATGCAATTTTTATGTCAGGTGGATGTAAAAAAATAAACAGTGATAACATTATTTCATTCCAGCTGAGGAAGCCTTGGTTTGCTCTTTAAAGCATTGTAGTACTTTTAAGTAGAAGGTAAACTTCTTATGATCTTAAAGGTGACAGATTTTAGCCCAACACAGAGGACATGGGAAGTAATTCTTTTGCAGTACAACTAGAGGATGGAAATATACTTTCTAAGAATAATTAGAGAACACTTACGCTCAATTTGGTCTCATTAATCTGCTTTTGTACATTAATTTATTACTTAAAATAATAAAACACAATAAATAAAAGTAGTTCTGAACATTCAACAATATTTTTTTTGGTTCTACAGCGGTATGTAAGAAGTGAGTGAGAAAGAGAGGGAAGAAGCTAAAAATTACTATGGATGTAACACCCAAGAGGGAAGGAAAGGCCAAATCAATCCAACACTTAGATGCTCTAGTGTGACTTCAAAGTGAAGAGGGAATTATGCCCTATTAGGTTTACTTAACATTATGAAAATGCTCTAAAATGTACTAAAAGAACCACAGGGAAATTTATCTTTGGCATCACACGTACAAACATGAACCATATGGCCCCTAAGAACAATAACATTTGGAACAATAATGAAGACACAAAGTAGAAAGTAAAGAGATGAAAAACACAGTAGAGGAGGTTTAGCTAATATCCATTTAACGTCAGAACACCGTGGGTAATTTGCTAAAGTATTGCAAGTCCTGGGCTTCCATTCAAGTGTGAGAGTTGATGATAGCTGAGCTAGCCGAGAGACTGTACTGGCAACCTAGGATTAGACTGTTTCCAAAAGAGCACAATCTGTAGGACTGTATGCCATGTGGTTTCCCTTCCTCAACTTAAAAGCCCCCTATCTGAATAGGACAGGCTCATATTCAAAACAAAATCTTTTGCAAGCCACCCGTAAGTCCAGCATCAGGTGTTGTTCTAATATAAGAGTTTCATGTAAGCTTAGCCACTTCTGTCAGCTCTCCGAGGTTCTCTCTCTTGTGTAAGAACAATACATGCTTGTATATCAAATGATGATTTGTCCTTAGGTTTCACCTGGCTGTAGTCCACCTTCATAACCGGATTTCACAGACCCCTCCACTCCTCTGGTTCAAATACAAAATAATTCAGGACAGTCCTTTGTCCTGTTTCATCCAGCAGACCTAATGGCATCATGACAATAACTTCACTACTATTTATCCAACTCCATCTATCCTATCAAAGCTGTCCATGTAGCAACTGTAGCAATGTTTGTCTTGAACTGGTAATTTTCAGGCTAAAAGTCTCAGCTGGAGTGAGGCATTTTAGCAAAAAGAATCAAAACTTAGCTCAGTTGGTTAGAGCATTGTGCTAATAACACCAAGGTCATGGGTTCAATCCCCATACAGGCTATTCAATGAAGAGTTGGACTCAATGATCCTTGTGGATCCCTTCCAACTCAGACTATTCTGTGACTCTTTGATTCTTTTTCATGTAAGAATAGCCATCATGATTACACTAGTCCATGAGCATTTGTTCTTCTCCAGCCCACTTTGATCACCCCCTTTGGTCTTTCAGCTAAACAACTCCTAGAAAGTTTGACACATTCCTACAACTGTCTTAAAACATACACTTTTTTACTGGGAAAGGGATGAGACACTAGAACAATTTCCTTAGAGAAGTTTTGGATGCCCCATTCCTGGCAGTGTTAAAGGCCAGGTTAGATAGGGCTCTGAGCAACTTGGTTTAGTGGAAGGTGTGTTCCCCTCCCACAGCAGGCTGGTGGAACTAGATGATCTTTGAGATCACTTCCAACCCAAACCATTTTATGATTCTATTATTTTACTTAGTTCCTAATTCTCTATCCTTACTTCCCAAGAGCAAGATCCATTACCTTTTGGGCAATTACTCTGTTCAGTTTGCATGGCATTCCAGGAAGAGATATTTTGATTTATTCCTCTTTATGGGCTTCAGGGCAGGGTCAGTGGGAAATCACTCTCCTTTGACTGTCTTCAGGAATTAGCAGATGCAGAATCCTCTGTTTCCTCTGACCACTGTAGAAGCATTCCCCACCCATCATTGTTTCTCCCATCCTTAACTGGGTTTTCATGTTTAAGCCTTTAGTCAGACACCCTAAAAACTTCTGTTTGTAAATGAGAGGCAACGCAGTTATCACTGCATTTTGACTTTTTATATCTTGAAGATGCTTTTCCAGCTAACTTCCTTTTAGGCTAATGACCTCCAAGGTCACTGATTTTCTGACAAATTGGTCCTAACTCCTTTTTTATTTCTACGAGAAACTCTGCAAAATTTTCCATCAGAAAAACATAGCAATGGATGGAAATTTAAAAAAAAAAAATTAAAAATTACATTTTTCAGACCAGTGTAATTTTATTTCAGACTATTCTACTGACTTATGGACTTGTCACAGCTGATAATGTTTTGATTCACACATTACAATGGATCCATTTCTGCCCCACATATCAAGCTAGAAAAACCAGTATGTAATTACATACTGCCAATGAAGTCCAAAACCCTTTTCTTTTGGACAAAAATGTACCAAGACAGACTAATAACACTGGGCAAAATAGCTTTGAATAGATATATTCTGAGAGATATTTTCTAAAATATACAGCTTTGTCACATTGTAGAAAAGCAGAAATAGTATAAAAGGCAGACTACAGTTTAGATTTTGTTGCCCTAGGCTTCCAGCAAACCTTTTTAAAAAAAGGGGTAAGGCTAAATTATAAGCTGTGTTTTTTTGCAATAAATGTTAATATATGAAATGGAAAATGCAGAGTGCAGATAAACAGGAGAAGAGGTTAATCTCTATTCTCCTACAAAGCTTATTAAGTAAGTAAGGAAAGTAATGTCTTTTGATTTATACTTCCATTTAAAAAAAAAACTTTTTCCCTGTTCCACTACTTTCCACATCTCGCTCTCTACCTTTTAAGCCCTTCTCCAGTTTATATTAAGTATTCTTTTGCTTTTTTTTTCTGCCAACACCTTCTTCCCCCATTCCCACATTATTTCATTTTTCCATCTCCTTTTCCTACACTTCAGAGCTAAATATACAGTGGAGCAAGCAAAGGCCTTCTCCTCTCATACATCTTGTGATGCTGGAAGGCTTGATTCCATGAGGAGTCATGCAACATATGGAAAAAAACTGGAAAAATGGAATAACTGAACCACAGAATTATTTAGGTTGGAAAAGACCTCTAAGTTAATTGAGTCCAACCATTAACCCAGCACTACCAAGTCCACCACTAAACAGTGTCACTAAGTGCCATATCTATGCATCTTTTAAATAGTAAAAAATAATCACCAATGCCCATCATCCAGGTGTCTGATGACATCCTTCCTTATGCCTTTCCTGATAGTACCTTCAAAAGTCATTTTCTGAAGCACTTGAACTCTTGTTAATTGTCTTTGCTTCCTGTCCTAGTTAGAACAGCTGGGACCAATTCATCACTGGATGGGTGTAACCTAAACCTGTGTATTCTATAGCCCTCCATGCCATTTCCCAGAAACTGTTATCAATAGAGCATTCACACCCTCTGCCCAGAGCAGCC
>JAWMRA010000130.1:44824583-44849286 GCA_035584735.1 Pseudotriccus pelzelni
TGTCTGTATAATTGTACTTATTGTATTATTTTAATAAATTGTTATTCTGACTTATAATCTCTCTTTTGAGTTGAGTTAATTTCCCCTGCTGGTTAACTTTTAAACCAGCACACTTCCTTAGAGTTGGGGTTTAGCACAGAAAAAAGTTTTTCAACATTATCCCAAATGCTGAATGGATGCTGTATGATCCTTTATAGCATCAGTGCAAACTGTTCTATATTCCCTGTCAGCGTGCTACACTTTGAAGTTCTTTTCAGGCTGAGGACACTTTTTTTTTTCAGAAATCCTTCTATATTTGGGGAAAATCTCAATAAGATACTCAGAAAGGAGAGATACACTACTAGTCCACATCTGTGCTAGTAACTTATCAACTCACAATGACTGGTTTCCCTATCTGTAAAATCTCTATGAGAGTACTTCCTGTCTTTGGTGAACTTTCAGATGAAAAGCACCAAATTTATAAAGCAGCAGTGACTTATATCTTCTCTAAGTCTCCCTTCCTCTACTACCCATTTGCATACCAGTCCAGTTCTTCTTTTCTGAAACAAGAGCAGATTACAGAAGAGAAGCACATGCACACACCAGGAAACAATTTTATTAATTTCCAGGGATACCATAAAATCCTGTAATTTCCCCACTCATCTTTAGAAACAGGTAAGAACATACAGAATTGCTCTAGAAATAGATTAAGAAGTGCACACATCCTACAAGATATTGTCTATAGTTTTTTCTAGCATGCCTAATATGTCAAAATCGTTCAACATCAGAACTGACCATGTGCTGACCATTGTAATCCATGTGCCTGTTTACCCATTCTCCCAAATAATCAACAGATTTTCAGTTCAGACCAGTCTGCATGGCTGTGTATCCTATCTCCACCCAGAAAAGCTCAAACAATTTCACGAGTGATTCCTGTCTCAAACCCTTGACTTATGTGTGTTCTCCATAACTCTGACAACACTGAATTTGAAAATATGAGAATTCAGTTTCGCAGCTAGACTGAAGAGAAATGCTTTTTGCATTGCTTAGTTGGCACCACTATCAGAGATGCAGCCTCTCGTGTTTCTTACTTTTGCATTTCTCTGCTGCCATTTCCATTCTGAGGTGTCAGTATGGTTTTGTTTATAGACTTTAACAGCATCAGTAAATGTTTAGTGTCCCAAAAGCCTTTAGTTACCATGTCCGATATTGTGAACTTAATGCCACCCATTAATTGTGGACTTGTCTTCAATTTGTCCTTGTAACATTTCACTGGCCTCCCTCGTATCTTAAGATCATGAAAAATAGTTTTGGCAATCTGTCATTTGACATATGTACCAGCACAGAGAGCAGATGGCCTAACCTGGATGAGCCTGCTGGAACATTATTTTTGTGCTGATTACTTAACAGCACCCTAAGATTTTACTGCTCAGGATTTTGTTCTGCCAGCAACAGACAATGCAGCAGCACACTTTGTTTATTATCAGTAAGGTAGAGAGGTAAATCCTTTTAAAAGGCAAGCTTCTGGCTACAGAGCATTAGATTTTACTCTGATCTAGGATGTTAGCATTACTTGCTTGGAGGGCATTACCTTCCAAAATTAACTTATCGTCTCCTGGCAACCAAACTGCTCTTGCTAGAATGCCAAAAAGCCTTCTGCAGTGACCCTACAGAGGAGGTAATGCTAATTCTTTTTATTTACATCTTGAATTAAGGCCAGTGGAAATACTGTAACTACTTCCTCATTTTTTTTCATTGCAAAGCAAATTGCTGAAAGTGTTATACAGTTTCTACTGTACTGTAACACAGAGAAAGATCTCTTCCTTTGGCTCTATATCAAATGATATGATGAAATATGTCTAATTGTATATATTCCAAACTGTATTAAGCTTGCCAGCACATGCTACAACACAGCAAAAGCCTTGTTGTTATCCCACTTGCCTTCGAAGTGGTATTCAGTGTATGTCCAGATTTTCTTCATTCAGTACCCACAGATGATGTCCTCACTCCACTGATCAGAATCTCCAATCCCTTGGTAAGAAAGCACATCAGATCTCTAGTAGACCTGGAAGGCCAGATAAAGATGATGGTGATGGCAGGCAGATGATACCAGGAGAGAAGGAGGGGAACGGAAAGAGGAAATCATCCTTGTTGATTGTCTTGACAATGTTTTTGAAACATTTCTCATTTTTTGGTTGGTCATTTTTGATAGCCCTCTGTGTTGTGTTCTAACCAGAAACAGCTGCAGTATTAAATAGAAAAATGCTATTGAAACCTTTCTGCTGCTGTATAAAGCCTTAGAGAACAAATCAAACTGATGAATATGTCAGTAGGGTTTACTTACATAATTTTGTTTCATTTCCAAGAATAAGACTTGTGCTTTTTAAATAATCTTACAGTCCTGCACCTTAAATATTTTTCTTGTGTTGGTAAAAAGAGAACTGCAAAATTTCTTCTGCAACAAAAACTTAAAACATGGGTACACTTACACACACACACAAAATGCACAAAACCCTAAGAAGTTAATATATGGATAAAAGCCAGAATTACCAGAATTTAGCAAGCAGTTACCCAGTTTTCTGAGAACAGACTCTGTAGAGCTCACACCCTGAGGCTATGCCATAGATCACAGCAGCCAGAGATAAGGTGCTATGGATCAGAATAAAATTTTCAGTATCAATATTAAACTTCTCTCTGTTTATCTCTCATGTTTAAAAATAGCTGTAGCTCCCAGGGCTGACTTAATAGCTCTGTCAAAGAACCATTCGCACTTTCCAACAATGTTATTAATATAAAAGACATTAAATTCTATTGCTAAGTAACTGCATGTACATCATCTGAAAACATAACGCCTCAGTGCTAGAGCAGATAAACATCAAAATATGTATCAGAGTGTGGTAGAACTAAGCATATGATTTAACAAGTATTTTCCATAAAGGAAAATCTACTAAAAGAAGGATATTTGTATAACTTGTCATGAGTTCACTATGAAAACCCAATCTCTAGTGCTGAGTTTCCTTCGCTTTTGCAGTAAACAAAAGTACTGACAGAACACAGGCAAATCCTGACCTTTGAAAGACCAGTTCTTTTTAGGAGTCTATATATTGATTATAAACTTCAGCATATTTGAAAATACTAGTTTGCAATGTAAGTAGGAAACTGTAGTCTTGCTAACCTTGATGAATTCCTTGGGAATCCAATTTGAAGCACTAAGGACAGCTTCAAGGATCAGTTTGCATATAGAAAATTTGAAGCTTTAATATTATGTTTACTTTAACAGAGTTGTCATTAAGCACAATCAAGGTACAGACATTGTTACATGTCCTACGAGGATCGCCCAAATTCCAGTTTAGAGCTCCCTTCTTAGTACACAAAGGCACTATTCAGGTCTCAGTGAGGCTGCACACCCACTCCAGCAGGGTCAGAAACACACACAGGCTTCTATTCTAGCTGTGGGGCTATGAGCAGGAACAGGAGGAAACAGTTGTTAGGGTAGCATGAAATGCCAAGATGGCCCTTCCCTATCCCCTCTGAGGGAAAGGGAGCAGCTCACCAGTCACACCATGCTGACTTAGAACAGCCAGTAAAAAAAAGTTATTGAGAGAGCCACTGCTGAGTACAGTTTAAAATATGACATACTTCTCGACGTGTTGTTCACATGACTGTGCTGCAAGAGGTTTCTTCTGCTGCAGTGCTACCTGACGTTGCCTGTCCCCGCAGGGACCTCAGCTGGCATGCCAGGTAACGCTACCACCACGCAGCGTGGGGAATGCAGTGAAACACCTGAGCAGGCAGGCATGGATAGAACGCAGTCATGCCACAGCGGGAAACTCAGGAGCCCATCCAGGCCAGCGAGCTCCCCAGCACTCTGCCTGTGTTCCAAGAACGCCGCACAAGGTGAGTCTGGGCTCAGACACAGGCTGAGAACTTGCATTTAAAATACTGCATAGAGACAGGACGTGCTTTATTTCCCTAACAACTTTCCCTCTAAGGCAGCCACAAAGGTGGATGACCTCATATGCTTGTTTTTCCTATTTGTCAGGTTCCCCAAATTCACTTCTATATGCAAAAGTGCCATTCAGAAACAGATTAATCACTTGAGCCCCATATCTTTGGAAATCCACATGAAGCTGTGGATTCCAACAGAAAAGCTGTTCTAATTCTTTATTAGTAGTTAAAAGTGAATCTGGAGAGATGAACACTACAACCATCCATTACCTGTGGTTGGCAAGGTAACAGCTGCCCAAAAAATTGCCTTTCATCACAAATACTACAAACACTACACGTGTTAGTCAGCTGGCTACTCACCAGTCCTTTCCTTCTTGTTGCTCTTCCCAGGACAGTTATTCTATTAGCTTTTCAAAAGCAATATAGTACTAGCCCCAAATCAGGAGGGATTTTTTTAATTGCATGTTTATATATTATTTATTTATGTATCTTTCAGTAGGCATATAAGTACTGCCAACTCACCTCTCAATTTCCTCATCCAAAATGGTTAATTTCTCTTCTAAGACAGATATATCACCTCGCTAATTTTAATTCTATGAAAATATATTGCTTATCTTATCTTAAAAAGTTTTAATGAACTACTTCTGTATTTCCAAAACATCTGAGTCTTTCTTCCATCACCCCCCTCCCTACATCATATAGCTCTAAAAGAGTGCATTAGTTCTTCTCTTAAAGCAGAACAGATTTTCCCCAAGAAAGAATTTCTGGCACTAAGAAATTTGACTTGCTCTGAGGATCTTACAGGGCATAGTCCTGAAGACTGAACAGAGATTTAGAGGCAATTGCCCTGGAAACGATGAACTCATTTCTGTATAAATATTAAAAGGACACCTCTGGTTCACAGACTTTGGTGTGCATAATAGAAAATCATTCACCAGACATACTGGTAGTTGGGGTGAACTCTGCTGACAAAAAAATAAGCAGTCTCTAGGAACTTCAGTGCATTTGTTATAGGCATCTGAAAGCTTACTATTTTTCTTCTCTTTATTTTATTTCTTTCCTGTAAGGATCCTCTGTTAATCTTGAACAGCCCTGTCATTTTGTGTCTTAAAATATTGCCAGTGCTAATCAATGATGAAATCCAGCATCCTATGATCTTGCTTCTTGATATAGTGCCTCAAAAG
Source organism: Pseudotriccus pelzelni (assembly GCA_035584735.1). Taxonomy (NCBI): domain Eukaryota; kingdom Metazoa; phylum Chordata; class Aves; order Passeriformes; family Tyrannidae; genus Pseudotriccus; species Pseudotriccus pelzelni. The sequence goes on from JAWMRA010000130.1 coordinate 44,829,695, forward strand.
AAGCCATTAGACTTCATCTATATACAATATCATCCAATGTCAGTCCCAAAATAAAGGAACAACATTTTTTTTCTAAAAATACAGGCAGGAGAAATACATTAACTACTGTAAGACAGAACAAAAGGTGTTAAAGGAGTATTTTTTTACAAGAAAATTCCAATCATGGGAAATATCAACCTTGGCATATACAGCACTTTTTTCTTCTTCTAGACAAGTTTCACACAGTAATTGTTCTTTTCAACACCCAGCTGAGAAAAGTAAACGTTGAGGAGATTCTGGCATTTAGTCTTGTTGCCATTTCACACTTGGACCATCCTGTATAAGCTGAAATACTGTATTCACCTGGCAGTTAATGGCAGTTACTGGTTTCAGAGTAAAAAATCATATGACTAATGTCAGGGTTCCAGTGTGAAAACTTCCACTGAATGTTTGAAAATATCTCATGTAAACCCATTAAATAATCATAGCCAAAAATGGACTGTCACTCATATACTTTAGATACAAAACAGTGCTGTCAAAGTTTCTGCTGATTTTCCTGTCTATACCAGTGAAAACAAAAGCTGAACCTGCAAGAATATTTTTTATTATTATTTTTATTCTAATTGCTTGAGGAGCTCTAATAGATTGAACAGAACTCATTTCTCTTCCCTGCTATTCAGGCTTCACAACCATCATACTGACGTGCGTTGATGCAAAAGAAGGCAACAATTACAATGTCCACAAAATGCATGAAATTAATTAATCTGTTTTAGAATTTATCTTATTAATGTGATCATTCTGAAATATGAACTTGAAAGGATGATGCTTATATCTGAGGATATAAATGACTTGTTTGTAAAACAATATTAAGTAAACCTAAGTAACATACTGACAACTTTTGAAGATCATGTCAGATTCTTATTAATTGAATCTGAGGATATCACATCAATACTTCTAATGCTTAAAGCTATTTCTAGAAGATAATTAATGATCTCAGCTTTTAATTTGATGTTAAAGAACAAATCTTGAGGAAGCTGGATGGATTTCAGACTACAAGAGAAAGGACAGAGAATGTTTTAGGTGTCTTAAAGGTAAATCTACTCGGGAAATTAACCTCCCTAACCTAGTTCGCCATCCTGTAGTAACTCTTCCATGTAGATTACCTTGAAGCACACTAAACAGTTGAGACTACCTCAAGCAATGGCATTTTTAAATTACTTACTCTCAGAGTTAACACTTTCAGTTATTTACTCTCACAGTTAACATTGTTCCAACAGGAATGCAAACTATAAATACAACACCCAAAATAGCCTGCTGTGCTGAGGTGTGTATGGGCTTATAATGCTGGGCTCTGATTTTTGCAAGAAACAGCTCATTTACTACTTCATAAATCATTATAAGAGGACCTTCCATTTTCAAGACAGCCTTCATTGTTAAAGAGATATTCACATAGTGCAGTTATGAGTTCTGCATAATCCCCTAGCTAAATAATATTCCATTCCTTTTATGCTATCTCATCATGAAGACAAAATACTTCTTCATTTCCTTCATTAGAAATAACCTCCCTATGCTCACAGCTCTTTTATCTGGAGCACTGAGGAGAAAAAAAGGAACCAATTCCTTATCATCAAATTTACATGACTTCAGAATATGCCTCTGGGTGATGCATCTAACAAGACAAGGACAAGAAGTACGGTATCATTCTTCACAGGACATTCCTCATTAAGTTAGTTGAAATAAATCAAGTACCCAGATGAGCTTAGCACAAGGCAGTGCCCCTTTAAAACTGGAAAATAGGTGCCTAGCCATGAATTTGGACTTCATTGCATTAGCTTGCAGTCTCTGAACAGGTCTAAGTTTGGAAGTTTCTTTCTATATAGTAGGTACTATAAATTCACAAGCTACAGTTATCACAGAAAAGAAGTTATGATGACAGAGGGCACAGTCACATTATTGAAAGCAAACTAGGGATTAGAGGGGAGGAAATAAGAGCTGCACAATCACATTACCTAGGAGCTGAGCTTTTTTGTACATCCTGTCTGTAGTGCTACATATTTACATTGTATTCTCCTACTAAGCACATTTTCTCCTTACAAAAAAAGAAAAGTCAAAGGTGGGGAATAAAAAAAGGATTGCTTTAAAAATAACTGTAATATTAGCTACCAAAAAAGAGAGCTCAAAGTGAGTTCTCACAACTAGGCATGACCCCTGATCAGGTGATGCATCAAGGGGGATTTAAGAGCAGAGATGTGAGTAAAACTTTGAAAGGAAGTTGGAGGAAAACTCTCCTAAGGATTAAAGATAATATACCAGGAGGTACAAACCCAGGATCACTAAAAAAAGGAGATGAAATAAGCCCACCAACTATGAGGAAATTCAGTCCTCTCTGCACCACAGGGGATGAACATCTTCATCTGAGTCCTGGGATCTGCCTAGCCTGGTATCAGATTCTCTGTTTTCAGTCCCTGCACAAATAATCATAACCTCTCTGTCTCTGCTCTATGGAGATACTAAGTCAGCAACACAAGAACTTATTTACCTATCTGGAAAAATGACAAGAAAGTTGTTGGAAGATTTGCAAATTTTTAGATAATGTGAGCACGTTTTAGCCTGAGCTAACAAACTGCTTTGTATAGCCCAGCTGGAGACTTTTCAACAATACTGAGAGTATTTTCATGTAGGCAAGACCTTAAAAAAGGGACACATTCATAGAATTACCAGGTTGTGACAGTAAGGACATGAAATGACATATGCATATACAACAATATCTTATTATCTGTTACTTCTAGACAACCATTTTAGCATTACTGCTTATTTATTACTTACTTTTGAATTAATATATATTTGCTTCCTTTTTCTAATCTTTATGAACGCTGTACTGCCCATCTCCAATTGAATTTTCTATCACAGTGCCTATGATTTTAGACATTTCCTGTAACTAAAGAAAAAGAGCACACGGAATGTGATCCTAACAACCCTGCTTATTTCAGAGGAAGGACAATATTTTCCCTTTGTCTGAATGACAATTCCCAAACCACTAGTTCAGCCTTAAAAAGCAGAGAATGGATGACAACTCCAACTCCATCTGCTGTCAAACCTCCCAGGTTGGTTGACAGCTGAATGATGGACAAAGGACCTTGCAAGCAAGGACCTCATGCAAACCTTACAGAATCTACGTAGGTCAATCTTGGTAAGCAATCTGACAATTGCACAAGTATAGTATTTTCTTTCCTCTCTACTCTGGACATAAAAAAAAGGAAATTATGTGATGCAAAAGATGCTAAAAACACATAAGCAATTCCATTGTTCAGTTTCCTGCTACATGTACAACTCTGGATATTCTTACAATTCTTCCAAGAAGAACTGTGATTACATGGGGTTTTTTATAAATTATAGATATAGATTGATTTTTATATAAAGATATATTATTAAATCTCTAAACTGGAAGAGAAGGTAGTAAGAAAAAAACAGTTCTCATTTGGCTAGTATTACGGAAACCAAAGTTTGCTGACTTTCTCTTCTTTATAGTAAGAATCAGGCAGACTATTACCATTTTCAACCCTATCAGAAATTTTACCATGACAGTGAAAGAATGCTGCAGCGTCTAAGGAAGCATCTTTGTGATTCCATATATCAAGAATTATTACATTCTGAAATGTGAATCCCCTAAAGGATTCTATGGAGTTTGCAGGTCACTGGTGATGGAAAGGATAAACAGAAGTGACATTAGACACACACACATTTTTACCAAGTTATTCTCCAATACATTATCAGAAGATTCAGACTGTACTTTAGTAACTTGCTGTTATTAAAATCCTAGCCCATAAAAGCAAATAAATTTTATAAGCTTAATAACATCTTTCTACTGCTATTTGTAACTTCACAGTAATAGTGGCCTCTCATATGATACATAAACATTAACTGACATTAATGGCCTTTTGAAATGTCCTTTCTGATACTCCTAACAGTCTTGCAGACTATTGTTCCCTAATAGCTTAGATTACCATAGAAGCCAAAGGCCCCAATTAAGATCAAGAGCCCTTTTGTGCTAGGCACAGAGCAAACATACTCTGTTGTGGAGAATGTATAAGCTAAAAAATGAGAGATGCTTGATGAGGGTTGAAACACGAAAGGTATAACCCAACATTTACATATCATTACTGGTATGTTACTTTTATGCAAAATATTCATATCTGCTCCTTTAGCTGCCATAATTCCTTAAAGCAGAAACATTTGAAAACTGAACTTGTTCTTGTCCTATGTAATATTGGCTTATTTGGTTTTCTTCCATTTGAACAAAAAAGGTGAACAGTTTATCTCATTTTTGCTTTGGAACAATGCTATTCTACCTAAAGCATGGCAGCAGAAAAACAAGTTTCTTTAAGACATTTTCATCAAAAATAAAGAGTCCTCCAGGAAAATATTTATATACATAAAAGTGCAATGAACTCAAAGTGACTACTATGTGACAATGATGAAAGGTAAGACATCTTTTGCTGAAAAAAATATTTTGCTGAATCAAGATCTTAATTGTATTATGCCAATCTATTACCAAATTAATCCCCAAATGCCAGCTAATTCCATGTAGCTTTTTCTTTCTATTAGTGCAAACTTACATTGACTCCAGATTGCCCAAATCACTGTACCAGACAATTGTTTGCGGGCTGAGGTGAGAATCTGATCAATGAACAAATCCAGATCTGAATAGTTTGGGTTTTTTTATTTGTAGGGTTATTTTTTACTTTGGTCAGCTCACCTGTTTTATGTAAAATAAATTATGAATTACATTCTTCAACAGATTTATGAATATATAGTATAAACAATATACTGATAGTACGTAAACACTTCCTTGGTAATCACTCTGGGTGGCTGCAATATTAAGCATTTACTTCCATAAGAGATTTCCAGTTTCTGTATTATTTTAACATCACTTTCACTTTTTTAGGCACTCAAAAGGTGAATTGCAGCATTTAATAATGTTTAATGAATAAGAAATTTCTCTAAGGAGGGTAGTGTCATTTCTAAACTATTTTTATTCACTGGAATGAGCCAGAAATTTCCATTTTTCCTTGGTTACCAAACCTGCAATTATTTTATTTTAAAATAATAAGATTTTCAAGGTTTCGTAATCTTAAAATAATTAATATGCCATATACATATTATGTATGTGGCCTGTAATGATGTAATAATAACCACACAAAATTAATCCTTTATAATCAATAATAATTAATCACATACTATTAATTAATAAAATAGTAAAATCTGGTGATCTTACTACAATATTAATTTCCTGTGAGTGAATAAAATGAGGCTCCTTTATACGGAATGGTGGTGGTCTGACTGGTGGTACTGAGCAGCTGCCCCTGCAGGGCTCTGGAGGATGCTCTGCCACCTGGACTTTCATATCTGTTATGATCGGTCCTAGCTCCAGCTTTGCACAGGCCAAGGCCACCCACTCCCAAAGCCACAGCAGAGTGGCTCAGATGGCAAACCACCAGCACTCGTGGCAGGGCTGGTGGAGGGGGAATTATTATCCACCAGCTGAAGAATAACCACTACTGGGTCATTAATATCTGAATGCACAAGGTCACCACACGGTGCTGAGTGATGAGCTGGCAGTAGTTCTTGGGTCACAGAACATTCACTTTTACATATCCATCTTGTTCCAGAAATGGGTCAGTTTGATGCCAGGAAATCTTATTACATCTCTCACCTGAATCCGTGGCACAAGCAGCTTTGTGCCAGTAAATTCACTGCCATCACAGTGGAGGTGTGTGAAGTAAGATACCATCAGGGTACACCCTGTCTGGGCTCTGAAACATCAAAGCCTTCAAGCCAAACCATACACCTAAATGTACCAAGACCAGCAAGAAGACACATTTCCAGTTGTAATCACAGAAAGTAAAATTCCCATTATTTCCCACACCCTCAGTAGTCACTGCAAGTACATACAACAGAGAAGCTTCTTGTTCAAGTGCTTCCAAAGCAATCTTCTCAGGACACGTGTGGGCATGCCAACACTCCAGCATCAAACGCAGGAGCACAACCTCAGCAGTCACGGCTCCAATGATGAAGGTGACATCCAACACCACACCCATGCTTTTCCAGAGCACACATTAATGTCTAGTACTGCAGCTCTGAGCACTATCTCGGTGTGCTGCTCTTTCTCCCAAGCACTGACTACAATGACTACACCAGTACAGTAAAGGTACCCTTGTCTCTTCCCTGCCTCAAAGGCCAACTGGCACTGAATGACCCTCTATTACTTAGGTCTCATACTCTACAAAAATGCAGAAAACGTCTCTCTGAGCCAAGACAGGTCTCAGTATAATGCTGCTAATCATCACAGCAAAGTACAGGGAAATGGTAAGTCAAGATTGGCTCTGATGTAACTTTCCTAACCCTGTACAAACATATTTGTCACTGTGCCAAGATAAGGACTAACCAAATGGCTGGTCACAAATGCGAGACCTCAGTATAGGAAATGCTGAACTAAAATAAATCAATTTAACAAATTTCTGATTGCAGGCCATTAATAAAATACAGGGAAATATTGCAATAACAATGCAGGTAAGACAGCTGTGGCATGAGGGCAGAGGAATGGTTTCATGGAATTGTCACTGCTGGGAAACAGCTGTAGGATAAGGACATGGTGACCAGAGGACACGGTGACCAAGTGTCTTTAGATTAAACAGAAGCAATGAATAATCTCTCTGAGAATACACAGAAGTACATACTGAGAAGTACAGAAGGTTCTAGGTCACAGAACCTCGAAGGTATAAAAAGACAACTTAAAGACTACCAAGGTAGGATCAGCAGAAGAAGATCAACGCTGAAGATCCCAGCATCTAAGAATCAATGGTTACACTGATAAACAGCCACCTAGACCTTCTCATCCCAGGTGACAGGAGTGTGGACCTTGAGGGCCAAGAGAGGAGTACTGAGGACCTTAACGGACCGGGGCGACTCAGAGACTTGCTGCTACACCCATAACACTGTGCTGCTTATGGTTCAAACTAATGCTGCTAATGCTTGTTACAGCTCTCCACTGCCATTTCCATTGTTATTCAATAGTTATCTCACAGTTATCTCATTTGTTCTCCCTTAAGTACTGCACAGTTAAATATTGTAAGACATAACTGCATCTACTACTGCCATGCTTGAGTTCTCATATTTATACGTTACAGTCTGCATACACAGTTAAAAATAATCACTCGTAAAGCACAGAGTCACAGCCTCTTTTCTTGCTGGATATCACTGCTGCATCCTCCTGTTCTTTCCCAGTACCAAAGAAGAATCCAGTGGGTGAGAGACAATGGGCACCTGGTGCATGTAATGATGTTTTCAGCTATGCTGTGTGGACCACTGAGATAGGTGCTAGAAGGCTTGGCATTCTAGGCTGAGTCATTTATGAGGCAGATCATCAGTACCACACATATACAGGCCCTGGAAAGCACAATAAAGACTAGATACACTTGAAGAAATACCAGGTGGGTGCTCTCATAGAAAAACTAAAGATGTTCACATGACTAATATATTTGGAGAGCTGGGGAACTTGGCCTTAAAAGCTCTGACAAGACCATATGGCTAAGGAACAGGGTAGTTGTGCTTTTCATTTACCAGAAATAAATTCCATTCAACTAAGTTTCCAACAAAGGAAATAGTCATGAGAACAATCTTGCTGAAAAGAAGTTGTGTTTTCATATTGTTACTATTTCATGAAGGCCGATCTTCCTTTATTTTCATGGATTTCCTTGTCCAGCATTCCTACTTCAGTGTCAGTTAATTCCTATTTATTCTACTGCCCGAGTTATCTCAGACATCTGCATTTCCCCCCACTCTACGCAGTGTGCCAACACTGATGAAAAGGCAGCACTTGTGTGGAGGAAGGAGCAAAGGAATCTTCTGACATCCGAGACTGCTAATGAGACTAACAAATAGCAAAGTTTATGTAGGCAGTTCAGTGAAGCAGACTTTTCTAAAAACATTTGCTTTGGACCCAACCTTTGCTAAGAGCAGCTAGGAGCAATTGTCACTCAGTGGCTCTTCTTGTAATCCAGTTATTGAAAGGCACTGAGTTTGGGTGAGTTATTTCCACAGTGCAGGGTTCCAAGCCATGCAGGATGCTGCCACACTAGTCTAACTGGCTGTGATGGTTTGACCCTGGCTGGATGCCAGGTGCACAAAGCTGCTGTATCACTTCTCTCCTCAGCTGGACAGAGGAGAAAAAATATAACAAAAAGCTTGTGAGTTGAGATAAGGACAGGGAGAGATCACTCACCAATTACTGTCATGAGCAAAAAAACCTCCACTTGGGGAAATTAATTGAATTTTTTACCAATCAAAATCAGAGCAGGATAATGAGAATTAAAACAAAATCCTAAAAAAAAAAAAATCAACCCTTCCCCCTGCCGCCACTCCTACAGGCGTAACTTTATTCCAGATTCTCTATCTCCTCCCCCACAACTGCTCAGGGAGACAGAGAATGGGGTTATGTTCATCAGATGTTTTTTCTACCAGTGCTTTCTCCTCAGGGAGAGGAATCCTTCACCTGCTCCAGCATGGGGTCCCCCCCAGGGGAGACAGTCCTCCACAAGCTTCTCCAGCATGATTCCTTCCCATGGGCTGCAGCTGTTCACAAACTGCTCCAGCGTGAGTCCCTTTCCATGGGGTGCAGTCCTTCAAGAAGGCATGGGTCTCCTCCACGGGCTGCAGGTGGATCTCTGCACACCCACGGACCTCCACGGGCTGCAGGGAGACAGCCTGTTTCACCACGGTCTTCACCACAGGCTGCTGGGGAAACTCAGCTCCAGCACCTGGAGGGAGCATCTCCTGCCCTCCTTCTGCACTGACCTTGGTGCTGCAGAGCTGTTTCTTTCACATCTTCTCACTCCTCTCTTCTCTGGCTATAATTACTTCTCTGCAGTAACTTTTTTTCCTTCTCAAATATGTTCTCACAGAGGCATTACTACCGTTTCTGATGGGCTCAGCCTTGGCCAGCAGCAGGTCCATCTTGGAGCCAACTGGCATTGGCTCTGTCGGACATGGGGAAGCTTCTGGCAGCTTCTCATAGAAGACACCCGTGTAGCCCTGACCCGCTACCAAAACCTGGCCATGCAAACCCAGCACTCTGGCCCTTTTGGATGATCTCTGAAAAGATCAAGGACAAGCAGCAGGAAAGTATTCTAAAGTCTAAGCTGACTGCCACAAGAGAGCTAAGACATGAAAAATGGGAAAATTTTTGTGGGATTCTAGATAGCGGATCTGTCATTCCTTAAGGTCATTTCACTGGATTGTACATGAGCCTTAATGGCCCTTGTGTTATTTTATTTTGCATGTTAAATCCAATTTTTTTCTGACAATTCCTGGTACTTCTATTTTTACTGGATTGAAAGAAAATCTATATTCTGCACTGCTAAAAACTCTATTAATTTCTGAGAAAGTCTTACTAAACTGATAGACAGTAACAGGTCCTAATAGCTCAACCTCTAATTGTCTTACTGTTTCATGGAGCCTTACTATTTCATAAATATGGAATAGCTGTTGTTTCTAGACTGATTAAAGAATGTTCCATGAGTCTCAGAAAGATGGAGAGATAGGACAACCAGGAATTTCTCTTTAGAAAAATTGTCCCACACTATCAAAAGTTACTTGAGTAATTTCAAAGAAATTCTGCTTCAGAAACAAATACAATTATTCACATTTTCATTCTGAGTTAAATTTTAAAACTTAGGTTTATCTCACTTCACAATGGCAAAATTTTGCAAAGTTGCTATATTTGCCATAACACAGAAGATTAAAATTCTGCCCAGGACCATATAAAATAAACATAAGACAACTTAGTTGAATTCTTGATTTTTTTTTTTTTTTTTTTAAAGCAACAATCTCTGTGGGCTGCTGGTTACAGAAAGTGGGAACAGAGGATAAGACTTAATAAGAAGCAGATTCTTCTCATCTTTTTCATTTGAATAACTCCAGTAGCCAGTAAGTCTTCATTTAGAGAGAGTTTTCAAAGACATCACTACATAAAAAAGATGGGTGGGACTGTAGCATCCAGGCAATATTCTGGATTCACGAAGTACAAATTAAGTTCCATTTGTATCACAGGCTTTACTGTGTGACTACGTGCATGTTATTTGTGCTTCTCAGTACCTAATGCATAACAACCACCACAAGCACTGTGACAAGGAAAATATATTAATGAGGGTAAGAAATTGAGGAAAAAGCCACACAGAAGCTGATGGCTGGGTGGCACATACCTATCACTAATATCTTTGGAAAGCTCCTTTTACAGACTAAATTCATGCTTCAAGAAAAATAATAATGTGTTACCTTAACAAAAGTTACTAAACCTCATTATATACAAGAAATATACTAATTATCTGGATATTATGGATCCACACAAGTTTGAATAACTGGCATAATATAAAAACTAAGTTTGCGACATTTAAATTAGAGAATGATGGAACATAAATTGCCAAAGTCACAAAATTAGTCTCTATTCATCTAAAATGAGATAATATTAGTTTCTACAGAGCTGCTTTTCTGCCCAAATTCATTTTTGTGAACTGACATGGACGGAACTGTGCAGCTCTTCTAATGTGAAACCTGACAAATTCAGCCCTATTTCCTCTTCCTGTTTACCTAATCTCTTGTTCATAGACTCCCTGAGCTCTGAAAAGGTGTAGATTGATTGTGATATCATGTGTCTAAGGGAAAAATACATTCTCAGGTCCCAAACACTGGGTGCCTTTGGGTTCTGTTGTAAAGCCACTTCTCATTTCTACAATTAGTATTCCTGACACCAGAAATATATTACAAAAATACATATAAATTTACAAGAATTTTATTCAAGGTAATGATACAGAAGTATGAAAGGGGGCTTCTGTCACTGAATGCAGATGACAACTGAATATAAATGATCATTTAAAAATATGGTCTCTGGCTAAGTAGTTCTGTGGTTGCTCTAAACCTGAGGAAACTGATCCCTCCTGCAGCTTGTCAGAACAGGAGTGAATACTGACCATTTTGGTTCATTTAAACAGCATAAATGAATAAACATGTGAAGAGAATGGGCTGAGCTGCAGAAAATGCATTATTCATGCAGCTAACAACACTTACTCATGCTTAGTATAAACTGAAACCTGAAGTGCAAATCTAGGACACTGAGAAGATTTTCAGTCATGCTGAGTTATATTTAAATTCAATCTATGCCAGAAATTCTGAGTTCATTTCATGTTTTCACATCAGCACTGAAGCATTTCACACTTTCTTTCACTGGCTACACTTTGGGAAACATAAATTATGAATGTAGCAGTTTTTGCAAATGAATGGTAAAAAATGCTAGGCGGATTTAATTTGAGATGCAGTGGACATGAAATTAAGTGAAATGTACAGCACTGGTGATTAGCTTAATTCCATCTGACAGCTCCTGAAGAAAAATACTTAAATCACAACAAAACTGAAAAATGAGCAAGTTTTCCAAGTGAGGAAAAAAAAGGTTGTATTTGCAATTCTATTTTCTTCAATGAAACATTTTTATAACACCATTTCTGATTATCTTCTGTTAACTCAAATCTGTGAAGACAATAATTTTTAGAACCTGATTTTTTGCAATCCGTGTTTTTCTAATCTTTCAGCAATTCTTATTTTCAAAATATGGAAATCATACTGAACTCCTACATGGAGCCACTGAAAAAGCTAATTGGCCTTTGCAAAGTGGAAAACTCTTTTATGTTTTGCATAATCAGGCATCTGTAACGATACTTTTCCCAAAGATACATAAAAACTTCATCCCTTGTCTTCTCTTGGTCTTAATTACCTAATGGAATATGTCGGGGGGGGAAGCAGGGAGCTGAAGAGAACTTAAAAGGAGAGTTTAATTCAGTGAGAGAATCTGGATCCACAAATTAAGAAAATTCATAGTAACTTCAGCTCGCTAAACCTGCTTCCTTCAGGTAAGATTTCCTCAGGTAAGATTTTCTTATCTGAGTGCTAAGACCATTTGAAGGCTGAGCACTGAAGGCGAGCTACTACAGCCCGTAGTACAGCTCTTGTTTCTACTGACACAACTACCAAATAATTTGTACTGAATGCAAACAGTTCAGCTACTTCCTCTCCTCTCACAAACCTACGAAACAACATGACTATACGAGTAAAAAACCTGAAACAGCTATTCCTTTTCTTACTCTAAATGTATCACAGTTTGCAATTAACCTCACAGGCTTTTGGTTTCTAGTATTTGTGACAGGATATTGTGTGCATAGCACAACCCACCTTAAATGCAGCACAAGGTGCTTTAGCATAACATTGTACCTGGACCACTGTGTGGTTTCTCCATGGTTTCTTTTTTCCACTGAATAAGTAAATTAAGCTTTATGTAATGGCCATTAGGAAAACAAACTTGACAATGAAAAATCCACAGACAGATCCAAAAGGACTATTATCAGACTGGAAATTCTTTTTTCTTTTGAGATTTTTCCAGTCCTTAGAGAGGAAAGCAGCTGCTGCTGAGAAGTTACTTTAATTTACTTCTACACTGGCCTTCAGAGGACTGAACAAGAACTCTGAAAGAGCATGAATAAGACTAGGTCTCCTGAGGCTGGAAAAGATTCAAACCCTACTCCAGAGGACTTTGCACAGTTTGTCTCCCAAGAAGAGTGTTAGGCAAAAGTTCTGTCAGAAAATGTGTTTTAGTTTCAGAACAGTGAAGCAGGCAATAGCCAGATTTAAACACCTTATAATGGATTAGTCACTCACAGTTTGAGCGATGCAACAGGCAACTCCGAATTTTTCTTGTGCAGAGAATGCCTACACAACTGAGACCCCTTTCTGAATCTATTTCAGATCTGAAAGGATGTGGTGAAAATATCATGCCACACCACGTTGCTTTTAAACAACAAATTCAGCCTGGCCAAAGTCTGTTTGTAACAGCAGATAGAATACTAACTGATTCAAGGTTTAAAGCTTCACAGCTTTCTCACCCCCAAAGAGAAGCACATACTGCAGTAATATGATTACAAAACTTCCAGCAGCTAGCACAGCATTCAGACAAGCATATTATTGGCAGCAGCTGCTCAAACAAGTGCTCACCTCACTGTGCTCACCATAGCCCAGCAATTGAAGGAATGAGAAATTATGTCTTTTCTGAATCAGCCTTTTCTGAAAGCACAGTATGCTTCCACAGCAACTACTTGCTGAACAAATAAAGTTGGCAATTTGACAAACTCTTAAAAGGTTATTTAAATCTCTCAAGGGTAATTTCATCCTGAAAAGAAAGACTTTAATAGTCTGGGTATAACCAACTTAGCACACAAACCACTAACCTTCCAAAGTACTAAGCATTTCACCAAGTTATCATCCAACCTAAAACGGGTGAAGATTACAATGGTCAAATGCTAAAATAAGGCTTTTGTGAGAATTAATCTGACATAATTTAATTATGCATATACACCTACATCCACTGTACCTACAGTCTAACAAAACAGAAGAGAACAAAGTCTAACAAAGCAGAGGCTTAGCAGCTTCTCTCAGAAAGCTTTCTCTAAGACTATTTCTCTTCCTGTTGCTTGATTGGGCACTTTTTATATCTTCCTGCCTCAGAAAACATTTCTACTTGGTGGCCAGCTGTTCTAGCATGTAAAGGATTACAATCTAAAGCATCTTATGATTATACAGATTAATTACACAATAAAAATTTAAATTCGTTAAATGAACAGATTAGAACTTCCAGTAATAATATCAAAACTCATTTGATAGAGCACCATCAAAAAAAAAAAAAAAAGAGGGTTACAAAAATGCATCAACTTACCTGAAAGACCATGGATCAAGTTGGTAAGAAAATAGTTGGATTGCCACAGTTTCTAAAACAAATACCTATAAGAAAATATCTGTGCATCATGAATACACAGATTATTGCATGTTGGTAAATTCTGGATACAGCACATTCATTTGCTATTCCATCAGCTAAGTCTAATTTACAACACTTGACTTCTAGTTTGTGCTTTACAGATCCCTGCATAAGAGGGAAAATAATAATAATGGCCAGTCTTCGCAAACGAAGATCCGGGGAAGGTCTTTACACCTTCCAGCCTGTGCGTTTGGATTTTTTAGGTGAGACACAGTGTGCGCAAAACTGAACCCACCCTTTAATCCTAAGGTTCATCTGCCGGGGCCAAGCGAGCTTGGACGGTGGCAGCGAGGTCCTTAGAACGTAGGTGGATTGCCTTACAGGGCTAACGAGCTCCACCTGCCCGGGGCGTGTCCCTGGCTGGGAATTGAACCCTTGGCCTCGGCGGTGAAAGTGCTGCATTCTAACCACTAGGCCACCAGGGGCTCCCAAGAGGGAAAATATAAAATCACCATTTGTACTCTTTGTGGCATAGATTTCTACCACAGACATTTGGTAGAAAAAAACCCACATAAAAACTCTCATATTTTCCTATGTTTCCATATTCGTATTTTGTAAACACAATGAATGTATAGTTATATAATTTCTTATCTTGATTTCTAATTCCACCCATATAAGTATACTGACATACTCCAGTATTATTTCAAATCCTGATCTCAGTTTTGATGCAGCTTCCTTACTAAACTAATTTTAGGGCAGAAAAAGCTGCTTACCAGTTATTTCTCACAAAGGTGATGGGATTTTAAAATACCATTCTTCTTTGAGACCTTCATATAGTGCCAATACAGTTCCAAGGAAGTCATCATAGCTGTTCATCAGTATCATCTGAAGATCTGGACCTTATGTTAGTTGTGAAAATCCAGTATACCCAAACTTATGCCTCTACAAAATCACTATTGTAAAGCAACTGAAAATTATGTTGAGAAAACAACTCAGCAAAAACCAGCCTCTTTCAGAAAAAGCCTTTGGTTCTAATGAATTAATATTATCTGATGATAAGGCATTTGCTGTAGAATTCTATTTGACAGGAAAATTCTGTAACACAGTTTTGCCACTGCGGAGGAAAATCTGGAACACTGAGAATGCAAACAAAAAATCTAATATGCCTTGCAAGATACCATAGGAATCATTTTCTTTCTAATTGCCAGGTGATGATATCCTAGATGCTGGGGGTTTTTTTACATATAGGCACATAAGAATCACTTAGACATTTACATCTAAAATTCACTGTTTACCTAGAAAAAAACCTAGCTGCCAGTGTTGTATGCTGGCCAGATATGCTGAGTGCACCAACATTATCATATACGTCTGCTTCAGCAAATTACTTTATTAAATTCTCCTGGCAACAGTTTACTCTATATGAAAAATGGATGTATTTGATGCACTTCCAGATTGCTAAGTGACAAGTTCTTTGTGATTCTTTAAAATATTTCAAAGTGTTGCAATGGATCTGCAGTATATAAGAAGCTAATGTTGTTTAAATGAACATGTTTCAAAATGGTTTTCTTGTAGTTTCTTTTGATGATTCACTTTCTTCTTCCCAAAATTCCCCTTGTCAGCTGTTATCTCTACTCTGGAATGTCCTGGGGAGATATCCGGAAGTTTTCTTATTGGCTTTGTTAATCCCTTTCTATTGATTGTTAACTCTTGCTTTCTATTGGTGATTCTGCAGACCCCCTGAACTACTAATTGGTAATTTTGTAATCCCCACAAAACCTACATATACCCCTACCCATAACAGTAAAGCTCTCTCTCTCGCTTGTCTCTTGTGATCTCTGTGTGACTCTTTCTGGGCTCCATGGGGACCACATGGTGGGGCACAGGGGGGTTGCTTTCCCCTCCAGGTAATGGGTTAGCTCCCGGGACCTGGAGCCCTCCCGTTCCCAATCAACCGTTGCATCAAAGGACAAAGATACTGTGGGAAAAAAAATAGCAGATTTTTCACTAGGATGTCTTTGTTGAATAAAACACATTACCATAGGTTATTTCAGAGCCTGAGCACATCATTGTTTTCTCAGATGAAGCCATAGGGTTGGCCTTTGTGGCCTGGAGGAAAGGCAACTTATAACAGTTAATGAATCCTCAGCCCACTGGCATTTCTTCACTAAATACTGTGCAAATATTTCCAAAGTCAAATCCCATTGGCTATATTTCACTCAGAGTCTTTTTGGGAGTTCTTGTTGCTCTTTCAGTGTAAGAACAATAAAAAGATCAGTGGAGGTGCACCGATGAAATAATGTAAAAATGCCCATAAGAAATGCCTGTAACTATTGGCAAAGGTAAATTATAACTGGAAATACTAGTTGCAAGTTTTGAGATTTATATTTCATTCACTCAGAATTTGAATGCATGTAAACACAAATCTCCTAACTTCTCTGTAATAAGGAAGCTGCATCATTGCAGTTTTAACAGTCTTTGACAATGTAATTATCTAAGCTGAAACGGAAAGGCCAACTTTGAAAATTGTGTGCAGGTAAATCAGTCAGACCAGAAAGTTTTAGCAGCATAATTTCCAATTAATCATACAATCATAGAATCCTCTAGGTTGGAAAAGACCTCTAAGATCAACAGGTCCAACCATAACCATGTTTACTCTTGCACATTACATGGGCATGCAAAATAACTACAGCCTAATAGTTCAGGATTCTGACTTCTCAAATAATATCCTTTACCATGGTTTCTCCTGCATGAACAGTAGGAGGAAAAGCAGTGAGGAAAGCAACGAAGCAATGTTTCGTATATCTATTATTTATGACTGGGGAAAAAACATAACCAACAAAGACAAATTTACACATGCAAGGCAATGATTGAGTGAAGAGTAGATTGACTATAAAGATGTACAAACTACAAAGATGTACAAACTGCATCACACATACAGAAAATAATTTCAGGAACTCAAAGTGACAGCTTCCTTTTCTGGATTTTTGAAAACAACTTCTAGTAATCAGTCTGACATCTAATCAGTTAAAAAGTTCTCCCACAAATAGAACTGATCTAGCACTTCAAATTTCCACAGGAAACAAAGGCATTTCTAAATCTGACCTCATTTCAATTCATAATAAATCTGAGCACTCTCAGTATTTCCTTTGAAATACAATTAAAAATACTGTGATAAAAGTGATTTTTTTCATGCTTATAATTATCTTTTTCTACTACAGGTACATACTATATATATTATTGGATTCTGTCAACACATAGTATTATTCATATTATCAAGTTGTCATATTACATCATGACATACCAAATAGTCTTGTATTCTATTTTGATATTATTTTCAGTCAAAAGCAAAAGCAATTGCTACATTGTTTATAATGAAAGCACTTATTTTTGAAATTAGGGCTGTCTAGCATTTTAAGAACTGTGGCTTGGTATGAGTTTTGGGACTCCCAGAAATCAAATTTACCATTTCCTGGAGATGGGCAGACGCAGCAGTAGTTTGCAGAACTAGATGTTCAGCATAACCGTATGAAAACTTTACAGACCTGAGACAAATTCATCCTTAAGCTCATACAGTTCACAGGCCAGCAGTTCAGTAACTTTGCTATAGATTAGACTCTTTTATTCATGCTGCAATGAGACAGTGTGGTACTTCAATGCAAAATGTATTGTTTCCCTTTCAGTGCCTAGTAGCATTATGAAGGAAACAAGCTTTTGATCTTTCTGAATATTCCCTAGACACATTTGCTTTGAATATCCTAGTCTTCATAAAAATATGTTACTTTGTCAGATGTTCTTTATCAATCAGTCCTTGCTCCCACAAATAAAGGAGAGATTTACCACAGCTGAAATATATAGATAATAGATAAACAGAGGTGTACACAGACGTAATTTATGTTATCAAATGATGCAAACTCTCAGCTCCTCCCGAGATTCATACTGCACACATCTGAGTTCTGCTTAGGCTTTCATTTTGAACAAACTAGTTCCCTTAGAACTGTTAAGGAAATTTTCCTGTCTGATCATCCAGGAGCCACTCTGGCAGTCACACTCACACTACCTGAAGCTGGGACCAAGGCCCCTACGCAGCTACACACTCCACACCCACACAGTCAGACCAGGTTTCCTACCAGCTTGGCCTCAGCTTTCCCACAGCAGAGTCTCAGACCTCTGGATCCTTTAGGTAATTTAATCAGAGTGCAACAACAGAATAACAGCTCGACCTCGTGCCTCTGAGGAGGGGCCCTGAACAAAAGAAACCTCTGCCTCCCAGAGCTCAACCTGCAGCTCACACTGCAGCTGCACACTGAGCTACTTGCACCAAATGTATTCCTCAACAAAACAAAGCTTAGCTGCGGCGCAGAGGTAATTTTTTCCATGGACTTCCACCTAAATGTACTAGGGACAAGATGGCACTGGGGCTGGCTCTTTCCTCCTTGCATAGTCCCCCAATACTATTTCAACAGACTAATTCTCAGCAGAACAGTACTTTCAAATATGTTTCTAATACCCTCACTGTGGTGGGTTGACCGTGTCTGAACGTCAGGTGCCCACCAAAGCCACGCTGTCACTCCCCTCCTCTGCTAAAACAAAAAGCTCATGGGCTGAGACAAGGTCAGGTAGAGATCACTCAGTAATTACTGCGACCAGACTTGACTTGAGGAAATTAGTTTAATTTATTACCAATCAAATCAGAGCAATGTGATAATGAGAAATAAAACCAAGTCTTAATCCTCCACCCCTCCCTTCTTCCTGGGCTCAGCTTCCCTGCTGAATTCTCGACTCTAACCTCCCAGCAGTGTAAGGGGATGGGGAATGGGGGCTATGATCAGTTTATCACACATTTCTCTCCTGCTCCTTCCTCCTTAGGGGGAGAACTCTTCACACACACACACACACCCTTCTCCAGCATGGGGTCCCTCCCATGGCAGTTTTCCATGAATATTCCAACATTAGTCCTTCCCACGGGCTGCAGGCGAATCTCTTCCTAGTGCCTGAGGCAGAGACCCTGGTATCTGCAGGGCTGTTTCTCTCATATTCTCACTCCTCTCTTCTCTGGGTGCAGTTACACGTTCTTTTTCACCTGTTCTAAAAAAAGTGTTATCCCAGAAGCACTACCACTTTTGCGGATGGGCTTGGCCTTGGACAGAAGCAGGTCCATCTTGGAGCCAGCTGGCATTGGCTCTATCAGGCATGGGGGAAGCTTCTTGGAGCTTCTGACAAAAACTACCCCTGCAGGGCCCCTTCCACACAAAACCAATATACTCATTTGTCATGCTCCACGCATGCAGTACATAACCCTGTTAACATCCTATAAAAATGCCACAACCCTTACATGACTGCAGGCATTTTCACCAGAAAAAGTACAAGTAAAAACTTATGTCCAAAATGGGACCAGATGCAGCCAGTGAGAGACAGGATGAATATTCTTCTAAATGGATGTAGATAGTCCTGTCTAATGGAAACCACCATTACCAGCCTACTCCACTACTTGAAGGTTCTTCCAGAGATATTAACCTTCATTCATCTGTCTCATGTTATCTATTTGTCCTAGTTACAGAGGCCAGGACCAGTTTATTACTATGTGGATATAACTGAAACTGTGTATTCTACATCCTCTATGTTATTTCTGATGGAGTGTTAATAATGGAACATTTGCAGCATCTGCCCAGGGCACACCTAATGACTCAGCTGTGATAACTCCCCTCCAGGGAGGAATCAGCACCTTCACAACCAGCCTGAGCTGCTAATGGGCCATACTGGACTG
>JAWMRA010000130.1:44863199-45106999 GCA_035584735.1 Pseudotriccus pelzelni
AAAGCCATCTTGAAGCATTCACTTAAACAAACCTTAAAACTTCTGTTTTTCTTATATACTGCAGATACACTGCAACATGGTACTATTATGTGATATTTAAGGATACACAGAAAATCCTCACCTCAGCCTTTCCTACCACACTCACCACAAATCCAGTGATGATGAGCCCTACATCAAGTTGGGACTAGATTTTGAAACCTCCATAAGAGGTTTTTCCATACTCATCCAGTGGTTTAGAGCCACATTTTCTAGCATTTGCACATCATAAGATAGGGATGGAAGGATATGGAAGAAGTACAAGAGAGAGGAAAATAATTAATTGGTAAGCCTCCTTTTCATCATGGGGCAATTTCAAGGACTGAGTATCAAGCAAAGATATATTGCATTTCTTTGCCAAGTTTGGTGATGACAGCTTGTTAAAGCTACTTGAAAACCCTCCTTCAAAACAGTTTTAATACATGTACTTTTTAAGAGGAAGAGCACCTTTTCATAAGATCTAACATACCTTAAATTTCTACTGCTTTGTATTTGTAGCATATAGGACCATCATACACAAGAAATATTCTTATTCCCACAAATAGCACTTCTGTCTTCTCTTCATAACAGGCTTTCCTTCTCAGAGTCTCTGAAAAATTTCATGGATGCCAATCCCCTTTTTCAGGGCACAGACACTAAACAAAGGAGAGCCCAGTCTCTTTATTTTGACTTCCATCCAAATAAATGTCTGTAAATGTTGGTGGTATGATAATCAAAAACCAGAAAGTCCTTCTTTCCCGTACCACATGAGAGCATCACAGAAGTCTCTGCATCATAAACTTGCAAACTTATTTTGATTTTTTTGCTAGTAATACTTTAAATGGAATATTTAATATAATTTAATGTATTTTAACAAATATTGTTGTTATAGCTACACCATGCAGAATATCTGTTAATCTGTGGTAAATAGATGAACATAACTGACAATATGAGAGGACATGGAACCATCCAAAAAGGTTTCACAGCCCAGAAGAGTTTCTGTTGCTCTTGAGTGGTCTTCACAATGCTTGGCAGAATACAGGCTCATAAAATCCCTCTGACCTCTTCCTTATGACAACTATTATAAAAGATGAATGGCTTGGGATCCATCTTGTTTGCAATATATTGTGCAGTAGTATCAGATAGACTAATAAGTGACTTAAAGTCACTTAAAAAGTGACCATGTTTCACTTTTGCACCGTAGGAGAACATTTAACTTTTCAATACTATTGGACCTAAATGACTGCATAATGGGGGATCACTTCTATCAGGCTCTTCCATTGCTAATACATAAAACTTCAGATTCTGACGACACTTTCGGACTAACAGTCTGCAGAAAACTGAATCTGTCTGAAATAACTCCCATGTCTATCAGCATAACTGAATCCCTGGTCATCCAAGAGTTTTTCTCCTCAGCATATTGCAGGTCAAGTCCCCTCCCCTATGCTTACATACACCAGTCTTGTTCTCATCTGAGGAATGTATCCACCCTGAGTCATGGGACAGGGGATGGACCACAACAATAAAGCAAAATCCAGGAGTGCTGTTAGGGTTATCACCATTTTCAGTCACTATCTCATTCTGTGGAAAATAAAATATCCTGCATTTGGAGAGAGAATGGAAGCTGCCAGAGATCTGCTTGTTTTGACCAAGTCATGACCTGAAGGAGACCCTACAAAAATCACAGAACCATAGAAAGGCTTGAGTTGGAAAGGACCTCAAAGATCATCTAGTTCCAACCCCTCCACCAGGGGCAGGGATGTCACCCACTAGACCAGGTTGCTCAGGGGCCCATCCAAGCTGGGCTTGAACACCCCCAGGGATGGGACAGGACATCCACAACTTCTCCAGGCAACCTGTTCCAATGCCTCACCACCCTCACAGTAAAAGTTTTTATCCTAAAATCTAATCTAAATATCTCATCTTATAGTTTAAAACCATTCTCCCTTGTCCTGTCACTATCCGCCCATGTACAAAGTCACTCTCCCTCTTTTTCCTAAGTCCCCTTCAAGTACTAGAAGGGTGAAATGAGGTCTCCCAGGAGCCCTCCCTTCTCCAAGGTGCCATTCTTTTCTGTCTCAGAGACTTCGTGTGCTTGGGGAGAATCAATACATTCAGTTTCTTTAATATATGTTTCTGGGATTATAAGGGAGCAAAGAGGCTCAGAGGAGCAGGCAAACCATAAAATATTTCATTCTTACCAAGTAACAGTCAGAACTAGGTGTCCAGCCTGAGAATATTCATAAGGTGCAGTTCCTTCAGAGAGCTACATGGGGTATCTTGAAATCAGTCATATAAATTGCTTGTGTGGAATACATTATCCAACAAACAGAGGAGATTCACTGGCACAGGACAAAGCTTTTGGCAGAATACAAGTGTACCTAGTCATGCTACAACAGGAACCTACATCTTTTCTTTGATCCGGCCAATTTTTTAATAATACAACCTAATTTTTGAGCTATTCTCTTGAAATTGAAAAGGAGCTAAAACCATAGGTCAAGTGAAAACATGCCCCTGATTTCCTACATAAAGCTTTTCAATTGCAATTTGGTGTGATTTTTCAAATTTGAATTATTAATAAAGTAAAAAGACCACCAAAAGTCTTCAGGAAAATTATTTTCTCTTCTTCATGTAGCATGGATTTGCTTAAACTCTGGAAGCAGAATTAAGCTTTCAGTTAATATTTACTCTCAAACTGGTTCTTAAACTAAAAACTTTATATTTGCTATGCTTAAATGTAAAGTAAACAGGTAACATTTTAAACACGTAACAGCTATGAGATTAGCAAGCAAGAAGATGTACATTTGGATGCAAAATATTTATAAAACATCTCAACATCTAAAAAGAAGATTATGAAGTTTTAAGAACAGCTTCTAGTAAATAAAGCAGACAATGAAGTAGATGTTACCAGCAACTGTACAAAGCATTCAAGTTTTCTTTAGTACTGAAGATTTGATACTTTGGAGCAAGAATTTCCAAAGTTTTATTAATGGCAAGACTCTTTACAGATGGGAAGTCAGGCAAGGGGCCGTAATAACAAAATTTAAAGTGAAGCGTCACCATTGTTCTGGTTAACTCCAGAAGAGGCACTGCTGCAGTTTTTGATGTCATAAAGACCAGTAAGAAAGGCTGGAGAAGCAGCTGAAGCCTGGAAGGTATATGTCCCATCTCAGAATGACATTTCTTGACAGACACAGTGCTTCTGCCTCTACCATTCACAGCCCCTACCCTTGGAGGAACCAGACAATAACAAAGGCCCAGCACTGCCTTGGTTCTCTCCTGACAATTACCACAGTTAAAGAAACACTTGAAGAAATTCTGTTTCAAGAGCCCCTCCTCAGTAGGTCCACTAAAAATATTATCATAAGATTATTATATTTTTTCATTTAAAAACCCTAAAAGGTCATCTTCTATGCCATAAAAGAGGCTAATTTTTCAACGACCCTGAATTAACATTGACATGATATCTCCAAATGTACTTTCTAAAGAGAGAATTCCCTCTTTTACTAGATTTATAAGTGTTGTTAAATGTACACTTTCCTATTAAAAACTGATAACCATAACTAAAGCCTACTTTCCTCCTTTAAAAACGTTTAAAAGAAATTATGTAGAATGTTACAGTAATATCTATACAAAAAGTTGGTTTGAGAGTTTGACAGCAACTGTATATTTCGAAAACCAAACATTTTTATACATTAGGTGACTGTGATCTCTTCTTGTCTATATTAAGATTTATCTGTTTCCTCAATAACCAGAAAGAACTGAAGGAAGAACAAATGGTACAATTAATGTACAAGCTGTCCATATAGCTTGAGTTTATATCTTTCTTTGTCTTTTCTCCCCTCTCACTTTATTCCCTGATTCTATTAGCAAGTCAACTTTTGCACTTGTTGGTGTGTGGAAAAGATTATATGCATAAACCAATTAGAGGATTGGAAGCGCATTCCTCCTATAAGCTAGAAAACTAGTTTACTCGTGGTGAATGAGCTAATTGAGTACTAACAAGCTGGCAAGCTTTTTATATACCACCACAGACAACTAGAATAGTCAGGAAGAGAATCTAATCTATTACATAAGCATTACACAAGGACATTAACTGGCTCTTTCCTGCAGCAACGCCAAATTTAATTCAGATATGCTCTGGGTTTCATTATATCACATCCTGTGTTAGCAGTTAATATGGACGACATAACTGACACAGGTTATGTGTAAGAGCTTATGGCAAAGAAAGCATGTTTCTGAAGAAGCTGTCAAGGTACTACAAGCTGACATTGTAGTTCCACTGCACTTTTCTCGAGGTCAGAAAATTACTATGAATACTGGACTTTCTCCATTAAATCCTTATCAGAGTAAGTGTTTACCTGATCATCTCAAAAAGCAACAAATTCTATTCTAGAAATTGATGAGCCTCAAAAGATTGAAAGATCTAGTTTAGAATGGAGCTTATTGTCAGAGATCAGCTGATGTACCAAGCCCACACTTAGCTCCTGCCCGAAGTGAATCCTTCTGTCAAACGTCACTAATATATTAACAAGTAGCTCTTGTACAAATGTTCCCCCTTAACCTCTGCTAAATCCTGCTTATCCCTGGAACATGTCCCTGATGACAAGGTTGAGCAGCTAGACAAATTATGCCTCTGTTTTTTCATTTAACTGGAAAGGTTTTCAAAGAAATAATTAAACAATAAGGCAAACTGCATTAGGTGGGCATGTTTTTCTGAAATCTATGGGATAAAATCCTAAGTCTGTCAATGCCAAAGGCAGGGTTCCCTTGACAAAAAATAGTAGCAGTGGCCATGGCAGATCAACAGATTCAAAGGCAGATTAAAAGGAGAGAGCAGAAGAAGCTCATTTGTATTTTCCATCATCTACCTTTGGCTTTGCAAGGTCCTAGTTCCTTAGGAGATCCACATAAATTGTGTACTCATATTTTTAAGTGAAACAAACGAAAAAAAAACAGGATGGGAGAGGGAATGGTAATTGGGCTCTGCATTTGCCTTGCTTCCTTTCTGTCATATACATTTTTAATCCAAGTTTTTTACCAATCGGGCTTCTACAGAAAAATTAAAGACATTAATTGTGAAGAACACACTGCCCAGAGTGAACATCAGAAAGCATTAAAGGGGGAAAAATGCTCTTGTATTCATCCTAACTTCAATAAATTGAGCCTCTAATCTTTGTTTGTGTTAGAAATCAGATCAGATAAGGATCTAAGATTCACAAGACTTTCTAGCAAAATAAAATGGGAGAAAAAACAAGCAAAACAGAGCTCTAATTTAACTGCAATAGCCCTAGGACTTAAACAGCAATAGAAGTACAGCAAGCCTAAAAACACAGAAAGATCAAAGAAAAAGTGCTATAATGAGTCAAGGATGCAACAAGCAGTGAGCATAGGCATGTTGTCAAGGCCAGACTCAGCAATAAAAATCAGTCCAATTCCTTAAAGAGTGACACCACTTTGGCCAACAGAACAGCAGCAACAACAGAAATGGCCACATGTTAGCTCTCCTCTCCTTTGAATGATTATCCTGCTGAATAAGCATATGTGATCTGAGGGATTACATCTGGTTTAGATCAACAACAAGAGACAAAGAAATCCCCTGGTGTATCTAATGGGCTGTGCCTGAGAGGACATCTATCCCAGAAGTCTTACAGCTGCTTACATAAAAATATTCAATAAAAATAAGTTCCATGGTGTTATTTTTCAGAATGCACAATCTCACTCACGCAGCAAAACAAAGGTGAATCAGCAAATAATTTCAGAAGAGGCCTGCACAATCTAATCCTACACTGAATATGGGAGATGAAGTATTAAGAAAAACAAGACAGCATATGGGGTTGAGAGATATGCAAATATTAGAAAAATCACAATCTTATACATCAGAGGCAGGACTACGGTTTTCCAAGTCCCTATATAAAGAAAGATACACCATCTTCTGAGGATGCCCAGATACAAGAAAAAAATATTGCAGAATATCTAGAAACAGTATCCTCCTAAACCAGTACGAACAAAACAATCCAGAAAGGAGACTGTAACATCTAACAAAGAAAAGAAATAAAAGAAAAACAAAAAGCCCAACTCCAACAAACAGTGACAGCTAATGGTTTTGACCAGCAAATGACACACACTGTACCAGAAATGCCTTCAAAAAACAGGGTACACCACAGTCTGCTTATGTAAGCATCCCACTGAAGCTACTTTTCAGGAACAAGTCTTAAAAAGTACATTGCATTTTCCTTCAGCCATGAGGGGTAATCAGCAAGAACTATGTCTCTTGGGAAAATACAAACTAGATGCCAAAGCAAAATTGACTGTAGAACTGTGAGATCAGAATCTTTCCACAGGAAAATAAAAGCAGCAAGACAACGCAGAAAATAAAACTGTCAACAGTATCCATCAAGTTCAAAATTAAAATCTGGGTGTTCTAGAGTTAAAACATTATTTCCCAAGAGATCTATATATACTGTACTTTACCTGAATGTCGAACAACCAAAATGCTAAGCACTATTACAAGGAGAGAATCATTGGACATAACTCTTAAACCAGGAGGATATTTCCAAAATTACTCTTAGGTCTGCGGACAACAGAAGAAGAACTAAAGCAACATCATTTGTCCTGGCATCACAAAACAATGATTCTCTCTTTTCTTCCTTTTTCTTTCTTCTACCACAAGAATGAAAACAGAAACCAGCTGCATGAAACAGATACACTGAGTTTCTTAACAGGTAAATTAAATTAGGGATATGCAAGCATGGAAGTTGCCACAACAGCAAATTCTAAGATTCGGGATGGTATTGAATTAAAGATAACTAGGCTTTCAGAAACATCATGCAATGCCTGCACATTATGCCAGGTCTGAACTTACTAAAAAAAAAAATCCCCCAGTGCAATTGCAGAATTTCACCTGATTCCTTATACTACAAACATCGTGTATTTTGTAGTGGGAGAGCAAGTAGCAGCATATTCCTTTAACAGCATTCTTCAAAACAGAGCAGCACTGAACACAAAGAGAAAAAGCAGTTAAACCAGACTAGCACATTTCCTGGTAGGCACTGAATTTCATATAGGGACTGACCTTAAACTACAGTCACTCTTTCATATTCAAAATCCTAGGTTATCTCATAACATGAGATAAACCATATTCATAACAGATAAGCTTTCATCTCTCAGTTGTTTATTGTATCAAACAACCTCATTATGGCTGATAAACTCTCCACTTCTGCGTCTGGAGTCACTTTGCAAGAGATGGAATAGAATAGAATAGAATTGTTCATGGATCGTGATAAATGTATTATTCTTGTACTACAGGAAAACGCTTACCAAAAAAACCCAAAATTAAAAAGAAAGAGCAGATGGAATACTGAGCTAAGTCATTAACTACTGCAGAAAAGGCAGGACAAAGAAAATGATCAGAACAGGATGAAGAAATTTCAGAACCAGTTCTGAAAATACATAGGCCAGTTCCCTGACCAAATTCCAAAATGCAAGGAGGGATCTAAAAGATAAATAAAGTAAGAAAGAATTTGGAAGTTTGATGCATTTGCTCTCACAAGAGCAAGTGTAATTGAATTCTTAGTAGCATTTTCACAAACAGGCCATGGTAATAAGTATGAAATTATTTTCTCTCTATCTGGCCAGTGCAGCTAAATTTCATAATTTTGTTTTTTAATTGCTGCAGTAATCAGGCTGTTCAACACTATTAACAATGTGGTGCTGACAATGCTTTTCTTTTTTTGACCTTCAATCACAAGAGCAATAAGCTTCTGTCAGTCATCTTCAAATTTTCTCTTAGACCTTTGATTTTACATACACCATATACAAACACATAACTTCTCTGAATATATCCAGTATATTCTAAACAAAACAGGATTATTTATAAAGCATCATAATTTTGCCCACCTATCCTTTCACCTAGATTTTTGTCTGACTTCCTCATATCTAAAAAAGAGAAGGAATACTGATGTTTGAGGGAAAGACTAAAGGAAAAAAACAAACAAGTGACTGAGCAGCAGGAATGATTTTGTCTTCCTTGATTAGCAAGCAAAGGAAAATTAGCTATCACAATACACATTGTTTTGAGGCATCTTCAGACAGATTTCCAATTTCTTTCCCTCTCTGTCATTATTAGTTTGGCGAGCAGTATCTCACCTGCTCACGCAAGATCCTCCAGATCCACTGCTGGTAAGGCAATATCCAACTGAATGGAATAGGGGAACTGGCCTCACATATTCCTGTTGGTTTAGCCACAATCTTAAAAACCCAAAATAGAAGTAAATAATTTTGAAGGAAAAATTTTAAGCAATATAGCCAAACCTTTGTAAGGCCACTGGTTTTGTGTCAGTCTTCCGGGTTTCATTATGCTTTAATTAAAAAAATAAATATTGGCATTAACTGGGTATGTTAGACATTTTTTTAAATCAATTGCAATGTAGAATTGCTCAAACAGGAGAAGACTTTACGAAAACAGAAAACAGACACTCTTGCATTTATTGCAAACACAATGTTTTGTCCACACATCCCAAACAAACTCTGCCCTTAGTCACCAAAGCCTCACTGTCTGTAATGCTCTACAGGAATTCTACTCCCTCCTCTTCCATGCCTCCTCCCATTCCCTGTCTGCAAGGCAAATTTTCAATTTAATCTCCGTAAGATAACTGAGAGACACTTTAGAAAATCCAGGATTTCATAATTTAGGTGTCTCTAAAATAAAATTAATAATAGAACAGCTTTCCTATCTATTATCTGAGCTCTGCAAATGTAGGCAAACAATACAGCAGTAATTTATATCCATGGAAAGATGGAGAAAATAATCCTGGAAACCATTTCCAAGCACATGAAGGGAAATAGGGTGATTGACAGCAGTCAGCATGGGTTTGTAAAGGGGAAATCATGCATTACCAATCCGATAACCTTCTAAAAGGAGGTGACTAGCCTGTTGGATGCGGGGAAAGAGCAGCTAAAGCTGTTTACCTCAACTTTAGTAAGGCTGACCCTATAACATCCTCATAGACAAGCCAACAAGTTAAAGGCTAGATAATTACATAGTGAGAGATTGAAAATTGACTGAATGGCCAGGCTTGGAGGGTGGTGATCAGCAGCACAAAGTCCAATTGGAGGCAAGTCACAAGTGGTGTAATCCAGGGATCATTACTGGGGCTAATACTGTTTAACAGCTTCACTAATGATCTGAATGATGTGACGGAGAGCAGCTCAGCAAGTTCACAGATGAAAAACTGGGAGCAGTGGCTGAAACACCACGTGGTTGTGCTACCACTCAGCGGGACCTTGACAAGTTGGAGAATTGGTTCAAGAGGAACCTCATGTATGTTAATAAGGGGAAATGCAAAGTCCTGAAGACTGTGGAGAAGAATAAACTCAGGCATCATATACACTGGGGGTAAACCTCCTAGAAAGCAGGTCTGCAGAGGAGGCCCTTGGGGTCCCAGTGGACAACAAGCTGACCATGAACCAGCCGTGCACCTTCAGAGAAACAAAGGCCAACACCATCCTGGACTATGAAGAGCAAAGCCCACAGGTCAAAGGAAGTGATCCTTCCCCTCTATTCAGCACTGGTGTGGCCATAGTTTAGAGCACTGCCTGAGCAGGTCTGGGCTCCCAAGTACAAGAGAGACATGGACTTAATGGAATGAGTCCAGCACAAAGATGATTAAGGGACTGGAGCATCTCTTGTATGAGGAGAGGTTGAAACTCCACAGTCTGGAGAAGATAACGCTCAGGCTTATCAACAGACATAATGGGTTTTGGGGGTATAGTTCAGTGGCAGAGCATCATCCATACTCATCATGAGGGAAGTTGCACTAGAAGAACTTTAAAGGTTCTTTCCAACCCAAACTGTTTCATAATTCTATATAGGCTTGATGCAAGGGAACAAGGATGAGAGAGCCAGACTTTCCAGTATTGGCTAGCAATGGGTCAAGTTGCAATGGGCACAAAATAAAACACAGGAGAGTCCATCTGAATACAAGATGACAGTTTTTTACTGTGTCAGTGGTCAAATACTGGCACAGATTGCCCAGAGAGGCTCTGAAATATCCGCCTGTGGAGATATTAAAATTCTAATGACCATGGTTCTGGACAACTAGTTCTAGCTTACACTGCTTGAGCATGGGGGTTACTCTAAATGATCTCAAGAGTTCTCTCTCAAACTACATGATTCTGTGATTCTCTTGACATACATTAAGAGTAGAAAGAGTTTTTCCCAAGTGCAAGACAATGGTCCCTAACACCAGGGGATCAGTTGCCAGAATAGACTTTCCAACCTACCTATCTGACACAGAGACATGAATGAATGAGTGAAGCTGATGAGTCAAGGATATCCTAAAAGCAGAAAAGGGTATTTTCAGATAAACCCCTGGGTTATTGTCCCTGCTTATACTAAAAGGAGATTGGTAAGGACATGCTTTGAAAAGTTCTATTACTGAGTGGATAATTATGTAAGTTGTAATCTGTACCACTGCAATTTTAATAGGGAACACACTGTCAACACCATCTTTATAGGGAGCAGACTACAATCCCCAGGCAAGATAAAATCTGCTTTTTTCACCAAGTTTCTGCAGGCTTTGTGGAGCAAGCTGACTTGGAAACTGCTGCCCAGTGCCTAGAGGAAGATAATTCTTACAGCTTGTTTCACAGGTCTGGTTGAAAGTCAGCTGAAACTTGGGAGGAGCTAGAAGCGGATGATTTGCTGATTAGTGTTATCTTGTCTCTGCTTTATGCTTATGCCTTGTCAGCACGGTGGCAGGATTTAAAATCATACCCAACTTATTTTCCAAGACCTTGAGAACTATGACTTTGATACTGTGAATTTTGGCATGACTGAAAAAAAAAAACAACAGGAAAATGCTTGATATTTCAATTCCAAAATGTTATCTCTGCATAATCTAGAGTATGAATTTATAAAAGGCCAGCTGTTACATGTTATGCAACTCTAATCCAATATTTAATTGAATTTAAGAAATTTTGCACTCAGTAAGGGGATATAAACTGCCATACAGACAGGCTTTACAGCAGAACAGCCCATACCCTACATTATCACTTATAATTTAATTAAACAAATAACTGCTGCCAGAATATTGCAATACTTGACAGATCATTCATCATCTGCTATTTTATCAGCAATGATATAAAACTTAGCCAACCATCACTGCTTGTGGATATTTAGGAGGAGGTTAATTTCAACCAATCAAAAAGGATTTCATAATTAAAATATTTAAAGATGTGCAGGAATCCTAACACTTCAAAAATTCTAAAATTACATGCATGGGAAAGGTAAGAGATAGTACATACAAGTGATGAGATATTCTCTTTATACATAAAAATAGAGCTGAAAAGCTGAAGATTTATGTAAATGGATTAGGAAAGCTGTAGATTTCTCTCCCATCTGCTTTGTTTGCAGGTTTTACAGTGCCTTGATGTTACAGTAATAAACCAGGATGACTGTGTTTAGCCTACTTACCTTCTCTTGCAAGGACAAATTCACATTAACCATCTCTACACAAGGACGAACAGCACAAAAGACCACTGCAGCAAAGTATCAACATAAAGGTTGGATGATTTAATATCAACTGTGTTGTCTGGCAGGAACTTGCAGTATCTGGAGCTGCACTTTCTAGTTTTGGCATGGCAGAGAATATGCTTCCCCGTTCTCAAAAACTCATGTAACTTTATTACGAAATACCAATATCAGAACAATTTGCCAACAACAGTTTTAAAACCACAGTATTTACAAAGTTATTTACATGAATTCCACTTCAATTTCAAATTCACAGTGTACAAGAAGGCTTCTTATATTGTCTGCTTTTAAGGCAACAAAATAATTTTAGGTTGTGATAGTTCTCTACATACACAACATGTCCTAGAAGAGACAGTATGAAACTTAACATATGCTCCGAGCTCTGCAAAATGCTACTCTCTGCTCTGTAATATGCTACCTACTACTAAGAAACAGGCTTTAAAATACCTGGTGACAGAGATTGGGTGACAAGAAACACAGAATGAGAGACAGAATTTCTTCATATTACTTTCACTAGAAAATATGCAAAGACATCAACAAAGTAATATTGATTGCAGTATCACTAATTCACTAATATCACAATACATCACAATATTTCTAATAGGTTGCTCAGAGAAGTTGTGGATGCCCCATCCCTGGAAGTGTTCGAGGCCAGGTTGGACGGGGCTTTGAGCAATCTGCTTTAGTGGGGAGTGTCCCTGCAAACGGCATGGGGATTGGAAATAGGTGATATCTAAGGTCCCTTCAAACTCAAACCCTTCATGATTCTGTAATTGTAATTCCCCCATGGTTTTTATTCCCAAGTTCATTCATATTTTACCAACCCATCCCAAAGGAGATGGTAGTGAAAAAAAAAACATGAAGAGGAAATCAACAGCTCCTAAGCCCACATGGCAGGGTGGTAGGGGGGCACAGAGGCGCAAGCCAAGCAGTGGCAGCTCAATTTTAAAATATTCTATTTGGAAATACAATGTAATTATTTCTTTACAGTTATATTTGCTTTCAAACTAATTTCTTTACTGAATCATGAAAAAATTTTGCTCAATGAGGAGTATCACAATCCTAAAACCTCTTGCCTTCCACACATAGCTAAGACAGTGTCATTGAGTAATTCTTCACCATATGTAACTGCCACTACACCTACTGCTATATTTGCAATGTGCAAAGGAATGTTTATCACTTGAATAGAAACAATTCAGCAGAGCTAGGCACCACTGAGAAGATAAGACATTTAATTAAAAGCAATGTTCTGGATAAAACATAAATTCACCTGCCGGTTGCTGCACCACCAACCAAAAGGCATGTCTACCATGCATGGAAGTGACAGGAGCTGAGAGCATTACAGCCCATAGATCTCTCTATGAATACTAAAGGCTATTTTTGGCAGGGTCAATTAAACTTCATGAGCATCTTTGCTGACAGAGCGGGAGCACTTCAGATCATGAGCTGTTTTATTTCAAGATAATTTAGCTACCACATAGTACATTGCCTTCTTGCGTAAGTTATAAAGCAGATAATAATAAGTCATACACCCTCAGACTATGCATAGCACTTAGTGCAAATTCCAGCAGTTAGTTACTATAGGTACCAACAGAAAACCATTTCCACATCTGAAGAATGCTCAAGTGACAGCCCACAGGAATAACCTGTTTGGCTCACCTAAAAGAGGTACTGTAGTGCCGTGCTTAAAATGGTGAAAATCACACTCAGCATTAGCATAGGCTAATCCAGCATAAACATATCCTCATAGCAGACTCACTGCATTCCGCTCCTTCAGAGTGTCTGATGGATGTTCGTGTCGCATGAACACTAATAACTTATCACAGCTATACACATACCCAGCATTCCTTCCCTTTCCTCTCTTGGTGACTGATTCACACTAAGGTAAACTACTGGAACTAAATGTTACATGATGACTTATCACTACCTTGGGTTATCGCTTTGCAAAAGGTGTCTACATCCTTGGCCACTATACAATGGAGTGCTAGAACAGTGCCATCGGGACTTCTGTTACAGTACTGTACACAATGTGGTTTTTACATTTCACAAGTATTATCACAAAATACAAAGCTAATTTTACAGCTCTTTATCATCTCTTGTAGTTTTGTACTCTGTTTCCCTATGCTATTCTTCTAATGAAGGAAGTGTGCATCTTAGAAACTTTCCCAAGAAAGTTCTCTTAGAAAGACTCCAAACTAATTTACAGTGTGTAGAAACTATGCTGAATGTTTCTTATGTGCAGGCAAAACAGTCTATATAATAAATAATAATAGAATATAATAAATATAATAACTATATTTAAATAATGTGACAACTGCTTAATTTTGCAAGCATCAATACAGGCCAACCTTGACTGGAAGGCAAAGACATTCTAGGTTTGTAATATTTACCTGAGTGTGAGCTTAGTCAGTAGACCCAGATTTGAACAAATTTCACTGCTGAGAAGTCAGCAGGTACCACATTTAAACAGGGCATGTAAATTAAAGCTATTATTATTCTTTACTAACAGTTAAATTTCCAAGTGACCTCAGTATTTTACTGTAAAAGACAGGAATAATGAATTATCTCAGGCTGAAATGTAAAATAAATGGGATCATATCAGAGTATATTATAATTCAGAATTCCTAAACTACACTGTAACTCCTGACTTTTCAATCATCCTTTCCTATTTACAATTTTATAAAGCCTCTTTAGAAATACTTTTTTGATTGTGTTTATTCTGCCTGTTGAAGAAACTGTCCAGTCACTAACAGCTCGGTTTGTTGAGGTAACACTGACAACATGACATTTGACATTAGACAAAAATAGTAAATTTGATGTTAGAAAGTTTTGCCAGGTAAAATATATCAGTGCTATACTACTGAGATAATCTGTAAATAGTTCTTAAAACTGATATTAAAAAGTTATGGCAGTGCTATGCCTGCCACAGTGTTCTAAGTGTCTTCTGTAATAAGCAAGGCAATTCATAGTTTAATTTAATAGTGTAGCATGCCCCGAGGAGAGAAAAAATATTTTCAACAAAGAGAAAACATCTGCAAAGACACTTATTTATAGAGACGTGATAAACAGACTCATGTGCTCATTAAGTTTTAAAAAAATAACATTCTTTTCTGATGAATTAACACAGCTACCATGTATCATAACTTAATAAATCTGAGTTTCAAGATTTCCCATTTCAAGATTTCTCATGTGTTTCTTTGGCTTTGCTTTCCTTTTATGTTTCAGCCTTCTCAGTACTGTAACGCAATCCACTATTCTGGTTTGAAAAGCAGTTGGACATGTTTTTCATTTCCACCACAAGCAAACTGAGCTTTGTTAACAAGTGGCCTTTCTTCGGTATAGCAGAACTTTTAAATCAAAGATTGCAAAACTTATCATGAGGAGAACCTACACAGTCAGAGAACTGAAAACCAACAAAACTACTATTTTTTATTTTATTTTCTTATGCAAGTATCATGGCTGAGATCCAGTTCTCCTACTCTGAAAGCTATTCTGAGTCAACAACACAGTAGACATTTTGGAGAAGTTAGAACAAAGTAAAACTACGAATTCTTATTACTGCATCTTATACCTTACAAAAATGTTCTGTTTCAAGAAAATTTTCACCAAAAGTTATTTCAGAAAATAACTTGCAAAACCAGAATAACTAAAAAAATACGCTTTTTCCTTTGACTTTTTGGACTTCAAATATGCTGTCAGAAGGCAACAGGCTAAGCAACAACTAGCAGGGTCATACATGTTTGCAGATATAACATTTAGAATTGTAAGTGGGGAAAAAAATAGAAGAATTCAATAAAAATAAGGTAGACAATTCTTGGTCTGGAGAACAGGAAAACGTTTCTCACGTGTTTGGACTTCTGCTAAGGGACAATTTCTCAAGGAATACAATTGCAATCCTCATCCTGGGGCATTGAAAGTTCAAAAGCTGAATTACTCACAGTAAAGCACAGCCAGTGAGGGGAACTGCAAGGCCTGAAGACCCATTCTATCTTCCATGACTTTATAGCAGAGTTACTGGATGTGAGCTCCAGCTCATCTCCCAGGTTTAATGAAGAATCAGAATCAACTGTTACAGAATCCCTAGTTTTTTAGACACATTCCTCCGTCAGACATACCATAGCTTTGGTGAATGCAGGTGACTCAACAGGAAAGTCAGGCAAGTTTTGTGGGACAAGTATTATCTTCTACAAGGCCACCTGACGTAGCTGGAAAAAAAAGAAAACAACCACGTTTAGGGCACACCATTATTTCTTCTGGTTTTAAAGGGCAAATAAAGGTTTGAACAAATGGATCCAAGTTTATTTTACCTATTTTTTAAAATTGCACAATTTGGAAGAAAAATGTGATTCCCCTATGGCAAGGGAGAGCCAATGAGGTAATTAATATGGCAAAGAACAACACAGAGAAACAGAACTGCTACTGGTAATATTAGAGGTTCTTGTGAAAGACAAACAAAGAAATGATGTGGAAATGATTAAAGATGTTAAAAAAAATTAAACACAAATAACCATCATGGAATTCAAATGTCATGAGACACAAAACTGATTACTGTTTCCAAGAAAATATCAAGAGAAATAATTTTCTTGGTAATTCCATTCCAGATGAAAGAGTGATTTATTAACACTGAAGAATTGTACAATAACTGAGCCCTGAAACCACTCAGTAAATCATTTAACAGAGTTTGGCAAATAGTATCAGGAAATGCTTAAAAAATGTCTCTCCCCTTCAAGACACAAATCACTGCATTATGAGTTTGAGATACTTAAAAATTCTTTGTGTTAGCACTATTTATTATAAAGATGAACTATTCCAAATTTGATTTAATTTCAAGTTATTAAAACTTTTTCCACATATTAAATTTATATCTTTTAATCTTCTCGTTTTATTTACTTTTCCCAGAGTTAAACAGTTGATCACATACACATTACAGGAGCCGACATGGAAATGTAAGGTACAGCAGGAAATGACATAGGTAATTCATTAGGTAATCTCTGATCCTCAATCAGGGTCAGAGCATGAAATTTCTAATAAAACACTACTTCAGAAACCAACATTCTTCAGATGAGACTAAGATTCTTGTCCTAACAACTTCAGTAAGTTCTGACAAGTTATTGGAAGAGATGCCCAATGTCAAGAAGTGAATTGCATGTAAAGGTGAATTTTTTGTCTCTCAGATCTTTGCACTACAGTATCAACTAGGCATTGTGCATTACTTCATGTCCTAACAAGGCAGGTTGCATACATACAGCAGTTTGTTCCACCCCAAAGGTGGGGATGGGAGGGGGGAGCAAAAAACCTCGAATGCATCACAAATTATTTAATAAATATATCTTGAGATGAACGGTGCATACAGAATGCAAGATAAAGACACATCTTAGAGGAAAAATGGCTTGCAATATGTACTGTTACAAGCATAATCAAAGCCTAGCTGGGTCTTCAAAGACTGAAGTCATACAAAAACAACCTTAGAAAGTCCTTCTGCACTACTCCTGAAAGCTGTGTAACGGAGGTATGCTCGATGGTAAATCTTGCTTTATTGCTCTGTAATGGCAATATTTTTCAATATTGTACTTACCAGTGCAAACACCATTCAGTAAAATCATTTAGTACTAAATAGTGCTGTGTGAGAAACACCAAATAGCACCATGACCAGGAAGGACACCTGTCAAACATGTCACACTGTTTCCCTTATATACTCATCTTATAATGTGAACTCTGATTATGTTTATATTCTGTTGCTGTAAATTAGTTTCCTCTAATCAATATGAAAAGTTGAAGTTTTTCTACGACTTTTCTCTTTCCACAGAGCTTTGCTCAGGCAGCCACTGGTCCATTACTGATATTATTCCACTGAAAGCACATTATCATTGAATAAACATGAGCTGCTAGAAACTGGGGATTTGCACATAGGCATTGGGAAATCTGTGAGTAGGCTTTATTATATGTAAGACAGACTGCACAAAGAAACACTACTCAATGAGCCAAAACTTAAGATCTTAAGAGTTGTTAATCTCAGCTAGTGAATACTTTTTGAGAATACAGATCTCTAGGCTTTGCTAATATGAAAACCTTATTTGAAGTATGATATAATAAAGTTATGATAACTTCATTATGAAAAAAATGTTTGTTTTCTAAAGATTAGGTATTGATTAAAAGGAGTTCTTTCTACAAGTATCAAATACATCTCCATATTACTTAAATAGCCTGTAAACCAACAATGTCATTTTTCTTACTAAAACCAGGTTACAAGTACTGTAAAGGTCCTGCAAGACACTAGAGAATACCTCAACGTCTTAATTCTTCTTTTTATTCTTTTCCAATTCTTCACTGACATGCTGTAGCACAACAGCCTCCTATTCGCTTTTTTTTCTTTGTTATACATTTTCAGCTTGTACATCTCTTTGTAACTGAGTCAACTGGTTGCTAACAAGTACTTAATTAATAATGTGGGAATGATGGATGCAGTTGCATTTTACAAGTTCCTGGAAAGCTGCGGAGTTTTGATGACCTAACATTCATTGCAGACCTACACTTCTTTTGGCATTAGTTTTCTAACCAGAACTTGTTGGATAAGATCCCAACAGGCAGAGTGAACTCACATTGCAAACATCACCCTGAAATTCGTGCTTGGTAGTTAGCGTGTCATATGTGTGGAATAGACAGTATTTGTGTGCTGAAAACAGTTTACTCATTTGGCACAAAAAGAGATGATAATGCCATTCATCAGAAAAACATACAGATGGCAGTTGGATTGTTCATATTCTATATTCTCTCCCTCAAGTAAACTTGTCTTGTTTGCTTTTCATGATGATTCATCTTATACTGCCTGGTGGGCAACTACAGTGCTAAAAGCCCTGTGGGCACAGAGAACACAGCCTGGCAGGCATTTCAGGACGTCTCTGATGTCCAGATTCACACTTTCAGTAAAAGCTAACACATTTCCAAATTCTTGTCTATTCTGACTGCCTTTCCTGAGATCTGACATCTTTAATCCTGTTGTCATCTGGAAACATTTTATGTTTCTGTTCGAACATCAGTTCATAAATCTCATAAATCTCTTTCCAAAGAAGGATCATTCTGAAGACATTTCTTGAATTTACTGTATCTATTCTCTTGCTTGGTGTATGTTCAGTATGAGATCAGGGAAATCTGGAAGACTGACTGATTGACAAACTGACAAATTCTACCTAATTAGTACTCACCAGATTTAGCCCATCATCTTCAGCACTGCAAGTAATATTCTACCAATGTAAGATCTTCCTTTTCTAATTCTAACTACCTGAAGATCTGCAAGAGTCAAAAAGAATTATTTAGAGGTATTATGTCTCTCAACAAGTTCAAAGCTAAATCAAACCTGAAGTGAAAAAGGGACGGGATATAAACTACTCAAAAACTAAGCATGATATAAAAAAAGAGCGGATGTACAAAAAAAAATAACATTATGGAGCACAATTTGCATTCTGAATACTATCTTGGAAAAAACCCAAAACTGTGAAAGATTATTACGCTCTAAAAACATCTGCCAAACAATACAAACAAATTACTTATTTAAGACAGGTTCAATTCAGAAGCAGTTTATCACCACCTGCAGTACTAGACTAAATAGGAGTAATTTTTTTAAAAAAACCCCACACTTAAAAAGACTTTCTCCCAGTTAGTTACAACTAGGTGGGGTTTTTTTCTCATGAAACCAAAACAATTAAAAAATTGTCTTAATACACGGCCATATAACAAATACGTAATGTACCTACCAACCATGCCCACCACCACACACACTGTATTGTTTCAGTATCAGACATACAAAAACATATTTGCTGTGGTTAAGCCAGAAATCAAGCCACAAAATGGCTTGTTTCATACAGTACAGGAGATCTACAAGAAAGGCAGGAATAAAATTCAATTCTTGCACAAGACCCTCTTCTAACCACATCATCCCCTCTAGGAATTGCCTGTAGTAAAAAAACTTAATACAGACTTTTTTTTTCTTTTCAAAAAGAAGCTCTAACATAGGAGCAAACACTGCTTTCTGAGCTTTTGAAATGCTTTATGCTTGCCTAAATGTGAACAGAAGTTGCCCTATAAGTTTTAGAAGTACTTGGCTAGACACCAAACACTGCACTTATGTAAGACCATATAATCACCTGACACTTGTAGCTGCCTCGCTGATTTTCCAAGAATTTTAATCCTCTTTTCCTGAAACTATCCCTTTAGTGAGAAAATATGTTTATTCTATTACTTATATGCTTGCTTTGCAGACAAACAGTTTCATTTATCAAACAGGAGAATAATATTTTCCATTCTCAAACATAAGAAACCAAGAGATTTCTTTGTACAGCAAAGTACAAAGTGTGGCTTGTCATATACAAGGGCCATTCCTCAACTGTGCACTCCCAGACTGCCTTTACACATTTAAAAGCTTTTCTACAGAATAATGAAGCTTCTCAGCTCTTCCCTTCTGCCAAGCAGCCAGACCATTCATGCCAGCAAGTAATGCACATGGCTGGTGCACTACAATTAGGACACTGTGCAAAGAGCAGACCAGAGACAGCTGCTTGATGTTTGGAGGCAGAAGTAACTTGAACTTCTATTATTAGAGGTTTAGGTTTTATAGAATTGTTAAATATATAACTAACTTACTCACTTTGCTTTACTTTGTATTTTCTGTTAGATACAAAAAGTGACAAATAAAATCCTTAGCCCCATGAAGTCAATGAAGCTTCAGTCAGACTTCGCAACTATGTAACTATACAATTGGAGCTGTTAATTAACAATGATTCTATTGTCTGTTTTTTCACATTTGTAATTTACACTTACATCCTTTTTAGTAATCAAATGTCCTAAAGTGACAAAAAAATGTACTAAGTGTCTAAACCACAAATTGCAGGAAGTTGGAACAATACTCCAGGGAATTACTACTTCAAAAAGGATTATGGCATGCTTTTCTTACAACAGAATAACAGATTGGTTGAGACTGGAAGGGACTGCTGGAGGTCTTCGGTCCACTGATCACAGAGAGTTACCTACAGCAGGTTGTTCAGGCCATATTTGCTCAGGTTTTTAATATTTCCAAGGATGAAAACTCAACAAGCTCTCTGGAAAACCTGTTCCAGAGTCTGACCGCCCTCAAAGTAAAATATATTTTTCTTGGGTTTTATTTCAGTTTGTGCTCGTTGCCTCTTGTTCTGAAACTTCTTTGCAGTGGTGTCACCTTGTACTTGTACATATATTGGCAGAATATTTGGAAATCTCCACTGGTGCAAAACCACCAGCATAACTCCACTTCAGCTGTACAAAAGATCACTCAAAACATAATTCATTGTCACTAGATTGTCAAAGCAAATTTAAATTCCCACCACACGCCTACATAAGCACTTCCTACTATTACTCCTGCAAGCAGTTTTTCCCTAAAAAAAATTTATCCCATAACACTTCTACACTGTCTGAGGTTCTAGAAACCAGAAAGTGTTTGTCATACAAAAGCAGTGGAGAGTGGGTGATGAAATAAGCTGTGCCTAGAAAGTTAGAGAAAAGTCTTGGAAAAGTTTTACTTTTGTAGCTCCATGATCCGTAAAGTAGGAGAAAAAGAAGGAGAGCATGAAATCAATGGCTGGAAAGAGCCACTGAAAGCAACCACCATTCTGTGCTTTCCAACACTTTCCTCCCTTAACATCAGCAAAGCAGCAAGAGGAAGGTACTACAGGCTGTGCGCAGTGCTGAAGCTCTTGCATAGATGGAACAGAAAGCAACTGCTCCCAACAGCCACTGCTGTGTGCTTCCTTTGCCTATGTCCAAACACAGACTTCTGTGGAAATTTCTCCAGTGCAAAACCAGCTGGGAGTTTGTGGTTACATCAGGCATTTCAGTGTCCCAGCACTTGTGCAGATACAACTCCTGAGGTAAGACGAGAGGAAAAGGCATAGAATAGTGCACAGGGACTTCATTGCCACCTTGTCCCATTCTGCTCTGACACAACACAACTAGAAGGCACCGAGGGATGTGTTAAGGAAACTTTCCTGTCTGACCATTCAGAAGCCACTCTGGCAGTCACACTTGCACCAGCAGAGCTGGGATTGAGGTGCCTTCACAGCTACCCACCCCACACTGACAGTCAGACCAAGTTTCCTACCAGCTCGACCCCAGGTTTTCCCATAGCAGAATCTCAGACCTCTGGGGATACCTAAAATATTTTAATCATGGTACAACAACAAAATAATAGCTTGAGCTTGTGCCTCTGAGAAGGGGCCCAAACAAAGGAAACCCTGGGCTTTTATATTCTCCCAGTCTAAGTGCAAGATAGTGTGGGGTCTTCCAGCTGTGCCTTCAGGTCCTGCTGTGCCTCCGAAAGTCTGGTCACCTGGCTGGGCCACAGGTCCCCATGCCCTTTGTTATGCAAAGGGTCAGCAGTTCAGGGCCTCTTACCTCGGGGTCCCCCCACACAGAGCTCAACCTGCAACTCCCACTGCAGATGCTCACAGAGCTACTGGCACGGAGTGTATTCCTCAAGAGACGGAGTATGTAAGGACAAAAGTCAGTCGCTTAAAAGCAAGTCACAACTGCAGGAATACTGCTCTGTGTGAGCATATGGGAGTCCATATTCTTGCCTAACAAAATCTCTAATACGGTTGAAGTTTTGGTGACTCAGAACTCAGCTGCCTTCCATGTGGATTATGCAGATCAAACATGGAAACCATCCCGTGGTACTCGTGAAATTCAAACTCTGATGACAAAACAAAAGAAATTAAAGTCGCAGTTATTTAGTAAAA
This sequence comes from Pseudotriccus pelzelni, assembly GCA_035584735.1. NCBI lineage: Eukaryota > Metazoa > Chordata > Aves > Passeriformes > Tyrannidae > Pseudotriccus > Pseudotriccus pelzelni. The sequence continues at coordinate 44,885,511 of JAWMRA010000130.1, forward strand.
TTCCTGCCTAATTGAAACAGTTATGCATTATAGGATGAAAAGAGGAAAAAATTATTCTGTTGCTCCCTGTTACTAAAAAATTGTTTATTCTTTTTGCTGTGTTCAATAACCACATTGTTCTGCTGAAAACTGAATCGCCTTGATACCACATGCAGTTTTTAAACTTTCACTGCCAAACTTACCATACTAAATAAAAGTTGGCAACAATCACTATTTTTTTCTGTAACTTCACTTTCCTACTAGTGCAGTTCTTTTGCATTCAAACACATTGCTTCTGGGGAGCACTATGTATGACAAGAAGTAATTAGAAAATTGTTTACAATCTAAGACCATTAGTTTTGTGCAAACAGAGCTGACTTCAGCTTCTTGCTGGAAAGATTTTTTAATAAAAAATGCAGTTGTTAACTGCCAATTTTCTAGTGGGAAAACTAAACATAATTTCAAACTATGACATTTTGTTTTCTCCACCTCATATGAAACATTGTTCCCAACTAGTTTAGCAAACACTGAATAAATATATCTCCATCTCAGCACATTTACCAAGTTAAGCAGGAATTCAAACTTCCTTGCTCCTAAGGGCCAAGCCTAAAGGAAAACATCTGACTGGAGATATGTGCATTTTCTTCTGCATCATGAGAAGCACATTCTGCCTGGAGAATCGAGCTTGTACAGCAGAACAGAAAACTCCCATGTGCTACCAACCTAAAATGAAAAATGCTGAGAGTTGAATTTATATGAAATAAAGCATGTTACATCAGCTGTTTCTAAATAAATACGAATAATTCCAATTTTAGGGACGTGTATTTGCATGTCTGTCTGTATCTTGACTGAGTGGTCAAAAATTTAAAAAAACACCTTTTTTTCTGTCTGGAAAAATAGAAACTGGATGCTGCCTTAGAAAAAGAACCTCCTCATTTCATTCAGCACTACCTAACGCCTTTCATGATAACAATAGAATTTTTAATAAGAATCATGAATTTGATTCACAGTTAATTTCTAATTGCCCTTGAGCATCTTCACAGACTTTTTTTGTAGGGCCTGATCCTAATTCCAAGAGCCAAGGAGTGGAACTACAAGAATGTCTCCACTGCAGAGGAAATAGCAGTGTCTTCTCAAAGCAATATGTACATTTTGATAGGGAGTGCGGGCAGTTTGCAATATGGATTAAAGCAGGACTATAGGCAAGCACAGATATTTATAATGACTCTAACACTGACTGCTTTGGAGGGAAGTTCACACACTTTATACACAGTTCAAAAATTTCTTTTCTATAACCTCTAATATGCAGCAGTGATGCTGACCAGAAGACCACTGTACACCATGAAGCCGGTGATCCACACAGCAGTTAAGCAGAGTAGGTCCACCAGCCCCGTGCTGCACACCCAGTTTGGTCTTCAGGTGTCCATTGTGCAGCACCTTCCCCCTGGCTGCAGGATAAACTCAACCTGCACGCTACAACCAACAGCTCCTACTTGGTACCAGTGATTCATAGAATCATAAAATCAGATGGGTTGGAAAGGACCTCTGAGACCATCAAGTGCAGCCCTTGATCCACTACCACCACGGTAACTAGACTGTGGCACTCAGTGCCACATCCAGTCTCTTCTTAAATACCCTGGGGATGGAGAATCCACTGCCTCCCTGGGCACCCCATTCCAATGCCTGATTACCCTCAGGCCTCCACCACCTGTATGTCCTTCCCCTTACCTAAAAGTGCAAGCAGTTTCTGTTTCCCTTCTGTCAGACAATACAAATTATGAAGCAATGAATCAAGCTGTTTACTTGTAAAAAGAGCTCGAATAACCAAAAAGGGGCAAGCCTTTGAAAACAGGACCTGAACAGCACACTTCGCACTGATCAGAGGGAAGGTAATCTGCTGACATTTTTGGAATGCAGAAAAGCACACTGTACCACCTTTACAGACAGAAGTACAAACAGGGGTAAAAGCAGTAATTTTTTCTTTTTTTTTAATTTAAGGCACTTATCACTCTCTTCATTTAAAATTTTTTGATTTTGTTTCAGAAAACACTAAGCCTTAGAGAAGCTAATGCAAATCTTTTTTGAAAGGTTGTGAATACATTGTTCAGAGGTACACACATATATTCTCATGTATATATTTTATTTCAATAGGATAGTCATATGAGAATTGTAGGAATGAGGTATGCAGTGGAAACAATAGTGGAATCTAAGGTAAAATCCAGTATTTCAAAAACCAAAATTAAAAAAAATTCAAGTCAGTCAAATATCTAAGACAATGACATCATACAAGATCTTACTTAAAAGCAACAATCAATCATTCTATAGGCATTGTTGTTTCTTACATAAATCACATTAAAATTATAATTTTAAAGCAAGATTTCTTAATATAGTCATTCCAGGGAGAAGCTGTTATTTGCAGTAAGAATTGAAAAAGGCATTATGCTTTCTATTGAGATCTACAGAACGGAGACCATCATTGCAAAATGACACAGTACCAAGACTGAAGGCTTGTTTCAGATTTACTGGTGCATATTATCATTCATATGCTTCTGTTTAGGGTAGGAAAGGAAGGATCAGAGGTTCCTTCCAGGTAATGTTGTGCTCCCAAAATGGTTGTGGACACAGGGAAATCTAAACTATAGTACAATCTGAAAATAACCTGTATTTTGCTTTAGGTGACAGCAGAGAGTAGAAAAGCAGCCACATCCATGACTTCCAAACTTTACACCATCCGCAAAGAGGTGATTCCAGTGAGAAGAGGGACAACTCAGTCCCATTAGTGTAACTATAATCAGAGATATGCAGGATGACTTTGAAAAATGCACATTACCTACCTTCTCTTTTTCTTCCTCCTTCCTAATAATTATTCTACCTAAAATTCCCTCTACAAATACCTGGTATTTCTCTTACAATGTAAGTATTTTTCAGTTATAAAGACACCTGGATAAATGAGTCTATATGTTGACGCCTTCTTGTTCCTCATTCTTGACAGGCAGACTCTGCTATGCTGTAATCTATCACCATATAACTTATTCAGAAACCTTTCATTCTGATGTATTATTGTTTATTTAACCATAACAGTTTAGTTAATTACTATGTCTAAGGTATGACTCAGCCCTACAATCATTATAACCTATTTTTAAGCCTGGAATCAATTACTGACCAAACTATTTCTTATGTTAATGATGTTGCAGAACTCAAAAATTATGAGAGACTGTTACCCACAGGCATTAGTCCTGTAACCACCAGAGTTTTCCACTAATCATTTCTACTAAGGTTATCCAGGTACCAAGAAAAAGAACCTCTCAGAGTTTATGGTTTTTTAATACATCACAGAATCATTTAGGTTGGGATAGACCTCCTAGATCATCGAGTTCAACCTCTGACTGATAACCACCTTGTCAACTAGACCATAGCACAAAGTGCCACATACAGCTGTTTCTTGAACACTTCCAGAGATGGTGACTCCACGTCCCTGAGCAGCCCATTCCAATTCTTAAAAACCCAAATGTTTAAATAGAATAAAGAAAAACATGTTGCACCTTCTGTTTCTACAATTAATAATAAATATTTACACCTACATAGTTAACTTTAGGCTTAGATTTATGGCCAGGAATTGAAGTGTTAAAGCAGTACCAGCAGAAGGATGAAATATTACAGGAGCCACAAAACTTGACAGAATGAGCAATACATCAAATCTCCACAGCTGAGAGCCCCAAGACACAAACCAAGCACTTTGGAAGAAGAAGGTTCTGCAGTGTGTCACAAAGAAAAACGATGGCGACAGCTGGTCAGGTTTTCAGCTCTTCAGTGAAGAACTGAGTGTAAGGTGGGGCTCTCAGGTGATCTACCAATACCAGCATAGCAAAATGCAAGTGTGAAACAGATCCAGCATGTCAGCAAATCCCTGAAAAACAGCAGGATAAGCTGTTCACTTAAAACACTGTGACTTTTTTTAATTGGAGGTAGAAATATGAACATAATAAAATATGTGAGTTTAAACATATGCATGGGCTTATCACAGTCTTTGAGCTCTTGTGAAAACCTTCCTGGAAAATCAGCAGTTGAGGGACACAAATCATTAAAAAAGATCCCTAAAATGTAACGCTTATATATAGTAGGACAAGGATGGAACATGTAAGAGAGATGGAGTCTATTTGGAATGGGCTACTTACCACAGAGCCATCTGTGAGAAAATGTGATCAGCCGAGACTCAATACAACTGAAACTTCGTACCACTGCATGGACAAATGACGTCCAATATATGCTGGAGATAAAAAACCCAACTTACATTGCTTTTTCAGTAATGGAAAAGAAATTAAGTCTTCTTTTGTCCCTATATAGAATATTTGTGCACAACAGCCAAAGACCAGGTACTCAATTATCTTCTTGTATAAATATGGTGAAGGAGAAGGATAGGTGTGAGAAAGACTGAAACACAATGTTCTTTATACAATCATGCTGAAAGGAAGACTTTGAGTATTAGTTTCTCTCCTGTATGATCTTGTGTTCCATTGAAAAAAAACTAATGATCTTCCAGTTCAACCCTGTCATCTGATTTCTTTGGCAAAAGTGAAATTAAGGTGCATACTTCCTGCAGCACTCATGTAGAAAAGGTTGAAGAGATATGGTTGCGATATCCTAGCCTACAGTGCACAGTGTGCTGCTGGGTGATGCTGCTAATGCCCAAGAAGCAAAGAGGACATAAGTAACAGTAAATAGGTACAAGCCAAAGTAGAAAGGGGATACTGAATAGTTAGACTAAGTTACTGCCAATTAGATGATTTAATTAGATGTCTTCTGCCACCTTAACTAAATTTAAAGTAATCACTTTTTGTCCAGCTCAGATGTTCTTCACATAACACTACATTTAGTAAAGAGTATAATTCATAGGTTTGAGAGAAAAAAAAGAGTATTGCCTGTTCTTATTGACGTGAAGTATTTGCCAAGTGCTCTAAAACCTCGGAAGGAAGGACACCCGTTAGATAAGGAAAAAGTACATATATATGAATAAGAAATATCTACGACAAGGATCCTCTGATCCCAAAGACCTAGTCTAAGAAGAAAAAGTAAACCCAAGTTTTGTAACTTTAACAACTCCTTTTGAATTTTAAAAGACTGGTAACAATTTTATCATTATCTAGACACTCAGTGATTTATCTAATACTAACAACACTGGTGTACACTATCTGATTGTAGGCAAAGGTACTTGACAATCATGGTCCATAGTAAGACACCTTATTCCAGCCTGAAGTCCAGTTCAGTAGTAAAAAATAAGGGGCTTTCCCCTTCACTTACCACTATGAGTAGGCTGCCAAGTATTTTCTGATTCCTGTATGCATTCCTTCAAATGTATTTAATTGACTGAAACTCTCAATTTAATTCTACGTTTATTATTGACCACCCAGAAATGAAAGGTTTTTTTCAAGAGGCTAGATATTAAGCATAATAAGCTGTTTTCATTCCTTCTCCCTTAACTTAAGATTTGGTTTTCCAACATAGGCATACTTTTAATGCAAATATGATGCAAGGACTTTAATTCTTCTCTTTTTTTACTTGTAAAAGAAAAAAGAACAATAGCTACTATAAATTGAAAGAGATTGCTCCTATTTGGCAAACTATATTCAAAATCAAATATATCTCAATATAATTTATCTCAGAGGATGATCATAAATAGATGCAAACATCCTACTTGATAGGAAGGGATATATTAGAGAGCATATGTATCCTCTCAGGGAATATATTAGAAAATATTAAGAGAATATATAAACAGATACCAAGATAAATTGTACTTTAAATATCAAATTAGAACACAGAATACATACCCCAATCATTACCTTTTCTTTTGCTAAACATTATTTTTAAAACAATCAGCTTGTACTTTTTCTTTAACGTTACTACATTAAGACACAGAAAAAAAAGGTAGTATACGCAACATAACTGTTAGCCAACAGCTTTCAGCTGAAGAAAAACATCCTGATAAACTGACTTATTTGCTTTTTGCATACTTTCTTAGTGAGCAATTTTTATTAAAAAAAAATCTCCTTTAATGGAAGACCTTCTAGTACTTCCTTAACTATTATTCAGTTACAGTCCTGTATCAATAGCTCCTGCACTTTATCCCTTTAAATTTAGTACTTCACACCGTAAGTGCAGTGCTATTTGAATAACTGCAATTAATAAGAGCACATACTCCACAGAATATTTAGCTATTTTATAAATCTGGATATTATACGCAACTCTCTCACCAGGCAACACCAGGCTGAAGGAAGGAATCCAATCAGTTCAAAGTTTCTCTTCTTAAAGAAAAGGCAAATATTACTTATATCTGGAGCTAAATTACTTTTTTAAACTGGAAAAAAATTAAAACAAAACCTTCTTATCATATTTTTATGTTTGACGCCCTGCACATGTACATTTTGGAATGCACAACTACATATCATAACATATGGGAAAAGAAGAAATACAATGAGCATGAAAACAGGGAAATGAGTGACTTCACTCATTGGTGTTTGCAGGATAGTCAGTGTATTTTCATAATTTCAAAGTATAATTGATAGACTTACCAAACCCCAGGAATGCAGCAGCATCATTGCCACTCAGTAGAAACTTAACTCAGATCACAACACAGACAACACAATGTGCTTAAAATTCACAGCCTAGAGTCCTCTTAACTGTAGAATCCAAATACCGTTCTGTTAAAAAAAAAAGAAGAAAGCAAGCATCAGGGCTTGTGGTATTCTGTTAAATCGCAGCCAGAATAACAGAAGGAAGTGAGAAAACAAACGCCTCCCATACAGCAATCTATTGTCGCTGTGTATCCCCATTAAACAAAAAAGATTCAAATCAACATATGGCAGAAAAGTGATTCTACCCAGCAAGAGACAGGGCTACTGAAAAAAAACATGATTCTGCTAAAGCTGTGCCACTGCAAAGCAAAGAATTCTGTCCCCTGTAGGAACAGGAATGATGTGCGAGAATCAGCCCAAGGAACTGGGCATTTAGCAGCGAGCGACAGATCCTCATCTCTAATTCATGCTCCCAAGACTAATTAAATTCCTGCAGTCACTCTTTAAGATACATTACTTAAAGGGAGGTGACAGGTTTGAACACTCTCAGTCAGACAGAAACAAACTGAATCTTCCAACTCTCATATCAGTAATCTAACAGATAGGTTGTTAAAAAAAAGGTTATTCAATCTCTCCATCCTTCATGTTAAAAGCAGCTACAGCAAATTAAGAATCTCTGAATATGAGAGTGCCTGTTGTGACCTGAGAACACTGATAAAATAGAGTCCTTGGACATTTCAGCTGAGGACTGTAAATGGCTGAATGGGAAATAGGTGCTAAACTGCTCTAGCTGCTGCACACTGAATGTGCTCACAAGTAAAATCCAGGACACTCTAAAGATACAAATTAGAATTAAGTAAGAACCTTGTGATTCTAGGCATTTCTGTGTTAGGCAGCAGCTATGTGAGCTGTCATTGCATTTTTTAACTTAGGCACCTGAATTCTTCCTAAATCCTACTTTAGGTATTTAAGTCCTTTATAGGATCAAGCCAATAAACTCTCTCTCTGTCTTTACCTCCTTAAGTATTTTAGATCCTATTATGTTTTGCCTCCCTTTTTATTTTAATAAGATCTTTATCTTTTTATCATGCAGTTAACTGTTGCGGTCATTTTTTCTTATACTCACTAGTGTATACATAATTACTAAGTGTAGTTAAATATCTTACTATGGGCCTTTCTCCAAAAGTACTGAGAAACCATCTCTCCAATTTTCCCAGAGGGAATTAGGACCCCTTGGAAAATCCACACTGCAGTGTTGTACAGAAATGATACAGTGGTAGCAGTATAGCTTTGTTCAGTTCACTTCAACTAACTTTTGAGACCAAGCTGCAAATGCCACTTTGTGGCCTTTCATACCTAAAAAAAAATTACTCAAAGCCAACTTCTGCCCAACACCATGTTGCACAAACAAGGATTAGTGTTTGTTTTACTGCAGTGATGTTGGGCATTTTTCCATTTAAAAATCTGTCAGCTGGAACTATCTCACTAAAGCCCCAAAAGTCTACTAAGCAACAGAGAACAAACTGAAACCAAACAAAACCAAGTTGGTTCTGAGCACTATTTCTTAGGCAAGGCTGAAGTGATTCAAACATCAAAAATGAATTTTAATGATTTTTAACTATTTTAGGACAATACAAATATGATAAAGCTGAGGCAAAATATTTGTATTCATAGATGAAAAAGAAAAAAGGTTTTCCTAACTAGATCTGCTTTTAAAAGTTGGAAATTACTGTGGGTTTTCAAGAAAAACTTGATTCTCTCTAATAAGGCATATATATAATTGTTAATTTTGCACATCATGATTTATGTGAGGAGGGTTGGAAGCCAGAGATGGTTCTGGCTGCTGATTCAATAGGAATTTGGAAGTTTTGTGACTCCAGCTACAGACAAATGGCAGGAGGCTAGGCTATTGCTATGGAGCCAGGAGGCAACCTTTGACAACAGATGGATTTCCCAAACTCAGTTTCTTGTTCCACAACAGGGGTTTTACCAGATTAGAGCCACGTGGGGACTACTCCCATGGTGGAGCTATTCTGGAACACACAGAAACCACCCATGCTATCTTCCTGCCTATTTGGAAAACGCTTCTCATAAAAATCTAGTCATGTTTTGTCAGATTATCTGAACAACTATTACCCCACAAAGTATTGCCTTCCTGATTAATGGGTAGGGCTAACTTTTTTTCTACTTTTTTAAAAAGTTTTGTGCTGGAAAATTTCAACTAGCTGTAATAGAAACTGCAAAGTCATTTCAGATGTGCTACCTCAGAGTCACTAACTAGCATGCTAAATAAGTAAAAATTTATATTGTGAAGGAGTCTGAGGATGTTATCCAGCAGTTAACATGTGGAATGCACGCAACCATTTGCAGGTTATGTTCATTTTCATTCTGAAACAATTACAAAAATTATTATTGGAGTGATGTTACACGTGTCACAGAACCATTTGACATAGCCATTTTCACAGTTTTCTTGTGTATGGATTTTTTAAAAAAACAGTAAAACAGCATTTAGCAAAAATGTTATCAGCAGTAATAAACTGATGTCTCATGAGAGGACTCAAACTCAACCAGTCTTTCCCATTTAAAGCCATCACCAAAGGTTTAAGCATGGCCTGTTCTGTGCTTCACTGCATCCACTTAAAGTGAAACATGCTCAGTTCAGCTAAAGGACTGAGAATGCCAGAACAGCCATTTAGGAGTGAAAAGCACAAAAATAATGGTTTAAACAGTCATAATCTCTGGGAAGTCCTTAGCCCCATGCACAGGACTCTGAGCAACCCCTCTTGCAGAGATGCTGGTATTGCTTTCAGAGGACAGGGCAGTAGCCGTAAGCAGTTCCTCTGTTGAGTGCCAGCAGAGAAGGCTCAAGGTGGCTAAATTTGGATTTTGCTGCTTTCTCTCCCCATCCTGTTTTTGCAACTACAGAAGTAGTGGCTAACATGCCTCTCTACTATACACAAAATGGGCATGGATATTTTGCTGCACTGACAACAGCTGCCTTCCCTGTCAATCCTGCTGGTGTGTCGGGTATCCTAACCTGGGCACGGGGCTAGGTAGGTGCCTTATTCCTGTTGTCTTTCAACAAGAGAGATTCTCTCTCCTTCCCTCACACTTCTCTAAAGTGAGTTTGTACTTTTTCTGAGGGCCTGGGAGATATTTTGTGGTCCTCGCAACCTTGCAATAATTCCTTTATTACCTTGCTGAAACCTTCACCGTGTAATAACAACTAAGTGGTGGACTGAATATTTGAAAAGTTTAGATAGCAGTTTGTCAACTGTTTTTTGATTTACTAACTTATTTCCTACTGATTAACTTTCTTCTGTGCTTCAGACTGAATCCAGCCCCTTGCTGTAACAGCCTAGCGTGTCAGGTAATCCCTGTCCTGGCATTAACAAGCACTGTTTCACAGTGTGCAAATCCTCCCACTGCTTCTCAGAAACCATCTCATAATCTCACTTCAGATTCTCAGAAGCATTTTCTTAATCTTTAGTCTAAATTTCTTCTGGTCATTAACTTCTTTCTCATGTGTCACTTCTTATCTGTCCTTATAGATCACTTATAAAGAGCAATCATGTTCCTTCTCCATGCTCATTTTGGTAAGACAGTGGGGCAGCAATTTCTTCAGTTCTTGTTGTACAGTAAATCTTCTGTTCCTGATCACCATTTTTTTGCTTCTGTTACGTTTTTTTACAAATAGCCTAACCAGAACCATGTGTTGTATGCTTACTGACAGTTCATCAGTCATGTATAGGAAAATGAATAATTCCTTATCTCAACAGTAAAAAAAAAAATAATGTAGGATTATATCAGCTTTTAATAATTCTTACTCATCTTCTATCATTTTCCATTAATAAACTCTCAGGATTCAGCAAAAATTTTTCTCAATAGATGTACATACCTTAGCACTTGCACAACTATACTTTTTTCATTTCTATTATCCCAGTAATTAAGCAGGACTGTTTGTTCCTGTCTGACATTTTTTTCTTCAGTTTATTGACAGCACTTTCTTATTTGTTGCCAAACCAAATGATCAATTTCCTACTTTTTGTGCTAGGGTTACTAATGAAAATATCAAGTAAAATTAGCACCAAGGCTGATCCTCAAAAAATGCACATTTGGAAACTTAGATAGCTCTGCTTTCCCTAGCTGAGATTTTCTTGTATCTTTGAACAAAATCTGTTCCAAACTTTCACACCCTTCATACATTCTACCTTTAACCCTAGAGGTCCCCCTTTGTAATTTGTATTTTTAAAACAAACTACTGTGATTATCATCACCAAAGTGAGAGAAATCTCATTCAGATGAATCTAAAAAGTGCTATTAAATCTACTGGAAATAAGTAGCTCCTGGGCGGAGAATAAAAAAATCAGCCCATAACACTGGTATGCTAAGACTGAAAACAGTTGTTTTTGGAGATGAGCTGAGACTTCTCAGTACCACAGGCCAACTAGCATTCTGTTAACTGGGAAGGAGGGATGGGGAACAGCATCTGCTATACGAATGGGAGAAGAAGCAGAAGAGGGTAGAGTTATGACACCACTCAGCTATGTCTCCTGTGCAGCTTAAATGACCCTCAAGACCACAACATGTGCTCAACCTGCGTATTGCCATTCTTCCGGGACCCAAAGGTTTCTGAGTGCTATAGTAGAGCTGGAGAAGGAGGCTCCCATCTTCTCAGATGTCTGCCCAGAAATGAGTCAGGAGTTGTCTTGTACATCCCTAGATGTCGCCCATTTTACATCCCCACATCCTTGAAGATCTCAGACCCATAAAGAGAACTATTTATGTAAGTTTAAAGGAAGAAATTCCATATAAAACATGTTTCAAAGCTTAGATAATTTAGTAAGCCCTCCAGATATGATAAGGAGTAAAGGCCAGGAGTAATGCAGTGAAGTAGAAAGGAGAAATGGGGACTTAAACTTTCCCTTTACCACTAGCAGTATGCATCCCTTCAGCAATTAGAAAATATCTTATCCTTGTATTTATTCATAGAATCATAAAGGCTGGAAAAGACCTGCAAAATAAAGTCCAGCCTCTGACTTAATACCACCATGCCCAGTAAACCATAACATGTGTGCCATGTCCACACATCTTTTAAATACCTCCAGGGATGGTCATTCCACCACTTCCCTGGGTAGCCTGTTTGTCCTGGGTTACACGAAAATGCTCATATCCACCTTTTCTCTTTTCTCCAGTGTTTTGCCTTCTTTAAAGAGACTGAACTGCTAGTGATTAATGACTCAAGACATTTGACCACCTGCCACCTCAGGCTACAAGCTGGGTGTTGAACAAGTTAAGGAGAGAGGCGAATCCTTCTAGCTGGGGTAGTATTTCTTTGTCTTTACACAAAATGACTCAGCTGCTTCTCTCTGGAGATGCATAGGAATAATTCACACACGGTGGCCTGAAGATACTCATCTCTGCTGATGGGCCAGGCTCTGCTGATGTAACAGGCAGCTGTACCATCTTAGAAGGTGTCAAAGACTCCTGAAATGTCCCTCGATCCAGTTGCTTAACCACCCTTTCAGTGAAAAAATTCTTCCTGGTATCCAATCTGAACCTCTTCTGTTGCACCTTGACGCCTTTTCCCTTTGTCCTGTCACTAATTGCTTGGGAGAAGAGGCCAACTCCCACCTAACCACAACCTCCTTTCAGGTAGTTGGAGAGAGAGAGAGAATCTCTCCCCTGAGCCTCCTTTTCTCCAGACTGAACAACTCTAGTACCCTCAGCTGCTCCTTGTAGGACTTACATTCCTTCCCCAGTTCTGTAGCTCTTGTCTGGACACACTCCAGCATCTCAATTCCTTTCGTGTAGAACTGGACAGAGTATTTGAGGTGCAGCTTCACCAGTGCTGACTACAGGGGGAAAATCACTTCCCTGGTCCTGCTGGCCACACTATTTCTGATCCCACCAAAGCCATATTACCTTGGTGGCAAGCCCCAGCCTTCGTTCCCACCTGCCCTGCTCAGCAGGTTCTGGGCATGATCACCCCAAGCACAAAGTCACCCAGCAGGAGTGAGCTGCCAGAGCTCAATTGACAAAGCAGGCAGACACCCTCCAAAACTATAACTGAAGTGAAAACAGGGCTCTAGGCGCATGTCCCTGGTTTATCTAGAGAGGTGCAAAGTTTTCTGGGACAGGTGATCTGACTCCCAGTTGCCTTGAAAAGGAGAGCTACATGCCCCTGGGAAAAGATGAAATTCCTCCTCCCTGTTCTCCTCTTGGATTCCATCTGTTAGGGCAGGACTTAGCCCTCCAAACTCAAATGCCAATCAAAAATGACAATCAAACCAAATGCCAACTGTGTCCCTGGCACAGGTGGAAGAGATCCTGCAGCTTCTGTCTCTTATGAACAACTTGCCCACTGCAAGGCACGTGAGGAGATTGGGGAAGCTATTCTGGGGCACCTGTCTCAACACTCCTCTGAGGTTTCCCCCACCGGTTCAGAAGAGCCCACTGTACAGCACACCGCAGCACTCCACTGCTGAATCATGCCTCCCAGAACATGGCCTGTACTGCATGAGGTGTCTGGGTCTCAAAGCGTGTCCTCAAGCTTTCCTTAGTCTTCCTGCATATGTGCCAGGACTGATATGGCTGACATATTTCTGTCATTTGGCATGTGCAGAACTGATGTGCCTTCTCGCTGAAGCCTTCTGGAGGCAAAAAGAGGGAGCAGCAAGTGAATGCATGCCCTGACGTATCTTTCTGTGTTAAGTCTCTCTTGTCAAGGTGGTGGGGACCTGAGGTCCCAAGCAGAGGGAACACAAAACCAAAAAATCATTTAGGTTGGAAAAGACCCTTGAGATCAAGTCCAACTGTTAACCCAGCACTGCCAAGGCTACCACTAAACCACATACATCCCTAAGTGCCACATCTACATGTCTTTTAAATCCCGCCAGGAATGGTGACTCCACCACTGCCCTGGGCAGCCTCTTCCAATGCTTGACTACCCTTTCAGTGAAGGGAGTTTTCCTTTAAGCCAATCTACACCTCCTTTTGGGCAATTTGAGGCCATTTGCACTTGTCCTATTGCTTGTTCCCTGGGAGACGAGACCACTCCCAACCCCCAGAGCATTGATCAGATATGAAACAGAACTTGTTTCAGCACTTAGATTTGGAGAACACAGCTAGTGACTGGCCACCAGCTGGATGTAACTTCATTTACCACCACTCTCCAGGCCTGGCCACCTAACCTGTTTTCAAGCCAGCAAACAGTGCACCTGTTCAAGCCATGAGCAGCCAGTTTCTCCAGGAGAAGGCTGTGGGAAACGGTATCAAATGCTTTACTAAAGTCTAGGCAGACCAGATCCACATCTTTTCCCTCATCCACTGCCAACTGCCATATTATCATGCTAAGAAGCAGAATTCAGATTTCACACTCAAGGAAAATCCCAATGAGCACTTGATTATTTAGTGGTTTAGACAGTTAAAAACTGAATTTGTTAGCAGAAGTCACTGCATTTAAAAAAGTTCATAAAAATGCTAAAATTCTTGCCTTTGCCAAAAGAAAAAGAAACTTTTAAATACGTTTTGTTCATTTAAATTTCTTTTCTTTTTGGAAAGACCAGTCTCTGGGATGATCTCTAAGACCCTCAGCTGCTCCTCATAAGACTGATATTCCAGATCCTTTACCGGCTCAGTTTCTTGGGATATATGTTGAAGGACTGTAAAAATGGGGCTCTGCTCCAGATTTTCAGTATGCAGGTATTAATTTCTAGGTCCACTGCTTGTTCTCTTAGCCTGGGTTGGGTTTGCTTCATTTTGTTTATACTGCTGTTGATTCCTGAAGACCTTAAATCAGAATCATTGTGTATAATTTACCTAAAGCAGAGTCAAACACAACTTGAATCACTAACTTATTGTCATCTCACGTTTAATTGGGTAGTGCACACTGCTCACACAAGGAATTGCTTGGGAAAACATCCAAACAATAGCCTAAAGAGGGTAAGGAAGGAATGTACATCTGCCTCACTGAAGGCACAGTACTTTGCAGGTAACTTTCCGAATGAGGACAACCAAGACTTCCATAAGCAGCAGTACTATACTGCTCCACAGCAGGAAGAGAAAGGACTATCCCTGTCTTGCTTAGAATGGCCCATGTGAACTGCACTGTCGCAAGGTTTTGTTGTCTTAAAGTACTGTTTAACTGACCCTACAAGGCGGGGGAGGGGAGATTTTTGTGTGCGCTATTTTTAATGGAGTGGTGGTGGAGCTGTGTGTTATCTAATCTAGTAAAAAGTTGCATAGCTTTTTTTCCTCTCTTATATAACTATCACATTTGATGGTAACGCAGTGAAAGACACAAAAACCGAGGTGGCTTTTTTCTTCAGTTAAATATGCCAAAGGTGAAATAATACACCAAAACCAAAGCTTGAAGAATCAACTGTTACTTAAAGATATAAGAATGTCAGCATTGGTTAATACCAAGGTCCTAGTAGGATCAGTACCATTTCCAACAGGAATAAAAATTGATGTCTAGAGAATTTCTCCCTAAATAATCTCCCAGATTACTGACATCTCTACAACTGGTGAGAGCAGTGTAAAATGTCAGTCTCCCATCTATTCATCCATCCTTCTCCAAATCCCTTCTTTCACTGTTTCAGTTTTGAAGAGAAAGATGATGGGAAAAAACCACAAGTCTCCTGCTCCAAGACTTCAAGGCTGGCAAAGCCATGAGTATTCTGCTCCTTTACACTAGAAATTATGGAAAATAGCTGATTTTGCTGATTATACTCATAATTGCTTGAATCATCAGTATAAATGCTAACATATGAACTTTTATAGGAATCATTAGAAGTAGCAATGGTGGAAACAGCTTTTAATTTCTATTGTTTTAAATTTTTCCTGCAGAGGACAACCTGACTATCCTATTTCCAGTCCCACAAGCCCTTGAACTTTGTCCTGTTTTATTTTTCTACTCTATTTCCATAGGTAATCTAATCAGAAAGGCAAAATAAACTATTGTTCTTTTTAACGGTTCAGAGTTTTACTTCTGTCCAATTTCTCTGCCTATCTCCCTGATACTTTGTGAGGAGTCAATTCACACTTGCATGTCCACACCAGAATCCATAACTCATTAAAAGCATTTATAATAATTTAAAGCATTTTACATCACCCCATCACCATTCAAGTTCACACTATAAACATCTCTTTTACTTTGATACTTAGAGTCTCATTTCCTAACTCACTCAATTTTTTAATTAATTACTCTAGGAGACTCTCCTGTCCATGTTTAAAATATACTCACGGTCTCATATTTCAATTACCATGACATCTTTTATCTTTTACTTTAGGAACTTGAAAGACACTGTAAAGGCAAAGGATGTAGCTTAGAGTGGTTGAATGCAGACAAAACACCTGGATGTAAATCCAGTTGTCTGGTTATTTCCAGTCATGGCATCTTTGCTATAGCTCTCTTAACAGCCTTCAGCATCATCCTACAGCCCGTCATAGATGGAATACAAATATAGATTTGTTCCTTTCATAAGGCCATAAATTACTTTAAAGGTACTGCTATATTTATCTGAAACGTCTGGATTTATGACAGCCTTCTAACTTAAAAAAAAAAAAAAAGCATTGTAACAACTATAAATACATAGCAGTTATGCAATAGGCTTCAAGCTTTCATTAGAGGCTGACATACACCTGGAAAGCCTAAACATTTCTTCGCTGTGACTACTTTAGGTAGAACAGATGCGGCTTTTTCCCAGAAGAGCTCGACCTGCCGTTCCACACTTGCGGAAAGCCCAAGGCTCGCTGCCCGGCCGGGCTCTGACGAGTCCGCGGCAGCGAGCGCATCCGAGCCCGACCCGCGAGAGCTGGGAACAGAGGGGGTAATACATATACCCTAAGGACAAAGAGCTTTGCCTCAACCTTGTAACTCTTATCTTATCGTGTCCTCCATTAAAACACTAACACAGAAGGGAAGGGGGCCAGCCTAAGCGGCCCGAGACGAGTGCGGGCACCCAGCGGGTGACGCCCCCCGTTCCCGCTGGAGACCCCCCACCCCGCCCCGGCGGCTCTATCCCTGTATCCCTGCCTCCCCCGCAGCCCTGCTAACGCCCGACCCTCACCACAGCAGCCGCTCCCAGGAGCCAACCCGGAGCTCGTAGGGCTGTCCCTCTTCCCTGGCAAACTCCCCCCGTCCCCGCTAGGGCGCTCGCTCGCTGCCTGCCTGCCCGCCGCCGGGCGGGCTGTGGGAGTTACGGGGGGACCGGCACCCTCCGGACGGGCGTTCCCGGACGGGCCGGGCCCGCCCCGCCCCGCCCCGCCCCGTCCCCCCCACGTGACCCCGCGCCGTTGGCGGCGCGCGCGTGGAGCGGTGTTTTGTAACCTCCTCCCGCCCCCCGCCCGCGCTCAGCCCGCAGCCGGTCCCGGCGGCCGGAGCGGGAGCGCCACACCCCCCTCGCCGCAGCCGCGCAGCCGATGGCAGCGTCCTCTCCCGCCGTCGCTGTGGGCTCGGAGCTGCCGCCGGAGCCGGGCGGCAGCGGGGGCCCTGGAGAGGCGGCGGACCGGGAGCGGGAGCTGCTGCTGGCGCGACTGGTGCCCGCGAGCCGCCTGAAGGAAGCGGTGGGCGCGTCCCTGGCGTCGCTGTGCCTCGGCCCCCTCGGCGGAGCGCAGCGCCTCGGGACCCTCGTGGACTGCCTGGTGCTGAACTACCGCCTGCGGCAGGGGCCCGGCCGGGGCCGGGAGCGCCAGGCGGAGGGGCCGCTGCGCTGCTGCGGCTGCGGGAGGTTCCTGGGCGAGCCGGTGACCGTCCCGTGCGGGCACACCTACTGCCGCCGCTGCCTCCGTAGGGAGCTGCGGGCCCGCTGCCGCCGCTGCCGGGACTGGCTGCTGCCGGCGGGGGGCACCAGCACGGCCGCGGCCCCGCTGCGCACCAGCGTCGTCCTCAACCGGCTGGCGGAGAAGTGGTTCCCGGGCGAGTGCGAGAGGACGAGGGCCGGGAGCCGGCTGGAGGAGCTGCTGGCCCAGGGCCGCTTCCGAGAGGCGTTGAGCGCCGCCAGCCAGGCCCTGCGAGCAGGTAAGGCTGGAGGGGAGCGCGCCCTTCCTCCGCCCGCCGGAGCCGCGAAGTCCCGCCCGCGTCTCGGCGGGACCGGGACGGGCTGGTGGCCGGGCACGGCAGGCTCGGGGGGCTGGGAGTGTGGTGGGATGGGTGGGTGCGCCCTCCCTCCCCTGCTGCCAGGCCGTCAGCGACCTAAACGGTCCGGTAAAGAACGTCCGAAGTTTTCTCGAGTTTGAGGGGATTCGAGGAGCCTCTCCATTGGGAGAGCGGAGTGGAGGGCACGCGTAGCTGGCCGGTCTCTGGTTGAGCCCGGCCTGGCAGTGGGGTACACTTACTCGCATTTACTCCGGAGGAGCGGGGGAGCGTCCCACATGGGCTTCTTCGTGCCTCCCCCCGCACACTTGTGTGGGACTTGTTTACGGAGGAGCTTGTGGGCTCAGCTTCGTTTTGTGTTTGGCAATGGCTGTGCGCGGGCAAGGGAGATGCAGTTAGTGTATTTAACCTTGTTTCCTGAGAGAGAGACCTATTTTCAGTCTTAAGTGTCACCAAGACAATTCCCAGCAGGCCGGGCCCAGTTGCATAAGCAGACAGGCACGGAGGGGGACAGGTTGTGTAATGGCAGTGACATCATAGGTGGGTGTGGTTGGAGTTTTATATAGTGTTGGGAGAGGGTGCAAAGAGGGAAGGTAGAGGCATGCTTTTAGGCTATCCTATATCCATCGCAGTATATGTGTCTGGTGCTATGGACACTTGAGATACCGTCAGTTTTTCAGAGTTTAGTCTTTGTAGAGGGAGTCAGATTTGTGTGATTGATATACCTAGATGGATCTAGTGACAGATTCCTCTGTTGTTTTTATTTGACTATGAATTTTATCACTTGGTGACCTGAGGGGCTCCATTTTGATTTGTAGCTGATTTTTTTCTGTTCATTAATTTAGGAATTAATATTTTTACAGGTTAAGCATGTTTATACCGTTGTCTGGAGTGGAGGAAAAAAACCCAAAAGCTTGCATAAGTCTAATCCTTCCAATCTGTTCTGGGGAGATACATTAGATCTAGTTCCAAAATAAACTGTTCATAATGTCAGTGGGATTAAATTGAAGATCTATTTTATATGCTTTTTGGCAACCTAATTAAAAGAGGTTCACTTTTGGCCATCAAGTCTATGTTATTTGCCACGGTGTTTCTAAGGTGTAGGATATAGGATGGGTGTGACCTGAGAAAGTGGCTGATCTGTTTTAAATCTTGGAACTATAAGATGCAGACTTCTTTCCTGAAGTTCATCATTGAGTCAGAGGCCACTCAGTGGCCTTCAGGGTAAAACTGATGAACCCATTATTGATCTCAAATGTTTACAGGTGTCCTGTTTCATGTTTCAGCATTGCTTTAAAGAGTAAAAGAGGCAGTTAATTATACGGTTTTTGTTACTATTTCTTTTATGGATTTAGCAATATTATGTGGATAACTGTGGGGAAAGAATTTTGATTCCTTTTTATATGAACCTACGTCATTAATTTTGGCTTTAAAATGGGTTTAAAATCTGAGAATAGTTACTAGTTGTGAAGCTTAATCAAAATTTTATTATTCAAATTCAGTACATGTGCTAGAATTAAGTGCTAGATGCTCAGTTTAAGATCTGTTGTACAATTCTTTCCTGTATCTCCCATCCTGAGAACTATCAATATTCCGTATATTCTGGCAATGATATTAAAGGACTTAATGAGTCAGAGTGCAGACGTACATTAAATGTGAATTTAGAGCTGTGGGCTCACAACTACAAATCGAAGGTGATTTCAGGCCAACAGATAACAAATTTAATAGCTGCTGGTACACTTTCCACCTTCCTCCGAAACATGAATCTTGAAAAAACTTAGAGATTGAAAAGATGTGGCTTAAGAAATGTATTAATGTTTAAAATCATTCATGTTTTGTTTCAGTGTTCCTTACTGCTGCTTCATCTATTTCTTTTTAATGCAGATAGTTAAAAAATTGTGATAAACATAAATCTGATGCTAAAGTCATTGATGCTAAGCCTTTACTCAAAAAGGGATCTTTCATAACTCTTCTACATTTCTTGAAATATTTGAAAGAGACATGTTTCCCATGGTGCAGGAGTGACTTTTGAAAAACATGAGTAATGTTAACATTCATATGGTTAATATATTCCTTGCAGGATTTGAAACAAAATAGTTTAATTAAAGGAAGCATATGGAATTAAAATACAAGTGCTGCTTGCCTTTAATCAAGTGTCCTGAAAAACACAGCTAATGGGCTTGAGTGTGGTCTGAATCTCAGGCTCATTCCTGCTGGAGTGGGCCTCAGGAGGTCTGTTGAGCAATCAGTCTCCTGTTCAAAGCAGAACAAATACTGAGATCGGAGCAGTTTGCTTAAGTTTTTTTGAGGTTTTGTACAGCTGGATCATGAAAACCTACAGGGTGAAGATTCCACATACTCTCTGGGCAACCTGCTCAGAGGTTAATTATCCTCATAGTGAAATTTTTTTTCTTTAAGTCTATTTCAGTTTATAACCATTGTCTCTTTTGTTTTTCCACTGTGCACTTCAGAGTCCTCTAGGTAACCCACTTTTGGATTCTGAAAAGCTGTTGTGTTCTCCCAATGCCTTCGGGACTTGATTTCTGCTGAACAAACTCAGTTCTCTCAGCATCTTCTTATGGGCTGTGTGTTCCAACCCTGACCATTAGGGTGACCCTGTAGTACTGTGTTAATACATACTGTGTCCTAAAGGTTTTCTACATAGTGGTTGTGATGTGCATGTCTTTTATTTTGAATAATTTAGTATATTATTAAGAACCATATAAAAAGCAGGCAGGATCCACCAGAGGTAGTCCATTTGTTGGTAAGTTTATACTGACATTAGGCAAGAGCAGATGCTTTGGAAATAATATTAAAATGAATAATGCATATTGAGTGGGTTTTTGTGTGTATACGTCTTTATACTTTCCTAATAATGTAATAATAACAAGTAATACACACATTTCTACCCTACAAGTACTTAGTGTCGTCTTTTTAAGGTAGAACCAGAGAATTGTTTAGGTTGGAATTGTTAGATTTGACCTTTCAGATAATGAAGTCCAACCATTAACCCAGCACTGCTAAGTCCACCACTAAACCATGTCCCTAACTGCCACATCTGCGTGTCTGTTAAATCCCCCCAGGGATGATGACTTTACCACTGCCCTGGGCAGCCTGTTTGACAGCCCTTTTGGTGAAGAAATTTTCCAGATAGCCTAACTAAAAGTCCCTTGGTGCAACTTGACACCATTTCCTCTCATTTTGTCAATGTTACCTGACAAAAGAAATGGACCGGCCCCCACCTTGCTACACCCTCCTTTCAGGTAGTTGCAGAGAGTGATAAGGTCCCTCCTGAGCCTCTCTTTCTCCAGGTTAAACTGAGTTGCTCTTCATAAAACTTGTGCTCCAGACCCTTCATCAGCTTTGTTGCCCATCTCTGGACACAGTCTAGCACCTCGATGCCTTTCTTGCAGTGAGGACCCCAAAACTGACCATGTTTCAAGCTGTGGCCTCATCAGGGCCGAGTACATGGGAATGATC
The DNA here is from genome assembly GCA_035584735.1 of Pseudotriccus pelzelni. Lineage (NCBI taxonomy): Eukaryota > Metazoa > Chordata > Aves > Passeriformes > Tyrannidae > Pseudotriccus > Pseudotriccus pelzelni. The sequence continues at coordinate 44,906,637 of JAWMRA010000130.1, forward strand.
ACTGCCCTAGTCCTGCTGCCCACACTATTTCTGATACAGGCCAGAATGCCATTGGCATTCTTGGCCACCTGGGCACACTGCTGGCTCATAGTCAGCCAACTGTCAAGCAGCACCCCCACATCCTTTTCCACTGGGCAATTTTCCAGCCTGTAGTTCTGCATGTGGTTGTTGTGGTCTAAGTGTAGGAGCCAGTACTTCACCTGGATGAACCTCATACCAGTAGCCTTGGCCCATCGATCCAGCCTGTCCAAATCCCTCTGCAGTGCCTTTCTGCCCTGCAGTAAATCAGCACTCCCACCCAATGTAGTGTTGTCTACAAACTGAGTGAGAGTGCAGTTGATCCCCTTGTCCGAATCACTGATCAATGATGAAGATGTTAAAAGGACTGGCCCCATTACCAAGCCCTGAAGAACACGACGTATAATCATCTGGCTTTTTTTTCCTGAAAATATTTAGACCCAATTTGTTATATGTATTGATCATTCAGTGGCTGTGATTGTATGTTCAGCAGCAGAGTTGGGGTTCTAGCTAAACTGCTTGGTTTAGTCTTTGTTTCGTCCCAGTTCAGTTAGAATCATGCATTTCTCTTCGAAAAAGAGATTTATAAAATGTACACCTGCTGTAGACTTGAACTCACATTTTTATCTTCAAACTGCCCCCTCATTCTTCCCCTAAGAACAAAGGCTTGGAGTCGCTTAGGTCATGTTCTACCCTTGAAACTCTGAAAAAGGTGCGCTTCCTCTGATTCTGTGCAAATAGGCAGCTTATCAGAGAACAAAGACCTGCACTTACTGCTACCTTTGAAGAAAGAAATTTGGTTTGATGCTAACTCTGCTGGACACCAGAGCCAAATACACACAAAAAACTATCTGAAGAGTTTGATCTGAGCTCTTACCTTCCTAGGCTATAGCAGTCACAAAACACAAAGCCGCAGGAAGCCAGGCCTCAGAGTTGTTCTCCTTGCGGAATTAGTGTTTGAGTTAGACAGAGTTTCCCAGACTTCTGTTAAAACAAACATTTTATCGTGTCTAAAATAAAAATGAAACAAAGCAGGTTTGGCAATATTTATATTTCAAGGGAAACTGGTCAACTCAAAAGAAAGGCAGTTAAGGAAGACACTTTGCTTTCAGCTGTGAATTCTTCTGTGGTTATTTCTTAACCCTTTCTATTCCATTGAGATATTTTTATATGTAGCATTGTGGATCTAAATACAGAGTGACGTGAATATATGGAAACATTGACCAGGCTGGCTTTTAAATGTAAAACAGGCTAATGCTGGAAATTTATGACAATTTATACTAGACATTTAGAATAGGGTAAGATAGAATATCAAATTGAAATGATCACCTCCTAGGAAAGCCTTGTTGAAACAAACTTCAGGGACTATTTGATTTTACTGTTGTTTACAGTAGACCAAGGTTTGACTTGTTTATCTTACTCAATGAAAGACAGGTGCATTTTTTAAAACAATCAATAACAAAGTAGTATGCTGGCGTTTTTTTCCAAGCAACAACTGCAATTAGTTATGTTACAAAACCATAGTTTTAGTGGCATGGAGATGGGTGTGCTTCCCATTTGGAGGTTACTGTACTGGAAGTGCAAAATGGTGTATGTTGGACATGAGAACTTGTCCATACTGAACGCGCTTTGCCATTTCCCCATTGTAGAAGTTCATTAGCGCAGCTCCTTTCAACAGGACTGCCAGCTGGTGTGAAACTCTTTCTGATATTGGCTGTCTCTTTTGATCACACAGTGATAAAGCTGATAAAGCCTACTTCTGGTACTTCCTGGATGAATACTGCTGGGAAAGTAGCATCTGTATCTCCAGCCATGGTTGGAGGGGATTGGACATTATAAAAACAAATTACAGTCTACAGAAAAACTTGGACGGTTGAAAGCAAACTGTAATGCTTAGACTTTTAATACAAGTGTGGTGAATTCCCAGATTCCTATGGTTTTGATTGGATGTACTGTAAAGATAAAGTTAACTTGGTCCTCAGTTTTTGTTGTCACAGCCGTGCAGAGCAGTACTTTGTCAGCCTCTATGATATTTGAAAATATATTTTCTTGTTGCTGCAGTATACGTCAGAGGATCCAAAATTTAATCCTTACCTCAAAAGACATCAACCTGGAATTACCGCCGCTTCTATTAGCCAAACACTAGGAGTTGGGGGGGATTGTACTCCAGTAATTTTGGAAGTATTGTACGAAAAATTCTGATTATGGCGCATCACTATGAAAGCAAATCTAATTACAAATTTCTGATTTTTAAAAAATGTTACCTTATTTTTGTCTTCAGATTCCACTGACTTGATGCTTAGGATTTACAGAGCTGAGTCATATGTTGGTCTCCAAGAATATAAAGCAGCCATAGAAGATCTAAATTTTGTTATTTCTAAAATGCCAAATTGGCCAGAGGTAAGTTTGTATGAGCTTGTCATTTTTCAATACTGTGTTTGTCTATAAAATTAATAAATCCTAAATTATACTTCAATCATTTAAAAACCTGGGTCAGCTTCTTTAAATGTTATTTTGTGAGACGTACAAAATTCTAAAAGGCACACTGAAAATAGTTACCTTGTATGAGACAGGCTACTGATGAGTATGGCAGGTTAGGGCTGGTTGATAAATATACTTAGAGTTGGGATAGTTTATGGTGATGTAATGAGTAACAGCTGGGTTTTGGGGCTTGTTTTTTTTATTTGTTAATTTTTGTTAACAGAAGGATGCTTTCCTTGGAAAGTTTTCCTTCAAAAAGCCCAAAGAATCTCAGTGGGAAATGAGCTTTGCAAATAGTCCAGGCAGCTGGGGAGTCAGTGGTCTTCAGAACCCTTACGGTACTGCGTATTGTAGCACTGTCTAAACTGAGCACAGCAGGAGCAGCAAGATCTTGCCACATAAGAGGACTTTGCTGCTGTCTTGGTTTGTCCTGTGTTCAGCGGTTCAGTCACTACTGCAAATTCATAAAGCCCTCTTGCTTTTCACCTCTCAGTGTTGGTAGTACTGTCTGCTTTTTTCTGTATGTTTGGAAAGAAGCCTCACTTCATTTAACTGAGCTTGGTTTGATGGATGGATTCCTATAACAATCCTTATCTCTGTAGGAAAATTAACTGTAAGAGGAGGATTAGCATACTTCCCTTCTTCAAAATACATTTTAATTGAAACTGCCCAAATCCATTAAAGAAGATGCATGCCCACATCTAACAATCTTGTTGAACAGATGCTACTGTTCATACTGTCATTCTGTAGAAACTGCACTCGGGTTTGTTTGTTTGGTTGGTTGTTGTTTGGTTGGGGGGGTTGTTTGTTTGTTTTTGAAGTTTAGTTTCTGGCCCATTATCGAAGTTCTCATATACAAATAGGTATTGTTGTTTTAACTAACTTTTATTAGATAACTGTTTATCTATTTACATTAGTGCCAATGCAACTTTTAAGAACTAAGTCCCAACATCATCTAGTTACAGCTAAGTTTAGTAAAATTCAGTAGTTTTTCTTCCATGTTTTTTTTTCCAGACCAAATAATATACATATTTCTTTTTTTCTGTTGCTATCTAATGCTCAAGAATAAAATATAGTTGGAGGAACCAACTCCTAAAGTGCATTGTTTTGTGTTAAGAATGTAGATTGAGATGAACGTAAAGGATGCACAGTTGTGTGGATTGTTTTGTTTGTAGTCCCTTTTCTCCTGCATGCTGGAACCATAAGGCTTTGAATGAAAGAGAGGCAAAAAAGGGTATCCTATAAACTATTATGTGAGGTTATGTAATAATTTGCATTTCCTGTCCCTCATCTTCCTCTCCAGAGGCTTCCAGAAGAGGGAAACTAAGGCCTTTTGTACGTTAAGCCCTAGTCAAGTTTTTTTAACCCTTTTATATAAGCCAAAACAAATTAACTGGAAGAAGACTAACACCAGGCTATTCCATGACTCTTTTTAAACACTATCAGATGTATGTTAGACAGGGCATATGGATCATCCACACTGTGCACAGTTGAAGTTTGTTCAAGAGCTACATTCTTTTTGTCATGGCAGGTTCTAATTCTAACTGTTGCAATGCCTGTAAGATCAGTACTGCAGTTCAACATACTCTCTAGAAATGTCTTCATGATATCTATTTCTCAGGTCTATTTCCGGAAAGGAAAAGTGCTGCAAGACTCTGGCTTTGTAGGTGATGCCTTACAACTGTTTCTACAGTGCTTAGCCCTTGATGAGGACTTTCTTCCAGCCAAGCTAGAAGTAGAAAAGGTATTCATGATACTGGATTCATACCTCTGGTTTGATTCCTTTATAAAGCTCCCATTATGGTAGACTTTGAGCACCTCAAATGTGCGTTACATACAGAGACGGTTTGAATGGCAGATTACTTTTAAGATATATGTTAAATCATACTGTGTTGAAGAGATAGTCCCATTGTACGCATTTTAAATACATGTTTAAAAGTACGTATGCTTTTGAAGTTACTATATGAATATCTAGAAAACTGGACAGCAGGCAGCGAGTTAAATTTTCTAAGTCAAAATCTTTTGTGCCCAGAGCACAAGAGTTTTTCTTTGATAATAAAAATGTATAATGAAAAAAAATGCTGAATTGATAGTGTGTAACTGTTCAAAGAGCTCACTAGCTTGTAGTAGAAAAGATTTCTAGGTAAATTTCTTTTTATCAATGTAGGTATGTAGGTTTCTGCTTGTTTTTAACTCTTGTTTTCTCAGTTAGTGCTTAAATAAAGATCTATTTATGAGGATAACTTCATATAGATTTACTTCTTACTTTTGGTATGTAGTTTTACATCAAAGGTATGTCTAGATTGCTTTTCTTTATTATTAACATTTAGCTATTTTTTCTAGACATTGTGTGATGTTTTGTCACCAGAGAAGCTAGGTGAGAGTCTGAAGGAATCTGCTTGGAATTCAGCCCATATTCGAAATAAACCTTTTCTGTTTGGTTCTGACGTGACTGTGTCTTACTGCAACTTACAGCTTTGTCCTCAGCAGGTAACAAAATTCAAGGATAACTTTTCTTGCTGACTGATATTTAAACATTGGATGTACCGATACCCTGATTTGTCATACTTTCCAGTGTAAATAGTGACTTTCTGTAATTGACTGAATTGGAGGAAAAGAATTGTGATTTGAGAGGAATGTATTTTCATTTGTAGTGTTAAAACTCCTCATTCTAGTGACCTGGAATGAGTCATAAAGTATTACAAGGTACTGAAGTTTGATATTAGGGACTTCAAAATAAAGAGAAATACAATTTTTCTTCTCTTTGAAGCAGATGAAGATTGTTAAATTTGTAATGGTAAGCAAATTTGAATACTGTCTTGACTTACAAGTTTCTCAAGTTAACTAATGAACTAACTGTGGGTATCAGTTTGGCTGATACATCTTTGTGTGGTCACATCTTACATGCTTAGATTTGTGTTACTCTTAAAATACAGTACAGTTCATCTTACTGTTACAGAGTTCAGGAGGATCAGATGTACTGAAGCCTGTCAGTGGAGGCTTAAATCGTGCACAGTCTGCCCATGCTCTTAATTCAACAAAAGACCTTGCCAAGGAAGATGGCTTAAAGAGAGTGTCTTCTGAACCCCTTCTCTCTGGCCAAGGAAAAAGTGCTTTGTTAAAAAGAAAGCTTTCCTTTTCAGAACAGGATACAGTTGTATGTGAAGATGGAAGAAACAAACATAAAAAGCAAGGAGGTAAACAGTCACTTACTCTGAAATTTAAAGTATCTAGTGCCTTGTATCTTTCTTTGAAGGAGTGTTTTGTCTTGCTTTTCTTTAGAAAGTACAAAAAGGGACGTGACACTGGCTTTTGGAACAATTCCAGGAGATTTGATTGATGTATCAGATTTTGAATGCTCTCTATGTATGAGGTAAGATTTTGTCCTTGACGCAATATTTCTTTTACAGGTGCTTGGCCACATATCTGTTATGTGTATGAACTGTAGGTTGTTATGAATTCTGATATCAGTCAATAATTCCACCTTTTCTCTATCCCCTAAATTAAGTGTTTATTTAAATGTCACCTGCTACAGCACTATTTTAATCAAGTTGTCTTCTAAATTAAACTTGACATTGTTATTTGGTAATCATAAAAGTACAGGGTGTTTTGTTGTTAAATGTTAGGTGTTTCTTGAGTCAATAAAAGTATTATTTTGGAAAGGCTCATTCTTGGAAGTATTGCCTATGAACCTCATATTTGTCTGGGAGATGTAGATGCTTAGGAATGTTAGTTTGCTTAAATGTAGCTGCTTATTGCTTTTCAGAATAAATGCCATAAAACATACGATGTATACTAAACTATCCATAGTTATGTTACTAATATGTAATACTACTGTTAAAACAGCTTCTCAAAGAATTACTCTATTTCACGTATTCTGAATCTCTAGCAAGACCAAAATCTTTGTGTTTTGGGATAAATGTTTAGGTACTTAATGTGCTGGAATGTGTCCAAATTCATCAGAAAACAGAAAAATGAGTGATGCAGTAAATGGAAACAAACTGCAGTAGACAGGAAAAAGTAGAAAAAGGAGACATAGAATTAATTTTTCCTTATTATAGTATACCTAGTCTTTTAAAGAGGTTAATCATTGACTCCTTTAGCAAAAGACACGCTGGCCATAGCATCTAAATTCTAATAATTTTGTTTCAGGCTATTCTTTGAGCCAGTGACAACCCCTTGTGGACATACTTTTTGCAAAGGTTGTTTGGAACGGTGTTTAGATCATGCTCCACAGTGTCCACTCTGTAAGGAGAGCTTGAAAGAGGTATTGTTTCTCAGTAAAGCTTACAAATAGAAATGTTGTATAATTTTAAAGGCTGCTTCACTTGAACCCAGTAACTTGGTTTTGCATGGCTTATGGATTGTGGCTAGAATGGAAAAACTTGAGACAAATTTTTTCAATACAAGTTGATTAGATTTGCCTCAGGGTCTTAGGGGTTTTATGTTTCTGTGGTCATCTACTGGTGTAATTAAATACTGCATATTCATAAACTTTAGTGAGTATTCAGTTAAACCTCTCTGCGATTTCTGTACACTTCCCTTATTTGTATAGCTGTATATCCTAGGAAATCTGTCTCTGGTAAGCATAGAGCTACAAACCAAGTTAGACACTAAACGTGTCAGACACTAAGAACTCACAAAGAGAATCTAATTTTCAGATATTGGAGTATCATTAGGTGTTAAGCAATGAAAGAATTTCAGAGCTGTAAGTTTTCATGGGTTTTAAGACACATCATGGGTCATATTTTTAAATAAAAGCTGCATTTTCTAAAATCTTTTGTTAATATATATGAAAAGAAGTATTAATGTATTTCTTGAAATTGCTTACAGTACCTTGCAAGCAGAAAATACAGTATCACAGAACTGCTGGAGGAATTAATAATGAAATATTTGTCTGATGAATTATATGAAAGAAAAAGAATTCATGCTGAAGAAACTGCTGAACACTCCAAGTAAGCTTACTGTCTTGAGCAACTTGAGAAATTAGTATGGAAATCCCTTTTAGAAATGTTTTGTTATTTTTGTGGTTATTAACAATGATGTATTGCGGATGCAAGGAGTATGAAGCTTCTTTGGGTCCCTCTGGGTGGCATCCCATCCTTCAGGTCTGTCAACCACACCGCTCAGCTTGGTGTCATCAGCAAATTTGCTGAGGGTGCACTCAATCCCTTCATCTGTGTCATTAATGAAGATATTAAACAGTGCAGGTCCCAATTGGATGCCTGAGGGCATTATGTACTGTAGATAGGAATGTTGAAAAACTATTTAAAAGTACAGCTCATGCAACTTACGTAACAGAACCTGTCCAGTAGAATTACTTTTTACAGTCTGAAAGGTATTAAAATTAAATCCCTGGTAATGTTTTAATAATTACTTATTTGTATCACCTATCAACTATACATACGTGATAAAATAGCATGAAAAAATATTTTGTTTCTCAATTACACCTGCTGAAGCATATTGAAGGTACAGAGTATACGCTCCTTGCATTTGTGATCTGGAGTCCCTCCTAGGAAATAGTCTAAATGGTGACTTAGCTACTATGTAGTTACTGCTACATCTTTTTAGTTCCAGGAATACTATGTTTCTGAGAGCATAATGGCTTGTATGGCTCAAAACAAAAAGGAAAAAAGTAACTAACACTCCCGTCTCCAACACTGAGCCCTTCATTCACTGACTAGATACTCAGTAGCTACATGACTATGAGTCTTACTGTCCGGTGTGTATACAAATCAGTAACAGGTGTTGAGTCACTGTTATTAGTATGTGTTTATAGTGTTTATGAAAGTTACTATGAAGTGCTTAAACTTTGAAAGTTGCTACACTGTTCTTTATGGCCTCAAACATACCAAACATACTGAAGAAAATGTATTATCTTGGCATAGCTCAGTGTTTAGATTTTGAAGCCACTTATTTCTTTTGATATTCTCTTGAAGCTTGACCAAGAATGTTCCAATGTTTGTTTGCACTATGGCATATCCTACTGTGCCTTGCCCTCTACATGTGTTTGAGCCAAGATACCGACTCATGATTCGCAGGAGTATGGAAACTGGAACTAAACAGTTTGGGATGTGCATAAGTGATTCTCAAAATGGGTAGGTTGGTTTGCATTCTAATTCTAAGCTTCTCATCTCTTATGTCTTTTTTAATTATAAGAAGTGTCCTTTCAGAAGTGTGTAATTGAATTACTTACAAGGTCTCTTTTGTAGTTTTGCAGATTATGGTTGCATGCTGCAAATAAGGAACGTTCATTTTCTACCTGATGGACGGTCTGTTGTTGATACAGTTGGTGGAAAGAGATTTAGAGTTTTACGGAGAGGGATGAAAGATGGTTATTGCACTGCAGACATTGAATATTTGGAAGATGTTAAGGTATCCAGAATGCTATTTAAATACTTAGTAGTATTAATATATGAAGATTTTTGCTTGATTTCTTCTTAAGAGCTCTGTTTCAAATTTTTTAGTCCTTAGACCACTGCAAGATGCAGTGCCAGCACATGGAATAAATGGCAGCTAGCTTAATTTTTTATTATTATAAAGCAACACTATAGTTTTTGTTTGAGCAATAGTTTGAAGCTGTAACTTCAAAAATATTGCAAGATTTCTTTACTATTCAGTCATTAGTAATCAAGGTTTAGGAGAAAGCAAGAAATATATCTAAATATAGTTGAAATTGAATGGTTTTTTGATTTTTAGTTTAAACACCTTAATTATTTTTTTATCACTAATCATGTTTTCCTAACTTTCCTCCCATAGGTTGCTGATGAAGAAGAACTAAAGAAATTGAGAGAGCTTCACAATTTTGTTTACAGTCAGGCCTGCAGTTGGTTCCAAAACTTAAGGAACAAATTTCGCACTCAAATTCTTCAGCACTTTGGACCAATGCCTGACAGGGAGGAAAATATACAGGTGAGACTCATTTAATATCAATTATTAGGTGTTTATTTCTAAAAATAAAAGCCCTGTTAACAACTGCTAAGCATTTAAAAAAAACCCCGCCACTTTTTTCCCAGCTTCAAAGGCAATAAGGCTTGCACCTCGTTTCTCTTACGATGAGCAACAAAAAGCAGTTCTGTTGCCGGTCAGCAGGTTGCTGGTCCTTTTGCAGGAAAGGATGATATGCTGCAGTGGAGACAAAAATAAAATTAGTAAACTGAAAACACTTTCAACTCCAGTTACATTTAAACTTTGTTTGTGTAAAGCTGTTAGAATTTAAAGTGAAAGAAACCCTGACTTTTCTTCCTTCTGGAAGTCAGGGAAGAAACTGAAACTGCCAAGTGCGGGCAAAGAGGTAATCACAAGTAACACTTTCCTCCTTTCTAAGCTACTGCCATAAACTTCTGCAGCTGCTAGGATTTGACAAACATTTCTTGAGAAACTAGCTGCAGCAGTCTATTTTAATGGTTTTATTGCAACAATTACTGAAAGTTTGTGACATCCTGAGAAACTGGAGGCTGGAGAAAAGTAATATTTAAAAGTATGTAAAATTTGCCTTTCAAAGCAGAATTATATGTGGATTGGGATCTTATGGGAGCTTGTCCCTCACGCATCTGCTATATACTTTTATGAGGCTATATTAACCAGTCTGGGAGGATTGTAGATGCTCTAGAGGCCAGTGCATTAATCCAGAAGTGATTTTAGAACAATTAAATTAAAAAATAGATTGAAAACAACATACTAGGAAAGAGGAATTTTTGTACAAAACCAGAGTAACTGGTAGGGCAGCAATACCGTGGGTATGTACCTGAGATTTATAATAGGACACTAATCAAAGCTTTGCGATACAGCTGAAAGTGAGGAAATACCGTCTTGGACTGTACCACTATTAGTAATATTTTTGCCAAACATTTGAGGTGATTAATCTTCTCTGCAGTGATAAGACTTCTGCTGAGGAGTATTATGTCCAGTTCAGGGCCTGACATCTTATGCTTTGTGTCAGTGATTCAGTAAGTTACAGGAAAAACTTACAGAGTATGTTTTAACAGCTTAGAAGAAACTGAGTGCTGCTCTGTCTAGGAGCTAATGAAAAAGGGAGTGGAATCGGAGGTGATCAAATAAAGATAATTTTAATGAAAATGTTAGGCTTCGTAAATATTCAGGCCTTAAGAACATCATGACAAGTACTGGATTTAATTTGTATCGGGGATGTTTGTTATTAGGTGACTGTCTTGTACCCTAACCATGTTTTCTGAAGGAAGCTGTGAACTTTGCTTCCTATGTAATCTTAAAAATAATTGCTTTATCCAGCGTAGTTTAAGTGTACTTTGACTTCTCAGTTGGGGAGGGATCAGAAGAGACCACTTGAGCACTCTTCTGATCTCATGAATCTGGAATTCTGTAGTTAGTATCAAACTTTAAAGTAGTCTTGGTCACTGACGACTTTGTCGTTTGATGTTTTCAAAGTAGTCAACTACACAACATTGGTTATGGGTAACCAACTTATCTTTTATTTTTAGGCAATGCCCAATGGTCCTGCTTGGTGTTGGTGGCTTCTAGCTGTTCTCCCAGTAGACCCCAGATACCAGCTGTCAGTTCTCTCCATGATGTCTTTAAAAGACCGTCTGATAAAAATCCAACATATACTCACATATTTTTCTAGAGACCAATCCAAGTGACTAACTGCCTGGGTCTTCCTGAAAAGTTACTCTGTTCTGGTTGTAGTAGCAGCTGGAATTTTTGCTGCCTTTGCACATCTAGTACTGGTTTGAGAAGTGTAATGGAACTGTTTTTTCTCTCCTCTCCACCCTCCCCACTTCCTGAACCACGTGGTTCTTTGAATGCACACTTTCTTCAACTATGAGAGAAGACCACTGATGATTGCACAGAGTCAATCCAGCTAGATATGTTTTTCACATTATCTACATTAAAATTTGCACTATGTAGAAGAGAACCTTTTTGAGACTTGATCATTTTAGCAACTGACTTTTTTAAGCTGTGGAAGTGCAGGACTTAAGGCTGACAGTCCACGTTTACAACACTGAGGAGGTATTAAAGGTTTTCCAAATGTTTGCCTCATACAACTGTTCTTTTGCTGTTTGCACAAATATTTGAAATATAGTATTGAATGTTACAGTTGGATATTACTACTCTTGTTGAATTATCTTGACCATGAATGAGGCACAGATTTTTAAGTTGTCTTGTAAGTGTATGCATCACAAAATAGGTGACATTGTGAACTCTATGCTGAACGAGGAGCCTATTTTAAGGAATAAATGCAAAAAAAAAGGTACTTCTGTCTAAAAATACTTAAACTGTGAATATGGTTTACATACTTAGGCCTGTACATGTTAAAGAGGAAACTGAAATCTAAATGCTAGTACCAGTTACAGTTCTACTGGACTTTTCAGGCTGGCTGTTCTTCCAGAGCACACACTTAGTTTGTAGAGCTTAGAAGAAAAAATCTTAAGAGTGTGCGTGCGTGTGTCTGTTGGGGATTGTGCATCCAAGATTCAAAAGCTTAAAGTTTTTATTTGAACTTTTTAAGTTGGTGCAAATGTGAGTTCTATGCCTTATTCATATCAATAGTAGAGCACACTGCAGTGGCAAGGTTAGCATCATGCTGCCAATAGGTACTTTTTGTAATTAAAGGTTTGCATATTTGTGAATATGTCTGATACTGGCTTTCTTGTATGTAAATCATTTGTAAAATATTTCTTAAATCTTGCTTTTGCTAATATATTTAATTTTCAATAAAAGCTAAAAATTTGTAATATTTTAAACTTTATCAGAAACTAAAAATCACTTTCTTTTTCCATATGCTTCTATTCTGGGATCTTACTAAGTAAATCCAGAAGCTGCTGTTTAACCTACATTAAGGTTGTGAGCACTTCATGATGTAACTGGTATGTACATAATCTGTTTCTGATTATAGTACCTGTCTCAGACTGATTATTGGTCAGACAAGTCCTGTTTTTCTATCTATTTTGTTTAAATCAGGTATGAAGTTTGCATTTTGCAGAAGTTGTGGGAATCTGTTGTTGCAGAGCAGGGAGGTATTTCACAGACCTGTTAGTCAGATACTCTGGCCTTGTTCTCTTCCAGGGTCCAAGGTTTGAGATATTACAGGCAGCCCAAAATCTGCTGGATTATTTCTAATGTGGTTTTCTGTCTAGGGTAAATTTTCCCTTTATGGTACAAATAAAGTCCTGATTAATATTTAGAATGCTTTATTTGCACAATAAAAGAAGAAATGGAATCCTCTATTTCTCCACTTCCATACGTTATAACTTTAGAAACTTAATCTTTGCATCACTATGATCTTCTTAAGAATGTAGGTGGCAGGATTTTTTTTTCCTTGGTGGCAAAAAGTCCCTGTAGCCAGGCTGGAAATACCCAAATAAACTAGTGGTAATTTTTTTTTCTTCTTGCCAAGAGCTTCAGTTTTGAAACTGAGTATTCCCTACTCTGCTGGAAGATGTGGCTTCCAAGTGTTTTTATACATTCCCAAGACTTTTTAACAAGATAAAAATTCAGATAAAGTATCAGTTGGCTTGCACTGTTCTGTGCATAAGTGTGTTCTGTTTCTGGAGTTGTGTAAACTATGTAAGGTAAAACTTTATTAAAAGGAAACAGCGACAACATAAAAAGGAAAGTAACTGCATTTAACACACACTACATTGAGGCTGATTGTAAGTAGCTATTTGGTACCTATTCCACAGGAGTGATTGTTGTAGGTGCTCTTGGGAATGATAGACAATTGAGAAGGGGGGGCGAAAGATTTTTAAGAGGTTTTTTTGGAGTTGGAATTTTTTCAAGTGAATGTTTTGTGGACCATATTTTATCACTTCGTGCAGTTAGAATGAGGCAGAAAAGCAAGCTTGACTGAATGTTTGCATAGCCCTTTTCAGTAAGTATCTTGGAGAGACACTATGCTGTACTTTGTACACCATACTTTGAATTTGGGGAGTATTTTCTTATTACAATCTTTTTTTTAATCCCCCCCATCACACAGCAAAGGTTCTTTAGCTATCAAACAATAAGTAGCAACTGACTAAGGATAAAGTTTGATCACCTTTTATTATTATAATGAGGTTGAAAATCGATGTAATTAGGCCTGAACAGAATGCAAGCGATCTAGGCATAAGGAAAAGGGGAAAGCTCACTTGCTTTGTAGGCAAGATACAACACCTCTAATGATTAGGCTTACCTGATGAGCAACAGCCAAGAGGAATTGTCAGGCTCTCATTTTCTATCATGACAAAGGGAGGTCTCCTTCGCTGGGGCAGCACCCCTGGACAAGCCAATGAAAGGTACCCCAGGTTATTGTTGGGGCATCTTATTTACAAGATTGTGCTTTCGTTGTTCAGTCATAAGATCGACAAGCTGATGTAAGTGTGAGAACAAAGCTAAATGTGTCTCAAAAGGTTGGTGGGTGATCTGTAAATAGCTATAAGTTCATTGGCTGTGCATGTATGTTAGTATGAGAAAGGTCATAAACTTCAACATGAGGGTTTGGAGTCACTGTACTGAGAACTGTCTGCCCAAAATACTGATGTGTATTTTTCAATGTTTCTGGCAAGGACCTCTTCCCAGTTTTGCTAAGCTGTGGCCAGAGATCTCGCTGAAATTCTTAATTTATGATTAATATTCACCTCTAGTCTCTTTACTCTTACCAAATGTCATTTCTTGTAACAAGTTGGAGCCCTTGAAGAGAACCAGTGAACTTTAGGTTTAGAAACTTCACCTTTCTTGGTATGAAATGGCAACTTCATGTTTCTCCATCTAACTTGACTTTTCTTTTGGCAACTGGCAAATATTTGTCACAGTCATTCCAGCACATCATTTCTCCATGGGTCCTAAGTTTCTTTAATGACAGTATGCAAAGATAGTTTTAAGATATTGGTGGGGGGGAAACTTGAAGCTATGCTAGAACTTTAGTTCTCTAGGAAGAAGTGTTTGCTCTGAACCCTGTGAAAGATGAGGCCAGATTCAAACGTTGCTAGAGGCTTTACAAGGCTTGTCATCTTTTTGGTTTTAAAAGTGATCTAACCCATTCCTTTCAGTATGTTTGGGGTGGGGTAAATATCTGCTAAATACTCAAATTTTGCTTTAGAATCACATTAACTACACGTGAGGCATGGTAGAGTTCATCTGCACAACTGAGTCTTTTGGACAACAGCCTGAGGGAGCCTCCCAGTGCAGGGCTCTGCTCACTTGACATCGGGGCAGGGGCAGTTCCCAGAGAGAATGGTTACACTTCAGCTTTGAGCAGGTCCTAAGGAGCAGTAGACAAACCACAACTGCCTAGCCCGTACCTGTCCAAGGCTAAAATGTTTCTTTTTCAGTACTGACTTTAACTATAGAGACCTGGCTATTTACAACTGGATTTGTAATGGGAATGTCATTCCACTTAGTACATAAGAGATACAATCTTCCTTGTACAGGTGTCTATCTCTGCCACTTGGTATCACACTGAAATCTGCCCATTATCTTCTCATTTATGTGCTTTTCTAAAATTAAAAAAAAAACAACGAAAACAAACCAACAACCAAAACCCGAAGCTGTAAAATATTCATTGCTAGGATAGAAATTATTCTCAGGCATTTATCAAAACAAAGTAAAATAGAGTCCACTTCATTTCTTGTAAAGTTATACTTTCCTGGATGCTCATAACTGTGACTGCTTTTACAAGCAAAGGCCAATAGTGGGATTTCACCATGGATTTAAAAAAATAATTGCTCTATTGACAGTATGATGTAGCTTAACTGGAGTAGGGAGTGCCTATGAGGATGTGGTAGGCTCTCTAGGACAAAAAGTTTTGAACATTCGAGAGAAAGCAGTTGCTAAAGAAGTCTTTACACTTCTAGTTGAGGGGTTTGATTTTTGTTTGGTAAAGAAGATGGAAGAATGTTCTATGTTGGAAATAACTTTTAAAGCAGACTGAATATGAACCTGTACCAGCTAGGAAGATGGCCATTTACTAGATGTTTAGTGTGTTAGAAGAGGGAAATGATGTAATGGGAAACTGGAGGCTGTGCTATATTAAGACAAATACGGACACTTTCCAATCCAAACAGAAATTCTCTGGAGCTTGGCATCTTAAAATACTTAATTTTATTATCTATTTGAGTGACTCTTGGTTCCTTGCACTGAAGAGCTTTCTGGTCTGTCAGCTCGGAATGTTTTTATCAGCATAAAGAGCTATACAAGGGGCTTGGCAAAGTGGGTTACTATCTTCTTCCTAACAGTGCTGTAAGGTAAGGGGGAAGCAGTGATGTTTCTTTTACCCTTTTTTTTTTTGTTTTTATTTTTCCCCTCTTGCATCAGACATGACTCAGTTCTGACTGAGGGCTCCTTGCAGGGACTGCCACAGCCCCTCCTATTTCTCCTGCCAGCGTATCAGGCCTGTTTATCGGAAGTTTCAGCCAACTGCTGCCTGCCGGATGAAGTCCCAAACTCTGAGAAGCAACGAGTGCCTGTGAAAGACAGCCGGTCTTTTCTGTGGAAAGCTCTGTCCTTGAGAAAGACTTGAACTTGATGCTTGATATTCACAAGCATCTGTTGAGCTCCTGGCAACTTGTTTGCTGTACTATTTTTCTGTGAAGATACCCTCCTACTGGTGATGATGTCTGTCAGCAGGAGGGGAAAGAGAAAAGCTGTTACAGTTAATTCTTTTACTAAGTTCCACGCAAATACATCTTCATTCCTTCTTAAAAGACGCTTTGAATTTTACTTTCCGCATGGATCAACAAATCTTTTAAGATCTTTTTTACGCTCGGGGCATACTCTTCAGGAAGTAATCCTGCAGAAAGCTCCCCACTCTAGTTGAACGGACATTTCATAGTTGTCATGATGTCCACACAGAAGAAAGTTAACAGAACCTGTCTGAGGCCTGCTACGAGACTCTTGAGGCAGAAACCCAAAGCTCTAGAGGCAACCTCTGTTGTGGTTATTTAAGGAAATAAACTGAGACAGTGCAGGGGGGAAAAGGGGAAATTAAGATCTTCCTTCCCTACAGATATCTGCATGCCTGTGGTGGTTAAAGTGCTCTTCTGAGAATGAAGGGAAAAGGTTAAGTTTTTTCCTTTCCCCCAGCAGAATGGGGATCGAATTGCTTATAACCAGGGTGTTTGTTCTAACATGTAGCAGAGTGCAGGTTGTTTTGTGTAGATGGGTGACTTTGAGTAGCCTGATAAGGCTTTGATGAAGAACAGGCTGTTCTGCCCTGTTAAGACCTGAAGTGCTTCTGCAAAAGCACAACAGCAGGTGCTTAAGTGGCTTTAGGTCCCTCTTGCCCAAGCAGCCATTGCACAGCAACACTGAGGAGCTTTGAATGCACACACTTAGATCTGAAATAGAACAGGGAACTGGGACTGCAACATCATTCTAGAGGTACTTAAACCCTGACAGAAATTCAGGGTTTGTGTTGGATTTTTTTATTTTGCTTTTTATCAACCATCTGTGAAACTCGAAAGCTTTCTCCTCTTGTAAGTACCTTGAAACAAGTCTTGATTGTTCAAGCAACCTTTACACGTTATTTTTGTCCGAGCCCAGAAATTGGTCATTCTCATGTGTAAGCTTTTGGAAGTTTTGAACAGGAAGCGCTCTGAAAATGCATGACATGCCAACTGCAACACAATCCAAATACACTGCAACTGGCATCTCTGGTTTTAACTTTAAAACATGGCTCAAGATTTCTGACACTATTTCACAACTAAGTTGCATTGCTAAAGAAATCACTGGGGCTGTGAGGAAAAGGTACAAATGCCCACTCCAGTGAGGGAACAATCATGATTTTTCATGAGTATGAATTACTTTAAAACAGGGACTGCCTTAATGCCATCCCCAAGAAGCCTAAAGCACATCCTTGGCCACCAGCTCACTTTTACAGCTCCCCCCAGGCAGTGGATATTGAAACCATACTTTCAGTGTCCCGGATAGGCATTTTAACCTTTGAGCTGTGGATGGATGACAAACCAGTGGGAGCTGTGACTTGATTTTTCCCTCATTTTTCCAGAATTTTTTTTGGGGGGTTGTATTTTTTTGGAAACAAAGTGATATAAAAACTGAGCACTGGGTGCCACTCACCTGTACCTGAAGCAATGTAGGATGGTAAACCAAGTTCTGCCCTCAGCACTTCCCTCTGCCGAGTCCAGAAAATTCTTTGCTAACATCTTTAAAGAACATATACTGTTAAGCAGGTAACTCTGCTAATTAGGACATGATATAATCCAAGGTCCTAGGTTCCACCGTGGACGCTTAAACTTCCATTACAGGTATTCCAACTCAATTTACAAAATACAAATAAACTTCAGTAACTGCTCTATGTAATAGTTTCTGTGAAGATAAAAGCACTTTTTAAAGTAAGAATTTGTTGGGATTGTTTGTAAAATTGGACCAAAAAAAGCAATTTCTGACTGAAGCAATATTCAGGTTATTGCATCAATGTAATAGTTGGAATGCTGAATCAAGGGGAATTATGTTCATTTCACAGCAAAAGCTTTGTGAAGAAGTTCCAGCTGAACTAAACCATTGATATACAACACTTTGGCCTTTAGGACAACTACATTAAGTCCTTGCAGATATGATAGACTTTGCAGATTTTGTCTGCTGATCACAGCAACACACTGTTAATGCTGTCTGCTGTGTCTTACCGCTTCTTTGCAAGGCAACTGCTCAAGCAAGAATTTGCTTCTGAGAGTTCAGTACAGACTGCACAAAAAAACCCCAAACAATCCACCCCATCCAAAAGCTGAAGAATGACCATTTCTATGGCAACTAAAGCACTTAGTATGCTCGTGCCCGAGATAAATTGGCACAATCTTACAAATGAAGTTTGTATAATCAGGGTGAAAGTAATTTGAGAAAAGTAAGTAGAGACTGAACAGAATATTCCAGGTGTAATACTCAAATCATCTGTTACTAATTTTTATTCCGTGGGGGAAGACTGTACAGAAAGAACAGCACAGCAGTGTAAGGTGGAGGACAGCAGTGGCTGGCTGCAGTTGTCTATCACCATGGTGGTAGGATGGTCAGGTGACTAATAAGCTTGTCAGGTTGATTACCCATCACAGCCAACACCCAGTGTAGTGCTGGGTAGAAAGGAATAGGAAATGACACCTTTACCTCTTGTGTAACTTCACCCTCAGGCTGTGTACTGTTATGTAGCTGAGCTAGCAGACTGCTGCCACCTGGAGAAAGAAGTGCTGCAATCTCCTTTATAGTTGTTGGCTTTGGTCTTGGCATCTTGTCTGATTACAAGATAAGATGATCCAATTCACTCACCCAAGCAAACTAAGAGCATGGACTCTTTTCACCTATTAATTCTAATAGGCAAAGATAATACCACTGTCTTGGTAGGAGAGCTAGCCGACAGCATGCTTTCAGATATGCCAAGTATGCAGGCAAGTACAAACTTAGGAAATAGTTTGCTTGCTGAAAAAAAAACGCAGTCTTGAGGATCTTCACTTTTAAGTCAGTGATAGTGCCACAAAGGAATTTCAACCTCTTTGTTCAGCACTAGCTTTCACTATTATTGATATTTCACTTAATTAGAAAAGCAACTGCCCTCAAGCCGAAGAAGCGTTTGAGTTGTTTTGCTTTAGTGTAAGCTCGGACCAATTTAAAACGCTTGAATTTAAGGGAGCACTGCTCAGAGCTCTTCTATACAAATACGCCTTAGATGTGGTCCTTTCCTGTGAAGAAGGCCAGCAGCAGCATTTAATCCAGTTACTCACATTAGAGGTAAGCCTGACATACTACACCATCGAGTAGAGTACTTCAGGAACAAAGCAGTGCAGCTTCCTGTAACGCTGAGACACTTTATCAATAGCAGAGGATCTTCCAGAAGGCTGTCACATAATAGCATTCCTGGCAGGTTTTAGTGCCTAAGCTTTTTATTATTAACTTGAAGTCCTAAAGCCATATACTAGAGCTGATGGCTACTTTTGAGTGTACTTTTCATGAAGTCTCCATGAGGCAGCTTTGCATTCAGTAGTTTATTTATAATTGTAAAAGCATAAGTGTTACATATGTTGAGTAATTGCATATCTGTTAGAATCGTACCTACTCATAAGACTGGTGTGTGCAAAGACAAGACAGTCATGCTTAGATTTCCCCCCAGGAGTTTGCTGTTCTACTATTTATTCCCCTCTTCAGTTCAATAAAGTTTCCATAGAAACAGAGTGAGGAAATAGAGATATATAATAGCTAGAGTTACTGAAGTGTACGAAGACATCATATGAAGACAAGGCCCTTTAGAACTACTGAAAGTAGAGATCTGCCTAGTATTTAAAAGGGCAAAGCCCGGACTAGACAAAAGTTTCAGCAAACAGGCAACAAGCCAAGTTACAGGTCTCTCAAGCCATTTGTATTTAGAACTTCTTATGAACATTGCATCATTCCAAAAGATAGCAATGGGGTACATATACACACACATATTTTAAAAAAAGATACATGTATGTATATACATTTTTTAAATAAGGCATGTATTTATTTCAGGCTCTTAAAATGTTTTTCCACCCCCTTTTCCTATTAATAGAGCAGATGTTGCCATTTTATTGCTAAAGAAAGCATACCATCATTGCAAGCAGAAGAGCATCAGCACTGGCTTTAGTCAGCAGTCCAGTTGAGTTAATAAGGTTCAAGACATATATTAATAGATGGAAGAATATTACTGATACAGAAATACAGAAGACTAGCTGAATTCTATTTGAGAGCGCACCAAATCATTCTCTTGACATAGTCTGTAGTTAACAGTATAAACTACAAAGCAGAACAGCACCATTTCAGAGCAACAGAAAGATACCTAAAGTACTACTTCCCCATCTCTACTTAGTTGTTATATTAAAAAAATACGCAAGGGAAGGATGAGGACACAGACTTCATCTTCTGCTCTAACAATGCTTTCTTCTGGAAGAAATGATGCAGGACTTTTGAGCTCATTGAAATGTAAATCCTAATATGAATGAATATGCACGCCGTTTTCTTTGTGTAACTAATAATAGTCACTTGTTAGTATGATTTACAAGGAGCACTCTCTAAGCTTTTTGTCAGCTTGCTTCAAGGAGATCCAGGTGTTTAACATGCTTGATCGCAGTTTGGCCCACACCAAATGGTTGTTTAACCCAAATATCTGGGCAGCAAACTGAGCAGCTCCTTCAGGTGAAAGAGTAGTAGGACAGCTAAGACCTGCAGAGAAGAGAATGCCACTTATTAAAGCATAGTTTATAGTCAAAACATTGCCTCTGAAAAACAACTTAAGACAAGGTTTGTTTCAGCCTCCAGGTGCAATGATCCAGTTTTAAAGCTAGTGAAGCACCACATGTTCCACTGCTTCTAACGTGACTGCTTCATGGCATTTTAAACCAAAAGCCATCAAACCAAATGACTCCCCTTATACAGAGGTAACAGACTTCTGGGTCCTCTGGTTGCCAAGCTTCCATTCAAGTCACTAACAAAGTTAAAAATCATACAGATAGCAATGCACTGAAGCAACAGTTAAGTGTTGAGGCCTTACCTACACTAGGTATTATTTGATCTTTGATAATGAAGAAAATGCAACAAAAATCAATTATTTAAATTGCCATTAATATTACTTTCTAATTTCATAGTGGAATGTTTAGCAAGGATAAGCCAAAGTTTATATTTTGCTAAAGACTATTCCTATGTAATCCTTGCTCTGTCTGTTGGGCTTTTTGTCATGAAGAAGTCACAGACTATACATAACATATTTCTGAAGACTTTGGTCAGTACTGATCCAGCTACTTTTCCACGTGTGTGTATACCAGAACATCAAAAATAGAGCTAGATCAGAACAGGAGTGTAGCTTGAAGGTATCTTACCGCTGGGTAGTCTGAGAGAGGACCACACATCCTGAGTGCCCCAGTCAGCTGAGAGTGGAGGGCAGTTGACAACTGGGTAAGCAGTATTACCAGACATGACTGGCCCCAAACCATTGCTTCTGCCAGCGACTGCTACAAACACTGTTGGGATTCCATCTCCTGGTGGGGAGGAAGACGTTCAGTGATAAGCAATCCACCTTGTTCTCTACCACCTGCTTTCATGGGAACCGTGTCCAAGTCCACAGTTCTGTTTGCAGTTGTTCTGTCCATTCCATTACACAGCACTAGAATTTTGCGTTCACCTTCCCCCTTTACAGAAATATCTTCTAAATCTTTCAGCCTTAAATCCCACCTATCATTTATCACAACTGAAGTTAGTATTTCTTACTCTGCCTCTGAGGGGAAATCTCAGTATCAGAGAAACAGGTGCTGCTTAGCTTTGTAGAGAATATAGCCATTTATCCTCTGGCATTGTTCAGGTGTTCCTCTCCTTACGTCTTGACCAGTTCACCTCGAAGTAAGTGTTTCTCAACTATGGTTACCACACTTGTAGTTTCACTAAGTGGAAAGTATACTTGCACAAAAATAAATAGTTCCTATCTCTCATCTGCTAGGCTATAAACAGTTTTGAAGAGATGTCAAGTTTTCTTGGCAAAGATAATTAAATCAAGTATCTTTTTCTCATAGCATCTAAAGTAATAAGCAAGAATATTTTCACAAGACAGGCAGGAAAGCATAGTGGGAGCAACATCAGCTTTGTAAATAACATAAGAATATTCAGAGTCAACCAGAGAACTATCTTTCCAGCCTTTTTGAAACAAGGAGGAATCATCAACAAGATGCTACAGTAAGTGTGTTAACATGATCTTCTGGTACTGAGAAAAGCAGAGGATGGAAGCTGTGGCTGAGCAGTAGGACAATGTATTACTCTGAAATTGCTTAGAACAGTCTGTCACTATGCAATTAGCAAGTGTGAATCAGCATTCTAACAGCTTGGTGTTCTGTTTAACAGAAAATGGAAAAACCCCACATAAACCCTCAGGTTGCCAAGTCATTCTGGAACATGATGCTGTTTCAAATCAAAACAGTATTTCTTTGGCATTTACCTTCATATTCTGCTTTGATCCTCAGGGTTTCATCTGGCCCTTTGTGAGCAGAGGTCACTCTTAATTCACAAGGAATTCCAAAGGTTGCACATGCCTTTTTTATTTTTTCACAGTGACTGAGGTCAGAAGGAGATCCCATCAACACCACAACTCTGCCTTGGCTCTTTGTTTTCAGAAGCAACTAGGGAGAAGAGTGGAGGGGGAGGAAAAGAAAAGCAGTCAGCAGGATTGAAGACATGCAATTATCAAAATCTAGATGTGTTGATCAGAAAAACAGGTACCTCCACTCTCTCTGAAACCCATTCGAAGTTTCTCTTAACCATTTGCAGTGCTTCAGGAGTTACTTCTTTCAGGTCCCGATAGGACTGGAAAGAGGAAAATAAGAATACTGAAGTGTTGTGGTTTAACCCCAGATAGCAACCAAGCCCCATGGGGCTCACTCACTCCCCATCATGGGATCAGGGAGAGAACTGGAAGGGTAAAAGCATTTGGAAAACTCATGGGTTGAGATAAAGACAGTTTAATAGGGAAAGCAAAAGCTGCATATGTAAGCAAAGTGAAACATGGAATTCATTTGCTGCTTCCCATTGGCAGGCAAGTGTTCAGCCATCCCCAGGAGAGCAGGGCCCCATCACATGTCATGGTTACTCGGAAAGACAAACACTATCACTCCAAATGTCTCATGTTTTCCTCCTCCTTCCCCCCAGCAGTATATACTGAGCATCATGTCTTATGGTATGGAATATCCCTTTGGTCAGTTGGAGTCACCTGTCCAGCTGTGTCTCCTCCCAGCCTCCCACGCACCCCCAACTTCCTCACCAGCATGGCAGTACAAAAAGCATTGAAGGCCTTGGCTTTGTGAAAGCCCTGCCCAGCAATAACAAAACCATCTCTGTACTATCAACACTGTGTTCATCACAAATCCAAAACACAGCCCCACACCAGCCACTGTGAAGAAAATTAACTCAGCCCCAGCCAAAACTAGCACATGAAGTTAATGTGGTTTGGGTACACAAAGCACTCATTTTGCTACCGTAATAGATAAGAATTATTATTATACCTCAACTGAAATATTTATGCAGTTTCTAGCCGTTCCACAGGAAGGTGAACAGAGATTGGTAGAGATATGGGAAAACTGAATAGGGAAGACACTGGAATATATAACTATACTGGATATATAGAATATCTAAATATATTGGGATATATTTAATGAATAACTATCTCAGCAAATGTAAACAACCTCCTATATTACAACTTGTGGCCATTTGCAACACAAAAAACTTTTAGCCACAAGGGTATCAAGGTTTTGGAAGCTTTCCAAAGGGAAAATGTAAGACATATAACTTCTTTAATACTGGATTTGTAATGACATGATTGCCTGTACCAGCTAACCTAGGTTCTACATCATGTTATCGTGGACCCTATTTCAGGGTCCATGGACCATGGAGCTAAAGCACCATCAAAGCAATTCATTCAAGCGTGCTACTACATATTTCAGGCCCAGTAAACAACAGAGCAGTTCTGCTTTCCGGTTTAAAATTAATACCCTTCCTCCCACACACACTTTGGAAATCTTCCCCTGTGGCTTACAACCAGTTTCTCTCACAGGGTCTCTGTGAGAGAATGTCTTAACATTGAGAATTGTCTTAACAGCTTCTATTCTTCATACCGATTTGTTATCCAGCTATTTTTTTATTATCTGCACAAGTCATATTCTTATCATCCCTGGAAACTCCACACTTTATAATAGCTCCAGTCAATAGTGCTGTTGGGTATTTCAACTGAAAATCCTCTGTGTACCTTTTTTCCTACCACAAACCAGATAAACTATTTAAATGAGAAGAGGCTAGGACATTAGGTCGATATGAACTACTCTGTAACAAGGTAAGACTACCTAGAAAAAGCCATACTGAAAAAAGTAACTCCTACAGTTTAACATCTGCTTTTATTCTCCCTCCCTGTTGACTTAGAAGGTAAAAAGATTAAAGCATTACCTGTTTGTCCTTCTGCTGGCTTCTGTCTCCTGCTGGCCACAGTCTCCATGAATCATTATCAATAACATCAGCAAGAACTATTTCTTTTGTCAGCATATTAACACCAAATTCAATCTAAAAAGACAGTAAGAATCCTATTTTAGTAAATATACAGTGATGTATTTCCTGTTGGAACTGGGATCATAAGAAATCAAATTCTTATACCTTGAGGTCTACCAGAGTACAGTTTTGGGGCTGCCACGCTTTTTCCAGGATCTCAAAAATAGCTTGAGTAGAACGAGCCATGATATCCACTTCAGTCTGGCCAATAGTAAGTCCAGCAAAACAGAATTTTGCTTCAATTATTTGCTCCTCGGACCACTGTGGATCGTTATTAGCATCATCCTGTTAAGAAAACCAGAACAAATACGTCACATAATTTAAGCTTGCTATTAGAGGAAAATAGCCATTAAAAGATACGAGGTTTTTCAAAAAGAAAATGCAAAGTTTCAGATTAGTATCTTATGATTAGCATTAAAAAAGTGACAGGATACACCAAAACCAACATTTTAGGTCACAATTCACAAGATACTTCTTTGAGCATGCATTTCCAAAGAATTTCAGAATCTTAGGTGACTAGCTAGCTACCTCCCCTCACCATTTATTTTAATTTCTTTAAATATATCAACAGATCTGTTTCAACTGGTGCAGCTTATGCCTAAAAAGTTCTTATACCTACATTTTTCTATTTTTATGTACAGTTTGGCTTGTTGTTCTTTGATGGCCTTGTAAGCCAGTATTGTATGTGCTTTAGACAAAACAGCTGTTGGACAAGAACGCACGAAAACATTAGGATGGCAAAACTACTGATACTGACTGAGACAGCTGGTCAGACACCGGCACTTACTTGCTTTATCTGTCAGCATTTTAAAGGAAATAGAGTTCTAGCTCTGTTTAAGTTTGATTAACATCACAGGAAAGGAAACCTACCTTGTAAAACATCTCAATTTTGGGTGGGTAAAACTTGTATCCTTCTTTGACACCAGGGTTTCTCTTGAGGAAGGAGCCAGTAGCAATTCTTCTGCACACCCATTCAATTGGGATCATTTCACAGTGAGCTGCTATGAATGCCGTGTCACTCTGTTTCCTGACAAAAGCTGTTTTGATTCCTAAATATAAAGACAGCAGCTTAGTTCCATGAGTAGGCACATTCCACACTTGAAACAAGGGTCACAAAATGATCTTTAATTTCAAGTACATCTGAATCTTGTTCTTCCCTGGACTTGAGGGACAGACTGAATCTTAGCGTATTTTAAGCCTGCCCTGGCCTTGCAAAAGGCAATCAATGCAGTTATCCCCTACAAGTCTTTAGTTTTGCCAGTTTTATCATACCACACTCACCTGTAGCTCAGAAATCCTATTCTTGCAAATAATTTTGTTCACAGAGCCTTTTTTTTTTTAATCTATCCTTCACAATGTTTTTGTTTGTTTGTTTTTTAAATTAGCAGCAACCAAGTACCCAACCATGCTCTCTGGCGGAAGATTCATTACACATGGAACAGTAATTCGAGGGTTTCAAAGTAAAGGAGCATGGTAGTCTTTACTTTTTTGCTTAATAAAGGAGGATGGGGCAGAGAGCAGGATAGCTTTGTCCTCGTTGTCATTACAGACAGTTATTTAGGGCACTAGATCTTAGTGATTTCTTAAGCAAAAAAACAGTAAAACCCAGAAACCTGTGTACCCAAACAAACCTGTTGCAGCAAGTCTGCATTTTTACATGGTAAGATGACCGACCCCATATTAAACAGGGACAGCCAACACATGCAGATCAGCATTTTAAGTGCAGAATGGCTCTTTTTAAAATTTCACTCTTGAGGAAGGTCCCACCTTTCTCCCCACCCCAGAGCAAGACAACTGTCAAGCCCAATTGGCATCTGCCAGAAACAGAAGGCAAAGGAGCTGCATTCAGTCAAACCAAGGAGTAGCTCTATTCCACACCACTCCCAGAGCCATAAAGAAGGAATTAAAAGGTCTTAAAATATATTATTAACACTGACTCTTCAGATTTTGTTGCGTTTCCTTCAAGGGCAGAATAATTTAAATGATCAACTGCACATCAAGGCACTTCTAAATCCAGGCATTACAGACCCTGTATGGTTCACTACTACATTTTTCATCAGTGCAGATGTGCTTTTGCTGGGCTGACATTAGCTCTATTATAAAAGGGAGAGAAACTTTAACAGAACTTCGTAAATCATCAGCTCTGAAAGAGTAGGTTAAGAAGAGTTGCGCAAAGCAAACAAACTACTTCTACAATAAGGCAGCCATATTATCTGCCATTTACACTCAAATAAGCAAACTGGAGAAGAACCTCGAAAGGTCTTTTGTTGCTTTAAAAAGCAGCTGCAGTTTACCCTGCATATTTTTCCACAACACTTGTGGAGGGTTTGAGTACAACTCATTTACGGATTTTTGACATGTCTACACAATGGCTTCTTCATGTTAAAAGTTCACATTTCTAGGGCATGAAATATTTAAAGTAAGCTTTACGCTTCTGATACATTCAATACAGACTGATAAATCTATTTGCAATGTGGTTCTCGTGCGTGTTGTACAAATGTACGAAACTAACAAACTTTATGTTGCTATAACCTAACTGAGAAGGGAAAAATACACTGTAAATTAATGTTTTAACATTCATAAACAAATGTCACACAGCGTAGACACAGCCTGGTAGTGCCACTACCTAGCAGCGACTTCTATGCAGGCAGACGTAGGCAGAGGAAAAGATTAGGGGCGCGTCCAAACAAGCAGGAGAAACTATTGTAGTTATCTGCCAGACTAGATTACTGCAAATACTCTCACGTTCCAAATGAACAAGTCGTCCACCCACCTCTGAAGTACCAGAGAGAAAAGCATAACTAATAAAAAAGAGACTAAAAAACCATCAGAGCCTCAAGGCAGGATAAACCCTT
Source organism: Pseudotriccus pelzelni (assembly GCA_035584735.1). Lineage (NCBI taxonomy): Eukaryota > Metazoa > Chordata > Aves > Passeriformes > Tyrannidae > Pseudotriccus > Pseudotriccus pelzelni. The sequence goes on from JAWMRA010000130.1 coordinate 44,933,975, forward strand.
ATATAGAAACAATGCTGTTTTGCAACAGTGTCTGTAACACACCGGCATATACTCTATCTTTAAAATACTTACCCGATTCCTGAAGCAGCTGAAACACACAGCTAGTTGTTGTGTTGGAAATGGCAGCTTTCCCTTCCATTCGGTCCTTCCTGGCTGCATTTCCCGCCGTTATTTGGTCTTTTGACTGCATGAGAACACATCCCGGGATGTCTGGCAGCTCATACACTTCTTTCGTTTTACCTTCATTAACTTTTTTACCAAGTTTCAGGTCTAGAGAAATAATAATAATAATAAAAAAATCAGTTTAGCATTGAAAGGACTTGTTTACTTCCGCACGCACGCCCACAACCTTCGCGTCCAAAGGGGGACTCCGCAGGACCCCGCGCTGCGGTCAGAGACCGCGAGGAGCTCGCTAAGCCCCGACCCACGATGCGACTTGGCCCCGTTCCCCCCGAGCAGCGAGGCCAAAAGCCATCGCCCAGGGCTCCTGCCCAGGCGGCCCCGGCTCGCCAGGGACGCGCCGGCTGCAGGCGGGCAGGTCCCGCGGGAGGCTGCGGTGCTGCCCCGGCCGTGGGGAGCCGGGAGCTGCCGCCTGAGCGGTGCAGGCAGGACCCGCGCCGCTTTCACCACCTTTTCTTTTTTAGTCTTTGGGACAAACCCGTTGCTCCGCGATCTGAGCAGCGCGGGGCGGGAGCCGCCCGCAGCATCCTCTGCCTTGAGCTGCCCGTCGCCGTCTCTCCTGCGGGACGGGGGGCAGCCGTGCTCACCCTCGTGCTGGGAGCGGCCACCCACAAGAAAAAATATATAAATCAGAACTACGCGAGAAAAAAGTTGGCTCTGGAGCACTTACACCCCGAGTCCGCTAAGCGGGCGCCGGCCCCCGGGAGCGGCGCCCCCGACCCACCCCCGCGACGGCCGCCCGATTACCTGATGCTGCGGGGGCCATGGCTGCGGCGGGCGCGGGCGCGGGCACCTAGAGCACAGAGAGAGCCTGAGCGCACGGCGTGGGCTCGGCCGCCGGGGTAAGAAGGGGCCGGCGGAAGGGGCGGGCAGGCTGGGCCGCGGGCAGCGACACCGCCCGCCAATCGCCGCCCAACACGGCGGGGCGGCCCCGCCGAGCCCCCCGGCCGAACCCCGGGCGGCTGCATCTCCCCCCCGCCCCGAGCAAACACGGCCCCGGCCCGCTGCCCAGCCAATGTCGGCGCCGCACCGCGCCCGGCCCAGGGCCCCCCGCACCCCCTGCCCCGCCGGCAAACATCTCCCCCCCCGGCCTGGAGCCCCCCGCGGGCAAACATTCCCCCCCTCCCCGGCTTGGAGCGCCCCGCGGGGTCGCGGGGCCGAGGGGAAGCGAGGGGAGGCGGGGCCGGGCGAGGCGGCAGTGCGGGCCGGGGGTGCGGTGTTCGCCCCCCCGCATGTAAATGAAGGCGGGAGGCTCCCGGTGGCCCGCCGGGAGCCCCGAACGGGAGGCGCTGTTGGCTGAACGCGCCGCCGGCAGCAGCGCGCGGGAGCCGCCGGAGCGGGGCCGGGACTGGGAGCGGGGCCGCCACGTGCTGCTCGCGCCATGGAGCTGGAGGAGCTGGGCATCCGGGAGGAGTGCGGCGTGTTCGGCTGCATCGCCTCCGGCGCCTGGCCCACGGAGCTGGACGTGCCCCATGTGCTCACGCTGGGGCTGGTGGGGCTGCAGCACAGGTAAGGAGCCGGGGGGCTCGGGGGCGGCTCCGGCCGGACGGGGCCACCGTCCGGAACCGGCGGCTCCGTGTCGGGGCCGGGCCGCGGCGGCTGCCCCGGGGCCGGTCGGGGCCCCGAGCCGACACGTGCAGCTGGGAGGGCCCCGGGTCACCGGCGGCGGGAGCGGATGGGACGGGAGAGGAGCGGGCTGGGACGGGAGACGAGCGGGCTGGGACGGGAGACGAGCGAGCTGTGGGGGCCTTCCCGCCCCGGCCGGTCCTTCCGCCCCGCGCCGGCGGGGAGCCCCGCAACATCCCGGAGGCGAGGCGCACGGAACGCCCCGCCGCCTCCCGCCCCCTCGGGCCGGCCCCGCCGAAAGAGCAGCTCTCGGATGCCTTTGGACCTCGGCTGCATCTCGCTCGAGTCGCATCCTCTGCCGGGGCCGCGCCACCGGCCCGGGCGTCCGCGCGTCCCTGCGCGGAGCCCGCGGTGTCGCCGCTCGTCCGGCGTCGGGGATGCGCCCCGCGCAGCGGGATCCGCTGCGGGATGCGCAGAGGGATGCGCGGAAGCGCCCGCCGTCTCGTCCCAGCCACGCCGGGCGCTGACCTGCCGGCGGCTCGGCTCGGCCCGGCCGTCACTCTCGAGATGCTCTCGTTAAAGTGTAACTCACAGAAATCGAGCTACCGAAACTGAGCAGTACTTGAACATTTTTAGGCGCCTGCTAGCCGTAGTGGATGGATCCATCACCATGATACAATAAAACTTCCACCTGGCATGTCTGTGACAATGTACAACAGACCTGACTCGCTGTGATCCGTGTGGATGCAGAGCTGGGAGTGAAGGTTGGGTTCTGCTTCCATTTGGTTGGCATCTAAAGTCATAATGTTATGGTCTGACATATACTAATTATTTTTTCAGTGGTGCCAGAAAGGCATAGCTTCCTCGTGGGAACACATGCACAGCCAAACACGCTCGATTATTGTGGTACATGCTGGGCTTCTGTTGTACACACAGCCTGTACACCGTGCTTATATTCAGAGCTGCAAAAAGTGTGCTAAATAAACACAATCCTGACAGTCTGCGTAGGGGGGCTGCTGCAAGTACACGTGCACCGAATAGATCAAATATGTTCCTTGTATTTCTGAGGCCACAGACATGTAAAGGTTGCCCTGAAATTGTTTTTGGACCAGCAACAGGGAATAGTTTATGCACAGATTTTAAGTATACTACAGTGAGGTTTAAATACTTTTACTGGTGAAATGCTGCATCCCTACATGACTCTTATATACTAATAATTCAGTTTGGGCTACAGGTGTATCATTTATAAGGTATATATATTTGCCAGTGTCCATCAAAAAAGTTTTTATTGGGAGTGATAGAGCTGCAGAATTCAAGGAACACAGCCATGTAATTAATAGTCTAATTTTAGGATGTACCTTTTTTCTGTAAAGAGGCTGGATAAAGAAATTTTACTTAATTTTTGCTTACAATTACACTGGTGGACCTGGAGTTTCTTAGTTAGAAATAAAATTATCGATGTATTATCATTACTTTCCTTTTTATTATCTCAGTTTTCATTGCAACCTTATTTCATGATTTTTCAATATGCATTTTTTCATATTTTTTTTTCTTTCTGATGGGCACTTGACAATTATACTTAATTTGCATGAGCTTTTTAATATCAGATACCCCCTGTGGAGGACACAACTGTAGATGGTAATACTACTGTTATACGGAAACTAAGCAGTTTATAAGTTCTGCAGGAAGCCACACACCTTAAGATGTACATGCACTGCCTCTGATTCTCTAACCCAACAATTGTCAGAATTTTTAAGAGATGCTTTCTTAGAGACATAAACATTGCATATGTAAAGTGAAACAATCTGTTCAATTAGGTGTACCTTTGCAAGCACTCCATAAAAGTCTATTAAATACCTCAGATGTTAATGTTCCCATTTCCTACTTAAATGTTTCTCTCTAACCTCTTTGCATTTTTTCTAATATGAGGTGAAGAGTTAGCATCCCTATCAGGAAGTAACAGGACAATAGCTATTTATCTTTCTTCTTTTTGGAATGTATGTCGAAAACCAGAATTAAGATTTAGCATTAATTGCATCAGTAAATTTCATTAAGCCCATTGTTTTAAAGTTAAAAACTAAGACATGTTTCTTAACCAGAGGCCTTTAAAAATAAGTAAATATAAAAGAAAATTGTAGTAAATGTTAATGGGCCATCCAAATCAGGGCTAAGTGACTAACAAATTTGACTGGTTACTAGAAAATACAGTCCTTTAGTGGGGATATTTGGAAATGAAAACTTGAAACTCTGTATGCTGGATCAAGCTACCAAAATATTTAAGCATATGTTCAGTGGTGTGTGTGTGTGAGTGGTGCTCACTGCTGCACTGAAACTATTGTGCATGAAAAATGGGAGTGTATATGTAAGCAAGGTTCTGGAGCCCACAAGTAGGCATATCATGAAAGATAAAAGATAGAGTTGAAATTTCACTAACATGACATAAGCAGAAACAACTTTAAAAGTTGTTTGAGGTTTTGTTGGGTTTTTATATATATATATAAAGCAGCTGCTGGATTGTTGAGGCTTAAATTCACACTCCTTTATAGCAGAAGTTAGAACATGGCTTTTCACTGGCTCTTATTTTATAATGGTGAACTGTGAATTAAAATGAAAACCAGTATATTTGTACTCACAGGCTAATCCAGGCCTTCCACACACTAAGAACATTTTGTCAATTTAACTTGACTCCATTTTAAGCTATTTTAGCAGTGCACGCTCACTATGTTTGAAACTTTCAGTTCTGCTAAAGCTAGTGCTGTTACTCTGGCATCAACATTAACAAGGCTTAAAAGTGGATGTTCTAAATCATCTCTACATTTTGTAAGCCAGGGATCAAAGTCACTGCAAAATCCACTGACAGCATGCCAAAACAAAATCAGAGGATATTAGTAAGGAGAGGACTTTCTTGGGGGCGGTGAGGGAGGGAGGAGGAGTTACTCTGAGTTACAAATCTATTAAACGTCATTTGAGTCCTTGACCAGGACAAATTTGCAAAGTTAATCTTCGAACAAGTGTGATTTCTGTTAACTTTTTGCAAAATTCCCCAGAAAATATTTTTGGCAGTAATACTGTGTACGGAAAGCTGAGTGCATCCAGTGTTGTACTGATTTTTAGAAAAAGGCTTTAAAAGGCCTCTTCTATGCAAGTGGAAGTTCCATTAAGTCAGGGAGTACTCCTTATCCCAACTCAGCTAGGCCCATGTGTGAAATTTGTTGAGTGAAGGCTTGGCCAGTGTGCTTTTTGATATCTTTCCTGTTACTATTCACTATTAAAACCCACACAACAGAACCCAGATAACTGCCAATATAAGTTAAGAATTTTTACTTCTCTTCCAATCTAGTTTTTTTTACTGGTTGCTTCCCATTAGCCATCCTTTCAAATACTTACACTCAGTATAGCATAGTCAAAGTGTTTACCTTCTATATACAACGTCTTGGCTACAAGATAGGGGTCTTTTTTAATGGCCATTTAGCAAGCTGTTGGTATCCTAACGTACACCTTGAATCTTTCAAACAAAAAGCTTAAAATTTTGATAGCATTTGGGTGGGAATTTTATGAGGAACACAGATATGCTGCAGGTAATGATTTGACATGTAACATATATATACCTCTTCATTTAATTTCAAGAATGAGTTCAGCAGACCCTCATTCCCAGGTGCAAGAACTGCAGTGTTAAATGTTTTAATTGTCTAAATATCAAATTTTATAATTATTTCTATGTAAAATCCCTATGGAATATATGGGGTAAGATGTTCGTCTAGCTAGTGACTGAGTCTGTATGCTGTTTTACGAGAACATGCCTGCTGTATGTACTGGTAAAACATTCCTGAGTGCTTTCAGAGACACTGAACGTGGATGTAGAAACAGTTTAATCTTTTAGTTCTATCTTGCCTTAAGTTTTAGGCCATTCTGCAGGTGCTGACAGCCTGATGCCGCAAAGCTTGCTCCTGCAGGAACGGAGGAGGAGCAAGGCCTTTTTGCTGTGGTGAGCTCTTATATCTGCTCGGTTGTTTTACATAACATCTTGCAGGGTTCCTGCAAGTTCAGTTTTGGGAAAGTGAAGATAAGACAGATTTCCATTCTAACCAAGTTCAGGCTGCTTAGATGTACATGTCACAAGATGCATTCAGTATAAGCTCTTATCTTTGGATGTGGAGTAAGCAACTGGAACAAGATAATGTATGACTTCCTGTTACATTAACCTAGCTATGGAGTTGGGGTGAGACTAGGCACCATACAGCTCTGCAGTAATTTTCACAGGATTGTTCTGTTGGCTTATCTGCCTATACCTTAAATTTAGCCCCATGCATGGAAGGAGGGTTGTACACAGCATTGGAAGTTCTGACTGGGAAGTGCAGTTTGAATAAGCTGTCTTTCACTACCTGCCATGTCTTATATTACCATTCCCAAACATTAAAACAAAAAAAAAACCCGGGTTTTTTGGAGAGGTTTTTTATTAGGTTATTTTAATTTAAATCAGTTCTGTTGGCTGGGCAGCCACTTGGTCACATAAATGCTTGTGCCAACACAAAGGAGATCTTGCCAGATAAAGGGTGACTAGAGACAGATTCTTTTAAGCCCAGAGTTATGCTGATAGTGCTTGTGGATCCACCTAAGTGCAAGCATTTCTGCTGCCTGAAGCCCATTCTCAAAGTGTTTGGCCTAAAGAAGTGTAAAGTGACCCATTCACCTTAGTGAATGAGCATACTTTAGAGAAGAATGGAACTTTTTAATGTAGGTCAGAGTGGTGATAGCTTTGCTTATCTGCTACATCTCAAAAATTTCATTATTGCCATTTGAAAACGGGAGGAGACATATTTGCCCTCACACTAATCTTGATGGCCCTCTGGCAATAATGCAGGTATTTGAGAAGGAAGAAGATCAAAGATCTCTGCTTTTTATAGTATTGATCCTCTTGTCATCATTGCTTGTTGCTAGTTTTGATTTTTAAGATGGACCATGATGTAATTTATATGAAGATTCCCAGGGTCAGTTAAACAGTCCTGCCTTTCTGCTAAAAAAGAGCTACATTTTGGATCAATGTCTTAGGAAAAGCTCTCCTCCCAAACCACTGCATTCCTGTGGTAGTGCCCTGCACATAACAATTTAGGATGTGTCAGATGGTGTCCCAAGTTCCATTTAACTGGCCCAGTTACAGTGTCTAGATTAACTAATGTGTGACTAATAAATGCAGAGCTGTGATGACAGCAGAACCACAACACAAGCTCAAGTGAATATAAAAATACACTGAAAGGATGAGTTGGATTAACTAAAACTATTTTTGAAATTACTTTTTTGAGAAATCCTTCAACCTAGCAACATTCTATTTAACCCATTTTCACTACCCCAGGAGATGCTGTCCCAAGGAGATAGATCATAGCTCTAGACAGCTAGAATTCCAAATGTACAACATTCATGTTAATTTTGTCTCTAAGCAAAAAAGTGATGTGGAATCATAACTGCAACTGCAGTGACGAAGGGTTGCCTTGATGCTGCTTTATGTGTCTCAGCAGCCTACACGTTCAAGTAAATTAATTGATGTCTGTGTAAATGGGAGCAGGATATAGATATTAGATGATGTCGAGTGCCCCATCTTGCACTTGACATCTGTTACCATCTTGGACGAACAATAAATGGACATCAGGGCAGAAGGAGTCAACTTTATGACAAAACAATTACAAAAAGCAAACTCAGCTTTGCAACCACAAAGCAGAATAGAAGTGGAATTCCACACAGACGGAAGTCCACCTTCTTTGGACATTTGTTAGATAAATCCTGCTCTCTGAAAAGCTTTCTGACTAAAAAACCCTTTTACTTGGAAAGCCACTGGTGGTATTTTTTTTCTGTCGGTTCTTGCTTCATGTCTACCACCTAGTGTTGATAGGGACAGTTTCCAAGTAAAGACTGCAAGTGTGCTCTGCAGTTCTCTGTTCTGACCTGCTAAGAATTCAGTGAGTCCTTTGCCTCAGTGCGTTTGTGCCATTCTCAACTGAACAACATTATTTAAAAATAGATACATACTACTTGAAAGATCTGCTTATTTTAATGAATAAAAAGTCTTTATTTTTTATTTGCTGGAAGAAGAAAAAGGGTTTTTTGGGGGGACATTGTACTGAATGACAGCAAGGTTGATTTAAGCTGTTTAAATGTCCTGAATAAGGGCTGGATCACACATTTTTCTGGTTCATGTGTGGAGGGAGTAAGCTGTGATTTTAGTACTGTTGGGAATGCTGACATCTTCAGCTGACTCAGCATGTTCTGTACCCAACTGTTGTGATGGCAGGGGCAGACCTTGTCCTACCAAAGACAGCAGTGCTGTATGCAAGTAATACTATGCAAGTTCAAGGATGTACCTTTGAACCAACTCGTAGAGAGAGAAGAAACATTTTTAAAGCAATGATGATACTGGTATTACAAGCCAAAGAAGGTTTATACTGAGAAATCAATGTAAAATGTGAAAAGTGATAGATAAGCATACACTGGAACAACTGTCTGTCTGTCACTGTATAAATGAATATGATAAAAAACCTGATTTTTAGGGATCTTTCTCTTGATTTCTCAGAATTGTGTTAAAAATGCTAGTCAAATGACAGATAAAATCCACCTTGGTGGAAAGTGTTTGCCTTAATAATGTCTCTAATTAAAGAATTGACAGGAAATTAATTAACCATAGAGCAGGAAATAAAGCATTATATCCAGTAATATTTTTGTGTAAAGTTTTGTGAAGAGAGACTTGGGTGGAATTTAGGCCTCTCTGTAGTAAGAAACCTGGTGGCTGTTGCTGCTGCAAAAAGGACTTGACTGTTTGACTTCAGCTGTGCCCTTGTGTGTTCCCAGAACTAACCTGGCTTTGGCAGGGCTGTGTAGCTCTATGCCCAAACATGACTGAGATCCAGAAAGGAGTTGTTTTGCTTGAATACACTGAAAGGAAAACCCTGCAAGTGCAGAGGAAAACCCTGCAAATGCATGCCTCCCAGGCAGTGTAGACTGTAGAGTACTTACACAATCACCAAGTGAAGTAGCATGCAGTAGGATTTTGCTGAAGCAGTTATGTCATGGCATTTGTCTCTTACCACGTCTTTGTCCCCTGCGCTGTTTCTATGTTTCTGTACTTCAGTGGTTACTGGGCAAGGCAGACACCTTGCCCTGTACAGAACAGGGCCCAGAACCCAAGCTTACCCCTTCTACATGGGCATCAACTCTGTGTCCTTTCTTTCTGGCTCATTGCATTCTCCAGTTCATTGTTGCACAGCACCAAGCCTTCAGTGGGCAGATGAGGATGTTCCTCATACCAGCATAGGCAGGGAGAGGCTAAGAGGAGGGTAAATGCTGGCAAAGGAGTTAAGAATTGTGTTCTCCCTACCAGCCCTGCCTAACCAACAAGAAGTTCTCTTACGGCTTCAACTGTTTGGTTAATTACAGAGGACTCACTTGTTAGAAGGACCATAGAGATGGTAACTGTAAGTTATGGGATGAAATTTTAACTGTACATGGTTTCTTTGATCAATAAAAGTATTATTTTCTTTCAGTTAAGCCTGTTAATTGTGGCACGTAGGTGAGCTGAGACATGTAGGCAGATGTGGTGTCTTTTATTAGACTGACATTACTGCTAAAAGCTCGTAACTAAGGATTATGGTGGGAACTCATACCTTGTTTTTAGTTTAAATGACTGAAGGCGACTGTATTAAAGGGGGGAAAGCAAGCATGTACTCATGTGGGTAACTTAGACTTACTTCATTTCTTACTACCCGAGAGAATCTATTTGCATGCTAATTTCATAGAAAGTTCATTAAACCAACCTGTTTTATGGCTGATGGATCAGCATAGAACTGTGTTCTGTTGAGGTCTTGCATTTCTTCCTGCTTACAAAGCCTTTCTAACAGCAACTTTTTGCCTTCTGTTACTGTGTGCGCTCTCTCTGTTAATAGCTTTTGGAACTGGAGTATGGTGTTTTCAGAGGCACTTTTCTTGAATGCAACAGGTGACACCTCTGTGGACAAAAGCAAAGTATGTAGTTAGAGTGCACAAGTCAATGAACTGCTGACGCTGAAGTTTAACACTTGCTAAATTTACCTAAAGCTGTTCTTCTGTTCTGCTCTTTTGGCAGTCCTGTCCTGGTGTTGTGTAAGGGGTCATTGTATAACGGAGAGTAGGAATGCAGCAGACCTTGTAAAAATCACTTACATGTGAAACTTTCAGTTTTGCCTAGCTACAGCCTTCTCCAAGATGTATGTATGTAATAAACAATACGTGAAAGTATATTTAATCACACAGAGTTAGCCTGTTAGCTCAGTTTCTGATGGTGAACTGGGCAGGCTGTATTCAGAAATGTGAATTTCAGATCATTTGTGTTGATCTGTCTGTAGACATCATGTTAGTATTAAAAATAGGGGTGAGCCTCCTAAAAACTAAGTTTGTCATCCTCCACTGTTCAACTTTCCCATTATTTAGGGGTTGACAATTCTGCAGGAAGAAAAATAAGCTCTGACCTTTCCTATATCAGATTGCATGCCGAGTATTTCTATCCTTCCCATCACCTTTCTCCATGATTGTGTACCATATCCTCTCTCTGGAATAGCTGTCTTAACCTGTTTTCTTGTGTACAACATGTTAGACATTGTATGTTAGACATGATACGTCTAAACAAGTAATTTCTCCTCTCATTTGCAGACACGTAATATGAAGAAGTCACATTCATGACTTCCTTTTTTCCCCTAAGCAACACAGGTAATTCAGACATCTTGCTTTAAAAATATTTTTATCATTTATTTCCATGTGATTCTTACGAATCAGAGAAGTATTTAATGATGTTTGCCTCATTTATACCAGGGATGAGGACTGAAATAAAGAAATTGGAGTTTTCCTTAGGCCTGCATTTTTTGCAGATTGTTGTGGGTGAGAGGAGGTTGATTTGGAGCTTGGTGTTAAGTTCTAGGATTTTTTTAACTGTTTGAATACTGGAAATGAGAATCTGGCATCCAATTCAATAGCGGGGTACAGATGCTTTTAAAAGTCAGAGGCTCTTACCATCATTGCATGCTTTTCTCTTGATACTCAGGGATCCTGTATTGGCTGTAACATCTCCCACTGAAACACAGAAGAGAAAAATAAGGTGACTAAGTATTTTGCAGAGATTCTCAGGGCACACTCAGTCACACACCAAAAAGTTTAATACTGCAAAAGCGAATACACTGGGACAAGTGACCCGGAGCAATAAGAATATACTAGAAAAGTTAGGTGCTGGCTTGGCACACAAAATCAGGGTGGAGACACATTTATTTGGCAGATGCCTCAGACAGATTAGTAACTAAAGCTTCTTTTTTTAAACATTATTGTGTTACTGTCTGCTGCATCAGCATTCACAGCCCAGATTACACAGTCCTTTTCTAGCATGCTAAAATGTAAACCATCCAGTTTGGTTCAAATATTCTTAGTGTCGACAAATCCCATTCATGGAGAGCAGAAATGAGCAGTCATACAGTTTCTGCATTTGGAAGAAAATATGTCTGGAGATTGAGATTGAGCACAAGAGTTAGGCAGGGGAGAAGCAGTGTGTCATCCCATAGCTGTGTGGATGTCCTTCCAGCCTCAACTAATACACTACTGTATGGTGCCCTTGGACACTGCATTAGGACTCTGATTTGTGACTGACGGCAGCTGGCTTAAGTTCCTGCTCAAGCTGTTGATCTGGCCTCTGCTGCAGAACAGTTCAAGTCCTCAACTAACATTTGTGGTGTTGCAAGTTATTATCTAACATATTGAGAACAATTAGAATTAGTTCTGGTTTACCATAACTCGCTGAGCTCTAAGCTGCAGAGGTTCCGTTGCTTCTACAAGAGCATCTCATCTGCCTGGAGCAGGGGCAGGTACCCTGAGGGCTGCAGCAGCTGGCCAGTCATGAGAACCCTTATAGCAGACACAAGATGAGTTGTGTGGTTCCTAGATCACAATACTTCTAATACTAAAATAGAAGCAAACTCCGTTTTGAAAACTGAATCTGCTTTAGCAAAACCAATATATTTTACAAGTGCTCAAATAAACATTACTGCCCTGGATTTTTCTTTCTCTTGACTGTGGTGTGAATTGAATTAATATAGTTTGGGGTTTTGGAGTCCTTGCACTTGGCTTGGTTGCTACAGATTTTTGCAGTTCTGAATGGTACGAGCTTGCAGCTCTCCATCCATCAGAATTTACATGCCTTTTCTATGACCTCTAGAACGTGCCGTGTTTTCTGGCATCATTTAATTGTATCTCACTTGGGCTTCCAAAAGCAAAGATTCTCCAATAACATTGAACGCTTCAGGTGCTTTCTCTTTTAGTTAATATTCTCACTTCTACATGCCTGTAGAGACCATCTGTGATCACTGAGTATTCCCTGTGTAACCATGCAGATACAGCTTCCTCAGTTATTTTCCCTCCCCACTTCTGGCCACGCATTTTACCCCTACAGCATGGCTCAACAGGCAACTTAAAAAAGTTTCCCTTTAGGCACTTTATCTCATCACTGAAGTTTTTAGTACCTGATAGGAGACTTGAACTTTCACATCCCCAGCTTGAGGGACCCAGAGATTGTCTTCTTAAGATACAGTCAACTTCATCGTAAAATCTCATTTTTCTCCTGGGATTTCCAAGATGCTCATTTTCTTTCTGGAGTGCACGGTATTCATATTTTAGGTTCTTGTACTTTGTGCGACATTGTTTCCAGTCTCTGTCTATACCACGTTTCATTAACCTTCTGGCAATTTCCTCAAAGATTTCTTTATTTCTTGTGGCCCCTTCAAGCATTTGTTGTATCTTTTCATCTGACCATATGTTTATCAGAGCTCTGACTTCATTATCACTCCAGTGTTTTCCTGCTCCACTGTCATTAACTGTAATAACTTTAAAGTGATTTTGTGCTTCCAAGTGAATGTGATTGTCTGAAAATATAAACAAAACAACAACTAAATATAAATGCTGTAAATATTTGCTAAATATACATATGTTAAAGCGTAATTGTTACTAATGATTAATCTTTTAACTTTACAGCATTAGTATCCATAGGTGATTACTTTTCTCTGAAGTATGCAAAATATGTAGCAACTAGAATCTCTTGCTTCTCCAAGGCATGTAAAAGTCAACATTTTGTCAGTGTAATTTTGTTGCTGTTGTCAAATTAAAGACAGATGTTATATGTAGGAAAGGAATAGCCCTTAAGCTTTAAAGCAAAAGATTTAAGCATTGATAAGAAAATGGCTTTCCAGTGTGTTTTCAAATTAAAATGGCAAGGCAAAATATCATGCAAATGAAAATACTACTGAGGATTCAATAAAAGGAAAAAAAATCTTCAGGTGCAAAAATATTCAGAAGTAGGGAGATACTGCTCATCAGATGAATATAGAAGGCAAAGTTGTACTCCAGTATTAATGCAAGTTTTGCTCATGACAGGGAATAGAGCTATAAAACTAATTTTTACGTTTAGGAATAAAGCTAGATTGGAGTCAGAAGTAGAACGGTAGAGCTGTGTTTACAGTAGAGATCTGGTTGCTCCAGCTTTGGTACTGGAATTACAATGCAATGTATTTCAGAATAAATGTATGGAAAATAATACTCACCTGTTTCGACCATCTGTTTTGCTACTGGTGTACAAGATCTGTCTTCTGAGGTAGTGCTTATAGAATCATCATCTATGGAAACACACAGTTTTAAATAAAATAGACTTGGACTTAGACAAATAAGTTGCTAATATTATTGTCATCCTCTGCAGTAAATACCTGCCTTAACTTAAAAATGTCCTAACCCCTTAGTCTAACTTATTAGTTATAGAACTGTAGAATCACAGAATCATAGAATCATTTAGGATGGAAAAGATCTCTAACATTGAGTCCAACCATTAACCCAGCACTGCCAAGTCCAGCACTAAACCATGTCCCTAAGTGCCCCATCCACATGTCTTTTAAATACCTCCAGGGGTATCAACTCTTCCACTTTCCTGGACAACCTGTTCCAATGCTTGACCACACTTTTAATGAAGAAATTTTTCTTTGTATCCAATCAGACCATTTCCTCCCATCTTGACACTTAACTACCTGGGAGAAGAAACTGACCCCTACCTCACTACAAGCTCCCTTCAGGTGGTTGTAGAGAGCAATAAGGAAGCCTCCTGAGCCTCCTTTTCTCCAGGATTAAAAACCCCCATTCCCTCAGCTGCTCCTCATAAATCTTGTGCTCCAGACTCTTCACCAGCTCCACTGCTCTTCCCTGGACTTGTTCCAGTGCCTCCTTGTCTTTCTTGCAGTGAGGGGCCCAAAACTGAAAACAGGATTCCAGGTGTGGCCTCACCAGTGCCAAGTACAGGGTGACAATCCCTTCCGTGGTCCTACTGGCCACATGATTTCTGATACAAGCCAGGATGCCATTGTCCTCCTTGGCCAGCTGGGCACACTGCTGGCTTATGTTCAGCCGGCTGTGGACCAGCACCCCCAGGTCCTTTTCCACTGGGCAGCTTTCCAGATACTCTTCCCCCAGCCTGTAGCACTGCAGGAAGTTGTGACCCAAGTTCTGGAGCCAGCAGTTGGCCTTGAGGAACCTCATACCACTGGCCTCAGCCCATCGATCCAGCCTGTCCAGATCCCTCTGCAGAGCCTTCCTGCCTTGCAGATGATGAACATTCCCCCTCAGCTCAGTCTGCAAACTGACTGACGGTTGACTCAGTCCCCTTGTCCAGATCATTGATGAAGATATTAAACAGGGCTGGCCCCAACACTGACCCCAGGGGAACACCACTGGTGACTGCCCACGAACTGGGTCACCTTGTCATAGAAGGAGACCAGGTTGGACAAGCAGGACCTGCCAGTCTATGCTGGCTGGGCCTCATCCCCTTGTTGTCTTGTACATGCTATGTGATTGCACTCAAGGTGATCTGTTCCATAATCTCTGGCAAGGAAGTCAGCCTGACAGCTCTTCTTGTAGATGTGTATCACATTTGCCAAACTCCAGACAATGTGGACCTTCCTGATTAGCCAGGACTACTCGTAAATAGTGGAAAGTGGTTGAGTGAGCTCTTCCACCGGCTCCCGAAGTACCTTTGGGTGGATCCCATCCTGCCCCAAAGACTTGTGTGTGTCTAAGTGGTGTAGCAGATTGTTGACCATTTGCCTTTGGATTATGGGGGCTTCCTTGTTCTCCCCACCCCTGTCTTCCAGCTCTAATGTTTATAGAAACATTATTGGTGTCTTTTACAGCAGTAACCAGATTAAGTTCTAGTTGGGTTTTAGATGTTCTCATTTTCTCCCTGTATAACCTCATGGTATCTTTGTAGTCCTCCTGAGTTACCTGCCCATTCTTCCAAAGGCCATAAAGTCTCCTTTTTTTTCTGAGTTCCAGCCAAAGCTCTCTGTTCAGCCAGGCCAGTTTTCTTCCCCACTGGCTTGTCTTTTGGTATGTGGAAATGGCTTCCTACTGTGCCTGAAAGATTTCCTCCATGGAGGATGTCCAGACTTCCTAGACTCCTTTGCCCCTCCGAATTGCCTACCAAGGGAGTCCCTCAACCATCTCCTAAACAGGCCAAAATCTGCTCTCTGGAAGTTCAAGGTGGCAGTTCTGCTGACCCCCTTCCTTACTTCATCAAGAACTTAAAACTGCCATTTGGTGACTGCTGGGCCCAAGAGGCTTCCAACCACCCCATCACCCACCAATCCTTCTCTGTTCACAAACACCAGGTCCAGCGGGCACCTGCCCCCGTTGACTCCCTCAGCAGCTGTGCCAGGCAGTTATCTGCCACACGGTCCGGGAACCTCCTAGACTGTTTCCTCTCTGCTGTGTTGTATTTCCAGCAGACATCTGGTAAGTTGAAATCCTCCCAAAGGATCAGCGATTGTGAGACTTTTGCCAGCTGCTTGCAGAGTATTTAATCTGTCTCTTCACCCTGTCTGGGTGGTAATAAACTCCCACCAGGACACCCGCCTTGTTGCCTTCCCCCAGTTCTCACCCATAAACACTCAACTCTATTAGCACCATCCTTAAGCTCTAGACTGACAAAACACTCTCTAACATACAGGGTACCCTACAGCTTCTCCTTCCTTGCCTGTCCCTTCTCCAGAGTTTTATAGCCATCCACTGCAGCACTCCAGTTGTGCGAGTCTTCCCACACTGTCTCCAAGATGGCAACTATGTCATAGTTTTCCTGCTACACTTTGACTTCCAACTCTTCCTGTTGTTGCCAGTGCTGTGTGCATTGGTATAGGTGTACCTCAGTTAGGCTTTTGATCCCACCATCTTTTTAGGGGGAGAAGCTCTAATACCTACACGGCCATTCTCAGATGCTTCTGTGATTTCTAACACATCACTAAATCCCTGTGTCTTTGCTGCCACGTGGCTCTCTATCCCCTGACTCTACTGAGACAGCAGATCAAAGGACCTCTCTAACACACCATCCCTGGTGTGCTGCCCCCAGGCTTATCTCTGGCAAGTCTCGTTTTATCCCTTTCTGCCTTCAAATCTATTTTAAAGCTCTTTCAGTGAGCCCTGCTAACTCCTGTGCTAAGATACTTTTCTCCCTTTGAGACAGGTGTCAGCAGGTCTGGGTCATGTAAGTGGAACCATGATCAAAAAATCAACATTTTCTTGTGACACCAGGCTTGGATCCAGGAAAATGTCTGCTGGTTCCCCCCACTTCTTCCCTCATCATTCCCTGCAACTAGAGAGAGAGAAGAGAACACTACTTGTGCTCCTGATCCCTTAACCAGTTGTTCCAAGGCCTTGAAGTCTCCCTTTAGACTTCTATCTGCAACTTCAGCACTGCCTACCTGAAAAATCATCGTTCTTGAAATCATCTATGGATGTCAGAACCCAGCTTTGCTGGTTTGGGGCTCATTTCCTCATGATTGGATTTCTCTGAGGCTGAAAGTTCACTTTTTTGTGGAATTACTTATAGGTCTGGGAGGAAGAGAAAGATTAGTTCTCATTGTTTTGGTAGGGGATGTCATAGACCAGTTGTCTTCAACACTTTTCAGTAAAGGGTAGAAGTACATATTCCTTACATGTTTTGAAAAACTGAGTGCTTAGTTTAGGCTCTGTCAGAAATAAGAGATAGTCTGTAAAAAAGAAGGTTTATTTGATGTGCTTTCCATAATGGTACTTGCCAATATATGCACAGAGCAGTACTTGGAATTCATATTTGCTCTATAACTTGTTTTCTCTTAAGTGATTTGGCAAATACTTGTTTTTCATAAGCATGTGCAGGAATAAATTATATACCTATGGAAAACTTAGAATCAGAAATTGTACTCATAAACATATGTGTGTTATTTACTTGGGGTACTAGAAAAAAAGTTGGGTTTTTTTCATAAATAGGCACCCTATAACTTTCTATAACTTTTCTTGGGAAAATTCTTGTATCTTCCTTAACACTTGCAGACCCATTGGAGATGCACCAAAATGGAGCTGTAGGTCTGCTCCTAGGCTCTTAATGGATTTTTTATTTTATTTTATTTGAACTGTTACCAACCCCCCCCTCCCATGGTTTTCATGTTATGTGTTCATTCTCTCAACCATACTGTCTCTCTAACCTCTTTCTGGTTTTGGCAATGGCACTTGTGTAGTGCTGACTTGCACAATTACTATCCTCAGCTGGGCATTACCTGACAGGAACAGGGAATTTGTGTGTATAAGGCAATCAGTTGATCTTCATGACATTTTATTCTCTGCTTCACATTCGTGTGACCTCACTATGTCTCAACTTTCAGGGTCACAGATTAACTTTATCCTCAATGTAACTTGTGTTTCTGTGTGTCATTGTTGTGATGGCACTGCTCTGATGTTGTCCTCAGTGTCATACTCACCACAGTTGTCTTTAATAATCAAGATCAGCCAATGCAAACAGTTGTAAAGGCTGTGTTGCACTGGGTGTCTCAACACCCAAATTCCAGATAATGTAATTGCTGAGAAGGAAGCTTTTCCCTGGTATGCCTGATGCATACAATGGAAATATTCTTATGGCAGAAACTTCAGGTGTCAAAGGCCAAAGAACTGCTGTTCACAGAATCATTATAATTGGCTTTTTATTTTTTCCATTAACTTCTGCATACAATCATCAATACTGTAGAGTATATTTTGATCCAGGGAGTCAGGTCACTAGATTTCTATGTCTTAATTATTTTCTCTGATGTATTTTTTTTCATTATATTCTGTGGTTGCTATGCTCATTTATTTCAGAATATTGATATCCCTGCTGTGTTCTAATGTTAAATTTTAACATTTTAAATAAAACAAATATTCTCCTGATTACTTGTCATTCAGTATATGATTTCTTCATATTACTAAGGCTCTGATTTCAGTTTTACTTGTAAAGTTTGAAAATACAGACAAACTATAAAATATTCTAAGTTTCTGAGACAGCTATTTAGCGCTCCAGTTTATCCTCTCTAGGAACTGTGTAAGAAAAACTGTATTTGTGTCAAAATCAAATGCAGACTAATCACATCTAGCATAAAAAGAGGCATGTTCTCTGGGAAAATAACATTTTGTTATAATTATGGGAAGGAGAAATAACAGTTTATACATTGTTGCACTGTGAAATCAAGCAAAAACCATATTTTATCATCACCAAGAAGTAGATCAAGTATAATTTGCCAGGATAACATGTGAACCTCAGAAATCTGCAATTCACAAGACAATCAAGACAAAGTCTTGACCTACCTATGTCAATTGTCTCCTTTTTTATTTGTGTGGCTTCGAGAGCTGCTGGAGTGGAGTTGACAAAGCCCCCTTCATCCTCAAGGATTTCTGTAAAAAATAATAATTTACAGAGTTCCTATTAATTAAACAGGTCTTGAGTGATGTCTTTAGAATCACCAACTTCAGAATGCCACTCATAACTATTGTTCAAGATTTCCTCTCTTAAGAAAGTAAAGCTGCCATTTCTCTGCAGTAGTGGGCTTAAGAGCAGAGTGTACCCACTTATTTATTAAAGTACAGCCAGAACACCATGTAACAGCTGGATATTAAAAGTTTATGGGATAAATGTGCTGATTGTGGTTAAAAGATATGTAGAAACTGGCAAACGTGGGCAGCAGAACAGGCAAGACAGTGTGCAACACATTCTGAAATGTGCAATACATTCTGAAATTACTGAAAGACTCCCAAGTGATGCCAAAAGTGTCTGAATCAGCTTCAGAAGGGGTAAGGGCCCTGACATTGCATCAGGGGGCTGTGCCTGGACAACTGATCTGCAAGGCTGCCTGCCTGCCCGATGAAGACAGTGTCCTAATGCCTGTCTGAGAGCATCCCCGCTGCTTCAGCTTGCGAGGAGTTTACATGACACAGCTGGGTGACAGAAGTGTCCCTGGGCTCCCCTCCATGGGGAGGAGATCTCTGCTACTCTGCCATTGGCCCACTGGTGTTTAAGGGAGAATTCCACCCCTCAGGCAGGTGGATGATGCAAGAGGTCTAGCTGATCCTTGCTTCCAGGTGAGGACACTGCTCTACAGAGATTAAATGGTGAAGGCCACACCACAGATCAATGACACCAGTTTTTGGCTCCCAGCCTGTTCTCAGTCCACTCAAGAATATTGCCCCTAAACATTGAGCAATAAAGTTTAATCTAGAGCCATTTTATTAAAAATTACCCCCCTAAATCAATACAGCCTTGTTTGCATCAGATGTTTTTTACTATGTGACCAGCATCATGTGCCTTTTTATTTTATTTTTTTTTCTTAGCGAGCCAAGAATGTGGGTAGGGAGCCTTGCTTTTTTTCTAAGGCACCTTTCAGGGTTTTTGGCGGGAGGGCACGAGTAGAGCAAGACTGAGCCAAACAGAACGAGCCATCGACAATTTCTGGCATGAATAAAACAGAGTGGCTCCATCTGCATTGTTCAGTGAACCTATAGACAGTTGCCAGCAAATATGCTTAATCTCTACTTTGTGTTTGAAGCATTGCTCTCAAGGCCACCAGAGCAATGCTGTCACAGGCTTTCCTTTTACCCACTCAGACTGATACAAGCTCTGTTCTCTTTTGGCACTCTGTCACTACCACTAATTATCCTGTTTTCTGGCTCATGAGGCAAGATTAGTAATTTGTCTCCCAATCCTTACTCTCATGTGTGTCTTATATAATATAAAAGGGAAGTGGGAAACTTCAAAGCTACGGAAAGTTTTCAGTGCATGGCTTATGTTTACTCTCCAAGAGCTTGCAAAGTTGCTGCCATCTCTGTGAGTGTAGATACAGAAAACTTGAATGCACAGTTAATTAAGAGTTTGTGTCTGCAGCCCTAATATGCTTAGGCTAAGCCAGTGAATAATCAAGAATTTTTGTTTTTGCACATCTCTGAAACACTGTTTCACACTAGCCTGGGACATATGTGTTAAAATATTATCTTTTGACTTTATAGCTGCATGTTTTAAAATTCCAAGCACACAGCAGGAACTGTTCAAGCCAACATTAAGTACCTGAGTATGGACTGACTTAAGATCTTAACTTTAAAAAACAGAATTTTAAAAAGCCCTTGCTTAGGAATGTAATGACTTATTCCAAATTTGTTCTGAGAGGGACATATAGTAAGTGTGTGGGGCACCAAAAGTCCTAAAAAACAATGACAAAAAAAGTAATTTGTTTGAAGCAAAATACTTGCTCTAGATATTTTTAAGAACATCAGGCTACTGGCATTCCTTAGAAACCTGTTTTCATCTCCACTGTTATTCCCTGGCACTTCAGATTTAATCAAAACACCTACATGCAGTCTGTGGTCATACTCCGAAGTCTGACCCACGTGGAATGTACATGGAGTTTGAATTGATGGGCTACTACCTGTGCAAACTGAAACGACTGGCTCTTCTGAATAGATTTCCGTAATTAACTGCCCTTTAAAGTGATACCATAAAATAGAAAACATCAGTGAGAATAACTAAGTAAGGGTTTTTTTGCAGATGGATTCAATGCGGGGTGTGTTTTAGCAGAAGAGAGAGCAATCAATCAGCAGTGTCCCCAGCCTGTCCCATCCCGGGCGGCTTTAGCTGAAAACCAGCGGGGTTGGGGATTGCTGTGGTGCTCCTGCTCCCCCAGCTGGGCAGTGCTCACAGCGACATGCCAGCAACAGCCACAGGCTGTGCAAGGAACTGTAAGGATTTATTTGCCTCTGTCTTTTCCTTGCTGCTCTTTGAATAACAAATACACGTGGATAGAAGAGAAAAACAATACCATGACACATGAAATAACTAGGTGCTTTCCTGAAACTTGTGTATTTGTCTTTTGACTAACACCATCTTAATATTTTCCTTACTCTAGAGTATGGCAAACCTGATTGGGCTGTTTATAAAGATTGGCAGTGGTTACAAAGTTACTGTGGCTGCTAATTCAGATTCATATGTAAGATCTGAGATGCACATGCGCTCCTGAATCTGGAGCATTAACTGGATCTCACAAAGGGCTGTTTATGATTTTTTTCATATTTTGTCTCTCTCAAAATGAGGTCCCTACAGGCAATGCGTGTTTCATGATAAGCTATTTTTCTCCAGTGATTTCCTGAAGCGCCCATGATGATCTGGTAAAAGGCCAGTTACTTTTTTTTATTGGTTAGTAAATTTAAATTCATAAATGTAATTTCTCTTGAATTAAAAAATCAAATACTACCGTCTTGTATACCTCAAATTACCTCTCACAATCAACCATGTCTTTACTTACTTGTCATAGCTGTTTCTTTCGTTATATGAGGAGCTGCTTTATTCTCTGAAGTAGTGTTTACAGTAACATCATCTGTCAGAAAAATTTTAATTTGATATTAAAATCTTCGAGTTGATGTTATTAAAATCTTCGAGTTGATGTTAGACCATTTTAAATTCTGTAAGACTACTCCTTAGTGCCTAATTTAGACTACATTTTGCCTCGCACTACTGAAAGAGATCATGAAGTGCTTTACTGTGGGGAGTCAAGTCTGCCAGCCTTTGAGATGTTCGTGTGTTTCTAACTGAATGTTAAACTCCTGCTTCCCCTGAAACTTACTCTTTCAGATGTAAACCACTGTGTTTCTTTGTAGAGAGCAGAGCTTATGACCTTCATATTCAGGGCTAGTAGGGAGCCTCTTAAATGAGGTTTTCATCCCCTGACATGAGCATTTACACAATTATATTATGCACTGATCACATTATATTGCGAAAAAAAAAGCTGTAATAGTTCATATGCAGGAGACTGAACAATTCTAATCCTTGGGAATACAAGATTAAGTAAAAGTAAATGCAGTAGTACATTGCACTAAGCTTGCTTAAACAAGTAGTCTCATATTCTTTACATCTTGGGTCATCAGTCTTTGAAATGATTACTTACTATACTGTTTTTATAAAATTCAGCAGCACATAAGTCCATGATGGTTATCACTGTGACATTAGCTTCTGCTATTAAGTTTTTTAGGTCTGTGCATTTTCTAACCATAATTACAATCTGGTCTTATTTTAGAAATAATTCTTAATTTACTAAATATAGGTATTTATGTAAAATAGAAGACTTTTTAGTTTACCTGAATCAGAAACTTTCTTTATATCTGCAACCTGTAGGTCTTCAGACATATTACTAACAGAGTCCTCTTCACCTGTGTCTCCAGGCATTTCTGTGTAAATAATGCTGAGTTAATTAGGGTGCTGCGTTTGTGTACTACATAAGAACACCTGTGCTGCGTCAAATCAAAAAATCCATCAAACCCCGGATGCTCTTTATGCCAGCAGGAAAAGTAGGTGTGTTACCAGAATGTCTAGAAATGGCAACTGAAGAGTGAATCTTCCCCCAAAACGTTCTCATAGTTTTCAGCTAGAGACTGTCTTTGTGTTATATTTTTCTTAACTGCTTTTATTACTTTACTAACTTCTAGTCTTACATTTAGTCAACGTAATATCAGCCCCTGTGTAGAATCTCTACTGTGTAGTAAAGAGTTTAACGTTTAATTCTGTTCTTAAACAACATGCATGTTTCTGGTTGTACAAAACAAAACAAAAATATTTTAACTCCTGGGTAGTGTACTCCCATCAGTTTACTCCAATTCTGCATTGATCATCTGCTACCAAGTTAATCGAAAATAATCACCCAAAACCAAAGGCAAGCTTTGCAGCATTCTTGGTGCTGTTCCTTTTGCTGTTTTGACAGTTCTCTCACTAGTTTGGGAGTCTTGCTCCAAAGGCTAATAAAATGGAGCTATCTGGGACCATAAGAGACAGTTTAAATATGGGGGTTTTTAAACCAATGTCTATAAATACAAATTTCTTTTGCTCAACCTCTTAAATTTTTCCAGCAACACAGTCTGACCATCTCTCTGATCCATTTCTTTTGTCTAAGCTGGAAACAGTTTCTTCTGACGTGATTTTGACTGGAATTGTCTCTGTATCACTTTAACTTATCCTATGTCTTCATCTTTCCTTCCTCCTTATGTCTCTCAGTTCTTTTAAAAAAAAGTGCAGGGCAATCACTCAATGTGAAATAGTACCTTATAACGTAAGACAAAACTACTAGACAAAATAGTAAATTCCCATTCAGTGTTTCCCCCCCGCCCCCAGTAAACCAGTTAATCCTTCTGGTTGCTTCTTTTGAGTTCTTGTAAGATCTCTCTAGTTCTGGAAAACTAAAAATTTTAAATTATATACGGGTGGTTGAAGTACTTACCTATGGAGTCCTTTCCTGCTTTTCCTTCTGTCCATTCTGGAGGCCTCTCACTTTCATCATTATCTGATTTACTTGCTTGTTCCATGGTGCAGTGCCCCAGAATAGCATCCAGTTCATTAAAAAATTTCATACTTTTACTTGTACTCCCTAAGTCTTGCGCACTTTTTACACTCTTGTATTCATGTTTCAGATTTTTATATTTTGTCCTGCACTGCTTCCAGTCCCTGTCAATTCCAAACTTTTGAAGTCTAGCAGCAACCTGTTCAAATATTCTTTTATTTCTCACTGTCCCCTCCAGTTGTTGCTGGATATTTTTGTCTGACCATATGCGTATCAAAGCTCTGACTTCATTAACAGTCCAGTGTTTTCCTCCTTCATTTGCTACTGTTGGAATAAAAGCCAGTGGTTTGGAAGCCTCTATTGCTGACGCTGGATTACCTGCATTGTGTGGGGTAGGGGAGAGACACAGATATGGGTTACCTGCATTGGCTGGTTGGGGTGGGGAAGGGATAGAGAATGAGAATGAAGTATGCTGTTTCCTCATTGTCTCTCCGGAGAAAGATGGAGCAGAGCTAACATTTAAATCAAGCCATTGGTTATGAATTTGTCAGCATTTTTGTTAATTCTGATATAATTTTTGCCTTCTCTTGAAGACCAATACTCAGATAGCACATGTACATTTAATTAATCTAAGAGGAACATTTCTTTCTTCTGCGCCTTGATACCCTGAACTTTAACTTTTAACGCCTTTGAGAACAGTGGATGAGCTGTTTTGTCCTTCAGACATTAGAGAGAAGAGTGCTGTTGGGAAGACTGGATGTGCTGCATTAGCACAATAATAAACCAGGCCCCGAATCACTGACATTAGCATCAAGACTTACTTTCTGCATTCATGCCATACTTTTGGTTTTACACAGATGGAGATATTTAAACTTGGTAAGGATCTGAAGGATCTGATCTTCAACTCTTAACAAAGCACCCTGGTTGAGGGGGAGCTGAGGAATGGAGACTTTTGCTTCAGTTGCACAAGAACATCCGTGTGATAACAAACTCAGTTCTCATGGCACAGGACCTCCACCTTTCTCAGGGTAGGTCAATCAAAAATATGTGTGGGGTTTTTGGTAAAAATTAGAGTTTGAGTTATCTTTCTCTGCAAAACTAAGACACATTTTAATTTTCTCCAGTCTTCAATTTCATTTTTTGTTATTATGAGGTAAAGGTCGCCACCCATGCAATAACCTAAAACACTGAAATATGATACCTTTCAGTTTTTTAATGTTCCCTTGTTTCTAATTATGAATTTTCTGTAAGACTTCCTTTTAATTATCAAATTAGTTTGGAAAGTGGCTTCCTTGTGCATTTTCTAAATATTTGCAAAAATAGTGATTTTTAAAAAAAGACTAAACCAAAAAAAATCCCAAAACCAATTCCAGGGCATCAACATGAAAGAGCAAACGTGAAAGTGCACAGTAACTGACATTTTTTTGCAGTCATACTGAAGTGATAAATGCCTTTGCCAGTGTCTTATTCTACAAGGGCAAGCCAGATTATGAAGGTTGGATATTCATAGTCACAGAGCTTTGTGCAATGGCAAAAGTACCTGACCTTTGTTTGTGCACAGAGCTTCAGTGGAGCATACTTGTGTATAGTAACCTATCTGGGGACAAACTTGTCCTAGATAGTGCCATTCTCTACTAGTCCCCGTAATTCATTCTAGTTGGGAATAAGCTGTACTAACAGGTACCATTTTTTTTCCCTGATATTCCTGTATTATTCAGGACTCTGCAACAGCCAGCTCACTGATAAGTTGTTGAGGAGGGTATTTTTCAGGTGACGCATCAATTATGTTTTCTTCATTTTTTCCCGAGGGAGTGAAAGAAAATGCTGATTTACAGGTGAATGAAACCATAGGAATTGCCATAGCTGGTAACTGCCAACATCAGATAGGCCAGGAGGAAAAGCCTATGGGAGGAAGAGGGGAAGAACACAGGAGGTGCTCCCTCCACTTCCCAGTCAAATCCATAGAGCATGGGGCAATTTGGAGGAGTAAGGTTCCTTTAGTCTTCGTGGAGGCCAGTATTCCTCAGTTCACTTCCAACTGAGCTCACTTTCAGTTGTGGCTGTTAGTTCACGTGAGTTCTGGTGACTCAGTATATTGAACCTTCATTCTGCTGTATGTAGAGTAGAAAATGGTGGGTATGTTTGCTCCTCATTTCCTTTAAAAAACATTGTAATTGAAGATATCCTTCCTATAAGCACAGCTTTGAAAGGAAGTTGTTACAGTCAATATGAAAATTTTTCTTATGTCTTAAATGTATTTTCTAATTTGTTTTTAAAGCAAATGGTTAGGATATATATTACTACTTTATCTGAAAGATGCATTTATGCCATATTTAATTTTTTTCTAAGCTTCTCAAACCTGAGAAATCTGCTGAAATAAAACCAAAATATTAACAATATAGAGACAAAGGGCTCAACATTTTTCTTTCAGTGATGTCTAAAATAGTGTCTGAAACCTAAAGACTAAGAGAGGTAACTAGGGGAAGGAATTTTAGTACCAGTACATACTTGAGATTGAGAGCCCATGCAATTAAGTTTTGTAGAAAGCAGCTTTCTCAGAACTGAACTTTTCTGCTTGGCAATATGTTGAGCACTGAGAAACACAGGAATATTTACAGACATATTCCTGTAAAATTTAATTCAGATACTTTCTGCAAGAAAAGTTTTCTTTATGTGCATGAGGTATTTTATGTGTGCATAAATTCCATGTGAGATTCTGGTCTATTCCTTAATTTCCTTTTATGCCAGGCAAGAGGGGTGTAGTGTGTAATATAATAGCTGTAGGCTTAGCCAGGGCCTTGGTTTTTTCCTGAATACAGCACCATGGAAATACTGTAATGAAAGTTGTTGGAACTGGACTGTAATGTATGCAAAGGCATACAAGGTATATAAAAAAAATGGAAAAAGCACGTAGGAAATTCAGGACAGTGGTGCTGTTCATCCAGGTAAGGAATTAGCTCATCAGTTGCCTAAATCTGCCTAAAATGTATTTAGGTTTCTCCATTCCCGTCAGCCATCCCTTGAAGGGGCTCACACCAAGGATCCTCTTCCTCCTTCTGGCTTGCCAGGTTTGTGCCTTTGCTCTGTAATGACTTTCCTGAGCAAAACTACTAGAGTAGTACATTTTCTGAGTAAGTTACTCTGTGATTGGTTGCACTAGAGCATTGCTGACCACCCTTTTCATGGAGAGACCACTTTGCAGTTGCATTGGAGACCACTGCAAGTCTGGATTGCTCTGCATCATTCTCTTGGCTCAGGCCACTCACTCATGCTGCCTTAAGCATCCATGCTTCAAGAAGATAAGCTAGGGAAAAGCCACAAGTTGATATGGGTATCCACACTAGCATTTGGCATACTTTCCACTAGCATTTAACAAAATTAATGCGGTTAATGCAGTTAATATGATTAAGCTATAGCATGGGCTGTGTTTTGCATGTGAGTGGTGGTCATGCAGGTGTTACAGCATGTACAGTGGTCAGTGTCTGGTGATGCACGAGGCTGCTGAGTGCCAACACTGCCGAAGGAGATGGTGCAAGACTGTGTCTCTATTAAAGCTGTGTTGATAAGAACAGAACAATGGCATATTCAAGCTATCAGAAAGTGTTCTGACAACCCATGCTGCCTTTTAGTTTTTGATTTCTCTGCACCATCATACTATACCTAGTTGAACTGGTCTGACATGAGACATAAAGAGTAGTGGATCTCCTGGAGCATCCTCATCATCTTCTAAAGAAACTGATAGTTCACCTGGGAAGGAAAGAGTTTTTAGGTGAAAAATAGGTATGGACTAATTTAGCTTAAATTAGTTTAAGTTAAAATGTCCATACACAATGAGATGATCTTGGTAATCTCTATACTTAACTTGTAGTTAAATTAAATTTGAAATTAATTTTGCCTCTCCCCATAAGAGGACATGACTTACAGGAGGAAAATTATTTTATATCTTGCATATGAAGCCTGTTTGAAATGCTTTTTAAAATTTGTGTAGAAACTGACTTGATTCTAGTGACTCAGGGTCGATAGCGTATTAAACTTATAGTCTGAAAGTCGATGATGTAAACTAAGAGACCTAAAGGCAAATTTTGCATATAGATTCAGATAACCACAAATCCATTTATATAATTAAAACAAATTATAGAAGAGTTTGAAGAAAACAAGAATGTTCTGGAAGGAGTTCTGGAAATCTATGAAATTCATTAACAGTATAGGGAGACTGTGAAAGTATATATTGTGACTTGAGAACAGACATATTTGGAGCTGATAGGATTCAGTCTAGCTTTTTCAAGCATAGCATTTCTACATTTGTCTAAAAAGCAACATTAGAGCAATTGCTATGTAAATTTAGAAAGCAGGATATGTGGGTCAGGTTCTGAACCAGCTTTGTTTTCACAGAGGACAGACTTTTTTAATTTGTCCAGTGATAATACGCTGTATTCAACGTACCATTTTGACAGGAAATGTTTGGTGCACTGTACCAAATGTTGATACGCTGTTTGAATGTTTGAAATGTTGGTGCACTGTACAGAGCGCTGAGCTACTGTGAGCTCCAGCCAGGCAGGGCACACAGATGAAAGCTGCCTGCTCCAGGGCTCTGCCTTAGTTCGTCACAGGGGACAGTAATGAGGCGTGGTTAGGATGCCACCTTGTGTTCCTGACGTAGGTGAAACTGAAAACTGCATTTGAAAACATTATCCTAAATCCTCCTGACTTTCAGCAAGGCTCACAGTGACTCATAGATGCAGTGGCCTGATCTCTGCTCCCAGCTGTCTGCTTGGCGTCTCTGGCAGGAGCTGCTGCTCATGCCTCCACCTCCAGCGACAGGACTGGCGTTTTAGCTGCTTAGGAGCAGCAAAGCAAACTAGGGAGAGAGAAATAAATTCTCTGTGGGAAGCCTGCTGAGTGTGCCGTCGGCACTAGCACGGGCAACTTTAATTACACTGTCATATTAAACAACAGAGAAACAACTTTTTAAGTAAATAAGAACAGTTAGCACAAAAACATATTAGTATCTTTGATAGGGAAAAAAATAAAAGCATTTGAAGAGCAAAAAAGTTCATATGAGTACTGTACACTTATTTAAAAAAAGCTATATAAAATACTTATCAATCACATGTTTAATGTTAAAGTCCAGACATGGAAAAACTATGTATGAGTGGTACTTTCAAGTCAGCATTTCTGCAGGATCTTTCTGCACTTCAGTAGCTCAGTTTTGTGCATATGATAATAGTGTTATTATGATACATTTCTGCTCAGACTTGATAATCTTTTTGCATTTGCTGAAGGAAAGTGAAGGTCAATCAAGGTGACCAGTGCCTCAATAGTTAAACATAAAGAAAGAAATATAAAAGAGGGTAAATAACATTAATTACTATGTGAGGTTTACTTTTTCTGTCGATAATGTATTGATTATTAATACTTGGTTTAACTTGAAACAATCAAAACTTGTTAACAAAAGAGGAAGGTCATTAATTTGAATTCTAATGAACGATACCATTTTTCATAGTGCACCATCACGCTACATGGATTTTCTTGGTTGTTGATTACTGGAATAATACACAAACCACATTTTAAGAGAAGTGAACATGTTTACTTATGTATTTTTTAATGAATATTTAAGCTACAACTCTGCCTCTGAAAACGTGTTTTGGGAGGGCAACATGAACATCTCTGCTTGCACTTCTGCATGTGCTTATGTATAAAGTGTCATGTTTTCATGAACAAGCTGTATGTTGCTACCAAGTTTGTCCCAAGACACCCCTCTGAGATTTGATTGAGATTTTCATTAATAATTTCTTCAACTACACTTTCAAAAGAAAACTGATTTTACTAGATAAGGAAAAAACCAAACCTCAGGGAAACACTATAGAAATACCATTCAGTCCTATTGAAAAAAAAGCAGTCTCTTTCCTTCCTTCCCTTTCCTCACCCTCCCCAGTAATCTCCTAGTAGCTGAAATAATGCAAAGATGTGCTATGTGTATTTACTTTAAGGATGCGTATGAATATTGAGACTGTGGCTAAGCAGAATGGTAAATATATGGCGATTTCTTTGGGAGCCTGCCCAGTTCCTTGTCATGCTTTTTCACAAAACAAATTATTACTGCAACCAAGTTCTTCAAATAAAATAAGACGAGCAAGGTGGACAAGTATTATTCGTCACAGGTTTTAGTTTCTTGATAGCATTTTCTTCTTGCTACCCAGGTCACAAACCTAGACATCCTTGATTCCTCCAGCCCTGTCAAAATGAGATGTCTCTGCCTCCTTCAAAAGAGAGGAGGGATTATTTTTTCCTCCTCTCCTGTTACAGCCTGTGGTTGAAAGGGAGAAGCCCAGGAGGGGAGGTGCAGTCCATGCTGGGGCAGGGGCAGCGGGCTGCCTTCGCCTGTGCAGGGATTTGCCTTTTCTTCTGTGGGAGCGACACCGTCAGATCTGCCCCCACAACAGAACTTGAGAGCATCAGCTGCAGAGCCACCAATGCCATTTTAGCCTTAAAAGTGCCCTTCAAAGGGCAGGGCACTGGGCCCCTACTGGGCCGGGCAGGCAGGTGGACTGGGGTGAGCCTCCAGTACAGTGTTAGTTACTTGACTTATATGCTTAAATAAGAAAGTTGGTGATCTCACAGCTGTTCCCTCTGCCCCTTGTTATGGATGTATGCACACGTTCTGCATAGCTGCAGGACACATTTCCAGCTTAGTGTGTTTTCTTTGTGGCTGAATTGTAGTTGTTGTGAAAATCTCTGCATTTCAATTTTTGCCATTAGTGTTTCAGTTATTATGGTTAGTTGCATTTCATATTTGTTTATCCATAAAACTTGTTCGTTGCTATTTTTTTTGGAGGGAATAACAGAAATGCTTGTGCATTTAAGAGATATATTTAATTATATCATCTTTAAAACCAGACTGTCCTAATGAGGTATGTCTCACCCAGGGATAATTTTTTTCATATATATTGTACTTTGGGATTCACAACTTAAATTAACTTTTGCTGATTTAAATTTGCTAGAGGTCTAAGGCAGATAGGAATTAGAATTACCAGGTGCCAACTACAACAAAACACAGAGGATAATGTAATGGCTGATCCTCAGATGAAGGACACTATCTTAGTTTTGTGTAGTCCTCAAAGGGAGGATTAGCCTTGTATTAGCCTCAGTTCTGCACATTTAAAAATAAAAAATGGATTGCAATATACAGTGCAGAGAGCACATTAAATTATTATAAAATTGCCATTTTAATTTGAAGTGATTTTGACAGATTCGAGGCTTTCTACCAGTGATGACAAATTAAGGTCAAGCTTTTGTTAAGGTAAATAATGATAAGAAAAATGGCAATTTCTTTTCCTCAAACCTGTAAAGCATTGTCAAGGGAGATGTGAAAGGGTACCAGGACAAGCTAGATGTCCAGCTCCTCTCTATGCCTTTGACAATCTCCCTTGACACTAATGTTTAGTTTTTTGTTTGCTTGAAAAAGATTCACAATCTTAATGTAAATTGCCACATACCGTGGAAACAAACAGGAAAGCTTTTAATTTCTCTTTTTAGTCATCTTATTTTGGTGCTTTATCATCAGGACTTATGCTTCAGTGGCATTTAGGATGTGACAAGGAGATTTGAGTGATGTCAAATAGCAGATTGACCCTAATAAAATGTTAAGCAGAGCTTAAATGCATATGTAGAGAAGGTTGAATAAAACAAGAGATGCAAATAATTTAGTGAAACCCCCTTCAGAATAAAAGCAGTTGTATTCATTTGGTCTGCCTCAAAGCAGTCTGATAAATATGAAAATTTTTTACTTTCATTGCAAAATTAGAGTTTTTAATGAGAAGTTATTAAGCATCTGTTTCTCAAGTATTTAAGTAAAACTGCTCGCAAAATAATTTAATTTACTTTGAGTTTTCGTACCTAAATATTAAGTTACAGAGAAACAAGAATAAAAATCCTAAATCACTTGTATTACAAATAATGATTTTTTAAACACCATGACAGTTTTAACCTTTTATCTGTACATTTACATCTGAGCTGTAAAAACCTGCTTCCAAAGTACTGCAAGCGAATGGCAAAGGGAAAGAAAACAGCTTTTTTAAATTCGGCGTTTCAACCCAGTGCCGGAGCCTGGACACCAGCGAGTACTCACAGAAGCTGCAGTACAGGCAGTTAGCATAATTTTGCTGGAATTACGCTGTATTTACAGACTTCGACACTGGTGGGTGCTAACATTTTATTCCCCTGTGCGAGGAGTGCATCCAGTCACTTCTAACAGTGCTGCTGGGGCTGCGCAGCCTCTGCTCCAGCGCCAGTGAAGTCGGGCTTCGGTTTTGTTCCCTTTGGGTTTTAAGCAAAGAGAGAAAAATAGAAGCAAAAACAGGTTTTTTACCTTGCGCGCTGTCTGTTGTGGGGCTTGTGTTCAGCTGCGTCTCAGTCGCAGAACACCTGCCGTTCTCTTCTGCTGCTAATTGTGTGACAGGCTCATATCGCAATATGGCATCCAGATCATGGAAAAACTTCATGGTTTTAGTGACATCCCCAGAGTTGTGGGCATATTTAACCGTTCTGTATTCGTACTTCAGGTTTTTGTACTTTGCACGGCACTGTTTCCAGTCCCTGCACACTCCCAACTCCTGTAACCTTTTAGCAATGTAGATAAATATTCCTTTATTCCTCAGGGTGCCGTGCAGTTGCTTTCTGATATTTTTTTCTGACCAGACGCTTAACAAGGCTTTAACCTCCTCCTCAGTCCAATGCTTCCCCGCTCCACTCTCCATGTTGAAAGTGACCTGGAAATGATTCACTATTTCTAGCCAAGATTTTGTTTCCTAGGAAACCAGACGGCTCGTTGTCAGTAAGCTCCGCCGAGATGAAAGGATCCGGTTTTACTGGCTCAAGCTGCCAGGGGGGAGTAACTTGAGACGCTGCCAAATAAGCAGGCTCGGCGCTGGAGCCCGGCGAGGGAAGCGGCTCCGCCGACGGGGAGGGGAGACCTCGGCCGGGCCGGGGCTGCTTTAACCCTTCTGGGGGACGAGGGCGTCAGTGCGGGCACCGGGGTGTGGGGAGAGAGGGAAAAAAAAAAAAAAAAGAGTCATGCTCTTTCGTTCCTTTAAGAAAAAAAAACCCCAACAAACGAAAACAAAGCAATACGACACCCAGCCACCCCCACACACGCTCCTCGGGCCTGCCCTTTGCCGGGTGGGCGCAGAGCATCTCCTGCTCCCGTGGGGGCACGGCCGCGGTGCTGAGCCTGCCCCCAAGCAAGTGGCACGTCAGGATCGCCCTGCCTTACATCTTCACATCTCCATGCACTCTTTGCTTTTGAATTGATGGCCATATGTACACGGTTTTCAGCTCATATTAGTGGTGTTTTAATAAAAAGTCCGTCTCAGCTGGTAAAGTGATGTAAGCTTTGTGGTAATGACGCTGAGCTCCCATGTCTTCTGTTACTGCGACATGTAAGGTGTAAGCCAGCACCTTGACCAGGGCCTTCTTTGGGATGTCTGCTTCCCTCTTCCTCCCTATTCATTTTGTTAATATTTAAAGGGACCATGACAGTATTAAAATGGAAATTGCCTGTAATATTAACATTGTGACTACAAGTTGCTGAATGCAGTGTATCCACCCTTAAGTTTTACCACCAGTCTTTGTGTTTATAGATAAAGTAAATGGCTTTAAGGATGTCCTCATCTCTGATATTTTTTTTTTGAAGATCTGTGTCACTAGCAGGGTAAATTTGTTCAGATATGTGTGAATTTTGGTTTGTTTTGCTTTCTCTAAGCAAATGTTCTTTAAAATGTTTGCTTTACATACAGCTAGGACTAGTAACAAATAAAGGGATTTTAGGAACTAGAGAAAATTGGTAATGAGCATGATCAGTTGTAGATTAGCATCCATCCATTCTGTAGATTTTTTGTGGCCAATTTTATAGTTGCTTATAGTAAATACTTCCAGTGACTTCAGTTGTGTTAAACTAAAATAAGAACTTTGGATAATATTCTAAAAATATTTCAAGTCTTTCCTTTTTTAAGAAAAACATCTTTCCTTTTCAGACATTCTTATATATGAGAGTAGATGGGAACTCAGTAGTCTACCAAAGTTCTAATGAGTATTACAGGCACAGCAGGTACATAGCAGCAGTTTTATTAGAGACAACACTCCACCTCGTTCAGGAAGCCTTTTAAAGGGAGATGGAAGAGCCTGAACTGTTACCCACAAAAAAAATCCAGCCTGCAAAACATTTTCAATGGATAAGGACTGAATTCCAACCATGGGCAGCTGCACAGAGTTCTGCCTGCCTTCGGCAGGACAGCGTCAGGGCACCTGGAGTGCACTCAGGGGACCCAGTGTGGAGAAGGGCTGGTGAGGACAGGCAGCAAAACAGGGAAAACTCCCTTATTTCAGCTGAATCAGCTCTTCTGCTCAACAAAGCACAACTGCCAGCCTGTGGCTGATGTGCTGTAAGAGAAGTATTTCCATTTGCAGTAACACTTGTATATGGGACTTGTTTTGCTTGAGAAGTGGAGATGCCCAGCATTAGGTTTATGTGCTCAAATGCTTTTATCAGAGGGCCTGTGTAGCTTTTCAAGGTGTAAAAGCTAGCTTGTCTGCTGAAGTGCAAAAATGCAAAAGCAGAAGCATAGGTGATCAGTGGAAAAGATAATCCATTCCCATAGGCAAAACCATCAGTTTTTAATAACATCTCCCAACCCAAAGCAGAAATAGAATAGCACTACAGAGCCTACTACTATCGCCTAGACCACTATCCCTCTGAAAATGGTTTTCAGATTAAGCATCTGTTTTTATTTTATGCCCTCACTGAAATAGGACTGCAGCAAGAGCCTGCGCCAGTGCTTATTAGTGGAAAGATTCCCACTGAATTCAGTGGGCTTAGGCAGAAACCTTATGTGACTGTTTTGAAACAAAGCATAACACGGACAAGAAATCAGTTGCAATTACACATCTGCAAAATAAAACAACAAATAAGCCTGCATTAAAATTTCATGACAAAACACCAATCCATTGTATGTTAAAGTATTTCATATTCTAAGCATTTCAGTGCTTTATGTTAATTTTATTTTGTTCACAGGGGCCAGGAGAGTGCTGGAATTGTGACAAGTGATGGAGAGTCATCCCAAGCATTCAAAGTGCACAAGGTAAAATGCAAATGAATGTTTTGTACATTCTTAGCGGAGATACGTGAAAGTTTGTTTCTGCTAAGAAACAGTATAATTAAAGAAAAAGTAACATGTTTTGATAGATTGTTTTGGGTTTGTCAGTGAGAGTATCTAATTTTGTTACTTTTGCAATTTCTGTCTTGAGTGTATGCTTAAAACAAACATGCCACCATTGTCCTGCTGGGTGTATCTGTGCATACGGTGGCAGACACTCAGAAGTTATCCAGATCATGCTACTGATGTCAAAAAAACTACTTACCAAAGTCACTCTGCATCTCAACTGTTAACTCTGCAGATTTGGAAGAGTATTGATGCATCTTGATCTCAAGAGAAAAGAAATGCAGTTAAAGGTTTTGCACAAGGAATTGGATGACTAAATCTTATGTTAGCAAGACTCAAGGAAGTGGCAACTACTTTACCCATAAGTAAAAATAAACAGAATATAAGACTGAATAGAGGCCTGAGAAGGTCACACAGTCTTTTTCAAGCTGAGGGAATCCCAGGGGATGTTAAAAGACACAAAATGACCAGAGCCTCTAAAGTATTAAGTCAAGAGAATACCTCCATGCTCTGGGGATATTTCTGTTCATTCCGTATTAAATAGTGATCAGGAAAAAATATAATCACCAGCTTATTCCATCCCAGAAAAGGAGAGGATTGGAAATAAAAATACATCAGCAAAGAAAATGTGGGGCACTTCTTGATGTGTCCTCTGACCACAATCAGAAAGCATTCAGCGTTCTCAGAGAAAAATTAATTAAGCTGTTCAAATCAGTCCACAACTAAGGACCACTCTGCTGCAGCAGCATATGTGTCTGTGCATGACTGCTCAATGCCTCATACAAAACCTTTTCTCTCAAGCATCACCTTTGTCTCCTCTTCAGGCACTTCCCCCCTCCTATCTGTTATTTACAGCCTGATTCACACACACACGCGCACACACACACACACACACACTTTTAAATGCATCTTCTCTCAACTTTAGCAGCATGTTATCTGTTCTTCATTCCTGCTCCTGCTTGAGTTTCAGTTATCTTTCAGGTTTACAGGAATTTCAGCTTCCTATAAAGTGGGCTGCTCTAGAAATCTCATAGTAAAAAGTGCTTCTCAGAATGAGCTTCCACCAGGTGATATAATAATTTACAGTATCTCCATGTTACTGATCTACAATACTTAGCTGTCATGCTAAGAATTTAATTGACTATCTCACCATATCAACTTTGATATTTTAAGGTTTGCAGAGCATGTGATAGTTTCTTTTATCCTTGAAATGTATTTCTCAACTACAACACTTTAAAAAACTGTAATAACCACAGTGTGTTAAACAGCCTGTGTAGCACAATCTATATGGCCTGGTTAATCCTGGAAGTGGTGCTAATGTAACAAACATTTGTGTCTGTTACACTGGTGAAGGCATATTTAGGACTCTGACTTGAAAAATAGTACATAAAATATCAGCAGTTAAGATGCTACTGTACCTGTTTGTTCTCCAAACCCACTTGACTCTTCCTCATAGCAAACAAAATGCAAAAAGTGCTCACTTCTCACTGGATCAATTTACTCACCTTTTAAAGTGAGTAGTTTAAGGCAGTACCTGTATTAGAGTTTAAAGCAACAGTTTAAGTCAACACCTGTATTAGAGTATGAACTGGACCATATAAGGTATGGGTACATGTTCCCTTCTGATTGTGGTCAGCCTTCGACCGTGAATTAATAGCCCTTGACAAAGGCTATTAAACCTTTTTTTTTTTAAATCTCCCAGAAAGACACATCCAGATTTGTCTGTGGAAGCCTTTCAGCTAGACTCATACAACAAAACAGTATTGTCATAGATGTATTAGCTCAGGAAAAAACATAAATCTCTTGTATAGATATAGTGATGCCAGTAAGAGAAAGAATGTTGCACACTTGGACATGAAGAATAATATATTAAAGTAGCAACTTATGAAACCATTATTGTGTTCTGGCATGTATAAGGGCTTGTATAATACAGATGTAAGATTGTCTTCATTGGTATTTTGTTATGCTAGTGTAATTCACAGTTGCTATCCCACACCAGTGCAGTCTATGTCAGAGGAGTATTTCAAACTGCAATTAAAAGATTATGTACTTGTGTTACCAAATCTGGTTTAAACCAGCATTGCTTGTGTAAGTTACTGCAATACTTTGCCACTTAACCTGTGAACTGGCGGATCTGTCAGGATAAAGTTGGGCTAAGTAAAATAAGAGTGCATGGTTGCATTTCTGTACATGCATGAGCACACAACTTCAGACCACCTATATGTCATCTGTGAGACCACAGGTGATAATTGATTTGGGATAAAGTTGGCTGACCATTAAAGCAAACCCATACCAGATTGAGGCAGTAACTTTTTAACATGATAATAAATATCCTAAAACCACATATGCAACCACAGCCTCTTGGTATTCTGACTCTACAGCAGTTACAACAGAAAATACCCTTAAGTTGAGCCTTCTTTAAGCTTTTTTGGTTGAGCTCTGAAAACAGCTCAGCTGGTTTCCTTTCTTTCTCTTCCATCTCACTCTCTTGTATCTGTAGCACAGATTATGAGCCATTCGGAGCTTCAGACCTCTCCTGTGTATCTTTGAAGGTCTTAGAGGAGTGTTACCCATCATGTATACAACAATTACCACGCCTGATAGTCAAACCAGG
Source organism: Pseudotriccus pelzelni (assembly GCA_035584735.1). Classification (NCBI taxonomy): domain Eukaryota; kingdom Metazoa; phylum Chordata; class Aves; order Passeriformes; family Tyrannidae; genus Pseudotriccus; species Pseudotriccus pelzelni. The sequence continues at coordinate 44,971,231 of JAWMRA010000130.1, forward strand.
CATAGAAGGATGTAAATATTTTCCACAGGCAGAAGCGGAGTTTACAGGAGGGCCGGGAATCCAGACTTAATTTGTACTCTCGTTGCAGCTTTTCAGACTATTCTTGCACCTAAATTGTCTCCACGTAGTGCTTGTTGCCAAAAGAAGCTTCTGTCCTGATGGCTGACTAAAGGTTTTGATGTGTTTCTGCTTTAGATACAAGGCAACTTGGCTATATGAAAATTGCGAGTAAACAATAAAACCTCTTGAAAAAAAGCTTTACTCCTGACATTGGCAAGAATGACAGTGGAATCGAATAAACATTACCATGGATCCACTTTAAAAGTGAACCCAATGTACCACTAACTTGTAAAAGATATTCTCTACCTAGAACTTCATTCATGCAACTTTTTTCCTTCCTTTCCTGTCTTCTGGCAGTCTTTTTCTGGTGTTTTTAAGCAACACAACAGTTTGGTAGTGTTTTTCAGAAGATGTATTTTTTAGTCAGACTGTTCCAGGAAAATCCTCAGCACAAAAGTGTATATTGCTTTATTTAAAAACAGGATTAATGGGATCTGATATACCACTGGGAGACCTACTCAGCTTCTTTCTTTCCCATGTCTTTCAGGTTATTTGCCTTTCTCTTAAAGTTCCATTAATACTGCACCAAAACCAAACAGAAGAAGAAATGAGAAAGTTACCAGAAAATAAACCCAAACAAAACCTTTTTTTCTTTTTCTCCCAAAGGGAATGGGTCTTATAAATCATGTCTTCAATGCAGACAGCCTGAAGAAGCTGTACCCTTCAAACCTTGGTATTGGGCACACAAGGTACTCCACCTCAGGAATTTCTGAGCTGCAGAACTGCCAGCCTTTTGTCGTAGAGACTCTTCACGGGAAGATCGCTGTGGCACACAATGGGGAGCTAACTAATGCTGCACAGCTCAGGAGGAAGGTTAGTACTTCCTTTGGGAGGTTCTGGCATCATTTCTTTCTGAGTGTGAGGCATCAGTGAGCAATAAGGTTGCTGTGACTCTTCCTTGGTACCAAACTGTTTGGGGTAAGGAAAGAGTACCCTAATCAAAATAGATCATTTGGGGAGGAAAAAATCCTGTGTGAGGGATTCTGCCTTGATATCCCTTTCTGGATCTGCTATAGGCAATTTCATATATTCCCTCTTATATTTTTCCTCTCTTCCTAGAGCATGCACAAAGCTAATGAAATGCCCCAAACATGAATTTGTGCCCTGAATATTGGTGGCATTAATTTTGGTTGCATGTGGAGCAAAGGAATGAGATGAAAAGGGAAAAATTTAGTACTAGTGTAGATAAGTGTACTACCTAGTTTTATGTAGTTGGTTTGTTGGAGGAAACTTGGCATTATTATGATGGGATAAGCTGAAGCACTGATAAGTTTTAAAATACCTGTTCCTTGCACAAAGGTGTTGTTAGATGAAAATCTGAGCAGTGTTATGTGAGATTTATTTATTTTTTTATAATGCTGGTAACACTTTTGGTTTGTGTCTTAAAAGCTCATGCGGCATGGTGTAGGACTGTCGACCAGTTCTGACAGCGAACTGATCACCCAGCTGCTGGCTTTCACGCCTCCTCTAGAAAATGACGACACAGCCGACTGGGTAGCAAGGTGAGGAGAAGGGGTTTCAGAATCAAGGACAGCAATTTGATCTTGGCATGATATGCAGCTGTAAATGCACACAGCTGTTCACATGACTCAAAGTTATGTTCATCTGTGTTTCATTCCAGAATAAAAAACTTAATGAAGGAAACTCCAACTTCATATTCATTGCTAGTCATGCATAAAGACATAATCTATGCAGTACGTGATCCATATGGGAATCGCCCGCTCTGCATTGGTCGCCTTATTCCAGTAGGGGACATGAATGGAAAAGGTAAACCACATTATATTTCCATATGCCTATACATAGTTTGTGTGTGAAATTACTGGTATAACTAATTAAAGCTATACTTACTGAGGTGTAGGTGGGAAGTCAGTTTTGAAAAATCAAAACAAAAAAAAAGTTGGTAAGGGAAAAAAAATTGTAGGAAGTCTGCAAAATTCTGTTCCCAGATAAAGGGAATCCTAGTGGCCTGGTGACTGCCACAATTAGGCAGCCCAGCTGTAATTACAATATTTGTGAAAATTTAATTAAGGTCTCATCGCTTAAACAGGAAAGCAGGGATGAACAGAAGGGCTGAGGTTGGAAGGGGGCTCTGAAGGTCATTGGGCCAAAATCCCCTGCTCAGACAGGTCCACCTAAAGCCAGTTGCTCAGCATGATATCAAGTCCAGAAGCAAGTCTGGTTTCTTCCTTTCTCCTATAGTAAGGTGGGTAAAAAGTGCCAGATTGCTCACAATGTATTTCTGAATTCCAAGCACCCAACCACATGTAATACAGTAATGGAACACTATACAGTCAGTTTATGGGAAAAATTCCTTGTTTTCCTGTTTAGCTTGCAAATCAACATTTTTGCTTAAATGAGATTAAAATATCTTAATTTGTTTAAAACTAAAATAATTAAGACTAAGTAGTAAATACTTGTGATTTTAACCACAAGAAAAATTACCAAGATTTTTTAAAGCATACAAACCTTCCTACCCTACATAACACAATTTGATCTTTCCTGTGGTTGTCTCTCAGAACTGTCCTTATTGGAATTCAGTCCAGGATCCATTGTGTTCAAAAGCATCTTTCTATCAATGCATAGGAAAAGTAAAGAGTCTTTGGTGTGAACAAAATAAGTATGTATATCTAAATTTACTGAATTAGAATTGGAAAAGTTTGAAATAGTGCAGGGATAACAAAGGCAGTTACCTGAACTGTCTCTCTTCATGAACTGTGAATATGATGCTGTTACTTCCAATTCTGTCTAGAACAGGTTTAGGGTGTTTATGTTGTGGATTGGCTCGGGATTTTTTTTAAACAATATTAGAGAGACTGTGGAATGCTTTGCCTTTTAGTTAAAAATTACCATGGTCTTTAATTGCACACTTGGCAACTTAAACCATAGCAAGCCAGACCTGCAGCAGAAACGCAGTTGTGGGGGGTCATAGTAGCAAGAACTGTGGACTCTAACTGAAATCTTTGATTTCAGGGAAAGATAACACTGAAACAGAAGGATGGGTTGTCTCATCTGAATCCTGTAGCTTTTTGTCTATCGGTGCAGAGTAAGTGACCTGATTCTTACTTTATCTGAAAGCTCTCCTCAGGCAGTGATTAAATATTAAATATCAAATTGCCAAATATCATAATTTATAGCAATGTGAAAGACATCAAGGATTAGTTTGTTGTGGAGGATTTTTTTTTGCCAGTCCTGTTTTTTGGCAGTTTAAATATAAATTTTCTCGAACAGACCATTGCAGAAGAAGAATTATATGTGCAGAAAGTAACAATAAGGACAGCTTTACTGTTGCAAAGTAAATGCTTCCTACTTGTTGCATTATGCCTGGTTATCCACATAGATTATTGATTTTAGCCTAATTTGCAGCAGCATGGTTATATTACAAAATAATTCTTTAACTAAGAAAAAGTTACACTGGTAGCTCACAAGCTGAACTAACGAGCTCTAGCATATGCTGATGAGCTGGCCTCCTTGTTAGAAAAAAATTAACTGTTTTCTGAAACTTCTTCAAAATCTCTGTTAAGAGAAGCTTACCATGTAGGACCATCAGCTGAAACATGGGTTTCTAAAAAAGCAATTTTGTCTGAACTCCTGCTGTAGCCAGTGCTGCTGTCTGCTGCTGCTACTACCTGACCGGTGAATTAACACAGAATTGCTCACCTCTGATTTATATCTCCAGAATATATTTTGTGATAGATGTAGATTGACTTTGTTAGAATATCCACCCGAGGACTCACTAAGCATCTAGAAAAATGTTTCATAAGACTAAACACTGTAACATAATAAACTAATACTATTCTTATTTCTTCAGATTTGAGAATTTGACTGTACATTTCTAGTCATCTCTGTGTCATTCAGGTGTAGCTGTCATCTTAGAGAGGTATTTTCTAGATTTAGCTTGTGAGAGGATTTTTTTGTCTGCCATCTCTATTCTTGATTATATTTCTTATATTGCACTGTAATATCTATTAACTTTCATAGAAAAGTTCTCAAGTATTGATTCAGGACTATATTATTAGAATATATTCAATCTCAATTAAGCCTGTACTGTACGTCTCACACATAGGATGAATACCATAATTCTTCAGCACTAAGTATTAATTTACTGCTTTTGGATATTAATTCAGACTGTTTTAGTAAGGGTCACTTGTCTTAGAATGTTAGTCTTTAAATTCTCCAGGTCAAATCTTAAGATAAAAGCAAATTGTCAGGTTAGGATGTTCAAAAGCATTTTTTCCTCTTATTTATACTTCAGAATTATCATCCATGTTCAGGACATTTCTAACTGCTATGTATTTCTTTTTCAAGGTACTATCGTGAGGTTCTTCCTGGAGAGATTGTGAAAATATCCAGACATGATGTCCAGACCCTGGATGTTGTACGAAGACCTGAAGGAGACCCATCAGCATTCTGCATCTTTGAATATGTTTATTTTGCAAGACCAGACAGTATTTTTGAAGGTACGAAAATGTAATGTACAGAGCTCCTCCCTAAATAGTGGGATTTGTTATCCTGGAGCACCTGTGGAAATTATCTGCAATCATAGTAGGGTACCACTGAATGTAAGCTTGCAGAGCACAGCTGGGATAGAATGGGTTGGCAAAACTTTTGAGATAAAACTCATCAGGAGGAGCAAACTGGATTTTAATTCTCTGTGTAGTGATACACATGTGAAATGCTGGAATATGACAGTATAAAAGGAAATACAAAGTGACCTTATGCAAGTGACTGCTTATCAGTTCTGGAGCTTTTCTCACTAACTTCTATGCCTGCAACTTGCCACAGAAATTTGTACAGCAAACTGAGAGGAAATCTGAATTATACATACCAAATAAACGCTTCTTCCTGTTCTTAGGTCAGATGGTGTATTCAGTCCGGAGAAGATGTGGGCAGCAGCTTGCTATTGAAGCACCCGTGGAAGCAGACCTGGTCAGCACTGTTCCGGAGTCTGCAACCCCAGCAGCTCTTGGTTATGCTCAAAAGGTATGTGTTACTTTTTTTCCCCCCCAAGCATGTTTACACATATGAGGATATGGGCTGCTAAAGTTGCGTATTGATAAAGCTTTATATCTTCAGTATGCAGGGTACTCCTGTTGAGTCATCTGCCTTTTCTCTGTGATTATTCCTTTATGTTAAGGTATTTGAACATTTTTGGGCTACCGTGAAGTCATACTAAGTCCTAAGACTGATTACTAACAGGTCCTTATATATTAATTCTGTTTAACTGTCTCCTGTTTGCAGTGTGGACTACCGTACGTTGAAGTACTCTGTAAAAATCGATATGTAGGTAGAACGTTCATCCAGCCAAATATGAGGTTACGGCAGCTTGGTGTTGCAAAGAAGTTTGGTGTTCTGTCTGATAATTTTAAAGGCAAACGAGTTGTTATCATTGATGATTCAATTGTGAGGGGCAATACCATTTCACCCATAATAAAACTACTGAGAGAATCAGGAGCAAAAGAGGTAAGTTAATTGTAAATCAGTACAATACAGATGTAATAGAAGTTGATGGGAGGGTAAAGCACAGGTGTTTGTCCTAATTTGTCCTATACATTGCTTCCTTATTTAAAAGGGCAGGCATGGAGAAAAACAATGACTAGTGCATGTTTATTGTGATGATAGGTTAAATAGGTTCTTTTTTATCACTGTGATCTTTGGGTGATTAAGGTGAGAGGAACAGGTCTCCACTTATAAAGCACTATGTGGCAAATAAAAACAGAATGGAAAACATTAGTTAAGATCAGAAAACCAAGTATTTCCGATGCATATCTTGTGGACCTGCATAAAGCACAACCACATACTGCTGTAAATACCACATGCCTTAAGTTACCAGAGCACCATTGTTTTAATTGGTAAAGATTTTTTAAGCGAAACAGTGTGCAAGTCAGTCACTGGAGCAAAATGTTACATAAAATGGTTGACTTTGTAAACTGAAACTCATGCATCAAAGACTGACCACCACAGAAGAAAAGCAAAATCAGGATGGAACCTCTTGAGAACATTAGGAAATACTGTAAAAAATAAGTTCTAAAACTGTCTTTCTTTCTCCTCCTGTCTTGGCATCTGAAAAAACTTTATCTTACTTTTAACCCTTTGATGATTTCTGTGCAGTGCTGTGTTCTGTTCTTCATTATCATTTGCAGAACTGGGACTTTGGTATTGTGTTATAATCTGCTGTCACCTTATAGTAGTCTGTTTTGAAATTATATTTTTATTCAGGTGCACATCCGTGTGGCTTCACCTCCCATAAGATTTCCTTGTTATATGGGAATAAACATTCCAACTAAAGAAGAACTCATTGCCAACAGACCTGAATTTCGTGATCTTGCAAACTATATAGGTAAATGTTACTTGGTTTTTTGGGGGTTTTTTTTGAGAAAGAGAGTTTTCACCTATAGGTATTTTATAGTCTGCTTTAAAATAAAGCCCAACACAGCAAGGCAATAGTAGCAAAAGTGACTAAAAAATTGCAAGGTTGATACGCTAGGTCTCTGCGTTGTGAGTGCTCTACAGACAAAACCAATTCAGCAACACACTTTTTTAAACAGTTAGGGAGCTGTATTTCTCAAAACAATAGAAAGTAATAAAATAATTGCATAAGCGTAAGTTACAAATAACGTATGACAACAAAGCTCTCCAATACTTAAAGCTCCTTCCAGGAACTTTCACAATAAGGAGCTACAAGGAAGAAAATAAGTCCGATAATGAAAAGCGGATGTAGTTTCACTTTCATGAGATACAAAAATTTGTTCAGAATTTGTAAACACCCACTGATTTTTCTACAAATTTAAATTTATGTAAATAATTTTAACTGAATTATATATTTCACTTTGAAAGAAATGACATTTGAAACCAAGCAAAGAATGTCAAAAAACTTCTCAAATTTCCAGTCATGTTTGCAGCAGAACAAAAGAAGAATCAACAGTTTATGTTCCACTGTAAGCCCTGATTTCATGTGTTAAATACTTACGCTCCCTGTCTCTAGTACCCCAAAATTATTGTGAAGGCATGCTGAAATATTTCAAGTTTGTAGGATCTCTTTTTTAAGTGTTATTCACTACGTAATGACTGCAAATGATAGAAAACTAATGATCTATCAAACTTTCCTACTGCTAGAAAATTTGCATGAACTGCATAATGAATTTTTTTGAACATGATGGTCTTCCCCTCCTCAAAGTCCCAGTGAGGTTTTGTAGTCATCGGTGCTTAGATTTGGGAAGCGGTAGCCACGCACACCTCTGCTTCCAGACCTGAACTAGGGTAGCTCTGGGACACTACAGGGAGTTTAGTGAGTCTTAATACTGGCCTTTGCTTCTGTTTCTGCAGTATGTATGATGTATTTGTTACCAATTCAGAACCTTATGCCTAGATTTCAGTGAGTTTGCTCCCTGCACAAAGCATTTGAGAAGGGCAAGGCATATTATGATCTGATAATTTTTTAGTCATTCTCTTTAGGTAAGGTGATCCACCTGGCATCATAATCCATATGATAATGCAACTGCATTTCCAAAGAGCATTGCATTTGGTACAATATTGCAGCTTTAACCAATGAATTCTTTATTTCCTCTAGGAGCAGACAGTGTTGTCTATCTTTCTGTGGAAGGGCTGGTATCATCTGTGCAAGAAAGTATCAAAGAAAGACAAGACAACAGCCCTAAAAGCCAAAAGTCATTTATTGGAAAGATTGGTCATTGCACAGCATGTCTTACTGGAGAGTATCCCGTAGAGCTAGAATGGTGAATTTTTAGTGGATGGACATCAGTTCATCTCTTATTGAATGTACCTTTTTCAGTGATGCCTTCTTGCTAAATAGCCTCCTTGCATTTAGGTAATGCATAAACCTTATTACAGCTAACTAATTACTGTTACTAAAACACATCTTTTAAGTAAAGACTTACAGAAAGTCTTATGTGCTGATGAAAACAATGTAAACAGATTAAAATACAAAATCATGTAGTTTTGATGCACGTTTGTGCCTTCTATTTTCTCACAAAATGCTATAAAAACCAAAGTTTTTTTAATTATGTAGCAGTCCAAGAGTTTGTTGCTTCAGTCTTGCGCCGAAAGATATCCCTGTTAGACTTGTTCACAAATCATGAATTGTGTGGTGTAACTTCAAATTATCTTAATGCAAAAGCATCTGAAGTTTGCTTTTCTCCTTAGGAAAAATACCAGATTCTGAAGAATCAAATTGCTTCCTCAGTAGTTCTTGCTTAGACTTTTTAAGAATGGAAGTACCTAACTTTTGCATATATACCTAAACAGCCTTTATTAATCGAGGCCTTTGTAACAGATTCTACGCACATAATGTCTAACATCTAATTTTAAAAAATGAAGACTCAGGGAAATGCTCAGCCAAAAGCTCTCTTGTTTTGTAATTCTAAAATTCATTTTTAGAAGTCCAGTGTAATTGTATTATCCCTGTGTGCTTTTATCAGTTGGCAATACAACATGGAAGGAGAAAAAAAAATACTTGGCACTGCCTTTCTGTTTTCTGTTTTACATCTTGTGTTCTCCAGGATAAGTCCTGACCATTTCTGAAGTCTGAGCTAATGCTCAGTGTGCTTTTCATGTGTCAATGTCCAAAGCAAACTAAAAAAAAAAAAAAAAAAAACAAACACCAAAAACCACCATTGTAACAGTAAAAATTAATTTTAACAGTAAAAACAATATATCGGACAAAGACTGAGTCGTTGTGGGTATAGTCCTATTTTACTGCATCACTGCTGTTAGAATAAATGTAATGTTTGAAAAGAACAAGTGTTCTGAAGAACCAGTAGCTGTTAAAAGCATTGTATTCAGCTGATCACAATTACATGGTTGCTTGTATACAGGAAGGTCACTTGGATAATGAACCACTAGATGAAAATGGAAAAGCACCTTTTGAAAACTTATTGCAAATTTACGCACAACTGTAAAAATATTTTGTATACCTCATTTTTTTCACTGAATACCAGCGAGTTAATTTTAGATTTTCTATTTAATATTGTGTACTTTGGCCTTATAATTGTCTGTGATGCTGTTAAAAAAAATAAAAAGAAAAGTTTAAGAGCTTTTTCCCTCCCCATCATCTTCCATATAGTTGAGAATTCCATTACTGGTGATTAAATTCAAAAGGGAGTTTTCTCAGGTGGGATTTGCAGCAATTGTGCCTGATAGACAATCACAACACAAAAGTGCTAGTTAGAAAAAGAATGTAAATACATTTAATGAAGTCAAAACTGTGTCTTGTGCAGTGGAATCAGAACCTACATGCAGTCAAGCCCATGGGAGAACTGAGATTTGATGAGCACTGGGCTTTTACTGTGCATTCTTCACCAGAGCCCAGGTCTGCATATTCGGCGGATTTATGTGGATCTCTTCTGATTAGCAAGCTGGTTTTTTAACAGAAGCATAACAGTTCATCTGGACAGCAAATTGAACAAAACCAGAACAGGATGGATGCTGATCCCCCTCTTCCAGGGTAACCAGGAAGGAGTACGAGAAAACAGAAAAACTGTTAGCAACATTTTTCACTGTTCTTCTTTCCTGCCCCTCAAAAAAGAACAAATATTTTTTAGAAGAAGAGATAAGTTGAGCCCTTAAATACGTGTGAGGAGCCCTTTCTACTTGAGAAAAACACTTAGGTGCACAGTGTAAGAAGGCTGCAAGCAGAAGTCTGTCTGAAATTGCCCATAGGACAGCGAAACTTGTTCAAATACTCTTTCAACATGCTTTCAACAAAAACTGTTACTTTTGAAGTCCAATAATAATTTCTTCTATGTGATTTGAGCATTGGGTGGCATAATTCTGATTTTTAAAAAAATGAGTCCTATTGTCTTTTCCCCCTCTCCATGTTAGACATGTGAAATTCTGCCTGCTGCTGTGAGCACTGTAATTTTTAGATGCACTACATGCCGAATCTTTACTGCATATTTTTCCAAACCTTAAGTTAAAGGGGAGATATTTTTCAAGTGTCATTCTATTCTGACGGCTGGATTTATGCTTCAGGTTACCAGGCCTTTTTGATCACATACAGCCAACACACGCTGAAGGAGAAAACTCTGGCTTTAGGTGTTACTATTTGTATTAATGTTTTACTATGAAATCGTTTCTGCTGTATTACCAATGTGCAACTATGCCAAACTATCACTTACAGAATGTGACAAAACAGTGGAAAGCTAACTTTTAACTTCTCCCCTGCCCAACATTAAAAATGGTTGTGAACTGGTCTTCTCGTTGTCTCTGCCTTTGCGGGGCTCGCTGGCAGCACACACAGAGGCTTCTTTAATAAAGTCACCTTGAAAGCACTTCGGAGCCGGAGCAAATCCTTTACCGTGAGGGCGCTCAGGCACTTGAAGAGGTTGCCCAGAGAAGGAAGTTGTGGATGCCCCGTGCCTGGAGGTGTTCAAGGCCAGGCTGGATGGAGCTGTGATCTGTGGGAGGTGTTGCTGCTCGTGGCAGGGGTTGGAGCTAGATGATGATTAAGGTCCCTTCCAACCCTTAACATTCTATGATTCAATGATTCCATGCCACTACCCGCGCCCCCTCCCAGCACGGCTCCCGCTCCCGTTACCCTCACTCCTTCGTGGCGGCCCTAAATCGCATGCGGTGCGGAAAGTCTGGCCCCGACCGCCGCCGTTGGCTCTGCGGGAAGCGGAGCGGGGGCCGCTGTCGGGGGCCGCTCCCGGTGCCGCCCGGCCGAAGCGCAGGGCAAGGGCCGCACCCCGGCCCCACCCGGACGTGACATCCCCGGCCCGCCCACGGGGTACCGCCGGCAGGGCGGCCCGTACCACCTCCAGGACCGGGGGGGGTGCGGACACACACCGACAGAGACGAGTGAACTGTGAGCGTGGCGGCAGAACCTTGCCCTTCGCCACAGCCACCTGTGATTGGCTTAGCCCGTATCCCGTGTCCGCCGGGGACAGAGGGACAGGCTTTGGCCCCTGTTCCTCCCTCCCTCCCTCCGTCTGCCCCTCGGAAAGTGATGGCACCGCCCCGCGGGGGACTCAAGCAGAACGGGCGCTACTTGTGAATGCTCAAACTGCGCGACGGCCGCTGGCCAATGAGAGCGCGGCCTTGCCGGGATCCAGCCAATCGGAGGCGCAGCTTCAGGCGGGGGCGGGGCGGGAGGTGTCGGAAGTGCCGCAGGTGGGATCCCGTGGAGTTAGGGGAGCCGCCCGGCAGGGCCTATCCCGAATGGAAACGGGAAAACCTGGAAGGGACGAGCGGGAGCACAGCCCAGAGCGTCCGGTCAGTCGTGCGGGCGTGGCAGGGGGGCTCGGGGGCAGAGACGGGCGCTAGCACGAGCAGTGCAAAGTGCAGAGCCTGGGCAGTCCACGCGTCGTGGTTCGTTTGCAGAGGAGGGATTCGTGTTTCTCTGTTCCACTGAAAGAGTTATTAATTAATTAAGCTTTGCTAATGGAGATACTAATTAAGTGGTGCCCTGCTTTAAAAATAAAGGTGTAAAGAACAAACTATCTCTGTACAATGAAGCCTTAATGAATTGCTGTATCCTGGGCTTTAGGATAAGACTTATGGCAAATGAGTCAAGAATTCAGGTTTACAGCGTTGCAGTCTAAGGTGCGATAGAGCTGTGTGTTCTCTGCCATGGATCCTTTTTTTTTTTTTTGGTAGTGTTTTGTGTGCGTTTATAATTTGGCTAAAGTATTAAAAGTGAGGAGATGACAGTGCATTCTGGTCTGTTATTCTTCCAGGGGCGCTGGAGCTGCCCAGCTGGGATGACGCTTCAGGAGCTGGTGGCTGGGGCAACCAGCCTGCATTCGGATAGAGCAGCAGTTTGGTTTGATGAATGCACTGGGAAACCTCCAGCTTTCCACACCTACGCCACAGTGGTTGAGCTGGCCAGGGAACTAACAGCTTTCCTTCAAAAGCACTGTGACCAGCAAGGCAAATGTGAAATAGGCCTTTACTGCTATCCAGGAATAAACTTGCCATCTTGGATCTTAGGGTAATGGTTTGAGCGTGTGCAATGTGTGTTGGGTTTTCAAGGGTCATCTCTATTAAAGCAAATTTTACAGTTTGTTTAGATTTTTACTAACAACAAAAATGCAGTAATACCACAGTAGTCCAGTTTAGGGGTGCTGGAGTGCTGCATTCTTTAAGAAAAAAGATGGCAGTGTTACAATATTTGGAAAAGCCACTGCTGAAATCTTTTTGAATCTGAAGTTCTAAAGGTCTGAACTGTCTATAACTGCATCCTTTTTTAAAAAGCAATGTAGCATATTTATAGAAATACAAAAAAATTGATGACTGGTATCTTCGTTCTGCTTGTTTAAAAAATTGAGGTGATCTGACAAATATCTATTAAAAAAAGGACTGTGCAGGTTTTTTACTGTATTGTCTTGCTGGCAAAAAAGATGCTCTGAAAACAAGTTCCCTGTGTTAAGTTAAATGAATATGTGTTTAATGTTCCATTACAAATATTGTGAAAGAAGTAATGAGCAATGCAACACTAAAATGATTAATTAGTGGCTAGGAAGTTGAAATGTTTGTGATCTAAATACTCATGTTAATCCAGCATTTTAAAAATCCTGCTTCTGCTGATGGATTCTAATGTTTGTATCCTTTATATACCTATATTTTGTAGCATTTATGATGTATTTGAGAATCACAGGATCACAAGCATATTTTCTTCAGCTGATGTTTACAGCAGCAGTTGTGCTTCCTGGGGGTCTGTCTCGGTGTTTTTCTGTTGTCTGTTTCTGTTGTCTGCGTGTAAAATACACAATAGCACAAGAAGAGGTTCCACAGTGAAGTATAAAGATTTCAGTGGAGTGAGTGAGCTCTGTAATCATAAACCTCCCAGAAGCACTGAGGAACATTCTTACTGGTCAGAAAACACTTCCACTGCAGCAGTGGAGCAGGTTGCCCAGGGATGTGCAGGCACCATCCCTGGAGGTGTTCAAAGTCCTGAACAGTCCAGTCTGGTGTCAGAGCTGGCTATGCTTGAGCAGGAATTTGGGCTCGGCATACTGAGGTCCCTTGCAGCTTGTTTTATCCTGTATCCCAGTGAACTGAGCAGGAACACAGTTTTCTTTTGCTCTGTGAGCTACTGGAGTGCTTTGATTCCTACAGCTGTCAGTGCCGAGTCGCTGACTGAGGTACGATGCAGGGCAGGTTTGGGCTGTTCAAGCATGCAGAGTGCTGCTGTTTCCATGGCTCCATTCAGGGTCTCAGCATTACTGCAGTGACAAACCACTTGCACAAAGAGGAAGCATAACTAATTGTACGTACAGTACAGAACCCAACAGTCGAAGAAATGTGAAGATTTATTGGGACCGTTCATGTTTTAATGGCTGTGCACTCGCCTCGGCTTTTTCTGTGGTGGTAACGAATTCCAAGGCTTGTCGTTGTCCAAGGGTGCCGCTAGAGGTGGGCAGTGAGCAGCTACAGGGCAGGGAATGGGAGCGCAGAGATAGTTGGTGCTCCACTTGTTTTTTAGGGAAGACGTTCCAGTTACATGCTGAGATTTTCTTATGCTGGATTGTTAGACTCGTGGTAGAGTTTTTTGAGCGTGCAGGCTTTTGCTGGTTTTTAAGATGTGTTCCTGCATGTTGTATATGTATAAAAGAAAAGCTTATTTTTCATAGAATCATAGAATATGCGGAGTTGGAAGGAACCCATCAAAATCATCGTGTTCAACTCCTGGCCCTATGCGGGACACCCCAAGAGTCACACCATGTGCCTGAGAGCATTGTCCAGATGTTTCCTGAACTTCGGCAGGCTTAATGCTGTGACCACTTCCCTGGGGAGCCTGTTCCAGTGCCCAGCCACCCTCTGGGTGAAAAACCTTTTCCTGATACTCAAACTAAACCTCCCCCAATTCAGCTTCATGCCATTTCCTTGGGTCCTGTCAGTGGTCACGAGGGTGAAGAGATCGATACCTGTCCCTCCACTTCCCCTCATGAGGATATTGATTTCTGTTCCTAGTCAGTAGCAGAAAGTCTTAAAATCTTGTGCTGTTGATGTTAGTGATACCTTTGTCATCACTTACTTGCTTGGCCAGAAATAATATTGAATGTTTTTATCTAGCTTTCATTTTTTCCCTTGCTGCAAAATACCAAAAGGCAATGCGGATTATTCATCCTGCTTTATTACCAAAAAAATCCTTAAAAGTCATATTATGACTACATGTTCTAGTTCAGCCAACTGCAAAAGTTTAAAAGAAATGTTAGCAAAAATGAAGAGGATTTTCTTACTTTTTTTTAAAAAAAAGTTTAAAACATGTGTGTCTTCTTAGAATCCTTCAAGTTCCAGCTGCCTATTCACCTGTTGATCCAGATGCACCACCAACCTTATCCACTTACTTCATGAAGAAAACCAATCTTCAGTATATTCTTGTTGAGAATGACAAAATAAATGTAAGTTTTCAGGCTTCTACGGGAAGAAGTAAAAAGCGCTTTGGATGTGCAGATATTCAGATTGTATTCTGTTTTAATAAGCTTGGATGGGTGCTTCTGTTTCTTCATGCCAGGAGGTTGTTTTTCTCATTTAGAAAAGAGCATCTTTAAAATTAGAAGTACAAAGTACTTCTCCTCCTTAGAAACTAACTGCCGCCTTTTCTGTTACGCTGTTGTTCAGGCGAGCTTCTTGGGTACCACCACTGGAAGACCTTTCCAGACTTGTTTCTTCATATGGCAAAGTTAAGAGTTGAAAATCTGCAGTAGTTCATAAAAACTCCTGCATTTAATACTTTAGTTTCTTTTTCTCCAAGTCCTCCCAGATTTTATACCCTCACTCATTGCAAAGGGAATAGACAAGATTGGACCATTTAGTTACAATTCAGAGTCCTTTTCCTTTTCTTTTTCTTGCTTAGAGAATTGTTTATTTCACATTTATAAAGTGTATGTTTGCTCATATTTAGTATATAAAAACACATGACCTTAAAACTGTCTGATGTGTGTCCTCCAAAAGTAGAGGCATAAAAAATCAGAGCTTGTTTGTATGAAATGCTGTTTCCTATTTCATTGCATACAGTAGAAAAACAACAAGTGCATCCTGAGTTCTGCTGTTTGAATTGTTTATTTTCTCCTACAGAAATTCCGGATGTCCCATGTTGGGTGTTTTTCCCATGATTCTTCCACAATAGAACACATTGGTTTAACTCTCTTCCAAATGAGCTCAAGCAACACCGATTTAAATTCACAAGTGGGTGATATGAAAAGTAAATGCGAACCTTTCGAAGCTGTGGGTAACTCACAGCCAGAATGTACCGTTTGTCCAGATCAAACCGAAGTAAAAACATCAGAAGGAGGATCCCTGGACGTCAGACAGAAAGACACTTTAGCCTATGTCTTGCATACATCAGGAACTACAGGGATCCCCAAAATAGTCAGAGTGCCTCATAAATGCATAGTGCCAAATATTCAGCATCTTAAGTAAGTGTGGTTTTCAGTTTTCCTTTCAAATACTTTTACAAATTTGATGTTTAGGGAATTTTTTTATTTTTCGTTTAATACTTCAGAGGAGTGTAGGTAGGGTTTTTGCTAGCACAGCTTCACTTCTTCCTCCTTCCCTACGTTTCTAGATTTATTTGTATTTTTTTATTTTGTTTCTAAATAGAATCATGTAACATTTTGTTTAACTGAGGGCTGTGTTTCAAATAATATGCTGTTGTTGTAAGTATTCTGGCTTGTGGCTTAAAAGAAACAGATAACATGAATTAAAATAGGAAACTAAATTAATTGCTTGTTCACAGTTATATTCACTGTGTTCTGTAGGCTTTTAGTCGTGATTCCTTTTTAGGCTACCCAGGTTTCTTTCTGCTTCATTTAATACTTAAAAATTTCATATACTATGTGCCATCAAATACCATCTTTTTTTTCCTTTTGTTTTTCTTTTTTTTTTTAAACATGCATCTGTTACTTGAAATACGCCTCTCAGTGAACAGTATGGGTGTGTAATGTGGTGGGTATCTTTGTAGACGACAATTAGTTAAATCAACAGTTACAGTTCAGGAGCTCTTGCTCAAATTAC
Organism: Pseudotriccus pelzelni; assembly: GCA_035584735.1. Lineage (NCBI taxonomy): Eukaryota > Metazoa > Chordata > Aves > Passeriformes > Tyrannidae > Pseudotriccus > Pseudotriccus pelzelni. Next base: position 44,987,326 of record JAWMRA010000130.1, read on the forward strand.
CTGTCCTGAATATGCCTATGTATTCAGGGCAGCCTTTAAAGTCTGAGCTTTGCTAATACGTATTTCTTTCATGCTTTCATTCTTCTAGTTTGGAAGTGGTTTCTGAAGGCATGTATCAGATTTGTAACGCCTGGCTTTCTTATTTTTAGATCCATATTTGAGATCACACAGGAAGATGTGCTGTTCCTGGCATCCCCTCTAACGTTTGACCCATCTGTGGTTGAATTGTTTGTGGCTCTGACAAGCGGAGCCTCTATTCTCATAGTACCAAACACTATTAAAATGATGCCTGTGGAGCTCTCTGCTGCTCTGTTTCACCACCACCGTGTGACAGTGTTGCAGGTAGGCAACACCTAAGATGAGTGTCTTCGATGTCTTGCTTTGCACTTTTGCTAACATGTACTACTTCTTCGTCAGCCTAGATGCTGCTGTTGGGACAGGAGCGTTCTTCCTGTGTTTCTGCCTGAGAGGAGGTTGTAGCCAGGTGGGGGTTGGTCTCTTTTCCCAGGCAGATCTCAGTAAGACAAGAGGGCATGGTCTCAAGCTCTGCCATGGGAGGTTTAGGTTAGATATTAGGAAGAAATTCTTTACGGAGAGGGTAATCAGACACTGGAATGGGCTGCCCAGGGAGGTGGTGGATTCTCTGTCCCTGGAGGTGTTTAAGAAGAGACTGGATGTGGCACTTAGTGCCATAGTCTAGTAGCTGTGCTGGTAGTGGATCGAGGGTTGGACTTGATGATCACAGAGGTCCTTTCTAACCCGTCTGATTCTGTGACTCTATGATGATTCTATGATTCCTCAAAGGCAGTAGCTATCCCTGGTGTTCTGGAGTGTTAGCTGTTTAGAAAATGACCTCTTAATCAAAACCTCAAACATTTCGTGATAGAAAACAATGAACTAAAGATTATTTTAAGAAACCATTAGTTATTAAGAATTAGTCGAATTACATACTATTTGAACTCTTTTTCCTGAAGAATCTGGTAATAAAGTAAACTGTTACAGACTTTTTTAGCACTTTTTGATGGACTTGATTTTAGAGTCTTTCCTCATAAACAATTTTTAAGTTGTAATGGTAGTCTTTATGCTAAAAGTAGAACTAAACCAGTTCTATATATAGGGTGATAAAATGTCTATTGCTTTTACCATAATGAAAGCAAGAGAATAATTGATTTCACAGCAACACATTGTTTTCAGTTCACCTGTTTACGTGAGCCTTCATGTGTGTCTTATATCTTAAAATAGGTCATATCCTATATGATTTCAATTTTAATAGTTTTAAAGTTTGCAGAATTTACTTGAAGCATCCAGCTGAATAAGCTTTTCCCATGCCCTATAGTCCTGTCCTGTTCCTCTCATCCTGTCACTAGTTGCCTGGCAGAAGAGGCCAACCCCCACCTGGCTACAGCCTCCTTTCAGGCAGTTCTGGGGAGTGATAAGGTCCCCTCTAAGCCTCCTCTTCTCCAGGCTAAACAACCCCAGCTCCCTCAGCTGCTCCTTGTAGGATTTACGTTCCAAATGCTGTTCCATTTCCTTTTCTTTTGAAAGAATGGTGCTAGTTGAGATTGTAGGGTATAAATTTAGGTTTAGTGAATGGCTAACTGAAGCTTTTATACCAGAAAAAACTAATTAAAAATCTGTTGTGATTATTCTCTGCTCTTATTTTTATTTGTCAGGATTGCTATAAATTGCGGTGGTGTAGAATTTCCTGTCATATACAAGTTTCATGATCAGTTTAGCTCACTTGCTTTTAGGAAAAAAATCTGAGATATTGCTCTCTATTTAGCAAGATTTTTTTAAAATGTGTCTGTTAAGACTTTTAAAGATCTATTTTTTACTCACATTAAGTAGTAATAGAGAAAGGCAAAATTTGATGAATGAAGGTATTTAAATATCTTTCTCAGAAAAGTTTGATTTTGTGGGTTTTTTTTTGATCATTGTACTAATCAGTGGAGGAAGGGCTTCTCAGCTGAATTAATGACAGAAATGTTCTCCTTATAGCTTAACTGATGATAAATAATTTTACAATGTTTCTTAAATTATAGAAAGATGTTACCTATAACCCTTGACTTTCTTGAGCAGACTCAAGAAATCTAAAAAGTGATTATGAGGGAGGGAAGAGTATAATTTTTTTTCCCTATTTTTTGTTTCATTGCTTTCATTCACTAAAGTTAAACTTATCAGTTGAAAAGAAATGGTCTTCATCTATTACTAGAAGAGAGGAACCTGGTAAGAAATAATTCCATTCATTTTCCAGTCCTCCTAATAGAAAAGTAGTCAAGAATGAGAGTGAAGTATGTCTGAGAACATTTTACTGTGTTTCACTGAAAGGGCTCTACATCAATGAAAGTTTTATAGAAGTAGTTGCTTAAGGAAAGTGGGTTTGAGGCGTTTGGTATTTGTTTTTATCTCTTTTCATCCTGCTTATTTTAGAGCGTGATTTGAAAGCTTTCAGAAAAATTGATCCTTGTAAACTGTTATATTTACACAAATCAAGGACAACCCAGAATCTGACATCCTAGGAATTTTTAGTATTATGTAAAGGTCTTTACATGTTCTGTATGCAGGTGAATCAGATGTGTAGATAATATTTTTGCTGTAACATTCTGATAAAGAAGAAACTCTGCAGAAGAACAGTGATTGGTGTTGATAGTATTCATTAAAGGCTTCACATAAGAAACAAAACATCACTGTGATGTATACTGGTATCAGGTGGTTGATGCCATCTGCTATATGTAAATGTTCTAAAGTGCATCCACAATACAGGTGTGCAGTGATTATGATAAAGCAGGAAGAGATGTACACATACACTGAAAAAATATAACAAATCTTTCTCTTTGGTTTTGTTTTTTTTTTCCTTTTTCTAATATTTATTATTCAGGCAACACCAACACTTCTCAGAAGGTTTGGAGCTCGCATTATTAAGTCAACAGTGTTGTCTGCAAATACTTCACTTCGTGTCTTAGCCCTTGGGGGTGAAGCATTTCCTGTACTGAGTCTCTTGAAAAGTTGGAAGCACGAGGAGAACAAAACAAGTATTTTTAATCTCTATGGTATTACTGAAGTGTCAAGCTGGGCCACTTGCTACAAGATTCCTGAAGAGATTTTTAGTGCCGATTTTAGGTAGGAAAATTCACCGTTTTCGTGGCTTGGCACGTGAATGATGAAAATCACAGAAATAGAATCTCAGTCTCATGTTACCAGAGCTACTGAGTCCTCATGTGTGTTTATCCTGGTAGAAAATGGGATGTTTCAGACAAATGACGTGTTTTATTAACATAGTGCTTAAACCCTTGAAGACTGAAAATGGTGGATGATCGTGAAGTGTTATTAAATTTTCACATAAAACTAATTTTCATTCTGGTTTCTCTGAATTCAAATATAAAATATATAATAATATATTATATATTATTATATTATACCTTATGATAGAAATTGAGCTGGAATCCATGCAGAAGTTATTTAAAGTTACTTTACTTTTTAAGTTTTGCTTTACCAAAGAAAATATATTATTCTATATTTCCACTCAGAAATAGCATCTATATTCAATGAGGTCCTGCAAGGGCATGAAGGGGCTGAAAACCGAAGGGAAGGAATCAGTCTACAGTCCAGCAGAAGTCTGTAATGGATACATGAGAGTGAAATTACAATTTCTTGTATTTCAGTCTTGTCTGAAGGAGTCAGCTGTGCTTATTGCCAGAACATCAGTAGTGAAATAAAGGCTCAAACTAGGTAAGACAGGGAAAGACTGAGTTAGAAAGCAGTTACACGTGCTTAAATTGGTTGAGTTGGTGGAAATTTTGACCTGGGAGACTTAAAAACTAGCTGAAGCTCTTGGGGTTCTCTCATGGTCTTTCAGGGTCAATTCAGGCTTTATTTTCTGTCACACTGCTGGCTTTTTTGGTATATGATAATGAAACCCCTGCACATTGATGAGTGTTTGAATTTTTAATAAGTTGATATATTTTTAAAGAAGAAACTTTTGTAGAAAGAAATCCCAATCATCTACTTTTTCTCTAAAACCAATCTTTTAAAAGATTGTGTGTTAACTCATTTCTGGAACAATTATATTGTGTTCGGAAGGGAAAGATTTTTACTATTTCTCTCTTTAATATATTTAGAACAGATTTTCCTATACCTTTGGGATCACCACTTCTTGGAACAAAAGTTGAGGTCAGAGATACCAATGGATCTGCAATTCTTGAAGGCGATGGACAAATATTTATAGGTTGGTTTATATTTCTACTTCTTCTGAGATTCTGTTCTTAAGCGCTTAAGTTTTAATAATGATTATTTTACTTGGTGTTTGCCACTGATATGCAGATTAATATAGCATTTTAAGTTTTGATTGTATTGGGAACCTTCTGATGGTATTTTAGGTTTTTGGAATGATTTTATCTGCAGACTGTGCCTTCATTATATTGACTTTTTTTTTCCTGCTTGCATTTTGAAATTATCAGCTGAAGTAATTTCTATGTAATAACTGAATTAACTGCATAGCCAGATTTGCACATCATAGAAATTTAGGCATTGATGATAGTCTCACAGTATTTCTTATAGTGCTTGTTAGATTCAGGAGAATTCGGTAAAACACTTTTTATAATTTTCGTTTACAGTTAGCCATTTAATATATAAGACCACAATCTTTTCTTGTGCAGGCGGTGAAGAACGAATCTGCTTTCTTGATGATGAAATAACCGTGCCGCTGGGTACAATGAGAGAAACAGGGGATTTTGTCAGAGTGCAGAATGGGAATTTGTTCTTCTTGGGTCGGAAAGACAATCAGATTAAACGTCACGGCAAACGTTTTAATATTGAATGTTTGCAGCAGGTAAGCGCTTACATCCAGTGAGTAGAGTATGACAGTAGAAAAAGGCAGGTATAAGGAACACATTGTTATCATCAGAAATGGGTATTTATTTACTTTCACCTGACTTCTGGGAGGCTGAAAGGAATTTGCAGGATGTATTATCAAAAATCTAGTCGAATAACTTAGGGAGGAGTTTGTTCTGAGTTCTTGGGAATCTGTTTTATTGTATGGTTTCCTCTAGGAGAATTGAGAACTGTATAAGCACCTGAAAAGTAGTGAGCATTGCACTGCAATGCTTGTGTAGTTATTGTTCTACCAGATTGAGTCCAGACTCTTGGATTATTTCTCATTCATGGTATTTTGGCAAATAATACGTGTATCTCTGAGGTAATTTTTATATGAAGAAGTACAAACTTCAGCTACAAGATGATTTCTAGGATGTTCTGTAGGAATGTGAGAAAAATATGATTTTTAAAGGTGTGCGTTTTTTTCATTGTGTTTTTTGCTCCTTTTACTCTATCAATGAACTGCATTTCAAAGCAGGACTAATATCTTTTAATTACAGACTGCTGAAGATCTTTGCCAGGTAGAAGCCTGTGCAGTGACCTGGTATCAGCAAGAAAAACTTATCCTGTTTGTTTTACCCAAAGATGATTTAGAAGAGAGAGAAACACTTAAAGAACTCCAGAAGCATCTACCAGCTTATGCAGTCCCTGATGAGATTGTAGTTATTAAAGCTTTGCCTTTAACATCACATGGTAAATGAATTTAATAAGTACCCTTGACACTTATTTTAATGGTATCTATTGCTTTTTTAAATATATTTTTTAATTGACCAAAATTCAGTACCTGATTCATGTTTTCGAAATGTGTACATAGGATAACTAACTCCTAGCAGGAAGTCATGACCATGTGCTATGTTTTCTTGATAATGTTTTGTTTGAGAGTCAAACCGTAGTGGAAAAATCAGTTTAGTTTTAATACTGCACGTTTCTTTTCGCAGTCATTCCTGTTGCAGTCTGCAACAGAACCCTGACTTCATCTGGGGAAAAATCAGGCCTGGAAGGTGGGATTATGTGGGAGGCTAGAGTAAATTTTTAAAACCCTGACTGGGTTTCATGTAGTTGATCAACTGGGTAAAAAGATACTCATGGAGTTCACTATCAATAAGGAAATATGTACAAGAATAAAGTGACTATTTGGGCAGAGCAAGTTTTGGAAGCGTAAATGCTAAAACAGCAATGAAAAAAAATCGTACTTTGTTTTCTACAAAGGCAAAGTTGATATATCTGAACTGAACAAGATATACCAGAACCATCTAAACTCCAGAAGGCGTGACAGTAAGCTGAGTGACGCAGAGGAATTGTGGGAAAGATTGCAGTATTTATGGAAGGTAGTATTTTGAGCTGCCTTTTTATCTTTGCAAGTGGATCATTATACATGTGTCAGGAATTAAACAGTTCTAAGAAGTATGACTAATGCAACCAGAACATTCTAGCTGCCTATAGATTTAAGCAGTACAGCTCTTTCTGTTCAGTTAATACTTAAATATAGTCGCTCTGCAGTGGCCAAGAGGGAGTAATTTATATTTTTCTGTCAGATAAAACTGTGGGCTATGAGGTGTAAGCAATTAGCATGGGAAGGATGTAACGAGTCAGTAGCTTTTTGAATATTGCTTCACCTAACAAAGAATGTACCACTCAAGGAAATAAGGAACTGGGACATGGAAACTTTGTACAAAACAGCTACTGTGTTAGTAGAGTTTCTTATTTCTCGAGATAATTATGCTTTGAAGAATCCTTTTCTTAAATAGATGTCACAGTTGTGCAATTGTCTCTTGGACTGTCTGTATTATTTCTAAATTTCTGTGCTAAAGACTTGTTTTTCAAGGTATTGAAATGTGATGTCAAACAGTACTACTTTTTATTCAAAGGTAGACTTCCAAGTTTCACCTGAAGTGGGATTGGCTGTGGCTAGGACTTGAACAAGTAAATGTAGTGAAATTATTTATGTGTGCTGGTACTTACTGTATTGATGGCAATACAAATGGTAACTCAGAGGGATGGGATGTGCCCTAGGCCCATTATGGACAGCAGAAGGCAATTCCCAAAACCAGAGGATTTGGACTTCACACCCAGTCTTAACAAGCAGGGAGTGCAGTCAGAGGAGACACAGTGATTGCTGTTTGTTGTAATAACAGTGCCACATCCAAAATCCTTCCTGAATTGAAGGGGTTATAACTTCAAAAGTGGATAGGTAAGTAGGTTACTTAAATAATTCAGAAGTAAAAGAGAACAATTTATATAAGTTTTATTAATAATATAACCCACTTAAACCAATTTTATCAAAAGGCATCTAGGTTTTATCTGCCAAGTTGTCACTGAGAAGTGGTACTGAGATTGAAAACAGCCAATCAATATAGAGCACAAGTTGCATTAATTCCTTAGACTGCAAAACTGGAATTGAGTAAAACATTTTGTAGTGCAGAACTAGTTTCTCCCTTCCTCCCCAACTCTTGTTCCATCACTACCTCTGTTAGCGCTAATACGTTTCGTGTGATGCTTTTTGCAGAGTAGTGAATTTACTCAGGTGTTGATTTTTAGCAGGACTTTTAGGTGTTCAGGTGGATTCTACCGAAATTGAGTTTTTAATGTGTGTGACATGGTGTGACACCCATGGACTGGTACCTCTTTCCTTCTTTTCTCTAGTCTGTCCTCGGTCTTCTGGGTGATTCCGCAGAAATTTCCAAAGATGCAGTATTTCTGTACAGTGGTGGAGACTCCCTAAAGGCTCTACAATTTTATGGTGAAATTGAGATGCTCGTAGGCAAAGCTGTGCCTGGACTTCTTGAAGTTATTCTCAGCCGCTCGATTGAAGAGGTTTACAGACATATTCTTAAAATGCTTGTTACAGATGAAGACAGATTAATGAATCCTGAAAATTTTGTGAAACGAAAACTAAGTCAGGACAGTGGAGAGGAATTCCGTGGAAAATATATTAAACTGACGTCTGAAATAGCTCTTGAGGTTACTTCGGGATTAATTCCATTTATTGCACTAAGCAGAGGAAATCATTTTTTCCCTTTGAATTTCACCAAGCCTTTTATGCAACCCAAAAATACAGTACAGGTAGGAGTGGATGTGCTACAGCAGCCGTCCTTTCTGCATTCGAAGGCTCCAAGTATAATGAAAAGCCACACACAAGGGTATGAAATGGGAGAAGGAGTTTTAACAGTTGCAAACAAGGCAAATAAAGGCAACTGTTCCTCTGTGCAGCAAATCCATGCAGAACGTAGTCATGCAACAATGGCAGAGCTGGCATTGTCCGTAAGGTGGAAGTCAAATACGAGGAAGTGTGTTGATGCATCACCACTGGTTATAATACCATCTAAGGAAGAAGTATCTGCATCTGTGTATGTTGGCTCTCACTCTCATGCAATGCAGGCGATCGATCTAGATTTGGGAAAAATAAAGTGGGAGAAGACCCTTGGAGACCGTATTGAATCTTCTGCCTGCGTATCCAAGTGTGGAAATTTCATTGTTGTTGGTATGTCTTTTGTTTCAGCTTTCATTTTAAATTATTTTTCTGCTAAATATGAGATGAATGACAATCATATTTCTTACCTTCATCCATAAACATCCATACCTGCCTCAAAACTAACTTACTGTAAAACAAAACCAGGAGGAAGAAGTAATTTAAGTTTCATGATAACCAATGATGGAGCTTATCTAATATAAACACTTTTGGCTTATTATATACCCAGTTTATTAATGAGGAGTAATCAATGGGTATGGGGTTTTTTTTAGTGGTTGAGTGAAGTGTGACCTTAGTGGGTTGGTTTTTTTACAGTATGGAAAGGTGATACAGTCTCAAAATGTCTTTAAAAATTGATAGAGGTAGAAATTAGTACATGGTACCTAATATTATTTTTCAGACTTTAACTATCTGACTCTTCTTTTTGGAAAATGTGAAGAATATATTTGGATAATTTTTTTTGTTTGTTTTATCATATTCATTGTCAGCAGAGTTGCTGTTATTTATCTTAGTGTAAACTTTGTAACTAATGCATGCACATCTGACTAGCATACATGTCCAGGTGGTGCATTTTTTTATGCAAAGATAACGTTGCCATCTTTTGCTTGTATTTTGATTTCTCTTAGCTCTGATAACAAAATAAATGTTTCATTAACACTGAAGGAGTTTCTAGAATAACAGTTCAGTTTGCATTAGAAAACATACTGACTTTATTCTTTCAATACCTTTGTTTTCAGAAAGGAAAACTAGAGAAAGAGAGAAACATTCATACTCTCTCTTTTCAGCAACTTTCCATGTCCTTTAATATTATTATTGTAAAATCTGATAGAAAGGCAGCAAAATAAGTATATTCTAAATGTAACCTAGAAAGAACAAAATAGTCAACTTTGAATGTATTAACTGTCAGGAAAGACTTTGAGCTAAAAGAACAGGAGAAGCTTTGGAAAATGTTTTGAAACTCTACATCATGAATAATCTTGTTTCTTTCCAGCAGTGATGCAGCTAGCAGCATATATCACACCATAAATGCAAATAATAATTACTCTTTTTCCTCTGTCATGTTTTATTTCACATAGGTTGTTATGATGGCTTAGTCTATGTGCTTCAAAGCAGTGATGGAGAAATACAGTGGACTTTTGTCACAGAAGACACTGTGAAAAGCTCTGCAGTTGTAGACCCTTCCAGTGGACTGGTCTACATCGGATCACATGACCAACACGTGTATGCTTTGGATATTTATGTAAGAACACTGACTATAGAAGAACAGATATCCAACTTAAACTCTATTTGTAGTACACCAGAGGAAGCTCCAGTGGTGTTAGTATTCTTAGGAGTCCACAGCCACGCTTCTGAAATAGGCCTGCTTGAAGTGGGATTAGGATTATGTGGCAGCAGTGGTGTTCTCAACTGTGGTTCTCATGTTACTAGTCCTGGTTGAAACCAAATCTCAAGTTTCTTAGTTATTAAATTCTCCATGGGTATTTCAGAATAGTATGCCTACCTAGAAATAGAACTATCTATGGCTTTATGGTTGGGGAAAGAATCTTACATTCTAAACGGGTAAATAAAGGGAGATAGAAAATAAAAGGGGCAGATACTGCCTTTTCATTATGCCAGTTTCTTATATTTACTGGAAGAGAAAGTAGCCAACAGCACATGTGTTGCTCTCATAGCACATAGGTTGTATTTTCACTTCTTAACTAGTGTCTGCTGAGTTAAACGCAGTGTTTGATATCAGGTTTGACATGCAAAGCTCTTTGTAAACATGATGAACTCTAGCTCCAATTGAAAATTGTTTATTAATGTGTTTTCTTGTGCTTACAGAAAAAGGCATGTATATGGAAGTCACATTGTGAAGGTGGAGCTGTGTTTTCATCTCCTTGTCTAAGTTCTTTTCCACATCATCTCTATGTTGCTACTTTAGGAGGACTACTATTGGCTGTTAATCCAGTATGTACCTTTGCTTACTTGTCTTCGAGGCCACTCTCAAATTCAAATGAAACTAAAATACATCTGAAGTTAAAATCACTTTTCTGATGAAAGATGACCATATGTTACTATAAAATGTTTTTCACTTGGGAGCATTATAATTATGCACAAGGTTAGCATAATAATTCCCATACTTCAGAAAGCTATCTGGTGACAAAGAGAACTGAAATTACTTGCATGAATTCACATGCTCACTGTAGACCAAAGTTGCAATCAGTGCCTTCTCATTCCCATATAGTACTTTACCAGGCTGACTAGTGAGTGAGAGCATGTCTGTAGATTTAGTTCCCCTACTCCCTCCCTTTGACAGAAGGATTGGAAAAAAAAAAGCAGAAATCAGAATAGAATCCAGAAAGAAGCCCCTTCATTCATTTTACTCTCTCCCTCCCATAGTCATTTAAAGAGCTGTCCGCTTAATCTCAGACTGTGGTTCTGTTCTTTGCACTGGGAAAATGGCATTCTTGATAGATGTGGAGCAATTTCATGGTTTTCTGAGGCATTGTTTGCTTACAGCTGGTCCTGCCTGATAAAAGAAACAATGACTTGAAGCAGCTGTTAACATTTTTGTATCACACAACCCACTAAGCACCTTTACCTCCCCACCCACTACAAATGTCCTCAGTAATAATCAGTGTAGTATTAGAAAACCAGAATGTGGTTTTGCATCCATAGTGGACTGTGCTTAAGAAAAGCAATGGGAGTTTTTTATACTGTAATCCAGAGTAATACATAGTTGAGAAACCCAGCTACAAATGAGCCTGCACGTTATTTTTATAAATAATTGTAATTCCTGAGGAATTTGCAGGGTACATTAGGAACATATTGTGACAGTCATAGACCGTGGGTTGCAGAATTTCCTATGGTATCGATATGACTTTATTAGATATCCTCTGCTTCATTGGTCTGTGTCACATACAGAGAAACTGGGAATGGAATAAAAAAATTAATTTGACATTTATTAGAACTACTACTACATTGTTATCATCATTACTTTGCCTAGGGGGAGGAAGAAAAGGGCAAAAATGGGTATTGAGTATCCTACGTAAAGCAAGTAAACATGTTGTTAGAGTAAGATTTGAAGAGTAGTTTTGCTTCTGGTATGCATTCTGGATGGGAGAAGCCTGCTTCTCTTTGATTTTTTTTGTTTGTTTGTTTTGTGGCTTTGTTGTTGTTTTAGTTTGAGGTTTTGTGTACTTTTTTCCCACACTTCATAAGGGCTGTCCATGTCAGGCCGTGACAGAAGGGTTGTTTTGTGCTGCTTTGCATAGTTGTGTTAAGCATCAGGTATTCCATGCTGCCACTTACAGGTGACGGGGAGCAAGCTTTGGAAAAGCCTCCTGGGAAAACCACTCTTCTCCTCTCCTCACTGCAATGAGAACTACGTCTGTGTTGGGTGTGTGGATGGAAACTTATATTGTTACACTCATTCTGGAGAAAAGGTAAAAGTCGTGTTGTTTTTTTATGTTCATATAAAACCCTGAATAAGGTGCTTTATTAATACTGTTTTCTGAGGTTAAATGATGGACATATACCTTTCTGTGAAACAAATAGAAGTGTCTATTGTTAGAGAGGGGAGAAAGTAGAAAAGTTTACCTAAGGTAATCTATGCAGTTCATTGCAAAACTGCAAACTCTCAATTTGCCTGATGCAGTAAGAGAATTTTTAGTTCAGAACTTATACCCTGAGTAAATTGTCAAGTGTAATGCCAACAAATGAAATGGTTTCATTTGGAATTTTTCAAGTATGTTTAAGCCACCTCTTTGGTAAGATGGTGGTTATTCAGAAGCAAAGGTTTCTTAGAATGTTTATGAATTTATCAAAATATTACCAAATCATAATTCTGGAAAAATACGTGTCAGCCTTCACACTGAATTAAATTAGAGTATTTTTTTTAGTTCCTAAGAGATTAATGTAGTTTGTATCTGGTGTTAAGACAACCGACACCATTTCTGTTTGTTGGCCTGACATGCAGTATACATGGCAATTCCTAAGCCTTTTCTGGTTATAAAATATAAGTTAGCCCAGGCCCTGCTCTCTGTCTGCTTGCAGCAGTGTTGCAGAACTGATACTCTCTTGGGGAGGGATCTGCACACCATTAGCATGAGCAGAGGAAATCTAAGTTACAAAAGAAATATCTGGCAAATTTCTGGCAAAGAATAGCATGTTAACAGGATTCTTTAAGTTCATTACTAGTTAGGGTACAACAGCCCAAAAGTGTCCTTTTCCCAAAGTGGCCATCTTTATGTGAGCTTCACATAAGGTAGTAACTTTTCCCTCTTCCACATCTATTTTTATGAGACTTCTATTGCTTACTCTGTGTGTAAAACTTAGCTTGTAATTTGACAAGGATTTACCAGCCCTCACTGAAATCTAGTATATCTTTGAAATAAAATGTTCTCCTAGACTACAACTAGTCTATTAAAAAGTTATAGTTGCTGTCAAACTGATAATATTAAAAGCCTTTGATAATGGGTGGTTATGTTCTTTCTGTAGGTTTGGCAGTTTTCCACTAATGGGCCAGTGTTTTCATCTCCATGCCTCTCAAGTTTAACTAAGCAAGAAATATTTTTTGGCTCCCATGATTGCTTTATCTACTGCTGTAACATGGAGGGTAATTTACTGTGGAAATTTGAAGCCACTTCAAGTGTGTATGGAACACCGTTCATTTTCCAAAGCGATGACTTAAGTAACAAAATTCTTTTGGCAGCAGTATCTACAGATGGCAAAGTGTGGATCCTGAATGCCAAGACTGGAACAGCAGAAGGAGTAGATAAGCTTCCAGGAGAGGTTTTCTCTTCCCCTGTAGTATGGGGAACAAAGCTTGTTGTTGGCTGTAGAAATGATTATGTTTATTGCCTAGATCTGTATATAACAGGAAAAAAATAACAGCTAAGTTGTTTAGGCTGCTTTATTTTTATTGTTTACATTTGTAAACTAAGAGCTCACATGAGCCCTCTACTTCTGCCTATTTTGCTGCAGGCAAGAGCTGCTCCTTGCAGGCCTATCAGGTAGCATTTTGCATCAGGCAGTGTCCAGGGTAGGCTGTACTGATGGAAGGAGGATGGCTGCTCAGCACCTTCCCAGAGAGGGGAAAATCTGTAGCAAGATGTCATACTCTGCAGCCTGAAATAGCGTGCTTGTCTCTGAGGGAGGAATATGTTGCTTTCTCTGAGTCCAGCCTAGCCTGTGCCTGGCTCTTCCATTTGTCAGGCTAGTGTTTGTCTAGTCTAGCAAGGTTTCTGTGCCAAGGCAAGGTAACCCACGTCCTTTTTTGAATCTAACTTTTAACTTGATTTCTGAAGGCATAGCCTGCATTGCGTATACGTGGTAGGAGTGACCTGTTTACTATAGTTTGTACAAACTGAATAGTTCTTCTTTTGTGAAGGGCCTAGGCCCTCCATGACTTCAATTCATTCTAGCATATACTTAGACTCCATCAAAGTCAGTAGGAGTTACTTCTTGTATTCTGAAATGGAGAATATACTGTATATATTTATTAAATTTCAGCGACAGGTACAGTGTGAGTTCCAAGATGAAGTGTGCACTGCTCAAATCAACCATTGTCAAATAATTTTTAAGTGATTTCAATGAATGCTGTCTACGCTGTCTTTACAAGAACTGTTAATAAATGGTTGTGTAAATTGGGTTTGGTTGTCTTTAACGTCTTAAAAGTAAGTACCAGTGGCCTTACTAATGCAAATCAAGTATTTGCAGTGAAAAAAGTACGCTTCCCTGAAAGCATTTCTGATTATGAGTCTTCTAAAAGAAGTATAATAGAAACTATTATCTTATTCTCTCTGATGAGCCGTCTACTTTGAATCCTATATTGCTTTATCACATTTGGTTCCTCCATTTTATTATTAGCAGAAACGCATAAGCAAGACACGTGTAGCACTGTAAAAAGTTCTATTTGTAAAGCAAATCTGAACTACATGATTAGCAAAAGGAGACACAGAGTACATGTATCGATTAGATAATTTTGACTGGGTTATAGTTTAATAAGAATTAAAATGACATTAGTATAATAAACAATTGCACTTTAAAACATTTGAAAAATTAAAAAAGTACACAACGAATACCCCACAATTATACATCTTGTAGTATTTATACATTACTATATGAACATAGAGGTTAATCATATATAACCTTGTCAGAAGAAATGGTATTTTGTGTTTGTATAAGTTACAAAAATTTGAGACAGTATACTACATAGTGGCTTGTTCAGTTCTTAAAATATTTTTGCTGTTTTAAACTGGGTAGTAACATTTTGGGTTTATTTTTACAGTTTTCCAATACTTTATCAGAAATGGTTGCAACAAGCTAAAGCAAAGTAACACTTCACTTCCTTGGTATTTAGTGCAAATTTTGTTAATTTACCATGAAATGTCACTGTTGCACGTGTACACTTTAGAAATGTTTCCACTGAGTACTGCACGTAACATTTTCCATTGTTACACTAGATACCTTTAAGGTTGAAAAAACCTTCTGCTATGAAGCTTCAGCTTAAGAACATCCATAGTGAAAGCTTATTCTGTGTGCTGTAAATGGATTGTATTGGACAATTGCATCCTTATGTCATGCACAATAGCACCTAATTTTGCTATGCTTTTCAGAGTGTTTTTAATCCTGATTTACTTCACCTTCTCTGTATGTCTACCTGGCTCCCCCTCACAAGAAATAATTGTAAAGATGGGTTTCAGGCAGTTTAGATTACAAATAGATACTGCAGGCAAACAAACTTGGAAAAAAACTTAAATTTAACTTAAGATGCACTAATTCCTGGTGCTAGCAGAGCAAAAAGAATTATGGGGCCAATTCTTTCTTCAGATATTGAAGGCATTAAGGGTTTTTCCCCCCTAACCATTTGAGAGCAGCATTGCCCCATTTCTGTTTAAAACGTAGTAATTACTTATATTAACAGTAAAAAGTTACTTTAGAGATTCTGTTTTAAATATGAAACTGAGGAAAACTGATGGCTTTTGACCAAGAAAGCCCATCTTGCTGCTGCATATCTACTCAACCTAATACATCCACTGTGTTTGTGCTATTGTAACCATGATACTGAGCCACTGTTTGGTGGGAAAGGCTGAACTCGACAATGACTTGCTGTTTGATTCTGGGAACAGGAGAATACAAGAGGATTCATTCTGTTTTCTGCATAAAGTGCTACTCCTCGTGCTGCATACAGCAGTTTGGCTAAAACACTTCCATGAAGCATATGTGGTATCATTCTATAATGATATGTATTCTTTTTATGAAAATGTCTCCTTTTATGATGTTGTAGTTATGTACTTATGGTTATGAGGAGACATTCAGACTTTTTAAAGTCTTCCTTGTAAAACCAACTCAAGTGACCTATTTACTAGGGTGACTTTTAAAAATGCAGACCTAGCTATTTCTATGGGATGTTGAGGATAGCGACATTTTTATTACATCATGGACTTTATCCTTTTTTGTAAGAGAGAAGGAGTGAACATTTTTATTTGAGTTAGGTGAATTAATAAAGTGTTCAATTGCCACAGCAGATACCTGAGATGGGGTAAGTAACCTTTTCTGAAGTGATCTGGCTGTATTGGTCAAAGTACAGGAAGTTATCTGAACTACCTGAAGTTGCATGTGGAGTAAAATTGGGAAGAATGCCAAGTTAAAACTCCTGAGACTCTCACTGGCTTAGCTTTCAGTTCTCAGTTAACTTCAGTTCTGCCAGTCTTACTCCTGTGGGAACTTACTGAGACAAATTCTACAGCTACATTAGCACAGGAACAGTTTAATTCCAGTAATTCAATTGATTTAAAGTTGTAATCTGCAATCACTGTCTCTATGCATCTTAAATACGGCCAAGCACAAACAGTGATGCATTTAAATGACTAGAATAAACACTGACTTCCTGGCTTCTTTCTGAAAACTTAATGGTATTTGTTTAAATAACTGTGGGGTTTTTAAAATAGGATTAATAGTTTTCTTTCTAGGAATGAGGGAATATAGATGCAGTATATTAATACTACGATGGAAGAAATTACCTCAGCATTTGGATGGTACCATCTTTCTACTTATTATTTGCATGTGGACCAGTATATCCCAAAGTTCTTCATTAGGGAAAAAGCTTTCAAATAGCAGGCAGAACTGACAGTTCATACAGTTTAACATTTTTTTTAAAATTATGAATAAGAGAAGGGAACATGCATCTTGCCTTAATTTTAACAACAGACTGCTGAAAAAAAATTCTGAGATCTCAGTTAAAGTATAGAGATCTAAAATTCCAGAACTGAGTACCCACAGAATTCAAGAAGCATCTGAACTGAAGTGCTGACCCTTATGATACTCGCTAAAATTTACATCCAGTATCTGAGCGTTCTTAAGTTTTTGAGAGTCTGGCTGTGAAATTTTTGCCATGACCTCATTTAGCTATTTGTCAAAGCAATGGAATATATGACTTGAGTAGGCTTAACAGTGAGCTAGAGCAAAACGGTAATCAGTTCAGTTTTCAGTCCTTCCATACATGCATTTTCAATTTTGTCATGTGTAAAATGCAGAATAAATAAAAGAAAGCAATTAATAGTCAGCAACAGAGATGTAGTTTTACAGTTTACTTGATGATCTGTGGACAGTCACTCCAGGCTTTTGCTTTCCTCTTGGCTAATGCAAGCCAGGCTGGTTCTGTTGACACAGGGTTAGCATCAGGCGTAGAGAATCTCTTGGCCACCTCTTTTGTCAGTGGGGTTGATGGAACAGAATCTGAAATTTCCACTGTTTTTGATGGGCGGGGAGAGGAAAAAGAAAAAAACATTAGTTGAACCCTGTGCTTCGTTGCAAGATTCTAAAGATTCCATTTATATGTGAAGATGAGCTCACTTGGTTAGAACATGGTGCTGGTAACACCAAGACTGTGGATTTGATTCCCCATGTGGGCCATTCAGTTAAGAGTTGGACTCAATGACCCTTGTGGGCCCCTTCTAACTCAGAATATTCTGTGAAACTCAACCAAACTCAGTATCAGATCATGCCTCCTTAACTGTTGTTGGTTCTATATTCTGACCTAACACTTGATATTTCCAACACTTTTAGGTAAATCTTACTGTATTTGCATAATAAGTGAGGAGGAGCTGTTTCCTTTTTCAGAGGTGACTCCAAGTAATCTAACTCACAAAAACAGGGACAAAATTTTCAGTCTCTGTGAGAGCCAGAGAAAACATTTCCAATTTGCCAATCTTCCTCTTTACATAAACTATTTTATTTACATCTGCAACATAAGAAACAATGGGAAATAAAGCTAAGGGTTTTTTTCTTTTTGGTAATGCAGCTGCTGCACATGTTTAAGCCAACTGTAGTCAATAGGATTTAGAATCTCTCTTCAGATTAGTGTTCTTAAATAAGTACAGAGAAGAAAGTGGTCCTATAGTTCCCTGCCTCAGTTAACCCTGCCCGTGAGACTATCCTGAAAAAGAAATAAATCTGCCTTCTCCACTAGCTGTTTGACACATTTTCTTCTAAGTAGTATCTTTAAGACAAACAGCTGTCTCTGCAAGAAAATGTGTTGAATAAAGAACTGATTTCTAAGAAGCAATTTCACAGAGCAGAACTGTAGAACATATCATAGTAGCCAGATGGGAAGATTAATTCTGAGACAGTGAATGGCCTTGAAAGCAACCTGGATAGAAATGAGTCCTGTCTGAAACCTATGGAGTCTGAAACCAGTCTGAAACCTAACTTTAAAAATCACAGTTACAAAATAACTCCTCACTCATGTTCCCCCTTGCACATTTTCTTTTTTTGGAGCCAAAAAGTTGTTTGGTGTGTGTTTTTTGGTGTGGGTTTTTGTTTTTTTTTTGTTAAATGTTCAGATTCAGTCCAAATTCCTTTATTTGAATTTTATTTTCAGGTTTTGAATGTTTTAAAAAGCTTTAAAATTCCATGGATGCCAAAAATTGTTCTGTTTTTCTTTCTAGTATGTCTTGAATCATATATTTTTTATCTGTAAGAAAATGAACAGTAGCAGCAGCTACTGCTGAAGATGGGCACTTTGAAAAGCTAGTTATTTTAAATGCTATGGTAATTTATGCTATTTTAAAGGTTAGACACTCTTATCAGTTCCTGTTGTACAAAACTCAAGTGCAAGTCGGAAATACACCTTTAAGTTTTGAGTGTTTTTAATGTCTTTAAAGGAGGACTCAACAAACTTATTGTAAACATGTCCTAGGCTGGTCTTCTGTCTTAAATGCTCTTCTAACAGTGGGTAACCCAAATTAGTCTTGTCTTCCGTAATACCACATACTTCTATATAGATATTTGTGTAGTTGCTAATGGTTGCCTGGCTCCAAATGTAGCCAGTAATCACAAGGAAATCCAGTCCCTGTTCCCTTTAGGGCCAATAGAGTTGTTTCACTTTAGAGAATTGAAAATTGGTAATTCCTCCTCAATTTCCCCGTGAACTCTCATTCTAGTACAGACAGACTGATCCCGGATAATTGGGTTTTGACCCTTCTTTGGTCTAATTTGGCATCATCCGTTGTGCTGGAGTTTGAGTTCTGCTAGAATTGACTATGTTCAGCATAACATCACACTGCTGAATCTTTTGGGGTAGGGTTGCAATAGAGCCCTGTTACAGATTGACAGGAGTGCTGTAAAGCATGAAAATTTTGGGAAATATATGTGAGATGGTTTGGGTTGGAAGGGACCTTTAAAGGCCAACCTTAGTCGAACCCAAGATTTTGCAAATTCTCAGAGGTATCTGCTCTGGTGTGCAGCTGCAGTATGAACATCCAGCTGCTGAATAACTGAATACAGGCATGCATAGGGGTTGTTCAGCTTGGGACAGTCTGTAGTGTAGGAGCAGCACTGGTTTAGCCTTTACTGTTACAAATCAGATAAGTGAATCACCTCATTGCTTTCAAAAGTTGCACTCCACAGTTCCTGGCTTGGAATGGTACTGACTAGATGCAACTGATACAGGTATGTACTTTCAAAGAAGCCCAGGATATTTACTCTGCAACTTGTAAAAAGGTTTCTTCAACACCTGTCTGTACTCTTCTCCGAAACATTTAGCCTAGGACTATCAGCTAGAGAAATATTAGGCAACTTTCTATTTCAACAATCACCTTATACAACCCGAAATATTATGCCCTGTGGGGAAGTATTTATTTCAGTGTGCCTGCCTTTTGGAATTTTTTCAGCTTAACTGAAGTGACAGATAAAGCAAGTAGGTTCTGGTTCCAACCTTCCATACCAAATATTTGACGGGTAACAGGCTAGCTTCAACTGAATTGATTCATTTTTGCATTTTTCCATGAAATGAGAATACTCGTTTCCAATATGGTGGGGTGATTATTTCTCCTTGGCAAACTGGGAGGTGTGAGAACACAATATGCTTCATTTCCTACACAAATACATTTTGTAGAAGTTAAATATCATTCCCTTTCTGTGCTAACCCCCAACCTAAAGGCAAAACAGTACTGCAATTTCAATTTACAGTAAATTAGATCCCTCTAACGTGCATTAGTCATGTTCCAAAAATACTGTTGGATATGACTTGGGGAGACAGGCTAATATTGTCAACTTGAACTGGGATAATTCTAAGGAACTGCAGTAATGCAGCCTTAATAATCTGGGAAACCTGCTAAAAACCTGCTAAAATTATGTATTTCGAGCATACTGGCCAGCACATCAGACAGGGACAAGTTATGTTGTTCTGTGCTGAAAGCAAATTCATTTGTAATTCTAGGGGTAATATACAAGGAGGAAAAAGTAATGTGTGTTCACTTTCTCCAAAACATGCAATACCGTTTCTGAAATGCATTATTCCTAGAGTGAATCTGAATCTCTCACGGTACCTGTCACAGAAGTTGGAAGGGTGTTTGACTTTTTTAGCTGCTCTCTTCTTTCTAGTCTTGACACAGCAGTCTCAGTTTTCTTCTCCCCTTCTTGAGTTGTGGATTTCTGCAGTGTGCTTGTTTTGCTGCTGCTGCTGCTTTTATTGTCTGTCTGATTACTTGCAGCAGCCTAGAACAGAGAAGGAAAACTGCTAAATGCAAAACAGTCTGTCATGTAATGGCTACAAGTTTGAGATGACACACTTGGTTCTTTCATTCATCATCTGGCCTTTTGCCAAAAGAGCACAACACTCTGGTACTTCTAGAATCAACAGTTATTAGAGACTGTAAAAAAAACCACCACAAAGTTAAATTTATCATGTTGTCATTTCAGTCAAAATACTGAACAGTTTGAGCCAGCCCTGCCTGTTAAATACAGCACTGAAACATGCTGTGCATCTGCAGGCAACTTCACACACACTGGTTTTCTTCTACCAATTGTCTCTATCAGTGGTGGTGCATGTATCCATCAGAAATTTGGGTCTCATAACAGACATCAAAATATATTTAGTTATCCACATAATCTCCCTTTTTACCATCTGTGGTATCTATGTACAGCATCACTGTTTGTGTAGCATCACTTTGCTACCGTAAGTGGAGGTGCTTTCCTTACCAACATGGAGAACAGGAAAGAGGTGATACTTGAATTCAGTGCCACAAATGTATCATGTGATACATTTGGGTGTATCACGTGGTTGTTTATTTCTTTCATTTATCTGTATTTTATCCAAATAATACATGTTACAATAAAAATAAATTCAGACTTACTAATACTCACCTATAAACGTATATTCCAACTGTTATTCCTCAAGCATTAAAGGTTAACATCTTATTTACTCAAGCTCTAAAAGACCCACATTGCACACAATTTTTCTGTTCCATCACCTGCACAGTTGTGCTTATGATTGCCATTAACTACCACCTGGTATCATCAAAGTTTACACTAAAACTGTCACACTGTTGCAAAGTGTTTGTTCCTGGAGGTCTTGGTTTTGCAAAAGCAAACTTCAGACTTTCAGACTACTTTTTACTTGCTGTCATTTTAGCTTTTATTAAATCTTACAAATGAAGCATTACAAAAAATCCTCCACATAACAAAATTAGCTAACAGTTATAATCATGGTGTCAGTATTTTTAATAGGCAGGTTCCTAAAGATTGCTTACATTTTCTTTAGCCAGCTTCTCTGCTTGCTTTGCTTCTCTGGCTTGTCTCCTCTCTTCCCTTGTGGCTTGCTGCTCACGAAATCCCTTTTGCTTTTGCAACGCTAATGTAATCCAAAGCGGTTGTGAAGTTTCCACTTTTTCCATCAATTTAGAGCCATCTAAAGAGTGCCTGCTCTGGAGGACAGGCTTTTCTGAAAGAGAACATGACAAGAATTGATTGAGTAATGCACCTCTCTTGTCTCAAGGAAACCTGTACGACCTCCATACCCTGTGGAAACACGGGAACTAAGCCCACTGAATGTCATGTCAGTCACAGCCCCTCGTGAACTGCATGGCAAATCCTGAAACAGATTTTATGCCTCAGGAATAAGACCTAATTTGACACACTCATACAGCTGCAAAATGGTGTGGTTTTTTGGTGGGTTTGTGTGTGTGTGTGTGAATAAACCCACTCCAGATTTACAGCCTTATTTACTACAAATATTTGCACTGTGTGGGATATTTGGTGAAAGTGGTATCTTTGCCTTGATTGTTTATAACTGATGAAAGGATTCCAGCCACTACATACTGCAGTTCCCTGGTTTTTCAGCCATAATTAAGGGAAGAAGAGTGTCTGAACTACACACAAAAGAAGGAGACTAACTTACCTACTGCTGTAAATTCATCCTCTGTTATAAAAACTTTTTTTTTTTTAAAATTGGCACTTGAGCATTTGACTTTCTGAACTCTGCATGGAGTTGGAGCACTCAGTATAGAACTGTGAGTGTGAGGGAGCAGCACTGGGGTGCAAAGGTGCTTCTGCAGAGCTCAGTGAGCACAGAAACCCTCAGCTGGCCCAGACCCTGCTCTCCCAGCCAGCAGCTGTGTGTCCAACTAGTTTCCATAAATCCTCATTTTAAAAAGTGGAAGTCAAAAGAAAAAGTGTAAAAAATTGTAAAAAAAATCCAAACAAAAACCAAAAGCAAAAAACCCGATAAAAATAGCATTTCCCAGTGAAATGCTGAATTCCTGCCTTGCTCTTTTAAAGTGTCCTTATGCTGAAAGGATGATTTTCTTCCTTGTACAGATTACTACTTCAGGACACAGAGGCTTTCAGCCCTTCTTTAAAGAGGCACTATCACTACTGTAGTTGTTTCTACTACTGAAGAACACTCTGAAATGCAGACTCCTATGTTCAGCTATACTGGGTTAGATGGAGAATTCACCCAGGATAAGGGGACCTAAATCTTAATATTTTTTAAACTAGGTAACAATTCTCTAAAAAAATGGAAACAATAGAGTGTAAATTTTAAAAATTACACCCTCTGCTCCGCTGACACCATTACATGTGGACCACAGAGTCCATCCCCTGACTAACCAGGTAATATCTCTACAAGGAAACACACACTTCTGTTACTTCCCTGAAATTAACTTTCTCAAGCAGGTTGCACTGGTCACACTGAGTTTGTGCGTTTTCTGAATTAAATTGTGTGAATGGGAATTCCTGCTCATTCAGACAACCCTAAGCAAAGTAGTGGTCCTCCACAAATAACCTATAATTTTTACCTGGCATGTTAAGACCAAATGTCTTCCACTGGACTTTAAGCATCTCATTTTGGAAATGCAGACAATTGCTAAATATACGCTTTGAAAAATACATACCTTTCTTCAATGGCTCAGGTTTTTTGTCATTTTTTTCTCTCCATGGAATACTTAGAGATGGGAAAAATGACTTCTTTTCTTTGATTTCTTCCTCTTCATTTTTGTACTCCTCGGACGGTGTGGGGTGCACTGGATTTGCTTTATCTTCTTTTCTCCAGCCACCATCTGATTCAGCTTTAACCACCCTCTGTCCCAGCGTTTCAGATAGGTTTGACCTGTTCATTTTAGAGAGAGGAGATGATGGTGGGGTTTGGCTGGTGGGCTTCGGAGCTAAAGCAGGTTTCTGTGGGACCACTGACTTGCATGCTGGTTTCTCATGAGCGAGTAAAGCACTCTGGCCAGTGGCTGGTGGGATCACTGGTATGCCCACTGGTGGTGAAAACTCAATCACAGTAACTGAACAGTCTTTTAAATGACCGGGGACATTTGCTCTCCCCACATCAGGGGATGTACTCTCTTGTGGAGCAAAAACAGCAGATTCTTTCTCACCTTCTGTTGAGGTGAGTGGGTCAGGCACACCATCAAAACTGTCCCCTGCACTGTATCGTTTCTTTTTCCTTTGCTCTGCCTGTTGATCATAATGGAAACGTAAAGAGTAGTTTGTCCTTCGTAACTTTATCCCAAAAGGAGAAACATTTTCTTCTCCATTTGGTGACGGTTTATCTGCTTTTTTTGTGCTGTTATTTTGCTGATTTTCCAGAGCACTGGGAAGTTCTGGCTTAGGTAATTCTTTACCTGGAGAATGAGGAAAACTTGGAACAAGGAAAGATGGAAGATCTTTTGCAAATTTACAGCCTTCTGTATTGTCTGTCACTTCACTATGGGTTTCCATTTTCTCCTTAGCCTTTTCAGCTAAGTTATCCTTAAAAGTGGTGGCCACGTCCTCCTTCAAATCAGTGGATGAGCCAGTGTTTCTCCCTGCAGCCTTTTCATTGCCTTTTGCCACACTTACATTCTCAGGGTCTGAACTGGTTTTTGAAACTTCTGAAAATTTCTGCCATGCTGGTGTTATTGAGAACTTTGCATTTGCAGAAAGGGTTTTCCTTAAATTGCCGTGGGGAGCACCCCGTCCTCGGGGTGTCCAGTCGTCACTGTGCCTGCAGACACTAACTCGGTCTCTCTCATTGTATTTGTTATTTTCTGCATTCTTTAGTATTCTGGAGCGAATAGAGGCCCACTCAGCTAGTACGGCCTGGTTGTTCAGTGTCTCTTGAGCTTGTTTAATTTTACTGCTGCTAGGTTTGGGATCCTGGGTTTTTTTCTGGGACTTCTCTGGTGAAGGAATCTCCACAGTTTTCCTCTCTTCTGTTAAGCCAAGTAACGATTTGCAAGCCGTGTCCTTAATCTGGTTCAGGTTAACTGCTGTGCCACACAGCTGTGCTCCAGTAACCAAAATAGCTGTGTGGGGCACACACGCAGACGACGGGAGGGTATGAGAGCCCTTACTGATTGTGTGCACCCTGCAGTCTTTGACAGATGGAGAAGAGGATCCTGTTCCTTTGACAGGGCTCAAATTTACTTTCTGAAATATGATCTGTTTATCTCCTGAAGACACTTGAAATGTGAAGGGTCTGGATGCAGTTTGTCTTTCATCTACCTCTTGCCACCGAAGTTCTTCCCCTATGCGCTTTTGCTCCTGAGCCTCAACATCTCTCTTCAGTTTCTGGGCTAGCATTTCTTCTGCTGTTTTATTCCCTTTTTCTGGCTGTTTGAGATTTTGAGCTCTTGATCCTTCTTGGAGCTTCTCCTCTATTGGATGCCTATCAGCCCCTCCGGAACACAACTGATTCTTGCCTTGTGGCTGTTCCAAGGATATTTCTTGGGTTTGCTGAAGATTTTGTCCTTCTGTGTCCACCTTCTGCTCTTTCAACTTGTTCCATTCTTGTCCATTTTGTTCCTTCTGCTGCTTCACTTCATCTTGTGGCACACCCTCTGAACTTTCCATGTGCATTTGTTTTGTAAGCTTGTGTTTTCTCTGCTCATCCCGTTTCTTTTTCTTATCTATTACTTGCTGGGGTTGTTCCTTCTCTGTCTTTTCTCCTTTCTCCTTCAAATGCCTTTGTTCCTCCTGTTTCTTCTCTTGCTTGAGGCTCTGAGGTTCTTTATCCTTCAGTTTTATTGCAGTGTCTTGAAGCTCTTTCTCTTCTACGTCGTGTCTCTGTATTTCTTCCTTATTTTGTTCCTTGAGTACTTTTGGTTCCTCCAGATAATTTCTTTCTTCTTCCTCTTGACACTCTTTTTCAGTCCTGTGTTGCCTTAATTCTTCCAGCGCTGGCCTCTTCTGCTCCTTCAGCTTTCGTCTCTGTTTTTCCTCCAGCTCTTTGCACTTCTGGTCTTCCCGTTCTTGATGCCTCTGCTCCTCCAGTTCCTTATGTCTCTGCTCCTGCTGTTCCCAGTGCTTGCATTCATCTAGCTCTTGTCTCTGTTTTTCCTCCCGTTCCCTGCACCTCTGATCCTCCAGCTCTTGTCTCTGTTGCTCCTCCTGTTCCCTGAGCTTCTGCACCTCCAGCTCTTGTCTCTGTTGCTCCTGTTCCTTGAGCTTCTGCACCTCCAGCTCTTGTCTCTGTTGCTCCTCCTGTTCCTTGAGCTTCTGCACCTCCAGTTCTTGTCTCTGTTGCTCCTGTTCCTTGAGCTTCTGTACCTCCAGTTCTTGTCTCTGTTGTTCCTCCTGTTCCTTAAGCCTCTGCACCTCTAGCTCTCCTCTCTGTTGCTCTTCTTGTTCCTTGAGCTTTTGTACCTCCAGCTCTCGACTTTGTTGCTCTTCCAACTCCTTCTGTCTTTGCTTCTCCAGTTCCTGACACCTCATCTTCTCCAGCTCGTGCCTCTTTTCAGTATCTATCAGTCTACTCTCCTCTTTATGCTCTTCTGTTTCCAAAGATGTCTCTCCCTCAAGGAGATACTGCTTCCTCTCTTCTTCACAACTTCTTTTCTCCTGTTCTTTGCGCATCTGTTCAAGTTCTTGGCACCTTTTTTCTTCCAGTTCTCTTTGTTCATCCATTTCTACAATCTGTCTTATCCTTTCCGCCTCAAGGATCCCCCAGTGATCTTCAATTCTTTTCTCCTCTGCAAGCTGAAGCTGCTTCTGCTCATTTCTGCCCTGGATTAGCTTGTCTGCTATGAAGTGTCCATTATAACCTGGGTATATGTCCTCATACAGCTGAGTTTCCAGGTCCTCTGGCTCAAATTCTGTTATTGTTAAACTTTGTGATCCCTAAAATTGAGAGACATGTTTGAAGTTACTGAATATTGCCTATTGGCTTGTTATTCTTTACAGTGATCAAAGAGTTGCAAATGCAAACCACTGTATTCTAAAGAGTGATTTAGATCCAGAGCAAACACACCCACTCCAATTCATGAATCACATCATCATAGATCCCATGTCTCTCACCTATTTCAATGAGAGCCTTTAAAAGAAAGAAAACATCCCAAGAGTGATAACAGTATAATGCTAAATATTGAATCACCATTTGGTGTACATTGAGACCTGACCTATCAAATTTACAGAAGTCCAAGGAAGAGCACAAGTTTCCTAAGCCTATTCTACTACTTAGAACTCCATTCTTTAAGCCTAAAATAATTAATGCCTGCTTAAGGGCATTGTTTTGCCATGTTTCTTTCATGGCAAATTTATCTCTTACTTGCAGAGACAGAAGCTATTGCCTGCAGAGAAGAGCTCTGCAATGGTAGCCAGGAAAGAACACTGCTCAGGGAAACACAATTTGCTGCTTTTCACAAATCCTGAGCCAGGATATCTTCCTCATTAGCTGTGCTGAGACCCCAGTACTATTGCAGGAACTGTGAGAACACGCATGAACAGCCAGCCTAGAGCTCCCCAGGAATACTGCACTGTTCTGTGATCATCACTGGTTCTCCATACCTGCCCTACAGCCCTGGCATGTGGGTGCAATACTTGCAACAAACTGTGGATCTTCTTCACAGCTTACTCCTTGTCTCTGTAGCAACGTGGTCTGATGAGCTGTACCTGAAGAGTGCTTACCAGCACTTCCCTTGAGGAAAACAGCTCAGCTAATGTCCTGTCTAGCTATCATTTTTTGAGCCATCATTTGGCTCCACTTAACCATTCCGTATAAACAAGAGGTTTAAATTTAATGTCTTCATTGCAAGAGTGATAAATGCAAATACAGTGGTGCGGAAGAAAGGACAGTGGCCTCTCCTGAACCCTGTGTAGTTTAGTAGTCTTGTCCCATTTACAAGCACTAGTAAGATGTCAGCATAAAATACAAGAAACGTGCAGTAAGTGTACAAAGGTAGAATTTGATAATTCACTCTATGGCTACTGCAAGAGCTACATTAATTAAGTCTTATTCTTTCCTGTAAGAGAAGGATATTTTCCCTGTCAGAACCCACATCAGTTTTAGAGAATTTAATTTTTTCCCAACCAAGTTTTGCGCTACTAATTGCCTATATCAGAGCTGCATTAACAGTGGCAGATACTTCAGGCCTCTGTGACATAAAATTTTTACCAGAAAAACTAGACTCAGAAAGCTCTCCCAGTGTAAAATCCTGGTGGAAGTACTTCTGGTTTAAGCAGTGTTTGTCTCAGCTGACAATATTATAACTTCTTTACAGCTTCTCTCCAGCTCAGGTTTCAGCTGTAGGTCTCTCTCTTGACTTCAAGTAACAGTGTTAATTGCATCTTAAGTGAATAACAGTCCTATGTTTATAGCTCCTGGTGCACTCAGTTATGATTATTTTACCCAGCTTCAAAAGTAATCCCCCTCCTCTTGCTATTTGGCCAGTGATTGAATACCTTTGTTAATCTCTTGTGCTTTCTTGATACCCTCTGCTTTTTTGGCTTCACTGACAGCTTGTGCTTAGCTGCACTGTTGTCTAGACGAGCAACAGCCTGGGGAACTGAATCCAAATTGATTGTTTCAATTGTGCCAGAACAGGAAAATTGTCTTTTTGGCCGAGCTGATTTGACTGGAGTGACCTGTTTGTATCACAAACACAAGAAACTGTTATTAAGCTATTTGTTCCATAAAACAAATAAATAAGTAAACGATACGCGTGTGCGCACACACGCCTTTGCAGTTTTGAATTCAAAGAAGTTGTTAGCAGAAAAGATTTGAAACCCTGGTTGTCCATTATACGAATCACAAACTTTGGACATGAAAGTTACAGCTGTAACATTTTCCCATTTCCAGTACTACATATTTTTATAGTTTTTACATAAAAATTACTTATACCATTCTAACTGAAGTTTTTTCACAGTTTAGCACCACTCTGAACTTATTGGGAATGGGAAGGGCACGGGCAAGGTTTTAAGCAACATCAAACACTGGGACATTTTAAAGTTTGCTTACTGTGAAAAAAAGATCTACATCTTTAAATAATTTAGATTAAGCACTTTAGGCAAAAGGAAATCAGATTGACTTATGTAAACATTAGAACAAAACTGTATTATCTGCATGGGAGATGACTTCAGTATTGGATGCCAGACTGGCACAGAGCCTGCTGAAAACCTTCCCTCCACAGTCATATGGAGTTGTCCAAGCAAGCACCAAACAGCAAAATATAAAATAAGACAACACTGACTTTGATGGGTGCTTTTTTTCTCATGCCCTTCAAAATACTTGGGTTTGGAAAGTGCAAATATAAGCAAAGTGATTCAGTGAGATTCCTCTCATGAATACATACAGTGGAACTGTATGTCTGGGCACGTAAGAGTGAGCCTGTCATCAGTCTCGCCCATAAGTCACCAAGCTATCATCCCGAGACTAGTATTTGGTATAATCCAAATGGAAAAAAAAAAACACAGACAAAAAAAAAAAAAAAAACGGGGAGAAAACATCTTCTGAAAGGAAAGAAAATCACATACATTGTTTTCAAGACAGCTCTGTAATCTTCTGAGGTTAAACACATGCTAATCAGGGAACCAATTACTTAAAAGCTGAAGGAACATTTTGCATATACTTATTGAATTACATGCAGGCATAACAAAGTAGTAGAAGTACTTATGAAAATTATAACTCTGTGATTAATACATCAAATGCAGGAATGCTGCAAGACGGGCAGAGACTGAGTCCTGCTGTTTCCTGCAATCAGCTCTTACAGATTTTTCAATCTTAGTTATTGCTTATGTGCTAGCCCCAAAACTGCACAACATTTACAAAATCTTGGATGATCAATGAAACAATGGAATATGTCCAAAAGCAGAAACTGTTGGGTTTCTACTATTTAAAACTAGAATGTAATTCAGTGCAAACCAAGCGTAAGAGTTTTCTTACCTTTTCTTCCACTTCATGTCCTGTTGCAGGCAAAGTTAGCATTCTCAATAAATGTGGAGTGTCAGTGGGCTGGAAAAGAAGATTATCACAGACAAGTATTAAAATATAAAGGATCTAATAAATATGATTCAAAGGACTTCTAAAATCATACATGTTAGGATAGGATTTTTATCCTGTTTCCTATCACTGCAGGACTAATGGATAAACAATTCTTGCTATGAGTTCCTCTTTACTACTCCTTGAATCATTGCTGTCTACATAGAGGCAGTTACTGCTACAAAACCCTAAAAAAGGTAAAACACTCAGGCTTTCTTAACAAGATAACCAGGTTCCAAAACAAAGAGTTCAGTTTTGTAGGATTTCAGTCAGGTTTTATAACTTTATTCTGACCTACAGGAAAGGAAAAAATATAGTAACCTGATTAGGCATTAACTCTACTGCAAGGAATTTCAACTCCATGTGCTTGACAACTACGTCCCCACAGAGTGATGGAAGCCTGGAGCACCTGGACTCTTTAGCTACTGTCCCTTTCCAAGCCATTCACAGCAGGGAATTTTTAAGGCACAGGGGTTGAAGCAGCATTGATCGCACCCAGAAACACTGGTTTTAATCATTCTATCACAGTATTACTTCATAACCTAATGAATGTTGGGTTCCCATTACACCAGGCACACATGATTGTTAGTGTGAAACCAAAAAAAATCAGCTTCACAAATACAGGTTCAGTTAAACCCAGAAGTCTTGCTATTGATCCAAGTTACTCAGACAGGAAAATCAAAAGTCACAAAGCATCACAGGAAAGTGACGGTTCAAAGTAGAGGTCACAAGGTGACATTAGGGTCTCCTACAAGACGCATCAAGAAGGTTGTCTGCAGAGAATCTATGTTGATCTCAAACACAGACTTGCACCTGGTACCAGGGTACACAGGGTAAATAGCCAAAACCTGCGCATTTTGTGGTCTGAGGCACACTTGACTCACCTTAACTGATTGCCTCAGAAGGGAGTATTTGTGAAGCAGAAAAAATATATCTCACTTTGGCTCCATTTTTATCCTTCCAGACTGGCGAGGGAGAGGTGTGAGTGTGCAAGTCCTACCTAAATGCCTGACTCCCTGACAGATCCAACCACAGCCATGAAGGAAGTGGTCACAGAGGAGCTATGTTGACCCTTAAAGACCAATGAAGAATTTTGGCCACGTTGGCCATAGATCGCCCTTCTGTGTGTTTGGCTGAATATAGGCACGAGCTGCAGAGGACACTTCCTGCCTTTGCCTTTCACACAGCCAGCACTAGTGTTAGTGAACACAAGTGGAGGCTCATGCCCCGGTGTCCCACTGGGATTTTAAGGGCTGCATGTACATCGTGGGTTGCTGCATGCCTTTTCCAAAGGTTCCCAGGCACAAAGTCAGCCTCCTGCAGGCACAGAAGGATGTCCTTCTGTTCCCCATGCTCCTTTCCTGCATTACAGCAACACACAGGACCAGTCTTGCCCTAGAGGATTTCCAGAAACTTTTCCTCACTCACAGTGTTTCTTCACTGTCTGAACAAGACTCTTCTGGATGCCTGACTGCCCACAGTTCCTGATACCAAAATCTTCATAAATAATTTGAAGATTTATTTGAATTATACTGGACATTTGGATTTAGGGAGCATTCAAAATGCTTCTCCCTCTCCTTTGCCTCTGGTTCCTCTTTGTGAGAAATACAGATACTTACCCTAAGACCTAGGATTTTACAGATTTAGGCTCCAGACCCCTCTCATTTTGCAATGATTTTCTTTTTTGCCATTTGATGCTGTGAACAACTTTCCTTGCTAGGAAGACCATATTTTAAGATATTTTCTGCCTCAGAAAATTCTCCTGTCTTCTAGCTACACTGCAAATAATGTCTACATTGCTGGAAGTTCAGAGCAAACACTCAAACCAGTAAATCTGTGTGACCTGGATCAGGTCCAAGAAGGACGAGCTGAAAGAACCCTCCCACATGAAACAGCCCAGTGAGCTCTGCTGCGCCTCACTGGAGACATCTGCTATGCCCTGGTGAATTTTACTGCTTTAGTACTGCTACAATGCCATGGACACATCAATTTAAAGTGCTTACTTTATTACCACTGTCTGAGATTACTGGGTCCTGCTGAGTCTCAATCTCCATGGGGCTGCTGAGCAACACATCCTCTTCTACGCTAGTGTTTGCTTCCCCCATTGTCCTCGCAGAAACTGTCATTTGTGGAGGCTGCCCAAATTTTATATTCTTGGCCAACTGTTGCTGAAAAACAAAAAAAGGAAAAAAAACCCTCAACAACAATGATAAAAAGTTATTTATATTATGAGTAAAACAAGACAAGTTCAGCACGTACCACAGAGTGACCAAGGTCAAGCATTTGTTACATGATTTCTGATTTTGGATGATCAACTTGAGTTGACATCCAAAATGTCAACTTGAGTTGACAGTGTTGCCAACTTTTGCAAACTTACTGTGAACTTTTTTTTTTAATCTATATTCTAGGTTAAGACTTTGTTTATAAAAGCTAATTCTGACGCCTTATTGTTGCAAAGAAATACAATTACAAGCCACATGTACACTGGGAAACTAAAACTACCGCAAAAGGCAATTTTCTCTAGCTAGCAGAAAACTATTTTGGAACAGGTTTTTAATTTGATAATGTGTTTTCTAAGTTGGGGCTGCTCCTTTCTTCTTCCCAAAGTCATATTCCTAGACGATTAGTTCTCCTAGCCATTAAACTGGAACTGCCAGCATTATCCAAGCAACCACCTGAGAAATGAAGGATTTGTGCATCTATTCTGGGCTGACATCCTGCACACATTAACATATTGCTTGCAGTGTGTTTTGGAGGAAGACCCAGTGTGTTACCCTCTATCATCTATCAAGTTCTTGATCTACTGTGTATGCAATGCCTGGTGGACATTTTTTGGTGACAGAGCTATTGTGGAGAATGGTCTGTGCTTGAAAAAGAATGGCCTTTCTAACTGCCATTAACCTGCTCCTTGTTCTTTTTTAGAATGTGCTTATACTGTAACTACAATGCAATTATCCTCTCTCAGAAAAATTTCATACTGATACATTCTCCACCTGGTCAGTCATAAAAATCCTAAAAAAATTCATCATCCATGAAAGAAAAGAAAAAAAAACCACAAATTTTACTTGGAAGAACACAAACAGATAGTCTAACCCAAAGATGAAGAGATACATCGATTTAAGCTGCAAGAAGCCATAATCCCTGAAAAGGAGCATCTGCTTTAAATTTCTCAGATATTTCATTTAGACATGTATTTCTGAACACAAAACTATAAATCCTCTGTACTTGAGAATTCCCTGTGCTGACAGTGTGTGGATGATGGTCGCCTAAGGAGGATTATTTGCAATGCCAGTCACTAGAAGTTGAAGGCATGACATTTTGTTCTTTTAGCATTGCACAGTCACATGTCTCAATACCCTTACGGAAATCTCCACAGATGCATACTGGGCTCAGTCAAATGACCCTGGCCTCTTTTGGTTTGTGCAAGAAGGCTTGTAGTTTAACAGCCAGAAATCACCATCCTGCTCTGAAATCTACCTGTCAATAAGCAGATTTATAAGCAGAAGGAAAGAGAGAAACTTTTTAGGCCTGCACCTCTTACTTCCAGCCTTATCAACTCCAGTAAACATTCCCAGTCCCTCAGTTTGCAGCCAGTGGACAAGCATTTCCACAGGACTTACAAACCATTCTCAGCACCAAAACAGCACGGCTACCACACATGACATTCATACCACTGAAGCAGCGAGTGGAGAAACCAAACACAGGGCAGCTTTAGGATGAGATCCAGGTCAGGTTTACCTCATCCACAATGTTTTTTCTCTAATGAGAGTTTGTCTATTCACACACAGCCTGGCTATCAGTGCGGTGCTATTCAGTGTGAGGTGAGGGGCAGATCTGCACATCTAATATAGGCAAATAAATACTAGGAATTCAGAAAAAAAAAAAGGTTTGCATTCACCCAATTTTTAAAATCTTCCTCAGTAACTGGACCATGACAAAGGCCCACTTGTATTTCATGCAAAATAATTTGCTAAAATGTGATACTGTTTAACTAACACCAGCTTATCATTAGTAACTTCAGAAATAAAGCTCCTAAGTTAAATTGCTCTGTGTTGTCTGGCACCTGCAGCAAATAAAAAAGCTCAGACTTTCAAAGGACTCTTTGCATTTGCATAGGAAATGCCACAGAACAAGCTTTCCATATTAACCAGCAGAGAGCCCAGATCAGGCTGTACATCTCCTCTTTCACTCCCATTTGGCTCCTCTTCTGTATACATGCCTGCTTGCGTGCATATTGGATTCAGGCCCCTGAGACCACATCATTTTATGGCTTTGTGCCTGGAGTGAATCCGAAACTGGATCCCCTGAGCTGCTTACTCTGTTCAGTTAAAAACCATTAAAACAGTGTACTATTTCAGCCGATTTCATTCAAATGAATCTTACGAGAAAAGCTTGTCATATTTTGTCTTCGGCTCAAATACCTATTTTTCATATCTGTTTGCAATGGCCAAATGTAAAGAAAATTAAATTAAGTTTTCTAGTTATATATAATTGAAAACTAATGACTTAATCGATATTTGTCCTAAGAAGAGCCACACTGTTGAAATTCCATTTGGTCTTGTACAGCCTCTCAGAATGACCCAGAAATCAAAATGCCTTGGGAATAAATAAGATTAGAACTGAGATGTTCCTTGTAAATGCTCCAATGATTTGTGACATCTGAGGACTTTTGGAGTCAATAACCAGTTGGGAACTTTTCTTTTGTGAATTTGTTTCATTGCTCTTTGAACCTGTATTTCCCAAGTAGTAGTGTGGTGTGACACTGACTTCGATAGTCCAGCTTTGGTTAAAGAAATATTTGTTTTGTTTTGGAAGTGTTACCAGTCTCAACTGATGCTCAGGTGTTCTCATGCTGTGAAAGACTGAATGATTGTCCGCTATTCACTTTATCAGTTCTACTCACGATTTCATACATCTCTGTCACATTCTCTCTCATCATTCATTTCTTTTCTAGGCTGAGAAAAATGTTCTCCTAATTATTCTTTCTTTGGAAGTGAGATCACTTCTTAATCGAAACAGGAAAAACTGTAGCACACCTAACCAAATGAAACAAACCACATAAGCTTTTTTTTAATCAAAGAGAGAATAAACTGGAAAATGTCATGCAACAAGTTATATTGGTAGAGCTGAGGCCTTTAGAAATTAATATGGAAACCTATTGAAAATGAGGAAAACAAGAAGTATTAGCACACATGTTTTGGATATAAGATACGGGGAGGGAACTGTTCCGCTCTCCATTGCTGGTGAAAGAAGCATATTGTAAATGGATTTCTAGAGATGTGTATTTGCAGGAAGTCCAGACACAAATTAAGATTTTGGTATACAGTGGCAATAGACCACTTAGAGACACTCATGTGTAAAGAGCAAGACTTTCTGCGGAAGCCTGAAGGTACTGCACCAGTGGCACCAGCGTCTCTTTTCAAGCAAGGCAGATGCAAGGAAGGAAATAGAAGCTCATTTTCAGAGCTTACTATGATCATAGGTAAAAGAGAGTCTGCCCAAGAAATGCTAGAATGATTAAGAAAAAGAAAATATAAATTCAGTTTATAAAGTAAAATCAATTTTCAAATATGAGGAAAACAATTAGGCTGCAGTGGCATTAGAAAATATTAGCAACAAAGAAATTAATTGTAAGAAATACAAAGTTAGGCAATCACACAGTGAAAATTAACTCCCAATTCTGAAAAATGCAGAGCATTAAGTTAAAAGACAATAGCTTTGAGGTTCTGCACATGACTTTGAAGCCTTGTTGAGATCTGTGCTATATCAAACAGAAGCCACAGCTGGAATCACTGGCAGAATACAGATGTTCTATGCACAGTAGGGGAAGCACTGGCCTGATCATTAGCTAAGATATGCTAAAAGAAATGGAATCCAAAAGTGAACAGTCATTAGGTCTGACACAAAGAAAATGATCAGTGACATTCATCGTCAGAAAGCTAGGGAAATGTGAATTTTAAAATGGTCTTTAGTATTTGACCAAGAAGTGGTTTTATCGTAATCAATATTTGTGTAATAAATGGGTGTTTTATAAACTTACAGAACAGAGGGTTTGTTTGTTTTAAGCCATGTGGCCACATGAAACAGAAAGGATGTAACCCCATAGTTCCTAAACGCCATAAGCCATGTCATATTCAACCTTTAATATTTCTTGCAGCTGACTGCTGCAGCCTCACAGATGCCAGATGACCCCAAATACTTTCAGTGAAGGCAAGAGACAGAGAACAAGTTGCCTCGAGAGGCAGCAGCAGTGCCACACCACAGTATTGTCACAGGAAAAAGGGAGAGAACGGCTTAGACACTTCAGGATACTAATGTTCTAAACAAGCTCTAATTTTACTTGCTGCAGTTTTTGTGAGTCTGAAACAAAAATTCTGTTCATTTGTTGACCACTTCTGGCAAATATCAGTGGTAGGAAGAAGAGTCATGGCTACAAAATATGAGGAAGTAGTTCTAAGACACTTCGATGGAAGAAAAAAACAAACAATTAACCTATGAAAGGCAAGGATGTAAAACCAAGTTCCCAGAGTTTATTTTTTTTTCTGGCACACTGACAGATTTACATTTTAAACATTCCTGGTGTCTCATTCACAGTCCTGTATGAGACGTAGAGCAACAGATCCCCAGAAACTAAAAGAGTTCAGCATTAAGCGTACCAATGCCTGGGAACCACCTCTTTGTGGGAACAGGTTCAGGCTGGCTTTCTATACTGGATCTTACACCCTAGGTAATGATAAATCTCAGCAGATCCAAAGGACAGGGAAAAGACTTCTTTTACAACAGCAGATGGCTTGAGTCAACATGAAATAACTTCAGGATGCACAAAGGCTATTGGAGTTTAACAAGAGGTCAGGCTTTACTCAGCCTGACTTCTAGCACACACTAAAACCTTTGAACATGACCAAATCCATTTACAGAAAGCATGATAAGATGAATGCTGCCAATCTGAAAACCAATAAAAACAAATGAGGGCAATTATAGACAGAACTAGTTTACCTTGCACACGTAATCCTGAAGAGAGAATTCCCACAATAAGAAGCTGAAACAGTGCACATGCTGGCCAGATGCCCAGACTACTACAGAGTTTGGACCATTACATAACACTTTTTGTGGGTTCGTCAACACTTCAAAATCAGCAGAAAGGCAAGGCGAGCAGGGAGAAATACTTTGGCTGTCCCCAGAATGAGATCCAGCACCATCAATATTAAATGGCTTGCAACACTATTCTGACTTCAAAAACCCTTTTCATCTATCTGTTAGGCTTGTAAGCATGGTGACTTTTCAAAAAACGGATTTAAGTTTTCCAGGAATGTTTACTGTACCATAATAAAAAAAAATCCTGGAAAGAGTTAAAATTTGCCAACTTTTCGATCTCTGTTTGGATGCAGCAAATCCAGAGTCAGCAGGGGGCACTGAATCCTGGCAGCAATTCTTTACTGAAGAGCATCTTGCTGGTGAATGGAAACTGGAAGGGCAATGCTTCCACCATGACACACGAGCCTGGGCAAAACCACAGGAATGCTGGTGGCAAAGCAATGACTTGGGACTGGGAGCTCGCCTCAGAACTGACTTTACGGATGGAGTGCTCTCCAGAAGAGATAACTGTCTCCTCTTATTCCAGCAGTTTAAGAAATACAGATGTTCCCAGCTGGAGTGAGCTTGCAGAAAGGGTCTTCAATGTAGATACAAGCTTCTGATAACAGGAGACTGAGTATCAGTGTTTTCTGTGACTGGAAAATCACAGAGCAAATGCTCTCTCATAGAACTCTACAGCAGGAAAAAAGGACGGGGTATGGAATGCATAAAACCTTCAGACAGAAGCAACAGTCAGACTAACTCATCAGACCTGGGACTCAACTCCAAGGTCGACCTAAATTGGTGCATTGGGATTTTAGCATGATTTTCTCCTAAAACTCAGGGGTCAGTTGCAGAAATCATGGCTAGGGAAATTGGGACAGTTACATGCTGGGCATCTATTTTTACAGATACAAGAGGTGGTCCCTAGGCTTGTTATAGGGAGCCTTTCCATGGGTTTATGAAAAAAAGCCCATGGAAATTTAGACGAATATATAACTTCTGTGCGAACATGTAAATAGTTAAAAGCATCATTTACAATTTATTATGCATTTCCTTTCTGAATGAATAAGTTGCTCTTACCATCATCAGTAGAGTGGAAAAATGAATTGGGTATGTTACAGGCTGGATTCCAGCCATAAAATGACAAAAATGAACTACCATCCTTCAACTTTAAATAAAAAGGCAAGAACATATTTGACATCGAGCAGCTGAAACAATACTTCCCCTTAAAATACATACAAGTAACCACAACAAAAAAACGCTTGTGCAAAGTTCACGTGAGCAAGAGCTTCAATTTTCTTGATTTACCATGTGCTTAGTGAAGGTGTTTGTTAGCAAATGCAATAACTATACTTTTTATCGAGTCTCTCAGTTTAGTGAAGGCAATAATTTTCATTGGGAATTTTAAGCCGAGTTTTGAAATAAGAAAAGCCACTCCTAAAAGTGAAAAGTTATTCATAGAAAAGCTAACATATGGAAGCTGAGACAATAAATCCAACAGATAGAGAGGGCACTGCTCCTTGAAGAAGTTGAGGTTTTTTTGGTTTTGCATAGAAAGGACACTGCAAAACAGGCCCAGCTAGCTCCTATCTTTGACCAGAGTCAGAAGTCATTTTAAATACAGTGGTTTCCAGACTGGAAAGTAGCATGCACTGAATCTAGCTCACCCAGGGAAATTTAAGCTGAAAAACCAGCACAGAGGAATTGGAGCTGCCCTAGTGTGGTTTCTACTTCAGTCAGTCAGCCTACTTCAGCACAGCCAGTGCCGTTCAGGTGCTCTGCCTGCTGACAGCACCAGCAGGAAGCACGAACAATTTAATCCTGAAGGTCGGAGCTCTCTACTGTGCGTGATCTCTCACTCACCAAAAAAGATGGACCATGGGTAGACTTTGGAGGTAGAAGAAATCAATGGTATTTTACTAGTCAGCTACAGAGTAACAGCACTTGCACAGCATTAAAAATTTATCAGCATTTTGACAGGGCATGTCAGCATCCTGAGCAAAAAGTGCAATGTGCTTCTGAAGGACAGTTCTTTTGAGATCTGGAAAGGCACAGAGCTGAGAATCTTACTGATATACAAGTAAAGCAAAAAATTATTTAGAGCACTAATGGGAGAGAGCTCTGGAAAAGTAGGGAAAACAGGTCATGTAAAGCTGTTTAGAAGCAACACCCAAATGTGTTGCTTATGCTTTGGAGAGATAAACAAATCCATCTTTCATGAGAACCACTGAAAGGACAGCAAGAAAAAGGAGGAGAAATGTATAGTGAAATGAGCTTTACAAAGAAGTTCTCTCTCTACATGCCATTCCCTGCCACTCATTTTTTCTCTCAATGCCACATCTGTAGGACTCAGGCATACAGATCAGGACACACCAAAACCATGAGTTCAATTCAAATGAGTTCCACAAGACACAGATATTTCTGCAGAAATGTTTGCAGCATCACTGCAGACCAAAACCTAGAACTTCTGCAGATTATCTGAATTACATGGCTTTTCACCAGACAACTTGACACGGCTGAGAATTTTCCCCAAGGCTATTGGAAAAGCAATCCATCTTTGTGCACATGTAACACATTCTGGAGACTTTTCCACAACATTTTAAGTATTTTTCCCACTTACAATTTCTTACCTGAAGAGTTTTGACTTTTCCTAAAACGTTCTCCTGTGACATTGCTTGAATGGCCTGTTCACTCTCTGTTCTCCCATCAGGTATAAAAATACTGTCATGGGAAAAAGCTCGACTGCCCATAGAATAATGGGAGGATCTGGAAAAAAAACCCAACAGTTACAAAGTAAATAAGCACTGCAATGAGTTTATGAGAGTGCCCTTCATATCATACCTGCCCTGCTGTATGGATTTTCCCTCCCTCTTGCCTTCTATGTAAAAGCTTTGCACAGTCTCAGAAGAGAGGTATCCAAACATGTTTAGTTATTGAAAGTTTAGTGGAGGCACAGAATTCCTTCACAAAGAGCCTTCCTCCTTGGAAGGACCTAGTTAGGTGGTTTTAACAGGCGTGTTGAGAAGTTCAATTGATTTTCCTTGTAAGTCTCAAATCTAAATGTTTCTTTCAGAATACAGAGTAGGTGACCATGGTGCACACATTACCAGACTACACGTTTTAGCAAGCCCACATTCATGCTTAGTCCCAGTGCTTGGGACCTGCTGTCATTCTTGGTCAAAGGAAACAGCAGGTCCCAAACAAAAGGAGCTCTATAACGCAGAAAGAGGTAATACACTGTAGTGGCCAACTTCTAAAGAGCTATCTTGTTTAGCTGATTACTCAGCTCTTCCTATCACCATGAGCATGATCACACTGACTATAAAAGGTTATCATCAAACCCCTGAACTGCTAAGAAGTTTATTGCACCAACCTGAGTGGCTTTGATTAGAAACAAAGAGCAAGAAATGCCTGTGTGTTGCTGTTTAACTGAATATCGATGCTAAGGAGGAGGGTGCATCATGAATGATCCAGTTATATGGCTCTGATTGAAATCCACAGGCAAAGGGACCAAAAAAAGAATTGTGAAGAAAATGTAGAATTAAAAAAAAAAAAAAGGAAAAAAGCCCAGGCTTGTGAGTTCTTGCTTTGGAGTTTGGGGACATCCTGGGGGAAAAATGTTTGAGTTTGAAAGTCATGTTTTGTCTCACCTAGAATATTCCATGGTAAGCGAAAAGCCAGTAATCTACAAGCATGATAAAAGCCATGGTACAAAACCCCTGGACAACTGAGACATCTTAAATCTCTCCTTTTAATAATCTATTGGCAACTCTATAGAACCCATTTATAGTTCCAGAAAAAAAAGAACAATCTGGAGGAAAAAAAAAAGGTAAGTGTTTGTACAGATCTAGCCAAAACAGTCGTCTACATTTGATAAAAGCATTATAAACAAATAGTTCAGCCAAAGCAAGGAAAATGGTATTTACAGAGAGAGGTGTAAATAAAACAACAAGAAAAATTAAAGCTTCATGTATTTAAGAAAAGCAGTATATTATCTTTTTCTGCCTTTTAAAATGTGCTAATTTTTCATGAAGTGTTCAAGATAGTTCTGCTCATATTTTGGAAACAAATCTGTTTGGAATGTATTTATTACACTTTCATCTCATTTTTTTCCTGGGGTACGAACATACTCTTTTGAAGCCAAAACAGTAATCTTTTCTTACCAAGGAAGACTGGTTATTATCCTGGTGAAACT
Source organism: Pseudotriccus pelzelni (assembly GCA_035584735.1). NCBI lineage: Eukaryota > Metazoa > Chordata > Aves > Passeriformes > Tyrannidae > Pseudotriccus > Pseudotriccus pelzelni. The sequence continues at coordinate 45,027,946 of JAWMRA010000130.1, forward strand.
GATTAGATAATAGACTATTTGTGACTTTTATAATAGAATATCTTAGAGGTAATCTGAAAGTAACAGGAAAAAAGCCCCCCATACCCTCTCCCTCTTTCTAGTTTATATATAAACTTTTGCACTCCACTCACAACATAATCCCATCTTTTGAGTGGACTCACACAGCTCTCTAAATCATTTTATCTTCAATATAATCAAAAACTAACTGAAAAACCACTTTTTCTCAGAATTAATATTTGATCAACCTGCTTTATTTGAAACAAACCAGCACACAATCAGGCAAAGAGCTGATCAATATTTCACAGTACTTTTAGCCATGAAAGAGAAGGAAGCTTTACTTGTTGCTATATTCTGTGTTAGATTTTTGTTTTATAAAAACCACAACTTGCTTGCATCTGGCTTCTAAAGGTAATACACCTTCTTTTAGAAACCTTCTGTTAGAGAAACCACATAAGGATATTTTTAAACCCTCCTCTAGAAAAGTTTCTGTACCCAATCTCCGTGACTCAGCCTGTACACATAACTGTGGTAAAATTGCATATCACTGAAATACATCCACCTTCCTTGGCCACCCAGGAATCAGGCCATGAACCACAATTTGAGAAATGTCCCTTAAACAAATTCCTAGCAGGCCTGGAAATGAGTGGTTTGACATAAAGCTGAGTGAAATTTGGCTTTTTTTTCATATAACTGTGTAGGTCTGTTTGAACTGAAAGCTCTAGCATTGCATTCACCAAGGTGGGAAGGTGTAGGGGAGAAGTCCGTAGTCACAACCAAAATGGAGGGAAACACGCAAAATTTGGGAAACCAGTCCATGGCCACCCCTCCTGCATTTGCATTGTTCAGTATGTGAACCTGCCGCAGGTGTGGAAGGCAAGGCCCATGGGAACTGGTGGTTTGTTAATTACCTGTGAGCTGAGAGATCTGCTGAGGATGTATAATCCAGGTCATGCCGTGCTCCAGAGACGATTCTTTCTCAAAGATTTTTCCAGCAATGCTGTGGCTCAGATACCTGTGGCTTTGTCTCACAGCTACTTGCTGTGCATACACCACTATCCTCCCCTTTTACTGTCCAGTGAGTTGGAGTTCTCATACTTAAAATCAGAATCCTCATGTATATTTGTGTTGTTTGTTACAACTAATTAGTAGGCAAGGATTGCAATTCGGGCTTGGTTGCAAGTCGTTCTTGACCTTACTAATGAATTGTTAATATTTAAGTTGGGAGCAGCCAACCTGCAGCTTTGAAATTGAACAGAATTTGCTAGCAGTTCAAATCCCAAATCTGCATTTGACCAGCAACAGGGATGGTCTGGCAGTAGGAAGTGCCCAATAAAATCTGAGTCCCTGAAATGGAACAAAAGAGCAACTTCTGAGGTCAGTGCTGGTCGACTGCCTGGGACATGGCTATGAGTGAAGATCTTCCCCATCCTGCTACAAAGCTGAAGGCACCTTTAGTGATCTAGTCTCTCCTCCTGCCTGTGAACTTATTAAAATATCATTTAAAGCTCCTTTTGGGGACATCAGGTCACATGAAACAGCTTCAGAGCTCCACGTGACCTGCAATCGTAAGTACATCACCACTGAAAGTCCAGCCCTACCTTTGACAAGTGCCCACAATGGTACCAGTGGTGGCTTAGGACCATGCTAAGCACGTACAGCATCTCTGACATTCCCCCAAACACTACTCTCTCTTGCCTTATTACGTGGCATCACACATTTCTGTTTCACAGAACTTAGGCCAAACATATCTGAAATGCTTTGGCTATTTTTGTTTTCTTATTAATTTGCTAACAAAACACACATACTCCGAATTGTCAGAAGACATGAAACAGTCACAGGAAACCTCGTGGTGCATTAATTCAAGACTACTCTCTACTGTATCCCTCCAAAATGCTTTGCACACAGTGGATATTTCAGAATCGTGTGAATGAGCAATTCTGGTACCCACATGTCCAACAACTGGTAAAAATAGTTTAAGAATTTTGCTTAAATGTCTATGTAGGCTAAAGAACATAGGAAGAAAATATTCACACATTGTAGTAACCTAGTTTCTTTTACAGGCGAGTTTAAATAGTGTTTAAGGTGATTTCCAGGCTACTTGTACTTTCTGAAAGGTCTCTTATTTTACTCACTTGGAGCCCACAATCCTTTCACATCTTCCCAGCTGTGAATTTGACAGATTATATCACAAAGGTCCTTTCCCCCCCCCCTCTTTTTTCACTTTTCCTCATGTTCTACTTTTGGAAAGACTGAATTTCTTTTAAGTCATAATACAGTATAAATAATTGAGTTTCCTTCACTGCTACCAGCATTCCCATCTTTGAAGTTTTTCTCAGAAGTCTTTATACAAAAACATCCTCACAGTACACATCTACAACCTGCGCTCCCTTCGATTAAAAGGCATGTCAACATCAGGAGTGGATTTCAGTAGATTCATGACAGAGACCCAGGCTACAGTCATGGCCATGGCTGAAGGCATTACAGCTTCAAACTGCCATATCACTTCCAAGAAATGTGGGAAAACAGTGGCATCAGTTTATGAGCACTTCTGTTGATAATTCTGATGATGACACTTCAGAGGCTGTTTGTGCTGAAAATAATTGAATCATCATCTGACTCACTTTCAGAAACCTGACTAAATTACATGAATTATGGATGTGCTGTATCAAAATACGAAGCACTTTTAGCAAATCTTTAAAGATGTTCTCCCTGAAGATGTGTTGCAACCCAAGGATCATGTGCCAGTTTCAGCTGCAATATACAAATTTTCAAAACTAATTTTCTCATACTCAGAGTAAAGTTGAATTCCATTTCCTCTCAGAGTTTTCTTTGCCTCACCTGTGTCCCTCTTCAGATACCTGAAATAGGCTGGAATACTTAGTTTCCCAGCAACACTAAAAACTTACTTTTCACCTTCTTTGCTTAAGATGAGATTGTCAAGAACTACCACATTTTTGAGAATGTATGATGGGCTCTGCGGTGCATGCAGGCTTTGGCACAAAAAGAGGGCACCAGGATTTGTCTTTACATGGAGTGTGCCCCAAGAGCTTAAAAGTATTGCAGAGCCAACCGTCCCACAGGATTTTTACAAATAATGAAACCAGTAGTGTCAAATGGGTGGGAAACAGAGCAAGACACAGATTATGAGGACCCCACCACATCCTGACCATGGAGATGACTGGACTCCTAGCCCAGATTTAACAGTATTTAGCTGTAAAAGGAGTTGCCTCAAATACACATCGCCCCTAACTAGGGTTCTTCTGCAGAAAATTAATATGCTTCTTGGATTTATTGTTTAATTCAGTGCTCATAAATTAATTTTCCTGGAAAGGGAAAACACCTTCTGTTTCATTTCAGACTTCTGGGCAATCACAGAAAAACACTGGTAAAGCAGATTACAGAGATATTGGAAGTATAACATCTATGTTTGAATTTGGCTTGCAAAAACCTCTATGCAGTTAACCCCTCTTTCTATTACTGATTCTTGCTAAGGTATCTGTGTGCGCTAAGAAATTAGAAAATGTGAAACAATTCCCTTACAGCAAAATAGAACCACCTTGAGCCTACAGGTAACGTCTTACTCCTCTTCCATGAGGACCAACAAACTGAGAGAGATTGCTCTTTGGACCCTCCCCCAGCCATCCACTGCTATGCATCATCATCTGTTTAGGATGTGATTTTCCATCACTTGTACAGACCTCAAGTCAGGACAGGTGAGCTGTCACCCTTTCTCTCTTTACCCTTCTCTCCATGTGTTCTCATCACCTCTTTTGTGCCTGATTAGTGGTCACGGTTCACATGAAACAATTCAGAGAGGTGTTCTGGTAACCAGAATAACTAATTTAAAAAAAAACAAAAACAAAAACAAAAAAACCAACCAACCAACCAACCAAACAAACAAAAAAAACCAAACCAAAAAAAAAAAACATCCAAAACCTCATCCAAACTCAAAAACCTACACAATTTCCTGGTTTGCCTGAGCAAACCTGGACTCAAGTTTCCACGCTGGCTGCATGTCTAGAGAGCTGTTGGAAAGGGTCAGACAACTGCAATCCAGACATCAATCAGCATATACTGCTGTGGGACTGCACCCTTAAGTACATCAGAGCATGTGAAGGGACAATTTTACACAGAATACAAGGTAAAGTTTATCTGGTGGCTATAACGTTTTAGACCCCATTTTTCTCCAGAGCTATTTCTTCTCTCAAAGACAAACGTGTGGTCGTTAATAAGGGGAAGCTTTTCCAGCAGGGAACACTGAGACCTCAGCTTTTGTATAATCCCATGGTGGTGCTCTCCTGTAGTACAGAAATTTCACACCACTAGTTGCCTCTTTGGTGTGTCATAAATGTTCCTCCCACTCTGGTATTAAAGAGTTAGAAATAGAAACTGGAAAATAAAGGGAAAGAATGAGTTGTTCTGTTCTTTCGTGTTTGTAGAGACTGACTCCAAAAAAACCCGAGTCTCATGACTTTTAGCTTTCCATTAGAAACTGATTCGGTAATCATCAAAGATCAAAGCCAGCTTTTTCACATAAAGCCGTTTTTAACATTAAAAAATTCACAAAGCATGCAAAGCAAGAATGAATTTGCTTTAGCCAGGTATTGACCCTCCGTATAATCTGTTCAAAGGGATCTGAGAGTCACTTCCCAGAATAATGCCCCAGGGAAATGACAAGTGCAGTGATAGGTTGCCTTTACTTATTGTTTTGTTTTAATAAAGAAATCTGATTCAACACTTTGCATGTCCCATGAATGTCCCCAGGGCAGATAGAGATGAAAAACATAAATTTCATTTTCTAGTCATTCCAGAGATGTATTAATACTGTAAAAGAGGAAAACTGACTGTAATTCTGAAATATATTTTTAGTGTCCTCTCTTTCATCTCTCATAGTGGAATGTCAGTTTTCATTCTAACTCACGCCCGGATGGGGAATATTGTCCATGCTGTAGCATAACTCTGATTCTGAGCTCAATCTAAAGGTGTATTGAAATCACCTTCAGGAACTGTTGAATTTCAGGGCACTAACTCTGACAAAACTTCCCAGTCCCCCTGTTATGAGCCACCTGAGTCCCAGTGGTGCTGATGATCAGTTGTGTAGCCCTGCTGTCAGTAGTCCCTCTCATTTCAAAGGTATCACACAACATTATCTCACATAAAGCTCCGGTCTGGTGTCATCAGGGGATCTGTAACTTATGAACTCACCACAGCTTCATCTTTTCTTACAAGTAAGGATCAAGCCTAGCTTTAAGTAGCTGATGCATCATGCTAATAGTCTAACTAAAATTATGATAATCAAGAGCACAAAAAATAACCATGGGAAGTATCAAGGCCCGGAGAGCACTAATGAGCATTAATGTCCCTGACCAGCCTCATCTGGGAGCTCCACCCACCCATATGGGTCCAGGAGCTCTCTTTAAGATCACAGTCAAGGCTTTGGTCCCTACCTGAACCATGCTGGAGGAGTGCCAGTATCCAGTTCAAAAACAACTGTGCCTGGCCACAAAGACCCTTGATCCAGCCTTCAGTTTGCAGACTGTTTTCCTGGCTTGCCCTTAGCTCTGTCCTCTCAGCTACGGACCTGCAGCATGATCATGGATCCCACCCTGCTGTGGGATTTCCTGTGGTGTGCTGCTTGCCTTTTCTAAGGGACCAAGAAGGCAATGAAGTAGGACTACATAGTTCTTGACACATGAGTTTTACATAATTATTCACTAAATTGTCTAATCTCAGGAAGTCTCAGCATGTACAGCAAAGAAAGGCATCACTCTGGTTTCCAATAATTCTGCAAGTGAACCCTAATGCAGCTTGAGGATGTGGACATTCACCAGTTAGCACAGAAACATGCAGATTAGTAGAAGGTACAGGGCTCTAAGTGGTCCAACTTTCACACTTGACCTGGCAATCCATCACACATGACACTATTCTGTCAAATAGCAGCATATGTTTATGCAAAATCTGCTCTAAAGTATGGCAAAACGTCAGCAAAAGAAGTGAAAAATCTAAGTTAGCCTTGGCAGGAATAAGTGTTATATAGTGACTGCATTTAGCTGATAAGGAAGGAAAGGAAGAGAAAATAAGACAGTACATTATATTAAAGGTGACAACTCTGTATGGTACAGGAGCCTAGAACTCATCCTTATGAGCTGCTGAAAATCACAACTGCCATGCAGAATATGGAAGGAAATAAAGTATATGATGATAGGGAGGGGGAGTGCAATGAAAAAGTCCAAAAGGGAGACAAGAGAGAGGACAAGTGGACAGTAAAGCAGCCTAACCCTCCAGAGAGATTAAAGCAAGACAGGTTATGCGATGGAAGAAGTAAAGACCAGAGTAAAAAAATCTGGGATTCAAAAATCAGTTCTGGGATTACTGACATGAAAATGAAACTAATCATAATAGAGGCTGAGGACAAAAGACAAGTTAAAAAGGATAAACAGAGTGCAATCTAATATAAAATGTTGAGGACTTGTGGAGCTCTCAGGATGATATACAGACTACAGCACACATAACGAGGCACCTTTGCACTCAAGCAGCAGCTGAAAAAACAAAAGACTAGCTGATGGCACTTAGTGCAAATTTCTACTAAGTGATAAAATTGCAACAAGTAATAAAAAGTCCCAGCTTAAATGCCTGAGAAGAAAGCTTCTGGAGCACAAAGACTTAAGCAAGCTGGTAACACAAGGGAGGAAAGTGAGAGTTGGGTGTCAAGAAAAGCTAAAGTTAAAAAAAATACTGAGCATGATGTTAATCTGATGTTCTGTCAAGGCAGCTGGAACAGCTTTAGGAAGGCTTTCTCCACTCCTCTGCTCTGACCACATGCCACTGAGTACATATCAGAAATGGCCATTCATGAAGTGGTTGTGGCTCCTATTTCCGCACTACTCGTCTGCAATATAAATTACAAAGAAGGAGAAAAAACTGTAATGTCACAAAAATTTGTAATGAAACTTATAAAAAAATCCATGCAAATGGAAAACTGCAGAGGACAAAGCTGTTCTTTGCCATAACCTTTTGTGTCCTGGAGCATCCTTGGTTCCCACAACACACCTCATAACCCATAAATAAGAAATTTGTTCCACGTGGATCCGTGTCAGCTGCCATAAGAGAGGAAAATCCAAGCTTGCTTTGTTTGTAAAAGCCTTACAGTGTCCACATGTTACTTTTCTCTGCTTGGGCTTGAAGAGATATTTGCTGAAATCTGAGTTCTGATACGAAGAAGTCTCCAGAAGAAGGTGGACACCAAGCACTACTGTAACATGGCACTCTCACTAGAATCAAGAAGGAACTCAAAATGAGCCACTTACAAAGGAAATTGGTAAAGTGACAAAAGCCAATTGCAGAAATCAGGCTAATAAGCAGGAAAAAAATGCCCGGTGTCTGAAAACTGGATGTGACAGAGAGAAGGTTTCTTGGGAGCTCCTTGAAGCTCCAGTTGGATAGACAGATCACTTTTTTACTGTTGATCTAGATTGTTTCATATGGAACTGCACAATGCTGCAAGTAAAGGGATCCTGTTTCATCGAGAGGCACTGCCAAGAGACTGAAGTTCAGAGACTTTTCGTTGGAAGAGGATCAACACTGTCACACTTGAGTCCTCAAGACCTGACAGGTCTAATTCCAGGTCCTTTGAAATACTGCATTCAGTCTAAGGAAAGGCACTCTACTGTACCCCCAATAAGAGAGATTTAATTCCCTGCTGCCTCTGCACATCAAGCCAGAATGGCAAACTTTTGTAGGGCACTGCACAGGTGCACTTTCAGGTATGTCCTCACAATGCTTGTTTAATGTCAATTGTGACAAATTAGACAAATATAAAATCTTTTAAAGTGCCAAATCATAGCCTCAGAACAGAAGCTTCTGGAAGACTTTAGTGAAGCTCCACAAACACAGCTTAGCTTCCTTGTAATAAGCACTTCTATCTCCCAGCCCTTACGGTTAGGACATAAAGTTAATGAATACAGTTTTAACTTCGTAAACTCAAGAAGGGCAGTATAAGAGTGGGAAAAGGAATTCCAGTCTTTCACAAGGCAGAGCAAGACGAACTGCAGCAGGATACCTCCCACCTGGGTATTGCAAAATAACATGGATGAATAAATAGGCTGAAGTGTGCATACATCAGGATACCAAGCAAGTTATTTGAATCTGATGAATCTGAGATGTATCTGTAAGAACGGATGGACAGGCAGATCTCTCAGGCTGCTTCCAACTCAGCTAGTCAGTCTACACCACATGCAGATTACCTAAATGGCTCCAGGGACGTCTGCATCACCCAGCCGGTGCAGCCTCCATTAGAGATTCCAGCGCTAGCTGTGAGCAGGCTTGTAAGTCAATACAGCACCGGTGAAATACTAGCTTAGGTTTTGGAAGCAATACAGATGTCTTCTTTAGCCTATACTCATTCATTTGCTTGTCTCTAACTTCCAGAGGCAGCTTCCTCCCTTAACATCTGTTCAAAACAACAACTTCCTCTCCCCAAAACAAAACAAGAAGTGCACAAGACACCTCTGCAGATAACAAATTCATGTACTTTGCAGGCTGAAAATAAATATAGTTCTAATAAGGGAATGGGAGTATCCCTGAACTTTTAATGCAAAATTGGAACTTTTATTAAGCTTTTTACATATATGGTTGTTGTACATTCTTAAAGAGTTTGAAGCAAATGCTTTTACAAAACTATTTAGGTTTTTGCTTATAGAAATATACTACTTGATATTTATATTTGTTCTGGTCTATTTCTATAGGAGTAGTGGAAGGTATGGCAATGCATTTACTGTTAGACAACTTGTAAACAACTATGTATATTATTTCACTCAGCCTATCTCTGCATTCAATTCACAGACATTTGAAATTACAGTAAAGGTCAAAAAAATATAATGGATGGAAGCCATGCTGAAAACAATGGGGTGGCAAACTAAGCTCTCCAAAGCAATCTAATGCACTGCACCGAACATCTGTGCTTGTTGTAAGATGAGTAGCATGACAAACCTGCAAACTGAAAATTATCAACAAATCCCACCCACATTGGACCATAAAGCCTGAGAGGAAAAAGAGAGGTTTGACTTAGTATTTCCAGCAGGCTAAAACAGAACCTCTCAGGAATCACAGGTGCAGAAAGAAATGTTCCCCCTGAGATGACGTGTGGCACCCTTCAGCCTTGCTAATCCCCTGTGATTTAAATCGTGTAGTCTCACTTATTGTACCAGAGGCTTACATTTAATGCCTTTATTAATTAGAAAAATTCACATGTTTAAAAATGCAAGCATTTAACAGTCTCCCCAGGGTTGGCCACACCTTCCTGTCACTGCTGGGGAACGGGACAAGTTCCCATATCACTGTTTGTTTCTGGGCGCAGCACCGCATTTTCGGTTATGTCGAATGGGAAATCCCTGATAGCGAGAAGACGCCCTTCAGTTTGCTCTTGAGGGAAAAGGCACTGAAACCTCCTACAGACTCTCCTGGCATCATGCACTCAGGTAATGCAATGCAAAAGCAGTCAGCCACACCTCCAGCTACACTGTGGCTATGCTCAGTATTGATTTTCTAAAAAGCTGGGTTGGGCAAAAGCGGTGTATGCGATTGCACTGCAGAAACCAAAAGGAAACCTAGAACTTAAGGAATAACACAGAATGGCACAAAAAACTCAAAAGCTTGAAAAAACCACCCCTAAATAAATAATTTTTAAAATCACATTTTCACAGCTATTATTTTGCACCACTGGAAATACCGTTCAGGGTGGTGTTTCTGCTACAAATTTTGGCATGTTTTTTATCCTCTCAGTTGTTTTGTTACATTCAGATACTCACACTCCCAATGTCAATAGTTTCTTTTTTTCCAAAGCAGCAGGCTTTGACCAGGAGTCAGCTAACTTCTCTAAGACTAGCAGCTGGAAAATGAAACAAGTATTATTGACCCCATTAGTTTGTGCATCTGGCCATCTGGCCTTGGAGTTTTGTTGCTGTTGGGGTAGGGGGTTTTTTGTTTGTTTTGGGTTGGGTTGGTTTGGTTGGTTGGTTTTGGTTTTTTGGGTTTTGGTTTGGCGCTTTTTTTTTCCTGTTCCCAGTTAGAGATTGCCGACTGGTTAGCTCTGTACAGTTTCTTTCTCCCACCATTCATACAGAAAACTCTCACACTGTCCTTCTATCATCCTCTGTTGACACTGGAACATGATCTGATTTCCAGGTACTTCTCTCTGCTCCCTTCCTCCTGCTCTACATTCAGATCAGAATAAAAGCAGCCTATTTGTTGATCACAATTACAATGCAAAGACTCTATGGGATAGACTGAAAAAGGATGTGTCTGTACTGACCCAAAGATACTACCTTGCAGGGAAACATATGCAATAAAGTATACCAGGTCAAGTTTCCCTTTCCCCAGTTTTTAAAAAACATGCATGCCATTAATACCTGTGCTCAGGGTTCACCATGGAGTTCTGTTAAATCACAGAGCTGGAATCAAATTTATTTCTGCTTCACCCTGGGAATTCTTTTTTGCAAACCAGCATATGTACTCACTTTGGAGTCTAAAGCAGCAAGTGTCACGTTCAGAGGAGGGACAGAGATGCATGCACTTCGTAAAAAGCAAAGTACAAATTGCTGCAGTTTAGCAGAGGGAGAATTTAAATTTAATTCCATTAAAAGCAGGGAGAACAAGCGGTGTGTGTGCACAGGCTGGCAGCAGACGCGTGTGTGCTTACCTCAGCCCACTGTTTGGCTCTTCATCGGAGGAGCCGTTGCAGATATTGCCGAAGGAGTGGCTGGGCTTCAGCTTGGGTTCCTCACAGTCTAAGGCAGGCTCTCTTTTCTTCCTCTTGCTGAAGAGCTTCTTGAAAGGCTGGAATTTGCCTGCCTTTTTCTTGTCTGCGGATGACAAGACAGAGCGGCGCGGGGCTGAGGGACGCGGCTGGCGAGCACACGCCGCGGCAGCAGGTTCAAAGGAGGAATGAGGTCAAAGAGCAAGTCACCAGCCCGGAGCAGCCCAGCACTTGAGATGTAAATACCGGGCTGCAACTTGCTGTTGACGCGTCATATTGACAAAGCAAAGGAAAGAGCACTAAAACAGCTGTTCTTGGCTTTAAGGATCTGCTTGGGGGTGTCAGCGCAGCCGAACATTTCGATGAACAGAAGGGATAATTTTGCAAAGCCAGAATGTAACACTGCACCTCAGTTTTAGGCTTCACACCACCGTTTTGAGCATTTTACCAAAAGGCAAGCACTGCTTTGGTCACCCCGCTTTGGAAGGTGCTGGATCCTCTGCCTTGAATTAGAAGCGACTGAAACCAACCACCTGTGTTTTAGTTATGTGTCCTCATAGCTAGACAAGTCAATTTAGAAATGAACAAAGAGAACAGGATAAAGTTCTGTTGGTTTGCTGCTGGGTTACTTCAATAAACATCCAGCTTTATATCAGCAAAGTTAATACATTTCTCTGACTTTTTTCCCCCCAAGCGACTGAGGACAAAATTTGACCAAGCATTTCTTCCTTGAGACACTGAAATTCTCAAAGCTACACCGAAAAAGCGTAACGAAAACACAAAACAAACATGAAGACAGAAACAAGAAATAAAAAACTTAACCAGGAAAAAAAACCAACTTTTTTTTTTTCCACCAAAGACTGAAGAAAATAAAGGCAGCTTTCAGCTACTATCCCCACATCTATTAAAAAGAAGTACCATGATCTTCTTGTTAACCACTGTTAAGAAAAGGTTAATTTCTCAGGGCTAGGATGCATCAAAGAATATCTGATACATAACAACTTTTTAAAAGAGTTTTATCTCCTTTCTGCTTCACTTTAATTTTGCGTTGATTCTACTTGGAACAAGTTAGTGGTTTTGTTTTCTTTTTTTAAAGAAAACCAGATTTTTAGCCTCTTATTATAATCTAATTTGAGAAGCATCATTTTGTACTGGTGACAAATATTTTCATAAGCTATTTAAGTACCTATATGTGCTTTTCTTACAGTCTGTGTGCATATATACTGCCTCAGCATGTTCCACTCTTCCTATGGGCTGTGGCTCAACAGAAAGAAATGGTTTGGTTGGAAAGTATATGGAGGCCCCTGTAGGAACAGTTGACCACAAAACTTGGAAAATCGTATGTAATGCAATAGCACTCTTCAATTCCACATTAGGTTTTACACTCCACTCTGCTATACATGAGCATGGCAAAGCCAAATCTGCATAACACCCCTTTGTAATTGCTGGAGGCGTAGCTGCAGAGTATTCAGAGAGAGAAAATGTGCTCAAGCACATTGTCATCTGCCTATTTCCTGTGGTAAGGAGTTTCCAAACTAGCATGGTGCCAGAGAGCCCGAGTTGAACTTGGGACGAGATCAAACTTACACAAAGTGAATTTATCTGTACCTTATTATGGATGAAGTAGGACACCTAGACTGAAATTATAAAGTCAAAGATGCAAGAAATAGTAATTCTGCATTCCCTTTAAAGATCCCTAAAAAGCTCACCCAGATATAATTCCTCACCTTGGGCAGTCAAGATACACAGCATTTGTGCAACTTACTTAAGACAACAAGGCATCCCAGTAGCAGCATAAAGCTAAAAAGCTGAACTATGAACCTCAAATTCAGGCACAGCATTAGAATTTTTTGTTTCAGAATCACTGACCCACAATGAGCAGATGAGAAAAACAACAAGTGCTGAAGCAGCAGTTTTATCAGGGCAGAAGAAAAAGGGGTATGGAAGTTTACTCAGCCTGTCCCCCAGCTCTGTATTCCATAAGCTGACCAACTCACATCTCCAGCCAGATCAATTTTTTGCTGCTCAATTCTGACTTTAGAGAAATATATTCTTACATGGCACCCCTAACAGACAGGCAGGCAGTCAGTCATGCAGAGAAAGAGAGAAATTATTGCTCTTGGCCAGAGCTGCTCCAACACTTCACACGCCTCAGAAACTGACTGCAAAACCCCATAAATCAAATGGTAGAGCACACATGAGAGAAAGCATCAGTACTGGACACAACACTGGATGAAAGCGCTATGTGTCCACATTTCCCACCTTGCCTGTTTCCTCCACCTTCTTTGAAACGGAAGACTGTGCCATGCCGTTTCTGCTGGTTAATGTAATTTACTCCATAAATCAATTCAACTACGGCATTTTTAAAAAAAGGTTCTCACCATGTCATTCATCCCCACCAGCCCTGTCCCCTCCTCTTTCGGAGGTCTTCAGATATAACTGTGAATTACTGATTCACCAACTATGAATCTAGGTGTTGAACAAATATAACAGGTCAACACAGCTTTCATTTCATCAAAATGGGTGAAAGCCAACACTCCTATCTCCAGCCAAGATCTACTTTTCTCTGTGTGATTTGCCATGTCCCTTAGCTGTTTCTGCTGCATACCCCATCATCACAGTTGTCACATTACTAAGCATGAATTCTTTAAATTAGGCTTTGTGACTCATTCCAAAACCAAGAACGCCCTTCCCTGCACAGGCTGCACATGCTGTTCCTCATCCTGCCAGCAGCCTGCCCTTCCAGGTATCTAAGGAAGGAATGAATGCCTGACCACTAAGACAAAGTCTGTTTATGTAAATTTTTCACAAGATTTTATGGGGGAAGATGTGGGATGATATCACTTAGAGGATAAAATGCTTCAGTAAAATAGTAAAACAAGTACAGAAAGGAATCCAAACATCAGCAATGCAACACACAATGCCCTGCACAAAAGCCTTTTGAATCTCTAATGCTCAAACACAACTCCTCCCTTCCATTCATCTCTAATGCTGAGAGAAAAAAATGGGATAGGAAAGGCTGAAGGTTAGGACACCCAATGCTGTTAACTTCCAACAAGGACAATTGCTGGGAGTGCCAGGAAATAAGTCTGCTTACATGTGCCATTTGCTTCTCTCCTTAACACTTAAATGGGAATCCTACAGATCCAGCCCCAGGAGACCAAGGGAAATTAGTAATTAAATCTTTTTTCCTGTCTGTTTGACAAGTCTATCTTGTTCAAATCACTGTAAACAGTTAACAGTAAATCAGTTTTGAATCACAGAATAACATAAGGTGTGAAGGCGACAGATAAACAAGTTTGGATACACTAGCTGGAATAACACAGCACATATGGTAGGTGCTCCCGTGTCAGCTATCAGAAGAGTAGCAGAGCAGATTAGAATAATCTTTAACCTGTCATATAATTTGTCAGATGCACAAAGACACATGGGGCCCAACACAGAGCCAGTTAAAGCGGAGAGCACTGGCATCATGAAGGCAAGCACGCGGTCCCTCCACTCCCAGAGACAGAGGGGAGCAACTTCTCCTCTCACACTTCTCTTTCATGCTCTCCAAGAAAGGTGAAGGCGGGTGCAATGGGCTTTACTGTCAGTAAATCAGTCACAGCCTTTGGACTCCAGCTGGCAAAGTCTTATCAATGTGCCAGCTCAAAATTCCCCATAAGATATCTTGCTGTTAAACTGCACAAATGTCACCCAAATTCAATGAGATTCCTAGGCTTAGTTCCCCCTTAATCTATCCCATCAAAACAAGCACAGAGTCCTCAACACAAACACGGGTCAGATAAAGATTTAACTACCATGATTATAGAGGGAAGAAATTTAAATAACTGGAAAGCAGTGTATCCCAGAAAACAGGAGCAATGCAGGGGTGAGGTTATGCCAGTGGATGGGACAAAGATGCTAATCTCACCGGAAATATCTGAAAAATAATTTTCAAGCAAAGCAAGCTTCACATGAGAAAGACTCACGTAATCATAGAAAACACACCTAAATATTTAACAAGGTGTTGGTTCCTTGTTTTGCCTATTTGCTGCAGTGCTGGGGGTGCTCACAGTAGTGTGGGTGAGGAAACCTGCAAGGTGAGACCTCTTCAAGCAGAGCTGACCAAGCACATGCATCAGCTGGTGAGTAGGAAGATGATTGTTGAGGGGAAAACCAAATAAAAACAGGATTCATAGCGTCAATTTGAAGTTGAAGTTATTGTGGCCAGGATTCTTCAAGCCCCTCATTTGAAATGGGATTTGCAGAGATTTCACAGACTTTATTGCTCATTATATGAGATGCAGCATCTGTCTGTAACACTTCTCCTAGACTGAGATATTGCACAGGGCCTGTCTCCAAAAGAATATGTTCCTTGTCAGTGAATTTAATGGCTACAAAATACAGTGTAATAAGCTAGATTAATGAGAATAAGAATTATTAAATTGAATAGAACTTTCTATAAAGAATTTAGAGAATGAAGATCCATGTGCACACATCGTTAAGAACTGTGGGGCAAGCAGAGGGCAGGTGGATCACTGGTCTGCAAGCTCAATACAGCAGCCAAGGCAAAAAAGGGAACTAAAAGATATTAAGAGGGTAAGTTGACTGACATCTCTAATTACATCTCTACAACAGAAAAAGGCTGTTATGAAACACAATGCCAGTAAAAAAAAACACCTTGATTTCAAGCTAATATCTTTCTTATTGATGCTCTTTTTAAAATAACACTGCATGTATCCACTACAATAAGCAGTGCCCTGCTGAGCTCCGGGTTGGCCATGCATCTGCCCAAACTTGTTTGCTTTTCAGGTCCCCATCAAAAAGCCACCCTTCCCTCCCTCTTGCCTAGTCTGTTCTCACAGGGCACAGAGCTTCTCCGTGCAAACCAGGATTGACACTCGCCTCCAGCTTTCCCACCCACTCCACGACTCAGTACAACCATTTCTGTGAGTCCCTAGAGATGCTCATTACTGATATAAATTTGCAGCACTCCCTGGAGAGGTGTTTCCACTCCTCTAGGAAAGGGAAACAAATTGTTTGGGGTCACAGAGTAGCCTCTGCTCCACTTAACCATGTTCTTATGCTTTAAAACAGGTGTGAGCTCCAGTACCTATTGCAGTTCATCAGATTTCACAGGGAAAATTGGTTTCTGGAGATTTTCTGCTTTCATGACCTGCCCTAAGTCCATTGCCCTCTCTTCCATGTGTAGCTAAAAAGAAAGCTGGGGTTGATAGATGAATGCAGTCCAGATACACAAGGCAGAAACAAACACCAAAGAGCCCAAAGAAACATTAAACAGAACACACAGGGAATAAAGATTGATATAAAAAAAGCTGTCATTCAGATTCAATGATGTAACTTCTCAGCAATGATTTCACCTCTGAGACATTTAGTGATAGCACATAAAACTCATAAAGCAGACAGTATGCAGTAGTCCCATGCTGACAAAGATGAGACAAGATCATATGACCTGACATCAAATCAATACCTGAGAAACATTAAATGAAAACAATATTGAGAGGGATCAAAGGTGTCCAATTGGAGTGCCTGCAGTAGTCTAATGAAACACCTAGGCAAAGAAAAGGAAAAATAGCATGCCAATGCTTGCTTGTTTTTCCAAGAGTATCAAGTGATCTTACAGAGATACTATTTCTTGCAAACCTTGTCCCACAGAGAGGATGAGGTATTCTTGGATTACCTGATATAAACTAGTAATACTACCTAAAGTATCCATAACACAGCAAAACCAAATCTTATTTTCCAGAAACATCTATTTTCCCTTGCCACCTGCAGAAGCAAAAACATTTCCATAAACAAAAGCCCATTTTTGATTTTTCTTCCTCCCAAAGACTGTATCCTCCCCAGAAACCATATGTAGCTGAGATAGTCAGCTGTTTGGAGACACGTATGAATCATCATAATAGAGTCTATTAATGTCCAAAAACCATCTAATACACTTTATCATCCAGATCAGGGAAACAGCTATTTCAACACTTCTCTTGATACAAGGAAGTAATAGGGGAAGTAAAAACTTATGTCATTCACTTAGAAGCAATTTAGAGGATTTAACCTCCACTGCATGAGATTTGCCTGTGGTTTTTATGAGCAAGAAACAAATACAAATGGAGAGCATGAGTAAAGAACAGTTTAAAAATGTTTAGATGACATTTTAGATGACAACGAAAGAACTGAGAGCTGAGTTAATACTGGTCCTCCCTCCTATGAGACTAATTCTTTAGTTCTCATAGTCTCATTTACTCTGGTGAGAGTCTTATGTCCCTTCATTGCTGAGCTCCTGTTTTCCTCTTTTCCCCATCTATAAATTAAAGTCTTCCCAGTCAATCTTTGTATTTCTGTGCCAAGTATCACAATGAGCAGTCCTTGAAGTCAGAAAGCCTTATTTACCTGATGGTTTGTTTTAACGTTGACATCCTGCTCCCTTAATACATCTTTGGGCAGCACCTTTGGGATGGAAAAGACACCGCCCTCCGAAAAACACAACCAAACTTAGAGCAGGTAGGTCACTTGGGGAATGTGTGAGGTAGGCCGGGGATAGCAGGGACTCCCAGCAGGGAAGAGAGTATGAGAAGATCAGTATAAACTTTTCCATGGGAAAGCCCCAATTACAGGTTATACAATGAGTAGCCAGGGGGGTTAAAACAACTTGGGATATGCATCCTGAGCACAGTGACAACAGGTAGTGGAGTTCATGTATAAAAGGACATTTGCAGAGGGGTTAAGTCAATGGGACAGATATTACTGAGGTGCTGGGCTGCACTGCAGAACATATGCAATAAGATAAAACCAGCTTATTATAGCTCCTGGCTCAATGATGCATGTGAGACTCTTGTAAAGGAATGGACCACAGTAGCTTCTGATTCACCAACAAAACATTAATCCGTTATGTACCAGAAGGGAGAAAATTACTAGGGCAAGAATTATTAAGTTATTATTAATGGGAGACCCTTTTGGTATGCTGGGTTTTATCTGAGGTTTCCAAAGCTGCATTAAACACCTGAGGTAAATGCAGTAAAGGGATGTTGGCTTATTATTTCCTTCTCAGAGAAAAAAAACCTGTAAAACATGGAATTCCCTTAGCAGAATAATTTCTTACATGCGGCAATTCCTGCTTGAAAGCATTTAAAACCTATCCTGGCCACGCTGCCTATGAAAAGATAAACCTCTCAAAGGCAAAGCGACTTCCCTGAGGCCCTGTGGCAGAGCAGTCCAAAGTCCAAGGAGCAAAACCTGCGCTGGACAAACAGCTCCCCACTGCCCCTCCCCAGCAGTTGGAGGTCATTTATACCTCCTCAAGGCCGGTACAAGCTGCTGGCAGACCAGGATCCTACCTCAAATCACTATTTCTAAGATCATTCTTGTAGGGGATTGTGTTTCATGAAGTTTTTCCTGCCCCTGCAGCCCTAGGAGAAGTCCTGTATTGCACTGGTCAACACTTTTGGATCCGTACCATTTCCGATTTTCCATCAGTGAGAGAAGGAGCATTTCATCTTCACAGAAACTACTAGCTTACCATAGAAAATGTTAATTTTCATGAAGGAATCATGAAACTCATAGACCAAGCCTCCTCAGTGATAAGGCAGAAGTGCTAACAGCATGCTGGTGAATTCTATTGATAAGACAAACCTGAGAAGTGTCCTGACCTCAAAGGAGAGTCAGAGTGCCATGCCAGAAGGACTGGATGGCTGGAAGACTGGGATAACAGAAATGAGAGGCAATGCTGCAGTATTTGTTTAGGGCATATTGCTCAAACATTCTTCTAGTAACTTGGCCCACATCAGCTAGAAATGTGCAAGAAGACAGATGTCTGTCCACACCAGCTGATCACAGGATAATTATAAACCACCGGTGTGATGCTGCCACAAAAATGAAATATCCTATGGAAGAGGCTCCTGGGGCTGGCAGGGGTTACTATCCAAGAAAGGGGGTGGAGAGCCAACTTACTAATAAATCACTAGGTGCTAATAAATCAAGGCAGGTACACCTAACATATTTTATGTTGAGATTTGGATTTTTTTCCTTCTTTTATAGTTGAAACAACAACTAGTACCTTGCTGAGTCATTTTGACACAGAACAAATTCTCTCTTGAATGTCACATAAAAGAAATATTTATTGGATAAAAATTTCATGTCATGGTGCAAAATCAGACGTGCTATTTCTGCTTTTGCTGCCTAACACCACCTGAAACCAGTAAGGACACAGATACTGCAACATACAGCAGCTGAAAGCACTGAAACTAATAATGTAAGGAACACTTTCAAGGCAGTATCCTGCTCACAATAACAGCCAATAACTGGAGAAAACCAGCATGGCTTTTTTAATTGTTGTGACTGGTAAGTGACCAAGAATGGCTTCAAGTGACTGGAAAACTCAGTGAAATCTTGTAAAATTTTACAGTTTAGACTTCCTTAGAGGTATCTAAGACATACAAAATTTAGAATATTTTTCTTCCGATCTTTGAGAACTAACAATATTCACTTCATAGAATATTCAAATAGATGTATTTTACCATCATATTTACTTGGCAAACGCTGACTATACAAACATATAACACTAATAAATAAAAGCAGTGCCATTTTAAATGCCAGCCAAGTAAGGTCTCTACTACAAACAGAAATATAAAGAAAGGGTTCTTTATAAGTTTTGTAATATCAAAATAGAAAAAAACACAAGCTACTGCAGTGATGCTAAGTGAAATTTCCTCCTATCTGTTCTATTTTATGATGCTAGCATAAAATTAATTACTCATGAAGAAGCAAAATTAAAAAGGAGAAGGAGCCATAAAGAAATGACACTCAAGCACTTATAAACTTAAACATTTCAAAAATATCTAAAAAAATTCAAATATAGAACGACCTTTTCACAAAAGAACAACTCTTTCTATCCCTGAACTAGGAAAACCAGACATTTCCTTTTAAAACTTCTTTTCTTTAGGCAGTGGGAACAAAAAGAAAAAAAAATCTATTCCTTATTTTCATGCTGTTTCACTTCCAGGCAAGGATTTGCCAGGCCAGGATATGAGTGATCATGCTCATCACACATCATCTCACTGAGCAGAGATTACAAAGCATTATCGCCAATAAACTGGGGAAATACATCAAATTTAGCCACACAAGCTGGGCATGATTAAACTTTGCTGAGAAAGGAGATGCTGCTTTCTCTACAACATCACCTGCCCGCATCGGAATTTATTTACTGTGTACTGTGTCCCAGAATGAAATGGAACAGGGGACTCCAATGGTCAGACAAAGCACAAGATCTTTTGTGCTAGTGAGGATGGTTAAATGTAACTACCACCAAGGGAAATTAATGCATTGTAGATTGCAGGATACGACATCAAGATGGACCCTAGAGTGAAAAATATTCAAGTATGCAGTTTGTAAACCTTGGAAGCACACTGGGAGCAGAGGCTGTGCCTGTTGTACTCGGAGGAGATACAGCAGCCCTGACACCCAAGGGACCAGCCAAGTGTTACATCTCACGATGCAACATCATTCCAGAAAATGTCAGTTGTACAGGGTGCCTTCTGGCAGATCAGGTGCCCTCCAGCTGTTCCAGTACAACAGCAAGAGCAAGGAACAGAAATTCCTCTCCTGATACTGACTAATGCCATGGTCTGTTTGTCAAGCAAGGATGGAAGTGGAAGTCCATTTCAGCAGCTCTGAACACTTGGTTTTCTGGGTGCTGAGGCACATTTTGGATCCCTGCAAGCAGCTTGGTACAGGAACAGGTGCCCTACCTGTCCAGTTAAGGGAAGCTCACAATGAGAGTCAGGGGAAGCTCACGCTGACCAAACTGTATTTAGCTCCCTTCCTTAGCTGCTTCTCTGACACCATAGGCTTCTTAACACCTTGCAGAAACACACCTGATACCATTCCTCCACTTGTAAAATCAAGATTCAAGAGCACTTGCTGTAAAAGAAATTGCAGAGAGCAGATTTGGAAATGGACTGGGAGCAGAGGAGAGAGGTAAAACATTCATTGAGTTTTAACCTTATTTGTTTGTTTTAAATGTACTCCTACAGTACAGACTACAAGCATTCAGCTGAAGCAGTATTTTTCCATCTCTCTAAAGCAACACCTAGGGTTACAGCAGCACATGCAAGCTTGAAAGAACAGTAACAGTACAAATGCAATAAACAAGCTGAAATAAAAGTTTACAAAAATAATCAGCTTTCATTATGTGACCAGTGGCCTCAAGAGATTATCACATCTCTCTCATTGACACACTTTGATGCTGAAATACTGCAAAGCATCTGAAAGCAAAACCAGGTTGTACTTCTTGAAACTTTCCTCACACAAAAGTTTCTGAAAGATTTGTCAAGTATGAGTATGGAAACCAACATAGTTGTTGCTTTGCCCTGTGGGCATAGAGAAGGCAAAAACTAACACTTACAGCTAGAAGTCCTAGGTGAAGAGAATAATCATTCCAGTGCTCCATGTTGGCCCTCTATCAGATCCCCAGATCCTCACAGAAGGTTTTCTTCTACATTGTCAGAAAAATCCTGATGCTTTAGATGACTGTGCTAATCTTGATACTTCTTTAAACAGCTGAGCCAAAGTCCAAAAGCCATATGTGCACTAACACCCACCCAGGACAGTCAGAGGAAAGAACCATTTAATTTAGGTATATGAAATGACAGCACTCATGAGTTACATGAGGGTAACTTTGCACCCTCTTCTTCACTTTTTAAGACTAAGTCTTACATATTACATGGAAAAAAGGTGCCAGTTGTGCAGCAGAAATACACAGCACTGTGGCAATGCAGAGCAGCACCTTCTCCAGGATTTTTCTGTCAAAGAGTATGTCTCAATTACAAGAGAAACCACATTCTCTCCTTTTCTTTTTCCTGCTTTTCTGCCATAGATTGTTTGGAGCCAAACCATAAAATGAACACCACATAATAACAGAACAAAATAGGAGAGTCTCCCAAATATTCTGGTTTTTTTCAGTTTGCCTTCATTTATCAGAGTATGCCTCTATCTATATCATAGGATATCCATAATGTATTTCCAGAAAACTCTAAACAAATGCAATTTGATCTGATTTAGTCAGAGTTAATGTTGAGTTTAAACTCAACACATATCAACAGATACTGAGTTTAAGTGTTTCAGACTGTAAACTGAAAATTATCTGATGACAACTAATCTACTGTACCACCTGAGAATTCACTAGTTTACTGATGCTAAATGAAGATGAGCAGACCACCGATGAATCTGGAAAAAACCCCCACCTGGATAGAATGCATACAGCTACGTGGCATTATATATATCCATATTCATTAATGGGAGGGAAGCTGCTACTTACTTGGAAGGTGCCAGTTTGGAAACCACAGTCAAGCATGTGACTAAAATGTGTTCAAATACGTGCACTTGGTTTTGGTAAACAGATTTCTATAAGGGCATCACTCATCACCCACATGGTATCCTAAAGCTTCAGTAATGGTAAAGCAATCCTGATAGCATCTGGATAACCACATAATCAAACTAGGGAAAATAAGAGAGCAGTGAGATTTCACTCGAGGTGCCTTGGTGACATCCATGGAACTGACACCTAGCTGCAAGCCTTCCCACCATGGCAGCCCACTGCTGCATGGACACCATGTGCACTGCACATCGCTGTGGAGGAGGCCAAAAGCCTCTGAACCAAAGCATGTGAAATTAACCAGGGCCAAGGAAGAAGGCAGAAAGGATAGCTCTTCGAATGCGTGCAAGACCTTGCAACTCAGGAAGGATCAGAAGACGTAGCAATCTGTGTTACTTCCTTGTAATATCAAATGTTTGTTTACTTAAAGCATCTGCCAGAAAAACTGTCATAGAAAAGACCTGAGCCCCCAGGAAACAAACTCTGAAAGACAGCATTACCCTTTTGCAGCCATGGTGGAAACACAGCATGGCAGGATCCCAAAAAGCAGCTCCAAAGTCCTCCATGCTGGGGAATATACGCAGAGCCATCCCCAGCATTACTTGGCCTCTAGCAGAACCAGCCCAAACTGAAGAGGGAGAGGGGTTTAATTTTCTTTGGGGTTTTGTTTTTTTTTTTTTTTCTGAAAATAAGTAAGATTCCAAGATACACAGCAGGGAAAAGCAAGGTGGCTGGAAGCCCCCTGAGGTTCTGATGGGCAAGGGCAGAGCGGCCAAGGTAGCCTTGCAGGACTTTGCTTTCATCTGCTGAAATGGGCTCCAACCCATAACTAGTAAGTTCTGAGGACCTGACCTCACTGTAAACAACTGTGTTTCTCTGCCCTGCCCTCCTGGACCATGCCATCAGACTGGTAAGGTTTGTTTGTACCTGTTCTTCAGGATACCCCAAAAGCACCCTCTCCAGAGTCAGCCTCTTATTATCCTACAGCACTCGAGTTGTTAGCTGGGGCAAGTGTAGCCACAGAGCAGCTGGTCATCCCTGCTTTAGGCAATGTTGTGAAATGGGACAGGCACTCTACTCTATAGATTAAAAAGGACACCTCATTTAGGGAAACAGCATTCCAGAATAAGAATTAAACTTCATCTGTCATGGGAGAAGCAGAACATGAAGAGATTGCATCTTTGGAGTAAGGAGACAAGATTTTAATCTCACTACCTAATAAGAAACCAGTAAACAAGAGGACAGAAGTCAACTGGGTTGAGATGTCTAATTAGTTCATGAAGTATTTTACCGGAGTACAATTTCGTATGTGTAACAGCGCAAAAGGTACTAATTAATTGCAACTTATTAAGTGCAAGTTGTTTAATAGGAAAAATGAATGCAGGCATGGCAAAGTTGGTACAGACAAGAATTCCATATAGCTCAGTGTTGCATTTCCTACAGCAGCTGGTCTGCTCAAGAAGCAGAGGAGTAATTTGAAATTCAGTCAGGGTCAACTTTTTTTCCCCAACTTTTCTGAAAGAAATCTTAAAGGACAAAAATAATGAATGCCTTCGCAACAAATGACTGGATTAGACAATTAGTGTCTGTCTCCACCCATGAGCAATTAAAACTTCATGTTCTATGTATAGAAGGCATTGCTATGTCAGGTAGAGTGCTCATGGATATATAAATCATCCATATTCATGTTTTCATCTTTTAGAGTTCTGCTAATACTTATGCAGAATCAAGGTAAGTCAGTCATACTTATCCCTTTGTAAATTGTATCCTTCTTAGGGAATCAGAAATAAACATCCCAAGTAAGATTTTAATAGCATAATATTTTCAAAATTTGCTCTTTACCTGGGGAAAGTTTACTGAGGGGGATGAGATTTCAGAAACCACCGCACATTCTAGGATAGAAAGGGCCTGAAAGCAAAGCGACCACAAGAAAAGTGGTCATAGGCAACGATTTCCTAGAACAGCAGCTTTCAGAGAAGTCTCACATGACAATGAATGACTCATTCCCTACAACTGTCTGCTGGGGATTTTTGAGTCTTTACCATAGTACCATAGAGTGATTGACCATAAAACCCAGTATAAGGCAAGACGGTGATGCACCATTTTATTTGGTGGTAATTGTAGAACAAATGGTTTTCTACAAAAGCAGGCACCAAATTCTGGGCCTGGAATTTTCAGCTCAGTTATGGCTTAACTAATGATAGCTAACACAAATGTAAAAGTCACATGAGAAACAGAGTTTCCTTCCCGCAGTACCACTGCTGAAGCATACAAAAAAGAAAACTAAAAAAGTCTGGAAACTTCACACAAGTAAATTCTTTTCTTTGTACTGAATGGACATGCTATACTCCCACTGCTTCACAAAGGAAGTTAAGAGCTTCTTTATATGTCAAGCCTACTCTCTTTTTCTCAACAAAATACAAATGAAAGGGCCGTGTGAATTATTAACAGATGACAACAGAGAGCTAGTCAGGTATTTCAAACACTTGTGTCTCTTCTTCCCACATGAATTCCTCAACAGTAAATGCAAAGTAAGTCTTCTTACTACTTCCATCATTTAAATCCATAATTAGAGCTGATTAAATAACTTGCTAAGAAGTAAAGGCTTTTTTACATTCCTTCCTCTCTCCTTTATTTCCCTGGGAGAGCATTTGACCTGACTGTCAGTGACAGGGTGACAGAGGGACTTCATGTTCTGAAGGGCACTTGGTGAACCAAGTCAGAACCTTTTCCCCTCTTAATACCTTTTCAGTACCTCAAGCTTATGCGGAAAATCATGCAATCCAATGGACATAGAGACACTAGGTATAGAAAGGGGAAATCTGAAAACAAATTAAAACTTTAGTCATGTTACGATGTTAACCATCATCTCACGTCAAAAATAGGTCTTATTATGAATGCTCTGGCCAGGCTCTCCTCTCCCATCTCCGCCCCACCCCCAAACTTCACCAACAAAGAGGTGAACAGGACACCACCACATGAATCCAGCACCACTGCTTGACAGCATGCTTGCTATTTACACACAAGTGCAAACTTAACACTGCTTCAGTCCATTCACATCATTTAAGTCAAATAATTTTTAAATTTGTTGAAGAATCTCTGCAAACCCAATGTAATAAATGAAAGTGAAATTATATAACTTAGTATCAGTGTAACTGAAAGATAATTGAGAATTGTCATAGGAAAACCTGTCAAGATTAGAATTACCATAGAAAGCTTTAAAATGGCAAACTTTCTGACAATTTTGAAAAATGATCCAGATGATCTGAAGTAAGCATGTACTTTATTTACTTCAAAATTTAAATCCATAAATTCTAAACTTTCATCAGGTAAAAGGGCCATTGCAAATAGTATGGTAAAGCGCAGCATCTGACATAACACAAACTGGGGGAATCAGGTTTCCCACAGTGGAACAGGTATCTCATAGCAATGCCACAGGGAATTACCTGCAAAAACATAAACCAGAATAAGCTCTTTGGTTTGGATTTGACTGAGCTTCACACATACGCTGTTTATTCAGACTGCCATAAAAATGGACAAAAGCAGCACACACATCAGCAGCAGCTCCTGCTTAAAAACAAGAAGCACAGCACATTTTCCCCTCAGCCAGCTCCCACTGAAAGTATTCCAGACTAAGCCACAAGAACTTAACAGTGAGCTTTCGAATGACAGGACATCATGTGCTCCATCAGTCAAGTACTTACAAGGTTTCTTAAACAAATTGATCATGCCTACAATTTCAGACGAAGTCAGAGAAACTCCAGACTTGATCTTCTCTGAGGAAGAAACAAAAGCCATGAAATCACCAAAGAGAAGGGCTTATTTGGCTTTTTTTTTTTTTTGTTGCCGTTTTTAAGAGAACTCTGAAGAACATACTGTAACATGATAGGAAGCTTGTAGGAACAGCCTTACAAATAAGGCTGGGCATGTACTTCAGCACTCTGTTCTTAAGCACTCTCCTTGTGGAAAATGCTAAGGGAAGTTTTAACTAGCAAGAGTCAAGGTGATTTCAGATTGATAGCTAAGACCTCCCAGGTGATCTTACATTTGGTACATTAGTTTATAGAATTGCTTTTTGCTCGGTCTTCCGCAGCTACAAAACCAAAAATAGCTTCCTTGTGCTGCAAGGGAAATAAGGTATACCGGGGATACTGGGCAACCCTTTATAGGTGTTGTGAATAACAGCAGTGGTTTTTAAAAAGTAAGAAAATTCCTGACATTATAGTATTATCCATGTTTTTACTTTTACAAGAACAATTTATGTCAATAGCTACCATGAAATCAGGAGGCTGCATTTTCCAAGAAAATTTGTGCCAGACATTAGCATTTTCTGAAACATCCTATAGTACCATGAAATGGAGACAAGCATTAAGCAGACTTTATTATTCACCAGAAAAGAAGCAACAATGATGCAAATTCCTCTTAGAAAGCAATAAAGTTTTGTATATAAAACCCCAAAAAGGCTTCATTATGCAGTTCTCAGTCAACACCAGCTGAGCCAAAGCCTACTACAGTACTTCTCTGTGCTCTGGATAAAACTTCCCATGGCTCCAGTAGCTCCATTCGCAGAGGTGCCAG
Source organism: Pseudotriccus pelzelni (assembly GCA_035584735.1). Lineage (NCBI taxonomy): Eukaryota > Metazoa > Chordata > Aves > Passeriformes > Tyrannidae > Pseudotriccus > Pseudotriccus pelzelni. Next base: position 45,054,645 of record JAWMRA010000130.1, read on the forward strand.
TCTTCTACAAACAGACATTTGCAACAGGGTTTAAGGGAAAATATACCCAGTAAAGCCAGGCTCTCAGACCTGTAGTTTGGCATAAAAATGGAGGTCTAATTTTCAATCCTCTTGGGAACCAGGTAGCTTATCGTGCAGTAAAATCTGCAACTGGAAATTAATGTTTTAATGACATCTTTTCAATTCTTGCATTGTGTTTGTTCAAAATCATGTATTACAAGTTTTACCCAGAGACCAGCAACAAGTGGCTACACTTAGGCTTTCACATCCTGATGGTGTTAAGACCAAAAAGTGCTTCTCGTGAAATTCAAGATCTAGAGAAAGATTGTACTTTCTCAGTGTGAAACAACAGTTTATGTTTTTTAACCAGTTTCAACAGAGGTCCTTGGCATTTGCATATCAATTGCAGAGACTTCAGAAGTCAGAACCTAAAGCCTTTAACAGAGGAAATTTTTGATTAATCTGTTGTACATGGTGCATTTACTAATATCTGATTTCTCAAATCTCTCTCTGCCAAGTCAATTAAAAAAGTATATTTGGAGAAACACTGAAGAATCTTAGGCTGCTTAGTGACCCCTTCTTTCTAAGCACTGGAAATACAGATAGAACAAGTTCCATAAAACATAGACAAATGGGATTGAACTGTAAATGAGAGAAGATAAAATAAAAAGCATGAGAGTATTATCCTCCTGTTGCTTTCTCCTCTGAGGTATCTCAACCCGATTTGTTTTTTCTTTTTTTTTTTTTTTGTAGATGTATCAAGATTTATGTTTAATAATGAATTCAGCAACTTCCTTCTTTAGGGATACATTTTATTTCACTAATGAAACATTCTCAGAAACCAAGAGAATCACTTTCACCCAATTTCATTTTAATTAAAAAGAGCTAAAAAAAAAGACTAGGAGGATGAAACTACTCTGGTTTGACAAAGTGCATGGCTTTTTGACCCATCTATAAGGGCTGCTTACGCCACTCCAGCAGCTGACAAACCAAGATTCTCTGCAGTCAGTAAATCACCTCAGTCAGACCCCTCAAGCCTTCCTGCCACAGCACTGCACTAGATCCAGCATCCCTCCAAATAACCAGCAAGCCAGAATTAATTCAGACCATGAATTACAGAAGGGCTCAGGATCATCAGAAAGACTGCACAGGTATCTGAGCAGAAACTCTGTGGATCACAGCTGTGGTCAATTCCCTGAGCACATTGTGCAGCTGTTCAAGTCCTTTGCAGTCTTTGCGCTCCAAACCCCATGACTAAGATCCACCTTGAAAACGAACAGATGGACATTACAATGTTGGAAAGCATAGGTGTCGAGAGGTACCTCTTAGAGTGATAACATAATCTACCATCAAAGTTGGGGATGCTCGAATGACCATGAAACAGCCTCCTAGGTGGGGACAATTAGTACTGTTTAATCATCACACAAGGTTATCAAAAGACTTTTTTGTAACAACAGCTGAGAAGCAGCATCACTCAGACAACAGATATGAAGATAAGTGGTGGAAATCTGGTAATGAAGAGGCAGAAACCACTCTCCCTATAACTTCCTAATATCAGCTTTATCTCAGCCACACCTGAACTGTCTGCCACCAGTGTCACAGCCTTTCTCTGTTTAAACAGGGATGAAAACTGAAACACAAACTTTTGTTACATGTCAAAACATTAAATGAAAGAGGATTAAAAGGTGAAGTGACAAAATTAAACTCAGTGCAAAGTTTGAAGACAAAAATAAAGTGTTTTTCTTCAACTGACTTACATGAAAATAGGTCTTGATACATGAAAAGTGTAATGCAGTAGGCATTTAAAATGTCCTAGTTATTCCCCAAACAACTCCAGTTCACGTAAAGCCCGTGAAACACACATGGTGTGTTTTGCTTTTACATTATCGTATGCAGATATTAATTACATAATTCATATCCCTGAACTGGCAGTGATGCCATCCACTGATGCCAAACTAAAATTTTTGCCCTTCTGGCCAAAATTTTGTCTGGACCTATTTTCGATGCAACAGGAAATGGAGGCAGTGGAACTGCTAGAAACTTGTTATATATAATAGTAGATAGGAAGGTTATTTGTGCAAGTATAGATTTGGCATAGTTGCTAGACCTTTAACTTAGGAAACACGCTTGGTCAGAAAACTTACCTGCTCATTAAAACCCCCACAGATCACCAACTCACACAAGTGCTCCAGAGCTACATGCAGCCAGCAGAGAATATTGAAGCTAGTATGAGAAACCAAGAGAGAGCAGCAGAAAATGAACGAGGCAAACACCACTGGAGCCAGGAAGTTTTTGATGAGTGGTTAAGGATACAAAAGATGGGATCCATTATTTAGACAAGCACGTCCCACAGGAACAACTCAGGAGGTGATACAGAGCTCTCAAGCAATGGAGTTGCAATCTTGTCTCTTGTGTGTCCCTTAAATGCTTGAGGTCTAAATGGAAAAACTTTCAAGTTAGCATAAAAAAATCGTCAATATATGGCATTTGCAATGGGATATGCACTCATCCACCTCTAATCTGCTTCTTCAAAGAAATTCTACTCAGTACGACCACCAAGGCTGCCTGGAGACCACTGAGTGAACTTTGAGAAATACTTTTTTCTTTTCTTTGTGAGTGGACAGGTGCCTCATTTCCAGATAAGAGTTCCAACTGTACAGTCCTCAGTGACAGCAAAACCAGAAAGTGCTGAAAGGAGCCGGATTTCCCTGGGGATCTGCCCTGGAGCAAGCACTGACTGCAGACTGCCAGCACTCCCCAGGACATTCTCTTGTGAAGGCAGACAGGTAATGCCAATTTGCCAGTGTTCAACACACCACCTCTCTGAAGTCCTGACTTTGTGCAAGCAATGACAAAATGATAATTTTTTAAATGTCTTTAACAGAAATCTCGACTGGAATGAAGCATCTCTTGCATTAATCAATATCCTTGCATCAAAGTAAAATCTGGCAAGTATCGTTTCTTATTCTATTAAGCCACAAACCCTGTTTAATCTTGCTCTATTATTGTCTTATCTATGAGCAGCTTAATTTCTGCCAGGTTGGCTCAATTAACCAACTTATGTTGCTATGATTCTGAAATTTAAAAAAAAAAAAAATGTTACACAACCAGAGCAGAAATAAAAACACTTCAGCAGCTGAAAGAGCAGAGCTGAATAAGTAGTGCTACAAAACAGGAACAGATTTAGGAATAATGAGGTCACCTCACACCTCAACACACATGAAGTTATTCTGTTCACTCAAATAACTTCACGCTCAGTAATAGTCACAGCACAAAATACCACACCATTTTAAAGAGACAGAAGCATTTTCAATACTTTGGCTAATTAAAAAAAAATTAACAGAGAACAACACCATCATGTGTTCCCCTTCCAGCTTTCTCCTGGCTTTACAGATGAAGACAGAATTAAGTAGGGTGAAAAATGTTCCCTCCCTCCTCGCATCCTCTTAAGTGAGAGACCCTTAATCTGGGCATGTGGTTGCAGCTCCAGAGCATCAAGCAATTGTGGAATTTCTGGTGCTTTAGAAGCATCTTGTACCTGCTCAAGCACTCAGATGCTGCTGTGGTGGCAGCATGAAAGATCTCCTTCTCACCAGGTATTTTGGCTTTTCAGCCTGTCTTATTCAAGGTGCCTGCAGTTTGTTCTTTACTTAGCAAGGGAAAGACACAGTATTAGCTTCCCTCCAAACTGTAAAGTCAAACAAACGAAACTTCAGAGCCATGAGGTCTGGCAATGCCAGTGTTGAGGTGCCCTGGGAGTGGGGAGGAGGGGAGGACCCATGGGAGGTAGGAAAGCAAGTAGATAGATGTTCAAGTGACCAAAGATGAATGAACAACTGGCAAGTAGACAAGAAAGGAAAATGATTAAACCACTCTGACTCTTCATCAGATTGGTGATATCTCTGCAGGCAAGAGCTGGGGCTTTTGTGTTGGTCTTTTGTTGTTGTTGTTTTTTAAAAAGTAAACCCAGAGAGCATGATTTTTTTTTTTCAAATAGAGAAGAGTGCAGCAGTCAATATCTAATAAAAGAATGTTCTAGATGTCAAAATTGTTCAAAAAGCATGACTGCCTACTGAGCTAAAGCATGATATTGCTATCCCTAAAAGGGAGTTGGTATCTAAGCAAATACAGATTGGAATCACTGACTCATCCACCCAGGGCCTTTAAGGCAAACTGATGAAAAATGAAGGGCTGACAGAAGGAAAATAGTGGGGGGAGGAAAATAAGGAGACAGAGGGAATTTAAACAAGATTAGCTACGTGTGAATCCTAAATAAAGATTAAAATCAATGCCTAGTGGGTTTGGGGATTTCTGAAGTCAAGGTAAAGAAATTAGAAGAAAACTAGCAGTTCATAAGCTTCTATGATGACTTTTATTGGGACAGCCTTCAGCAGTATTTTAACCTTTAAGAGTTACCATTGCATACATCCTCCACACTTCTTAAAAACATAAGGAGAATCTGCCATTTACTGCAGGCATCTAAAAATCATCATTCCCATTCCATAATTAGCTCAGCCATCTATTTTAATACAAACAGAAAGTCTTTCCCCGGTTTCTACTGTCTATACATCCTGCTGCTGCCAACAGAGTCAAGGACTAGATAAGAAAGGTGAATAGCCTGGGTCGGTTCTGTTGCACTTATGTGATAAACATCACTGATGGAATGATCTTGAATGATCTTGTTCATCTAGCTTTTAGTTAGTGGATATAGATTAAAAATCTTTAAAGGCAGAGAAAACACTATCAACTTCTGCTTCTCTAAGTAGTGCTCAACAGAAGTCAGATTTCTTTGCAGTTCAGTCTTAGGAAATGTTTTATACTTTTGGGAATTAAGATTTCTGTAAGAAAGTTCAGTATGTCTTCATTCATACATATTCTTTCTCTCAATGGATTGATTTGTAGGCTTGCCCATTTACAACTTCATACAGACATCACAAAGGCTATATAAATTTCATTTCTGTATTTACTATGAATTACAAGTTATTAAGCTATTGGTGATAAGTAGTGTCTTTCTTTTTCATGTGACAATCTTTTAAACTTAATTTTCTGGTCTGTTAATTCTGAAGTTGCTGAGACAGTTCCCTTGGAAAGGTGCTAGTTTCCATGATGGCAGCCTACATAATCACTTCAGCAGAAGTAAAATACATAGATGGTATTGTTTACACTAATAACGTGTACAACTAAGACACCAAAACCCCAACTGAAGGATTCTGTTTCATTTATCCTCAAACAGCTTACGGAACTGGAATCTAAAAGAATTTTGTTGTTTATGATCATGTTTTCCATAATTCCTTCCTATGTTTCTATCACTGGAGATTTCGCTATTGCAGCTTTCTTTTTATACCTGAACAGAGGAAATCCTGTAAGTTTGGGAATATAAAAGATTGTATTTTGAATACTTGCTAGACCAAGCAATCAGATATGCTCCAGATCATGTAAGAAAGATACTGGCTGACCCATCAGCAGTAAGAAGGAACTAGTACGACCAGCCCAGTCAAATCTACATTTTCCAGACACAGACATAAGCAGATTCCTTGCAGTAATTTATGAGGAAGGAAGTTTCCTCTGTAAATAAACTGAAAATGTGTTCTGTCTCTTTAATTTAGGACTGAAAACCCAGTTTATTTTTACAGTACCTGAATTGTCAGTAACCAGTACCTCGGAGTGAACATTTTGATTAGTATCACTTTCATCTGCAGCCATGGCTTTTTGTGGGTGGGTTTTTTTCGGGTTTGTTTGGTTTGGGTTTTTTTTTCAAATGTTACTGAAACAAGAAGTATAGCACAACACATTTATATAATCACTGAGATTTTGAAATCAAACTCGAGGTTAAATTTTTTTATCTTTAAATCATCATTTATGCACTAAAATGCATTACATTTTAGGCTGATTTGGAACTATGCAGTAGCACTATTGTAAAGGTACAGCAGTCATTACATTACATTAAAATGGAAACAACTAATAATATCATATATTTATTTAATAAATACTTTAATATTTTCAGCACTTCTATTTAACACAATAAACAAACAGTGTCATACATACACACTACATTAGAGAGTTTATAGTGTTAAAAAGTATTAGAGTAGAAGCACTGTATTAGCTATCTGCATGCTGCAGAACCACAAGGAAATCTTTTTACAGGATATTTTTTCTCCTGACTACATTACCTAGTTGTATGTTTTCCATATTCTAAGTTTTACCCAGGAATAAACACCTACATTTATGAGCTCAATAAAATAAAAGGGCTCAATAAAATAAAAGTGGCTCAATAGGCACTTTTACTGCCTATGTTACATAGGAGCATTATAATGGTGCATTATGTCTTCCAGATCTAAAAATATGACAGCCATTAAAAATTACAGCATTTGTCCATCTATAAAATATATAGTTCAGATTAAAATAACAGCTCATAAGTCCTTAAAGAGCTTTTCTAGAGAATTTGCCTATGGGTTATATATCTTTCGTACTCTTGCTTCATCTCCAGAACCATTCTTTATTTTTGGGAAGAAGCCCCACTTTTAGAGAATAACACACACAATACAGAAACAAAGTAAACCACAAACCAGCACTGCATGACAATGTTTTATCCTGAGTTTTATCAACAAAAATTATTCACCTCAGCAGGATCCTGTGGTGGGAAACATTTTCCAACAATGGCAGGAGAATTCAGCTCCCCTTTTTACTTACTGACAAAAATGATGGAGCTGAAGAAGGACCTTGTCTTGAAGACACCTCTGCCTACTGCCAGTTCACGACATTACAGATCTCCAAGAAGCTTTTGAAAAGCTGCCTAAGTCTCTGAGCTGCATTTTAGTTGAGAGATTCATTCAGGTGAAGCGGAGGAAGGTCACAGGGAATTTTTTAAGTCTTTGAATACACACCAGCTAGTCAGTCCATCGGCATAACTGACTTTAACATGCCATTTCATATCATAATTAGCTCTGATATCTACGCGGATGTCTTTTATTTTTAGAATTTCCTGAAGAGCTTTACTTCTCTCCATTTTAGTCAGCCACTGAAGCCCAGGGTTATAGTGAGCTTTCAGCTCAAGGAAGCACTAAATCATATTAAAATTCAGCATTTGATTGTCTTTTCCTGAAATAGGACTTCTAAGATTATTTAGCCACTGCTGGATGCCTAAGGCAGGGCATCACAAACACAAATATTGCTTTAGCAAAGTCAAATCAGGATTTGTGTCAATTTTTCTTGTTCCAATCCTACAAACCTGAATTCCTAAGTACTCTTAAGATTCAAATTTGAACTTCAAAACTGTAATGTGGGAGCAGCCATTAAAAAAATAACCATAGGGAATAGTTAAATTTACCCAGTTATAAAAGTACTAGAAGAAGCATAAATCACCTTCTGCCCTCAGATAATTTTGCCTACAGTACACTTCAGTGATATTTTCACAGAATTCAGCATGGAAGAAATTAAGAGAATGTAGTCTATGGAATTACTAAACTTAGATCAATTGTATAAGCTCCTGTCATCAGCAGGACCACAAAAATAATCAAAACAGAAACCAATTTAAATTTTGCAAATATGGCTCCTAGCTTTGTGAAAATATTGACTTGACACAAGAAATTCCAAACATGTTGAAAAAAATTCAAGAACCAGTCAAGTTTCATGGTTTGGACCCTGTTTTGAGATATAAGCAGCTCCAAAAGTCTTTCTTGCAAAATTACCAAGACACGGTTTTCCATACTGGGTGGCTTCCTGGGGAAACAGAGAAGATGCAAAAACTAACTAGTTCTGTTATATATTGGGAGGCTTAAGGAACATGAAAAATGTGACACGACAACTTGTTTTGTTCTGTTGTTGTTTTATTTATCGTTGTCATGCCATTATTTCAAAGAGGACGATCAACTACATCCTGTTCTTCAGCGTGACAGTTTTATCTTTCAAAGGAAGTTTCTATAGAAGGAGCTTGTACCTTTTGCTTCACTCTCTCCAAGCTCACTGAAAGATTCCGAAATTGTCAGGTATAGCTTCCACATTACAAGAGATCTATCTCCTGCCCTCCCACTTCCCTGTCAACAATAGTTAAAAAAAGCCAAACCTCTCAACTTCCGAAAGCTTAGAGGTTGCCAACCTGGTAAATATGAGGCACGGATCTCACAACTCTTAGCAAGAGAAGGACTAAGAGCCTAGACTGTAAGCTAGTAACCTCCAGTTCACTATATGATGGCCACAGAGAGAAAAACACACAACTAGGAGGTTTCCCAAATGTTACATGAAAGAAGTGTTTGGTATTTACAGTTTAGTTTTCAGATCATCAAGACCTTTAGCATTTTTACAGTAATTACTGCCCCACAACAATCAGCAGATGGATGTAACCACCCCAGTTTTCAACTGCTGCCACAGTTGCTGCAGACAGTGTGATATTCTGAACTAATTAATTAACTGCATAACAGAAAATACCTTCCATTGAACTGAAAACATAATTTCAGATTGCCGCAACTATCAGTTAATCTTTTTGCTTGTTCTACTTCAGTCATGGAGGAGACAAAGACATTGGTTCTTTCTGAGTACGATACTGGGGAGGGCCACACAGAGGACAGACATGGCTGTGGTAAGGACAGGTGAGTTTTTCAGTGGAGTTTCCCACATGGTGCAAGGATGGAGCTGAGCGCTACTACCTACCCCAGGTCCCAGACCTGCACAGCCAAAGCTACCAAGTGAACACACCATGGACTGAATAAACAGTTTTCTCCGGTGTGTGAGGTCACTCCCTCACTGGACTAGAATGAGGACACAACATTGGCCTGCACAAAAGCAAACTAAGGCTGAGCTGCCGAAGAGCATGAAGTCAGAGCCTATTTACAGTGAAAGACTTCCTGGCTGTTTCTCTGATATTAAATTTGAGAAGACTTCCAATTCATTCACATTACTATGTAGAGGGTTCAAAAATTAAGGGCCTTTTCACATTGAGGCTTATTCTAATTGTCACTAAAATTCATTGCAAGAGTAGTCTAAAAATCTAGAAAACTGATCATGAACAAATGCTACAATACAATGTTGACTAGACCAAGGTCTCTGTCCATCTTCTTCATTAAAATAGAAAATAGATTATTTGCATAGCTAGTTACTAAAGAGCGACTTATTTCAGAAAATCCTTGCTGTTTGTACTTCCTCTACAGTGACTTGAAAGAACACAGTCAAATGTATCCATAGTCATCAGTTATTGCTAGAAAGAAATCTGAAATGGATAAGCATAAAGATCAGAGGAAGCAAAATCAGAAGAACAAGAAATTACAGAATAAAGGGGAGAAACCAGATTTGGATGATATAAATGAAAGAAAAAGAAAACTTTAATAGAACATAAAATAACAGAGGGTTCTTCCACTTTTTTTAAGAATGAAAGCAAAAAGCGTGCTTTGAAGGAGACTGAAGCCTTGGGGGAAGCAATGTAGGGTCACCAATAAATATGATCCTGAAGCCACAAGCACTTTAACCTAGAAAATGTGAAATGGTAGAAGGAACTATAAAAAAACCTTGTATGTATTAGAAAAAAATCCAAAAGATTAGACTTCAATAACCTTGTTCAAAAATAGACTAGCGATACATTTACAAAGGATTTACAACAAAAAGAATCTTATGGATTAAGCAAAATATCTAGTCATAGTGCAAATTATTTTCTAAAAAAGTTTTGGACTTATTTCTGCAGTAAAAAGCAGAATATTCTAACAACAGGATATGTGGGTGGGTTATGAAAGAACACTGGGTACACTGTCAGAAAAGCAACCTAGCTTTAATTCTCTTGAAAGAAACATTATATGCAAATTCTACAGACATACAGAAATATACATCTTGCATATTTTATTTATGAAATTTGTATTAGTCAGTCTGGAGATGATCACACCTGGCCACTGTCCTAGACTGCTCCTTGAATATTTGTATTTTAAGCCAATGGGTATTGTATTTTACTTGGCAAAGTATAAAATGTGCCATATTGCTTGCAAAAACAAAGTCTGTTCAAAGGAAACAGAAGATAGTTCAGAATCTGTAATCCTCACACACAAATGGCATGGAAATATGAGGTTAGAGAGCAAGTAGGAAGCATCCTGCATTCACAGAGCATTTTCCATTGGTGGTGGCACATTTCTTATTTTCCTGCTTTGAAGAAATAAGAACATATCATACCTGTAATACATTAACAGACACCATCTCACAAAGAGGTATTTCACAAACACCTGTGTACCTTCAGCTGAGGTGTAGTAGGGTTTTATGGCAGAAAAATGTCAAAATTGCTATGACCATCTCAAGAAAACAGAACCTTTGTTTCTTACAAGTAAGCCAATGTATTTCAGCTGATCATTTCAGAAGAATTGTTAATGATATCTGCTGGTCATTTGTTCTCTTGCCACATAACACACCAGCCAAATGTACATTTTGGCAAGACAGTCACAAGTAAGGCAGGACTTTTAGGTAACCAATAGTCTTCGTGAATTTACAGAGTGTTATGGGTTAGACAGGACAGGTTGCCTAAAACCACAAAAATAACTTCAAATAACAGAATCATATTGCTTTGTGCAAAAGCAAAGACAATGTTTCTACATTAGATAGACACCGAACCCAGACGTAAAGAAATGTGGTGTAGAGTAGGGTATTTGCAAATGGCATAACTGATGAACACATTTGCCCTAGAACCACATTACAGAATGGCTGCTACAGAAAGAAGTTATTACCTATTGTTTGGAATTCCAACATTCTTCCCAGAACAAGAAAAGAAAAAGGGGGGGGTGGGTGGAATCTGAACAGAAAAAACCCTCTGCTGTTGTCTTTCCACTGTGAGAGCAAACATGCACAGTACAGTATATTTTAACTGTTTTCAGCTTCTTCCAATACCTTTTAGAACTGAAACATCTAAGGAAGCAGAGCTGTAAATATTTTACAAATAACCAGTCAATCCAAAACCTGGCAGAAAGGAAAATAGTGCAGATCTGTTCTGATTAAAGCACAAATGGTAGACTACTACTTAGCACTAACTCCCAGAGGCAACATTCTACAAACATGCTGTGTATACGTCTTGGCAAAACGAGAGTTGTGTGATATACCAGAGATTACATAAATCTTTGCACGGCTAAGAATAACTTCAGTGCTTGAAACGAAAGATAATATTTGCTGTTTAGTATAGCATTTGTTTTCTTTTTTTTTTCCCAAAATACGCACAAAAGCTACAAAGCAAATAGTTTTAAGCTCAGAAACATGAGAATTACATTCTTTCCTCAATAAAAAAAGAATCCTTTATTCTAAGTTAGAACATGCAGGTAATAAATACTTCAGTGTTCAATTATTATCTAAATTTTCGCTTCTGCCTTCAACTTAGAGAATTGTTAAATGAAGAAAACACGGCATTAAAGGGTTAGCAGCAAAACCTTTCCTTACCTTTTTTTTAAGGTGGGGTGTGGTGTTGTCTGCTTTCACAGTCCTGCACTCTCTCTGAAATGGGTGTTTTTCTTTAAGATAAGAGATCAGAAGTCAGGATATGCTGCTAGGGACCGGTGGTTAACATTCTTCTCCCGGACTGCCTAGGTATAAGTGGAAAAGAAAGAATTTTAGTTCAACTTTTCTAGGCTAGCCTAGAAGTGGGTTCTTTTGTTTTCACTCTTTGAAGGGTGCTTATAAGCTGAGCAATTCCTGTCTGCCACATCTCTTGTAAATGGTTTGAGATGCTTGCAGTCTAAAAAAAAAAAAGAAAGAATGAAAAAAAAAAAAAAAGATATTGCAACCTGAGAAATTTTCATTAGCTTTGGACTTCCCTCTGAGACTTTCATACAAAATGGTCTTTCTTTCCTCGTTCTAACTAGAGAAATAGCAACACTTTCTTATTTTCCCTTTTAAACACTCACATCCTGCAGTTCTAAATCAATTATATCTCAAGAAAAATATATCAGTGGCTTTACTGTAGTTTGGCTGAAACAGAGATGTAGTATTTGACTCTAATTTCTCAAAATGAAAAGCTAATAACTTTTAAAAAATAAAATGTGACCTTATTGTATCCTTGATTTTCCTTCTATTAGAATGCACAAAAGTGTTAACTATTTTTCTGATAAAAAACATTAAATGCCTTTGTTTAATAAAAAAAAATCTACTGCAAAGAACTGAAATTATAGTAATCAGTTTGAATACATTGCAAAATAGAAAATATTTAAACAGAAGAAAACAACTTGCGAAATCAAAAAAAGCAACTACTTTTTTAACAGTTTATTTTTCTTCTGGTTTTACTAGTTTTAAGTTTTACCTTGAAAAATTTAGCTGTAGTTTTGGAATTTTGATCTTGCACAATTCAAAATATTCCTCAAAAGTTTTTTACTCATTTTAGGGCTTGCTGTGCTTCATTTTGCATTTAGCTAGAATTAAGCATCAGACAGGAATTTTGTAGCAACTATCCCATTCCCACACTCTATCAGTTATTAAATACTATTTGCTATATTCATTCATCCTTATATCCTCAGGCAGCTATAATAAGAGTATTTTGTTGGAACAATGTAATTAGCATATTGGCTAAATCATGCTCCATTTGACAAGACAAGGACAAGTGCGTGTTTGACTCTTGGTAATCACACAGAACAGCTTGCAGGCATTAAATAATGGGGTTATTAGCCCCAACACCCAGCTTCAGCTGAAGTTCATGGGCTAAGTGTTGGTGGGCACTCTCAGGCTGACAGAACAGATGACCTAGATCATCTGCAGTTTTCCTGGCAAAGGCACCTGAACAAGGCAGTCTGTTTAAGCTGAGAAATTAGCACTCAGTTGACTCTGCACCACTCATAACATTCAGGATGTCTTGAAGGTGCGAGCGAGAGATGAAAAAGCAGTAAGAAAAAATCCAGAGCTTGTCAGGCCAATTCTAAAAAAAAAAAACAAAAAACAAAAAAAGGAAAGTACTCCTAATTCATATGACAAAATGTGATGGTCTCAAAGAGCTGGTACTTGTGTCTAACTGGGAACTCGAGATATCAGATATCTCATATATTCTCATCAACCTCAAATCTAATTTTCATATGTAGACTCAGCAGTACCCTCTTGTTTCTGGGCATAGGAGGCAGCATTGACAATAGCGTGTGCAATAGTCTGAGCATGGAAAGTTTGTGGCCTGCATCAGGATATCAGGTCAATATCAGGTCCTAGCGCAACAGGCAGGAATGCATTCGCTTTTTCACCAGCAAAATTTTCCGCCAAATCAATTGTAATCAATTGCCAGTGCAAAGATCTCTGTTAATTCACAGCTGTAAATCCTGCATGCAACCAAAATCCCTCCCCAACACAGACTCTCTAATTTCCTGCCCTGCAGACATCATGCTGTTAACTGGCAGAGCAGAGAATATCTCTCAGAGTGCCAATGTCACGTTTCCCTGCCCTTTCTGCACCTGAGTGACTTATGCTAATGGCCATGGCACAGCAGACACCAGGAGTTCGGTGCACCTGCAGTGAAGAGCCTGCTGTAACTGAGAGACTTCAGGTCTGTCATCTTGTCTGCATACCAAGGTATGCAGCCTATCTACCAGCCTGTTTATGGAGAGTCGGTTTTCATTCTTCTGGATAAGGTTTTGAAGCATGGCAGCAGTGGGCCAGCTTCTGAATTATTTTATTATTCTCGAAAATCAGAATTCAAAGCACTTTGAGCTCCTGAGCATAGTACAGACGTTCATTGTTCAAGGTGCAAGAAAAGGAAACTTAAAGCACAGACATTGTTGACCACTAAGCTCAAGATGCATCAAGGAGATCTGCCCTGGCAATAATAAACAAACAGAAAAGGTCTTCCTTCTATTTACTAACACTCTTTTTCTTCTCAGGGAAGACAGATGGGTAGGGAAATATTTCAAGGAAAAGGAAATTCTTGCAGACAGGCAGGCCAGCATGGAATATTAGGATCTTGAAAGATCATGTCAGGAAGTTATTCTATTTTGTACCCTTCCAACACAGTCATCAAACGCAAAACAGCATCAGAAACACATCTTTCCAGCACAGAAAACTAAGTAGACACATATTCTGCACACACTCAGGGAAAATTACTATATCCCACAGTAATAAGTAACTGACAGAAGCAATGATGTCAAGCCCATGAAACTCTGACCAGAATAGAAATCAGGAAATAAAAAGTTGCTTCAGTTTTTCAAGACTCTTTTACACAGACCTTTCTATGCTGCATTTTATTTTTTCACATCTACCTTTTATCTCACAGTAAAGTACAAAATTTTAGAACAGAGATAGGCCACTATAAAGCAGGTCCCTGAAAATACATACTGTAATGCTACACTTACAAGTGGTAAACTGATCAACTGGCCTATTTTCAGCATCTCAGACAGCAGTTGTTCTTGTACATAGTCCACATGGTTGTTATTTCGTCACACAACACAAAACCAGTAGGCAATTAAGTGTGACAAACTATCAAATATTTGTCCACTGAAGGACCCTGCTATATCTTCTCTCCCTGTTTATTAAGTCCCTGTTCTTTTAAATATGTTTCAACTTCTCAGGATAGCTGCTTAACACTACAAAAGGAAATACTGTGTTCAGCATATCACAGGTAAATATAAGCAGCATTACTCACAGAATACTTTTTCTTTCATGCAGAGAAAATTTCTGATTTAAATAAAAAATAAATTATCATCAGACAGAGGAAGCCAGCATCAACAATTTCTGAAAAAGAAGCGAAAGACTGTAGGGATATCTGTCAGTTAAAATACTGAAAGGTGTGACTCAGTGTTTTGTATCACGAGCAAGAAGGTAAACCCTCTATGACTCAAATTGTTTCTTTAGAACCTCGTAGATCACTCTAGAAACAGACTTAACACATTTTAAAATGTGATCCTCAAATTAATTTTGATAACACCTATAATGCATTTGGTACATATATAAAAATAAGTGGAATATCAATCAAAAACTACATCTTTTCCAGACTACTTACAGATAAAAGTTTGCAACAAGTAGTTAGCTATGAGTCGCAAAATCACAGAACGGTTTGCATTGGAAGGGACCTTAAAGATCATCTAGTTCTAAACCCCTTGCCATAGGCAGGGATACCTCTCATTAGACCAGGTTGCTCAGAGCTCCATCCAACCTGGCCTTGAACACTTCTAGGGGCGGAGCATCCACAGCTTCTCTAGGCAACCTGTTTCAATGCCTCACCACACTCACAGTGAAGAATTTCTTCCTAATATCTAACCAAAACCTATCCTCTTTCATCTTAAAGCCATTCCCCCTTGTCCTGTCACTACATATCCTTGTAAAGTCCCTCTCCAGCTCTCTTGTAGGCCCTCTTTAGGTACTGGAAGGCTGCTCTAAGGACTCCCTGGAGCCTTCTCTTCTCCAGGCTTAACAGACCCAACTCTCTCACAGCCTGTCTTCACAGGAGAGGTGTTCCTATGAAGCAGGAAAAGTAGTACTATTCAGTAAAACATTTTAGTCTTAGGAAAGAAGTTAGTACAAGTTGTTTTGCTAGTGAGTTATAGTATATTTTGATACCAAGGCTTAGTTTTAAATTAAATCCAAAACTAAAAGAACATTGATGCACTTCCTTGATGGCCACTAAAACCTTTCTTTCTCTGTACCAAATACTGAGCTTTTTCTGTGCTGTACATTATACAAATCCATTACTTTAGATTATTGTCTCTGATAATGCATCATATAGTATCCACAACTGCTCAAAGCTAAGAAAATAATCTCCAGAGATCAGATCAGATCAGGTATTTTATCATGGTGCCAAACTTGAGTTTGACTCTCTAGCCCCTGCAGGGAGCATAATCCCCAAACATCCACATGTGTATACACACACACTCACACAGAATAACAGATTAAGTTTATCTAACATTACTTCCTTCCCAACATCAGAGGTTTGGACTGTTCAGGGGGAACAAATCCCCTCACTGCAATTACCAGGACTCATTAAGAGCAGAAGAACTACGCTATCAGATATGATCTGGCCTGCCCTTTCCTAAACACATTTCTTTACCAAAATGCACATCAGAGTGAATTTTATTTCAAAATGGGCTAGCACCACACTAATAAGTGTACATCTATCCATCCATCCAAATGAACTCAGCAAATTAGCCAAAATTACATTCCATTGTGTTTTCTTGAGAAATAAGTAAGAAGCTAAACATTTAGAACTAGCAATTAAAAGAACTGCAAATAACAGAAAATGTAAAAATCATCCTTAATAAATAATATCTCAAAAAGTAGCACAGGAATCCTGGGATAAGGAAAGCTTTGGTAAATTAGCACACCTATTAACATTGATATGCATTCTGCCCCAAAACTCTAGGATATCACAAAATGTCCATTCATAAAGCTGCTTGGTGTTTCATGGAAAAACAAGCAGTAAAAACGTTTAGCTCCCAGTTTTCAATAGAGGTAGGAGTGGCAGAGGTAAGAGTGAAAACTTCTCCCAGATTTCCCTACATTTTTATTTTCAGCCATGCCTTGCAAGGAATCCTCTTCTGAAGTGTAAACCCAAGTTAGAAAATTATGAAGAAAAAAAATTTTGTTGCATGCAAGGGCATGCAATAAGGTAGAAAGACGTAAAGGGTGAAAAGAAGGCCACACTCTTCCCAGTGATAATCCAGTGACAGCACAAGGGGTAATGCATCAAATCTGAAACTCAGGAGGTTCCCTCTGAACATCAGGAAACATTTTTAACTGTGAGAGTGATCAAGCACTGACACAGGTTGCCCAGAGAGGTTGTGGAGTTGTGGTGGGTAAACCTTGGCTGGATGCCAGGTGCCCACCCAGCTGCTCTATCACTTCCCTTCCCTTCCCAGCCAGAGAAGAGAGAGAGTAAGACGGAATCAACTCATGGGTTGGGATAAGGCAGTTTATTAAAGCAAAAACGAAGTGAAAGATAGCACGGTTTATCCTCTGCTTCCCATGAGCAGTGATGGTCAGGCACTCCTGAGAAGCAGCGCTTTAGCACTTGTAATGGTTCCTCAGCACGCAGCCATGGCCGACAATGAATGCCCCCCTCCCTGCTCCTTGCCTTAGCTTTTATATCTGAGCTGATGGCATCTGGTCTGGAATATCCCTTTGGTCAGTTTGGGTCAGCTGGTCTGCTTGGGTCCCCTCCCAGGATCTTGCCCTCGATTGAGGAAGGAGTGTTACAGTGCTGGTGCTGTGCTCAGCAGTAGCCAAAATACAGATGTGTTATCAACACCCTTCTTGCTGCCAATGCAAAGCACAGCACTGTGAGGGCTACTATGGGGAAATGAACTCCAGCTCAGCCAGACCCAATATAGGAGTCTACATCCTTTGGAGGTATTCAGAACCCAAAAGGACAGAGTCCTGGACAGCAAGATCAAGGTGACTCTGCTTTAGCAGGTGGGTTGAACCAGATGGCCTCCAGAAGTGCCTCCTAACCTCAGCCAGTCTGTGATTCTGTGAAAATGGAAGGGAAAAAGCCAGGAAAGTAATTTCCATAATTCGGAAACAAACAGTTGAAAACTTTTTTTTTCTTTTTAAATACAATCCTAGTTATCACAAGCCAAACAACAGCATGAATAAATAGGATAAAACTGGATTAACAGACCTGCAGAACAATTGCTGTTGACATTGTAATTTCCCTGGGTCATGCTGACACCATTAAAAACTCATCTCTTCAGTCAAGGTTACATAGATAAAATCCAAATGCATGCAAAAGACTGAGTAAGAAAGAAGCTTTGATCTCCCAAACTACAAGGTAGGAATATTTTCCTCAGAAAAACCTGCCAGGTCTTAATATGAAAAATGTAGATTTCACAGGGCCAACCACTCCCCGCCCTGCAGCTGTGTCCCTCGTTCACCTCTGCATTCCCTCTCTTCCCTCCAGCACAGCCAGAGGCAGCGAAGGTTAATTATATTTGCACAGGTCAGCGGCAAAGCTGCATCAAAAGACACTGGGAGACATACAGATGGGTAAATGAGACTGGTTGACCTGCATAATATTACTGCTGATGAGGCATGGAAAAGGGAAAACTCACTTGGGCTCAGGGGAGCTTGATGGCATTGTAGTAGGAAGATGGGTTTATTTTTTCAATGCACTAATGCACCACCGTCCTGCAGCACAGCCAGAGCATGCTGTAGTTTTACCTTCACTTATGCTGAACAGCAACTAAATCAAACTAAAACTGTAGTTCTCCCTGTGTTGTAAGGTGCTAGAGAGAATACCTCCATGGTATGACGAACACTGACGGAGTTAGTCTCCATCAGACTGTCCAGTCCAGCTCTCCAGTCATGCTTGGCTAACCTCAACCTGCCCTAGCCAGAGGGAGCTTGCCCAAGTGTGAATCAAAGTACACGTCATTTGCAGTTTAGTTATCCTTACTAAGCTTACATTGCAGTTGAGTACATGTTATTGCAGTTTAGTTATACTTACACTGGCAGAATTTAAGTGTAAAATGCCAAGGAATAAATGGGAACCCAGCCTCTCTCTGTGCTTTGGTTTCTTTTCAGCATGCTTTATATGTGTGCCTTACGAAGACCTTTTTTTCTTTTAAAAAATAATATAATGGTCTTTCTCAAGTACCACAAACATCTTCAATTAGAAATGTTTCTAATATACTCTGAAAGATCAAAATGTGAAATATTATCTTTTCTTCATTTCACTAACAAAATATAATGTTTTTGCTTCTCTGTCTATTGTGCCAAGTATAACCTCTAAGACCCAGGAAGGTAAAAATAAGGCAGGTCATCAACCATTGCAAGATTATTTTATGATGGTAAAATCCTCTGGTTACTTTCTGTTCACTAAAAGTGCAATTAAAACCACTGTTCTAGGGTTATGTGTCATTCCTGGCTATATATCCGCACTGTTTCTGAGCACAGCTAGAAAAATTATCTGCAACATTATGTGACCAGTTGCCATTTCCTTTACTTGATCTAAATTGAATTCTGTGCCACAGGCTGACTTAAATGAGGCTCTAAAGTTGTTTGTGGAGTAGGATTCCGCTCTACAGGAGTAAAAGTTAAAAAAAAAACCACAAAAAACCTCTGTCAAAGGAACTTCAAAGAAAAAGAAAAAAGGGGACAAAAAGCCTGAGAAAATCCTATTTGAGGAATATCATATCACATCACAAAGTGCACAAGACAGCACAAGCCTCATGGAATAATGATGCCTAACTCCAGGGTATATCAAAGAATGCAGAGGAAAGGGAGTTTCTTGTACCAGCTCCTCAGTCTGTAGAGAAATCAGCAACAGTTTGTTTCAGGTACTCACTCATGCAGAAGTAAATTTGCCAGCTGCCTTGGAAGCTCTCTGAAGAAAGGCACTAGATAAACATAAATCATTAATGAAGCCAGTGACCTCATCCTTGGGTAACTAGAGAAGCATAAAACCAACACACTGTGTATAGGTAGAAAGTTTTCTACTCAGCAGTGCCACGCACCAGTGGGCAGTAAACACCAGAGCATCCATCCTGATGCCATAGCAGATTCCTTTTGACAGGCTTTGTGTTTCTATCTCAACCACCACAGGTCACGGGTGGCAAAAAGCAGAAGCTTCTGAGGACAAATAAGGTCACAGTTCAATAATTAAGAGGGGGAAACCTGCCTAATCTTTTCATTTCATCCAAGGCTTTCTTGAAGTGAAACATTTAACAGATGTAAAATATGTTTTGTTACCTTAAGGAACATGAAAACAATCATTGTGTCTAGGCTGGTAAACGATGCAAAGCTGTTAACACAGGACCACTGAGATCCAACATGTGGCATGCAGCAATACACTGGGAAGATGGGGACCAAATGTGCAAACAGAAACTCTGCTTTAGTAACCACCCGGCTCTTCCACAGAAATTCTGCTTTAGTAACCACCCAGCTCTTCCAGACTCACAGGGTGACAGAAACTACCCCCATACGCAATGCAGCAGGAGCAGTCCAGATTTTTGCGGCTCTATCTTCTCAGCCCATCTCCTTAACCTTTCAGTGCCTATGACTGCAGCTGCTTCAGCCAAACTCACTCCCTGGCCCACTGGCATGGCAGTAGGATGGAAGTCAAAGGAGGCAAAGGCTGCCAACAAAAGGCAGGATAAAGGGCAGCTGCTGGCACAAAGTCAGACAAGGAAAATGCTTTTGCACAGGGGTGAAGCTGCTACTACATGATGTAATGAGTGATCACAGATCCAAAGTACCCAGATCCAAGTCCTGTGATCTCCAGGTTGTGGTGTTTGACAGGGACTTTTGCAGTCCATAGAAAAAAATTTTCCCAATAATTACAGGTGTTTTAATGGCATCATGATGACAGCAGTCCTTTAAAGAGAATTTAAATGAGATGGGCTGTTGACTGCAAGACCTTCCAAGGAGGTTGTTCGACATACAAACATCACCATTGAGGAAAAACAAACAAATGAAAAACTTGCTGTGGAGGAAAAAAAAAAAAAAAAGATTTGCCCTCTGTCAGAGAAGAAGAGATGTTGTCTCTGGTAAGTTTAGCCAAATGAACCCATGCTTCACCGGATGTTTCTTTGAGGCCAGAGCTTTGTGACTGACATGCTTTTTTTTTTTTCTTTTTTGTAGAGACAAATTACAGAAGGAGCATTTCACTGGCATCTTCGTCCTGCTAACACGGCAAGAGAACTCAGCTGAGTGTCATGCCAGCTGCATGCAGTGATTTTAGCTGACAACTGGCCTAAGCTGCCTTTGCTGTACATGTAATAACTTGTTTTCCAACTAGCTGTACAAGCAACTCAACCATTGTATTTTTGCAACTTCTTCCAGATAGTTTTTCAGCCTGTTCTAATATGACAATTTGTCTCTGAAACCATGGTGGATGGTAAGTTAGTATCTTCATCCTGACAGCTGTTTTGGTGATTGTCACATGAAGTTCACATCTACCTCTGTCACACTAAGGTATTGTTGCTTAGATAGTAGGAAATGGCACAGAAGGGTTTGTGCTTTCTCCTCTCTGGAAATTAAGAGGTGAGACTGCACAGGGACTTGGCACTCTCTCCCTGCAAAAAGCCACGTTGTCCATGCAAGATTAATATTACTTAGTTATAAACCAATAGTTCCATGCCTGAAAAGATTGTAACCTTCTAAATATTTTTCTTCACAGATAAAAAGAGAGAAGGAAGAAAACAGAGTGGTGGGGACCAACAGTTTACCTAATTGTTTCTAATTATCCCAAGGATAGAAAATATGAGGTGTACTAATGATGATAATAAAAGAAATAATTTGCTGTATGAAAGTTTGACAGTCTTCTACCAAATACAATGATATATAATTTCTTTTTTAGGATTTTCAATGTTTGTTGTGTTCATTTAATAAAATACTGCATGTAGTGAAAGACAGAAATTGCAGGGTGTTTGTGAGTAAATAGTTCTGTAAAACTGTAATAAAATCAAAGGGCTCAAAGGAAGTAAAAAAAAAAAATCACTTAAATCATGACTCTCTAGTTTACTCTCCACTTGAAATGTCCCACACCAGGTACTGTGGAACAATTTTTCTTTCAATTCCATGACACTTCCATGAACCAAGTATATAACTTTTCCAGAAAGCACATTAATACCTGTCCACTTGACAGGGAGAACTGCCCCTTACCAGCACCAAAGCTCCCAAGCCTTTTACTAGTGGTGATAAAAAATACCCATTGTAAAATATTTATATGTGTGCCAAAATATATATATTAACCCCTCAGGCATACATACACAACCAGTCTTCAAGTTTTTATAACACATTAAAGAAAGTTTCAAACTTCAAAGAATTTATTTGCCTTTCACTACACGCTCTTACCTGAAAATAAATACAAAGTCCCCAGCATTAGTCAGCAGAATTAACTAAAACAGCTAATAGGGTAAAAGACCCTTTACACAGCTTAAAACTAATAAATATCTATTTAAATATCAAATGTTGACTTGGAAGAAATGACAGCTCTTTTAGAAATTCTGTCTTTTTTTCCTATGTGATCTGTTCAGGGGGCATATCTTGGAACATTTTTTAAAAACGTCAGTTTAGCATTTGTTGTTTTGCTGAATTAAACAACAAAATGAAGAAGAAATAATTTTAAAAACTTCTTCTCTCTCCTCCTCAAACTGTAAGGCCTTCCTGCAAGTTGTTTTTTTTTTAATCTCAAGGAAATGCATGCTGAATTTTGTATAGGTATTCAAAAAGTCATCTTCTGAAAACTGTTGTGGGCTACAACTCCAGTTCCTAGAAAAGATGAATGCGTGCTACTTATTATTCAGTGTCGTGCTGTTTCTTCACTTAAATAGTTCCATTTCCCAGCAAAGCGAAGCAAGAGATGAATATCTTTGCTGTGTTTATTTTCAAATTGGGAAATGCATTTTTTGCAGAAGGTTTTCTTAAAGAAAGAAATATATATTAGATGTAAAAACTCCACTAAAAAGCAAGTAATTGCCAAGTGAGTTCTTTAATAGGAATTTATTAATAGGATCTATATCATAACATTTAATGGATTCTTATTGGATACTTTTTCTAATCGTAAATTATCAGAAAGAAGTCCTCTGGGTTAAGTTTGGCACACCACACATTCTATCAAGTCAGTGGCGCTTTAAAGCAGCTCAGATGTCCCTTTTCAGGTACGGGCCGGCTGTGCCATTACCACCTCCAGAGTGACAGACAGAAAATGTACGAAGAGTGAGAGAAATGTAGCTGTGAAAGTACAGCATAGCAACAGCAGTATGTCTTTGCCTTCTGCATTTTGGGACACTGAATAAGTGTTTCCCTCTGCAGATAATTTCGTCCACCTGGAAACCTTCGTGTTTTCTCTCTCCGCATGAAAAGAAGTATGGATTAGGACGCCTTTCTATATTTTTTTTAATTTTCTAGGCTATCATTTCTGTAATTATATGGTTTGCATGTCCTTTTGGATAAGCATTATGTCTTTTTCTAAGTTTGAGAAGCATCCAACATGTTTTTGGAACTGCTGCTATCCCAGAAGAAAGAAGTTGTGACAAGCCTACACATCAGTGCTGTGTTTCTCC
This sequence comes from Pseudotriccus pelzelni, assembly GCA_035584735.1. Classification (NCBI taxonomy): domain Eukaryota; kingdom Metazoa; phylum Chordata; class Aves; order Passeriformes; family Tyrannidae; genus Pseudotriccus; species Pseudotriccus pelzelni. The sequence continues at coordinate 45,077,561 of JAWMRA010000130.1, forward strand.
TGCTTTTCCACACAGCCTTAGAAGGGCATCTCTGCCAATGAGATGGTAGAAGGTAAATATGTCAACTACCAATAGCAAAGACGCTTAAATCCACTCACTTTCTCACCATAAGAAAGCACTGAGAGCCCAAAACCAGGCAGAAATTTTAAAGAAAACCCACTCAAATAGCATGCCCTGAAGGGAGAGTAAGGGAGATGGGAACAAGACTGCTGTGATATTTCTGTGGACATGTGTGCCCTACCTGGCATTTCCAGCAACACAACAAACTGAGACCACAGCTTTTCTGGGGAAGCAGGTTCTCCTGGTAGAACTCAGGGAACAGCAGCTCATTTACAGATTCCACCTTCACTGAGCTGGGTCACATTTTGCAGAGCTTTGTAACATAAAGCAGGATGCTTTTTGAGCAAACATTCATTTAATTGTTGTATCAGGATGCCTTTTGTGCAATTAAGCAGCAAGATAAAAAAAAATCCTGAGAGTTTTGAAATGTTTATTCGATGTCTGAGTATGAGAGGAGCCTGGGAAGAAGGGGTTGTTCAAACAAACGAGCAGGGAGGCAAAACTAAAGAGACCTGAACGCCAGCTATAGAAGCTGCATGCATACACCAACAGCAGGAAACATGGGGATCTGCTATGGAAACAAGAGCAGGTGAGCAGATAGAGTAGCAGTGCCAGTACTCACTGCAAGCAGATGAATCATTTGGCTATAATTGGGAATGTTCTTTTCAACATCTATTTTTAAAGAAAATGTTGAAGAAGCTTTCACAAGATCTTGCATGCTCTATTTCAGTTTCCAAGAAGTACCAAAATATTACCAGAAATTTTGGTCCCAGAATACTGCTGCCAGGATCTCAGAATAGAATTCCCCAAAATTTTTACATATAAGCATGAGGTGAATGTTTCCAGCTTGTTCCATCTTTGTTTTAGGTTCAATGAGCCTAAATAGCCAGTCTAGCATGCATGCCTAAGGCAAATGCAACTTCAAATCTTTGCTAAGTCCATCTGCCCCTTGATATTAAAAAAAAAAATTCCCTACACTGGAAAGAGTGAATGCTGGAAAATACTCAAAATATTATCAAAAGACAGCTTGAGAGGAAGCAAAGTTCACTGGTTTGAAACAAAACAAAATAAAAATCCGAAAAAAAAATCTGAGAAATCCTAAGTTCTTATAGCAACAGCGGTAGTTTAAAGAAAAGCTATGACCACAAATAACAAAAGTATGGTTTTCCCTAACTGTCAGTGTGGCTGTTTTCCACTTAAAAGTAAAAGCCTAAGAATTTGGCCACAGCTTACTGTACACTAAACCAGATAATACTGTTTGACATAGCAGGAAAAAATGTCAAATTCTTGGTTTACATAAAAGGCTTTGTATATTCCTATTGACAAATGCTACAGCCTACGTCATACCAAAACTAGAGATTACAGAATTGTATTCATCCAACCAAATTTACTGCATTAATTTTCTTTGGCGTTCAATTACTTCACGTTACATTGTGTTACATTGTGTAAAACTGCAATAATATTTCCATGGTTTGGTTTGAATGGAAGCAGTGGACTTGCTTTAGTGTGCTAGTCATGGATAGGAATGGCAAACTTGGCTTGCTTGGTCTAAATTTAATCATCACACTTCCCTCTATGAGTCTGATTTTGGAGTTAATATGTGAAAGCTATGTTTATGCCTTAATAGCATGAGTGCTTAGTTTTAGCCTTTTGTTGGTAAAAAAAAACCAACAAAAAAACCTAAAAAACAATCCTTCATATGCTTTCTGAGATTGTTATAAGAGAGAAATCATTCAAAACGTTCACATAAGAAAGGTGCACAGTTGTACCTTTTAACTGAATGAGAAAGTGTTCCCTTAGGTGCCTTTAATTTATAAATTGCAACCTCCTGGTTGTGTGGTCTCTTGGCATGAAGTTATTAATGGAGACAGAACTTTGAAGAAATGCTTTAGAAAGCTTCCCTGCCCCTTGAGACTTGTCCTGAGGGATTACACCAACCAAATGCATTAAGGAAGCAGTCAAGTACTCTCCAAATGCAATCTGCATGTTTCCAAATAATTCAATTGCAACCAGACTATTTTAGCTCAAGTTCCTTGTGCCAGAAGAGCTTTGTCTCCTTGCCAGAATTAGCCACCTAATTTTGGAAAGCTCACCACGAAAACAAAGGGAAGGCGTGAAACTACAAAGGAGGTGTTATCACCTCTATTCAACAATAACAGGCTGTGATATATCCCTTCTTGCCAAATTACTGTAGCTTTGCACAGAATTTTAATTTTGAGGCAGCTATTGAATTCTATGGGCAAGTATGATTTAGAACTGTAAACCTATGAAATTCTGAACAAGTGTCAAATGTCAACAAGTCACAAGGAAACAGCTTTTCTTGACTAGGGCAAGTCTTGTTAGATATTTTTTATTATTCTATCTTGCTAAAATGCAAATTTTAAGTACCTTTTAAAGTGCAATGAAATAATTCTGAACAAAGGTAGTAATACCTGAGCAAATAGTTGCAAATCCTAAACCTAAGTTATTACAATGTAGGCCAGTAATCTAATTATTACCTATTTTGGCAAATGGTGATTGTTCCATCTTATTTTCTTTCCTTCAGTGAGGGGGTCCATTCTCTTCTCCCTCAGAAGCTGCTCACTTCAACCCTGGCAGATTTAGTGCCTCCCTTTCACTGGAGTACAATCACAAAGGTAGACAACCTTCAGCACGGTGATGGCAACAAGACATGGGACAGGATAGAGCCCACAGAGGAAATGAAGAATATTCAACATTTTTAAAATGCTTTCCTGCCTTGCCTCCAAATCAGTAACCATAGCACATACAAGGCAAATCAAACAACTCCTATTTAATTGGAGAATTGCACTGTTAGTTCTTAGCAGACAAGTAAGCCAAAGAAATGTCCTGTTCCACGGACACAATTCAGGGAACACAAGGATGTGCAGGTGAGGAGTTGGGTTTGATGTCTGAAAAGGACAGAAAGGAGCCTTACATCTAGTCACTGAAAATCTCTGTGGAGGAGCAGTACTGTCCAGAGCTATACTGCACAAATCCTCCAGACCTGACTAAAGTAGGGCTCTAACATCAAGAGTTCTTGTTTTAAAAATGTTCCTTTTTTATCTCATTATTCAGCATGGCACTCATGTATAACTCGCTACACAGAATCCACTCTGAAGAGAATTATTAAATTTCCAGATCCACTTGTTCTTGCTTGCCCTCAGAGCTGTCCTCACAAAAACCATTATTCTTGAACAGTTAACGTGAGAATAACATTTTAACTATGGCCTTGGTAGCAAAACAGCATTAAAATATCTTGTATATTAACTACAGTCTGAAAAATGTCTGGAAGATGTAGGAAGCACATCTGAATGCCAGAATATAAAGCAATATTGGGAGAAAGCTCTGCTGAGGCCTCTTTGCTCCAGTGTATCCTGGGCACAGATCCACTTACACATCACAAGAAGTTGATGTTCTCTCTAGAGAATATCACAAGCACTATCTAGTAAATCATAACTGAATGTGTACAAACTGTGACCTGCAGACACAGAAGAGGAATGAGGAATGAGGCTCTTGGCAGGTTTTTTTGTGAGGGCAGTAGAAAGAACCATGACATCACATCATGACATCACATCATGCTTCTTACTACATTTGAAATCCTGACTCTAGAGGTAGTAGAGTAGGTTTTCCTCCCTGTTACCTAGCTTTAATTCCCCGAAAGCGAGAAGTCAGTTTCTTCTGAAACAGTTCACAAAATAGGTTGGGCGAAAAATGTCAACGAGGGCAAGAAAAGTTGTACAAAACTTTCTTGTCATGACAGTCTGTGCAAAATTAACTGCCGACCTGTCAGGACAGAAACAGCCAGACTTCCAGGTGTACACAGAACCTGTTTTACGACATGCACACAATACTCAGACACACTTTGGCTATAATAACCAAGTTCTGCAGTGACCCTTCTTTATTCTGAGTTGGAGAAGAGCTAATGTTAGAACAGGTTTTTATTTTGCCTTTTTTTTTTTTTTTTAACACTCCAACTTAGATCTCTATTTCATTCTGTCAGACTCCTGCAAACTGGTGGGAGTGAAGGTGAAGCGAATGGAAGAAGACACTAGAGGTAAAAGTTTCTGTGTCTGCCCTTAGTAGATGAACTGTTCTCTGCTTTCTGAGCCAAGTATTTTCCAAAATACCATTGCTAAAATACCTACTACTCACCTACTTTCATAAGTGTTTTAGGTTTGACGTAGTTTCAGTTCTGAGACAGAGTAATTAAATTTTTCATACAAAACATTTCCCAAGAGTTTCCACTGCCTTCATCTCCAGTGGTTACAATCTCACCTTGGCAGGTAGGAGATATTATCAATGTTCCTTATTTAGACCAGTAGCAAGATACTTCTGTCACCTCCTCTTGAATTAATTTTGGCTATCATGATAAGGGTACCTGGAAACAGCTCCTCAGGCAGAAATCCCCAAATGCACTTACAATGCGAAGGATTTAGCACAAGCACGTTCATCTTCATTACTGGAAACATAACAGGAACTGCAGCACTTAAAGACAATATGTAAGGGTATTTAAAGACGAATAGCTCCTGTGTGCAATAAATACTTCATGCTCACATGAGCTGTATGCCTACAAATCAGCTGCGGCCCACTGAACCATCTGCTCTCACAATAGCTTCCAGCCTGCCTTTCTCACTGCAGGGCAGTGTGGGTTGTGCTGCTCCCAGAAAGGATTTGGATTGAGCTAGATCAGATAAGGAGAGCCCTTAGTGCCTGGTACATTTAAAACTGTTTCTAAATTGCATGTCAAATACTTGTCAAATTACTGTGTCCTGTAATTGGAATTACTGAAGTGGAAAAGATCGCAGGTAAATGGTGAGGATAGTATTTGTAGGCTCCTCTAAAGCTTACTTCTGATGATAAAGTTGGTTCTTCCTGCAACTGAAATAAACTGTCTTTGTGTCTTCATTCCTGACGTGATCTTCCACAGCTCAGACAAGAACGAGGTCTTTATTCCATCACATCTGAGATAACACTGCAGGAAATGTGACACAGAAGCATCTTTGTGCTGAGCTGACTTGTGTGCTGTGTCAGACGTAGGAAGCATCCAGCTGCTTTCAGCTTCCATGGAGCCTAGCAGAGGGCTAACCAGACTTTGTGACACTGCAAGGCACTCACATGATTTGCCTGAGAGGGTCATGGACAGGAATTTTCCCCAAATTCTGTGCTGTGACACTGGCAACTGCTGCAAAAGGCTGTTTAATAGGTGACAAGATCACCTGGGAAGCTCTCTGTGAGAACAGGGACTAACCTTCTGCTCTTCCAGCGGCTCCTCTGGACGAGAGGTCCATCGCTCTGGTGCAACACTGCTAGTGTGAGATGCCCAATGATAACAGCAGGATATAGCAGGACCTGAGAGGCTCAGGGCATGTATCGTGACAGAGGTAGGAAGGTAGGACAGCAGTAAAGGCAGCGCTTAAAGCAAAGCACGTGGATAAAAGTATTTTAGTTCTCAATATCCCACTAAGTATTGTGAGAATTTCGGTACTGCCCCAAAACTTTGTCGCAGTCAGAAAAGTTCTGGAAATTTGTTTCAGATGAGCTTATCTAAACATCTAAAACATCTAAATAATATCTAAAATACCATAAATAATTGTTCTAACCTATATACAACTTATATATTATTACTGCCCTTCACTAGACACTGAGCTGCCTTGTAGTGAAGTTGCTGGACTTCTGATGGGTATAGACCTCAGCCTGTTATTTCTCCTCTCTTAATACTCCAGACACTCTGTGCTGTCTGAAGGATCTGTTATCAAGACAGAATTAGAACAACAAACTTGACCCTTTAACATTAAAAATTAAAAAGGTATTAGGATATCGCCTTAGATGCCTTCAGTGCTATAAATAGATTATTTTTTGCAAGAAAGCCTAGACATTTCAACAATAAACCATTTCCAGAGGCACCTATATTTTCTTCTGCCATATTAACTGTCACCAAAGATTCAGGACCTCCTCCCAGGTGAAATCAAACCCTTTATATGAGTCAATAAGCTGCAATTCTACCAGTGCATAATGCAAGTAAAACCATAGCAGATACTATTAATGGTTCCACTTCAGTGCATAACAGATAAAATAGTATTTTTCATCAAGTTGCTGAATTTTGAATTACATCTATGCTACTAAGTTTGCCATTCTAAGAAAAAAAGAATAACATCTACTTCTCTAGGCTCTAAAAACCATTCAGACAAAGCCTTGCTTCTTTGTAATACTAATGCTGGAAAGAGAGAGTGGGACCAAAACCATATTTCCCAATAGTTCCATTCCGTCTTTTCCAACCACCTACATATTGTTTGTTGTTAGGCAAATAAAAGCAATGATCTGTTACTCTCAAAGAGGACTCTTAACTACCTTGATAGCTAACAACCAGCAAACTGACAATTTGAACACTGGGAAAATAAGACTTCAAAATGGGAAGGTCTTTTCAGAATACTGAACAGGTTCTTAATGCTTGCCCAAAAGATACCTAAAGAAACTTGACACCCTTTGAAAACTAGCATGCCACCTTCTGCCAACAGTAAGGAGAATATTACATTTTAGTTGCCATATTGTTTTTTATACATTGTTCTGTTTCTATACCAACACCTAGCAAATGTCTGTACTTATTACCTTGAGACACTTATTAAATATCTCCTTTCTTAAGATAGAACAGTGGCCCCGAACAGTGGCCCCAAACTGTGGTCCCTGAGCAATAGCCTTCTGATGGTATCTGTAGCCAAAGAAAGTTGATGACAGCAAGTAAAAGAATGTAAAGCATGTTTAGCAATACTGAGCTTCTTTGCTCACAAGCCAGTGAACCACAAGGCTTTTTTATCTGTGTCAGCACTTCAGATTTTTCAATGAAACAGTTGTTTTTTGACAATATTAACATTTTTCTCCTGCACGAATAATTTTAAAAATGAAATGTCCCTAACTGTCCTGATTAGATGCCTTATCACAGCCTGCTGGACACAAGGACATATTATTTAGCATTCAGTGGCAGTACCTTAGAATACCCTGTTGTAGCTCTGTCACTTCCTAAAATTCTGTAAAAATTATTTCAATAGTAAGTCTTTGTATAACACTATGTAACTCTGATGTGACAGACCTGTGTTTTTCTACATAAAGCAATCTACTATGCTGCTGAGAAAAAACAAGGCAGCCTTTTCTGGGCCACCCAAGCCTTCTGAGGTCTGAGGGCTTGGTATACCACAGTCAGGCAAATAGCATTAAGGTAACTACATAAAAATTCAGATAAAAACCCTGTGCAATTTTTCAAGCAGAGAGGTAGTTATGCAGGTCTACTTGTTTTTCATGCATCCAATTTCGTTCTCATTTGCTCTCTTGAGCAAACAGACTTTGCACATTACCTACGGTATGAGTAAAGTCTCTGAGCAAACAAAGCTGAATCTATATCTGGTACAATGAACAACCCTTTAAAAGCATTATGCATTTCCATTTAATATTTGCATTCCAAATATCATGAGGTTAGCATATTTGGTGTATTTCTGCTGCCCATATGAACAAACTCCAGGAAATTTTTAGCTATTCAGCTACATCTACTATGGGCAGAGACTGAACACCCCAAGCTCAGGGAGGTTTGAGGGACTGGGATCCAGAAACTGAGGATGAATGAAAACCTTGGATCAAACTTCACATCCCTCTTAAGCAGGTCCTTTCAGTTGAGATAGTTTCTTTTGTTAATCTGTGTTGAAACAGCCATTGACAGGACACTTTCACAAGTGACAGACACTATATTTTAAAAGAGAAAGAAACAAAAACCAAATGCCAGAGGAACAGATTCCTTGCTGAGTGGGTGGCAGCACACAAGCAGCACAAGCCACTGCTTTGGAAGAGAACAGGGTGATCTTGTGGTAGCTAAAGATGTTCTGCTTACATATGTTGTCATGAGCAGTGAGAACATACAGGATTTATCTGCAAGTTTTGGTGCTGCTTTAACTGCCGTGTGTTCCCAGCTCTAACCACTGCTCAGCACATCCAGGTTAGTGGCAGTCCAGAGTCAGTTATGAAACTCCAACCTGGCCACACCACTAATCCTCAAATTGCAGCAAAGGATTACTAACCACGATGTATTTAAGCATCTAAAAGGTGATGCAGCAAGAAAGGAAGCAAATCTAATCCTCATACTAGCAGTCTAATTATTTTTAGGAGAACACATCCTTATGCTATTGATGTGTCTCCTACATGGAGCCACCCTCTCACATCCTAAAAGGAGATATATTAGCATGACCATATGCTTTGAGGAAGGCTTGTCAGCTGAGGCACAAAACTGCTGCTTTTGGTTCTGGAGCAGGATAGCTCCATGCCAGCCAAAATCTTTGTGTATGTGTCTGTTCTGCAACATACAGTGAGACAACAGCATTGAAACCCCGGCTTCTGTACTGTGGTGAAACTAGAGCAAGCGGGGAATGGCAGAGAGGTTCTAGAAACACATCCAAGAGATAAATGCCATAAGAGAAAAGTTAATTAAAGATAATGGGCAGCCTGAATGAGAACCAATATGTATCCCCTGGTCATGAAGAAAAAACCAAAATCACAGAACTTCCTTCCCTCCAACCATCCCCCCATGCAAGATACAAAACTGTAAGAATCTGGGAAAAAACCACACAATATATGGAAACAAAAAAAATGGTGACTGGTTTCGAAGTTGGAGTGTGATTAGTTCACGAAAGCAATGCATGACATAACTGCCCATCACAGGAGTGGACTGCAACTCAAAGGCTAAGAAAGGCAAAATGCCAAATTATTCCTACGCAGCACCATGCAAGTTGGGCGTTGGAAACATATGAAAACTGAATAAAAAACAAAAACAAAAAACCAATGAGAAAATAAAAATATAAACATTCTTCAGCCAGAGCTGGAATTTGAGCAGTACTCTAAATGAACTACTGGTAATCCCAACTATACTGAATGAACACATACCATTTTCTTGGCAAGCACTCTAAGATTGGCAAAGTAGTGGCTCACAATGCCAGTACTACAAATAGGCAAAAGGCTGAAATTCTCTGTATGTGTCAGCAAAGCACCTTCCTGAGGAGCAAGAGAAACCCTTCTCAGTTGACCACCCTGCCTTTATTCTTTTACCATTCACTGCCTAACACTAAACCAATTCATATTCTGAACATACTTAACGCATTGTAAGATGTTTAAGGCTTAACCTTGTTCTGACACTTATTTTGAGCCTTAAAGGAACTTATTCAGTTTTTCTGTTCTTCTATTACCACCTAGGCTAAGCAACAGGATTCTTAGGTCCTCCTGCAGAGCTGGCTCAGGCAAAAGAAGGCTCTTCCCATCTCCTGGGGCTCTATATCAAGCCAGTATACCATTCCCTGTAACATTCTGTTATTTTCTGTAATAACATGAAAGGGAGAAAATGCATGCAGGGGAAAAAATTTCACAGGGTATAGTCATCACATGCAAATTCTATATTCTTTTCTATTTGTTTGAAGGCTAGAAAGGCAAGCTATTTTAAAGTGATAATTGACTCCTATTTCAGCACTGTAAAGAAAAGAAATGTCATCCACTCTGGGTAATTAATTGCATTACATATTCACATACACCCACATTCGTTTGGAGCAGGAAAATACAACTCTCTGACAGCTACACTGTCCTAAAAAATAAACCCAACAGATTTATTTAGAGATTTCAGATCATCCAAAGGAAACCAGACCCTAATTTTAATGACTAATACTGGCAGTAACAATCTTTAACTAACAGTTTTCTTTCTAGAAATTTGTTGATGGGCACAAACCAGCTTTTGCTTCTCACTTCATAGAACTCAGTCCTTCTGATTGCACTTCAATCCAGAAGAATATGAGCTGTTCACTGTTTTAGGGGATTGCCATATCCAGTTCATTTGAAAGAACTGCTCAGGAGAAGACTAGAACAGAGTTTTTCACATCCATAGTGAAGCAGCTCTAAGTATTTCTTATGGTTAGAAAAGAAGGGTTGGAAATAGAGTTAAATCAGTTAAAGCATAAGCAAATAAACAAGGATGTCAGCTGTTGTTACAAAGCTAAACGCATTGCATGTCCTCTTCATCTTTCTTATTTTTTTGGAAGGAGATAAAATTTGTTTGGTATTAAATTGTCAAATTTTAAGAGAGCATAATTGGTAAAATATCTGCAGCTTAGATTTTTTTACAAGACTTTCTATATGACTGTATTAGATTCTGAGACTCCTGGCATTAACTCTAACATTGACTATGTTTTTCCCTTTTCCCTGAAACAGCTACCACAAAAGGAAGTTAACTACAGCTGAAAAGGAAGAGTAGAGGCCCTGCCTGCTCCCTCTAATGAGCTGCCATCTCTCCAGACTTGTGTAATTTTCTGCGATCACTGCAGCACCCTAAACTCCTATGCCATCACGCGCAGGATAAATCTGTCTGTAGAGTCAACACTCTGAGCAGCATCTCACCTGCTAAGGGGCAAGGAGTTTAAATACTGTTAGTTTATCATTAAAAATAAAGCAAAACACAATTACAGCAAATTCCACCTTTGAGTGGAAGGCAATTTATTTTTAAAATGCTTATTTTTAAAATTCTCACCCTTGGTCAGTTCTCCACTATTTGCAGACACTGGGGCATGGAGGCCAACCTTTGCTTCTGCTTAGGAGTAGATGTTGCCACGGTTTTCCTTTTCTCTGGGTGAAGGATCAGAGCATCTTTTTCCAGGCTCTTAATTTCCCAAGTCTAACTATTTCCTTTTGATTCATAACATACTTAGAAAGATACCCTGACTAAATATCGTTTAAAGGGACAGTTAATTTATCGCATTGAAAAATAAGTAACAATCTGGTTCTCAAGGCAGTCCATGGAAAATACATGTTCCTGCACAGATCCTTCTATCCTGCCTTCATACCATGATGCTATCCAGTGAAACCAGCACCAAACGGACTTGGAAACGGCCACAGCTCTGAAAGCAGTCATACATGGCAGTCCCTGTCCTCCTCCTCGTTGTTTCCCACTCCCTTCAAGAGCCTTAAAGCCTCCAACAGCTGCAGATTCTCCCTGGCCACAGATGCAGGCACCCAAAACCTGCTGCAAGATTTGTATGGACACGTAGTAGTGTCAAAATTTAGTTCTAAGTTCTTCAGAAATTTTCCTTCTATAAATCAAGAAAATCTGGGGTTTCTTATTTGAAGAAAAATATTACTGCCAACAATCAAGCTAAAATTTCATATAACAGTTCAATCTTTCTTTCAAGGAAAGCCATGTAATCTCACCATTCCCGCAGCCAGACCTCAGAGGGCATCACGGATCCAGACAGCATTCTTCAGCATGGCAAAGCTGGACCACATCCTGGGCAATATCAATGCATACATAACTTCTTGCTGCCCAGCCTCTCTTTCACTGAACCTCTGTGCTGCATTTCCCAAGTCTGCTGTGGCACAGATCATGCTTTGTTTGCCTGCCTAAAGAAGTCTCTCATGCCAGCAGACAAAGAGACAGCCCCTTCTGTAATTCTTGGAAGTCGACAGAACATTTGATGAGAACCTTCATATACTAAGGATAAGAAAGACAGCAAAATGCCATGTCCTAATACAAGGATGAGGCCAACAGAATTATCAAATAAGAGATGCAGATATATGTTGCTGCTTAGAGAGATCAGTGCTTTGGGAAAATTATAACACAGAAAAGAGGCTCAGCGTTCAACACAGAGAGTATAGTACAGTTTGGAACAACTACCTCAAGAAACTGGAAAGGAACCTGTCACCAGGATAGATGCATTTATAAGATGCATTTATAAAATGCATCTCAGGAGACAGATTTATGTAGATTGAAAGTGTCAGATTTAAATAAAAGTGTCAGAACTGAACAGAAGCCCAATATGAACTGAACTGATACTTGTTCACTCATCTATGTATTATTTTGTGGTTTTGCTACTGAAATGAATTGCTAAGCTTCCACCAGAGCAGAACTGGGTGAAAGCTCTAAGGCATTCTAAGATACAATAACCAGGATCAAAGTATCACATTTAGAGATGCAATGATTGTCACTTCCCTAGAATCATCTGCGGGTGTAGCCTTGTGAGCAAACAAATGCTGGCCAGCAATACAAAGGTGAAACAGGGAATGTTTAGGATTCGTTTAGTTGCTGGCCATAATAGGTTGATAATGCCTTTTATATAATCCCAGAAATTCTACGGACAGAGCTACAGGAAGGCTTAATCTTTATTTGTCTATTCCCATATTTAAGAAAAAGAGACTTACTGGTTCATATCTATTTAAATATGCAGTTAATTATTGCTATACAATATCCCTAGCCAGATGTACCCCTATTTAGATGATATTTTGTTGTTGTTCCTAATGTTCCTTTTAAGCAGCAGTCATTTCCATTCAGTCTCAGCCTAAACAGCTTCTCTGGAAGATAGCCCAATTAAGAAGATTTTCTTATTAAGCATGCCCCAATTAAGTGATGTGCATTACTGTCGTCTCAGATACTATATGATTTTTACATACTGAGCAGAACACAAAGAAAGAAAGTACATGTTTACATTATTTTTAACAAAACAATATAAAAGGTATGAAGTTTAACCTAACAGGAAGACTTCTACATAGGCCTGTATAGTTTTGTGAAGAAACAACCCAATCTTCCTTTAAAGTATCTTATTGAAGCAAGTCTCTGAAGAGAAACTGACCTCTGGCATCCCAGTGCCCTCTGCAGCACACCTCTATCAAGGTGGAAATGGGCTCTCTTTCCCTGGGCATCTGGAAATCAGCTTTATAACTCACTCTGTGCTCCAACACTACATAACCATTTTAATATTAAATTTAATTAAGTTTAATTATATTTAATTAATTACTTTATTTTTCTTCCTGTGGGGAGGAGAGATTCAATGATGGTCCCATAGTATTTTCCTAAGGTTATATTTCTGGTACTGGGAAAGGAATTTGAAACAAGTGTTGGACATGTGTCCTACTTTCACAAGATGATGACACTTGAAATCAACAACCCTTGTACATTATATTAGATTAGATACCAGTCCTTCTGCAGCAATGAAATTAAAAATAAATGCTGAAAAGATAATCTAATTAAAAGCTGTCACGTGCTTTAAAGAGTGCTTAGTTGTGCGCTGAGCATTACTCAATACTGACCTTAAGTCCTCACGTGTTGTTTCAGTACAAAATATGACTTTCTAAATGCAGTCAAGCAACCGGAATAATTTTGCACATCTCTTGGAAATGCTAAACAAGTTAACAATTTTCTGATTTGATTTTTCCATCAACTGCAAATTACATGATACTGAGGAGGAAAGCCTGACTGGCACTATGTATTGTCATTGTTTTTTGGGGGTGGTGGTCATAATTTCCAATTTAATATCATTATGTTCCTACGTTAGTCGAGTTTTCCCATTTTATTGTAATAGTTCAAGCTTTAACTCCAAACATTATTTTCCAGTTTGAAAAGATGCAGCCCTTGTGCCAAAAAGTTAAATGAATTACTTTTGTACCATCGGAGGTTGAAATACAACCATCTGGTCCACCAAAATTGCTCCGATTTTTTCAGTATTCTTTAAATGGCACATGCTGAGAAAAAGCCTGGTCCAACTGAAGTAAGTGGCATAATGCCCACAAATTTATATAAAGCCACGATTTCATCCAGCATGCCCCAGTGAGAACATTTTGCATTTCTGGACTACGCACAGGTTTTGTACTGACTACAACTCTGTTGGTTGGTAAAGAGGTTTTTTCTTTCCACAGAAACAATAAAATCAATTTATGAAGAAATACTCAAGGTGGACAGAAACAAACACTGGCAACCAGCACATTTTCTTGCTGGTGTTTCAATAGCAGGAGATGGAGGATTATTCCCCTCAAGGTACAGGGAAAGGAATACACATTTTTCATTTCTGTCAGGTCCAAAGGATGGACAAAATACTGAGAAAAATCTTTTCCCAGTGTAATATAATCTCTCATTGACTGTCAGCATGGATTTCAAGTTTTCTGAACTGGACAACTAGTATACCATACTGCTGGTAATAGGAGTTCTTCTAAAACGTACACACAAAGATGCACATCTCACAGAAGGATCACAGCTTATGAAAGCGAAGTATATATTTTAGCGTAAGGCAGTGACACTTTCACAAGAAATACTCTGCTAAAGAGTACTGCTTGCAGTTGTTTTGGGTAATTTAATTTGGCCTTATTTACAGCAAAAGTTCTCTAACTCAGATAGCAAAAAAGGTTAAATGCTCAATGGCTTCACATGCAGTGCCACCATTTCCAGAGACTTTATCCTATGCTTCACAATGATGGGACAAGTCAGGCAGCCAAGCTAGCACAAAATTCTTTTTATGGAGTCACAATAAACAGATAAAGACAAAAACCTGTGCTTTCCACCGTCAGTTGTGGTTTATTCGCCAAATACGTAGGCTATTTCAAGATTATTTATGTTACTGCTTACATTAGAAATAAGGTAACAGCTGCTTAGATGTATATAAGCACGCCTGTGCACATATTTAGAAGCATATTTACACAAGTGGGATTGCTTTGTAAATAAGGTTACTCTGAATATTTTTAGATGCAAATCAATTCTATTTTCCACTCTACCAGTAGGATTAAATTTCTGACATTGATGAAATCCAAAGACGCTAAGTTTAACTTGGTGATTTGAGAATGATTCATAATGAAACCCTTATTTTTTTATAGCAGGGGGATGCCACCTATTTCATTCTGTTTTATTCTGAAGACAGGAATTAGAGTGTACCCATGACGAGTGGTACTAACAATCAGATTTTAGTAAGCCTATCAGATAATGATACTTCAGCCATGCTCTGGAGGAGGTGGAGAGGCTAAAACTTGTAGCCACAGGATTCCACATCTATTGCAAAAGTGCAACATGAAAGAGCATACCTTTTTGCCATTGACAATTTCAGTAAAGAGAAAAATAAATATCAGGTCTGCATGCTTTAAAGAAATACTGAATAATAATTTACCCTGAGAATAAAAAAAATTTAAAAATAGCTGAGTCTGGAGGAGTAATCTCGCTTTTCCTTATAGCATTTTTTTTTTAATGACGATTTCTAGTTTCTGTTATAGGTCAAAAATTCCAAACGTATATTTAACAAAGTATCATGAGTCTGTAGGCATTGGTGAAGTGTCTCTTCATGAATGTGCCTACTGTTGCCTAGCAAGCAAAGAACGTGGAATGTCCATATGTCATCAACAAACACATGAAGCTGTTAATTGTATTAAATTTTCTGTTATCACATTTTATATCTTTTAATTCAGGGGGTTTATACACTAGGATTAAACATTTATTGTAATTTTTACTTTACTGCTAAAGATTAAAACCAAGTGAATTTTCCTTAACAAGACAGATAAAGGCTGTGTCAAATTGTTTTCCTTGAAGGAAAAAGTTGAAACCAAGTTAAACAGAGATATTTCTGTAAACTTATTTTTAATTAAAACAGCCAAAAGTTATTTTTCCAGCTAGTTTTGAATTTGAGAAGTATCATACTTCTTTGCAGACAGTTGTCTTCACGTAGAATCATAGAATCATAAATATGCTGAGCTGGAAGGGACCCATCAGGATCACCAAGTCCAGCTTCTGACCCTGCACACATAGCTTAGCTGATGCTCATGACATCAGAAAATTCAGCCTGTAATCATGGAAACTAAGGGTTTCCAGTCCCCTCCCTCAATAATTGCATCATATAAATAGAATTTACATTCATTTATAGCTGATATAAATGTACATATATATATAATCATATATGTATCTCACACTCCTTTCTTAGGACTCAGAGTTCTACAAATGAACGCAAACTATATTAGACCAGTTTCCTATGCTTAATCAAGATATACAAGAATATCTTCTCATGTAAAATATATTGCAGTCCTGAATAATTCAAAAAGGCTCAAATGCTCTGTTCTCTTTGATATCTAGATATTGCCTGTCAGAGGAAAATATAAAGAGTAACTCTTCCCCTCTTTTTAAATTATTTTTTCAAAGTACCTTTAGTGGAACCTGAGTTTTATTTAGACCACATACAAGCAATTTGAGGGAGAGAGGAAAGGAGGAGCTGCTCAGGATGTTATGATTATTCCCAGAACAAATATTATGCTCCTAGAATTTTAAAATAGGAAAGATCTTTAGTAATGGTCCAGCCACATTAGGATAAAGATACTGATAAGTCTACCCTGAAATGACATAGTAGCAGAAAAATTAAGATGTATTTAAATTAGTGCTTGATTTTCCTTTTTACAGTATTGTACAGTATTCTATCCATTTCATGGTTTTCACTTAAATCTCAATTTCTGGATTTTTTTCCATCTACTGATACAATTCTTCATACCCAAAGATCGTTAGTATTTTAAATGTTAATTATTTGGGACCGTATTACACTTGTAAAAGTAATTTGTAAAATAATTTGTGGTTTATTGAAAGTTAATAGCTCATCATCCTCCCACCCGAAAAAGTTCAGACCCTAAAGAGACAAGAACAATTTTAAAGGAAGAGATTTAAGCAATCCTGAAATACTGTCACCTTCAAACCCATTTTCATCTATTAGTCTTCATATTATTTGCAAATTAAAATGGCAATACAAGATTGAAAACAATTTGGTTCCAATTATTTTTTTTACCATGATGAAGCAAAGGGAATCTGGTCGAGAGTTATTATGAGCCTGAAAGAGAAGTGGAAGCAATCACGGCTGTTGTGCCAGGAGATGCCATATACTGTTTCATTTGACTTTTTTCATGTAGACAGTGGACTGTTTGAAGCATTATGTTAACAAGATCAATACATTAGTGCACTTCAAAAAGTAATGTTTTTGAGTCACCGATGTAAACAATGTCCTGGTTCTGGCCAGGATCACATGAGCAGGTATAGAACAACCTCTATGCCCTGGCCATGCCTCCTCCTGGCTATTTCAAAAAATTAACCCTGTCCTGGCCAGAACCAGGACACAGAATCATCGAATCATAGAATAGTTTGGGTTGGAAGTGACTTTAAAGACCATCTGGTTCCAACTCCCCTGCCTTGGGCAGGGACAGCTTCCTCAAAAGCAGGTTACTCAAAGCCCCATCCAACCTGTTCTTGAATATGGATGAAGCAGACAACTTCTCTAAGCAACTTGTTCCAGTGCCTCACCACCCTCACAATAAAGAATTTCTCCTTCATACCCAATCTAAAACTACCCTCTTTCAGTTTAAAGTTTTGTCCTATCATTACATGCTGGATCATCACTACATACAGAACCATTTGTATAATTCAGTTTTTAACCAGGAGATTTTTTAAAATAATTCAGTATTTTTATGTCTTTTGCCCTTCATAAACTGATATATAACATTCAGGAACAGCAGATAGTACACTAGAATAATAATGAAGAAATGGCTCTTAAATGAAACATTTAATTACAGCTTAAAAAGGCAAAAGAAAAAATATTGTTACTGGCTTAAAAAAAAAACAAACCCAGATTTATTCCCAGAAGAGCTGACAGAGTACTCTGAATTATGGGTGGTTTGTTTTAAAATAGAAAATCTTAGAAGAACACCATTCTTACACTGAAAAAATATGAAAGTTCAACTTAAGGATGAGAAACTGGGCAAGCATTGTGAGAAGGCAGGTTCAGACAACCTTCAAAACCAATTACGGCATCATCTTCATAAGCCTTTTCGTCACTGAATCATCATATTTCTCATAGATAAAAAGGCAACAACCACCCTGACACACATTTGCTGACAGTCAATGGAGATGTCTTAAAGAAAAAAAACATGCAGAAAAGCAGAAATGCACAAAAAGAAAAAATTACACCCCCCCATAGGTCTGAATCTTTCTGCAACACATTCTAGTGTTAATAGGCTGTCCACATTAATTATATTAGGTCTTTTACGACTGGAGGGAACCCAAAAACCAGAACCATGTTTCTGCTTCATTATGATAAATATCTACCAGGGAGTGTGATGCCATGCAAATTCAGAACAGTACCCTGCATCAACAGCATCCCCACATAATGGTAACTTCAACAGCAGAGGAACACAACTCATCATTTCCTTTCAGGTGCTAACAGACCTGGTCAAAGCTAGCTACTGTTCCAACAGCAGTTCCAGAACTGTAAGGAAAATTCTATGTACAAACAGAAGCAAGGGTCACTTATTTGTAACTATTTTCAAGCTAAATATTTTTAAGCATTCCAGCACTAAATATTCTCAAGCAAACACAGCTTGGATTACCACACCATTTAAACCTCGTCTCTGAGTGGCAGTCCCACACTCCCTGCTGACCTCACAAACTCTTTTCCCACCTTACCCCCAGCAGACAGCAGGTAAGAGCGTAGGCAGGAAGCTGGGCCATGCCAAAGGGGTGCTCCTGTGCTCCCAGCTCTGTAGGCACTGACCCCATCTACCACAAGGCAGAAGTCAACATTTCCCAAGAACGGGCTCTTGTGTTGCCTGCAGGGATAATAATCCAAGGGGAGCCTTAACAGGCACCATCTCCTAGGCTAGCCTGCTCCAGCTGGATTGGCTCTCAACGGGTTCCAACAGGCTTTTGGAAAACTCCTTCCTCACAGATTAAAAATGAGAGTGCTGGTTCTTAAAAACACTACAGGATGCTGCCCCACCTAGTGGGAGCACCAGTGTCCTCCCCTCTGTCTCCCAGGCAGGCCAGAAGAACTTTGCAGAAGTTTTAAAAATTACCTGAGAAACAGATGTGGGAAGAATTCTACAAGTGGTTTAAATTAAAACATACTGAGATCCTAAAAGCTTAGAAAAGCTTTTACTGGAGGGCAAAATATTAAATAAATGCTTCCTACATTTCAAATGTTTTCATGTGCAAATACTAACTTGTTGTCTATTACATTATGTTAAGCATAGTTGGAGAGGGAACCTGCAGCATAAAAAGACAAAGCTGCTATCTTTAATGCAGTAATTATTTCATATTTGTTGGCTAGAAGCCAGATGCACTCATGTTTATTACAAATTCCATTTAAAAATATCTTATTTAGCTGTTTGAGTTGGTAATATTTGCCTGCTCCAAGCTTTCATAAATTTTGTCAGTGCTGCCAAAAATACAAGACCAAAACTTTGTCAGTTCTGTGTAAGTAATAAAGAGGTAAATGTATCTGACTCCAATCTCTCATTTTCACCTCCCAGCTGTATTCAATGCCAAATCTATTACCAGCATGGCTGCACTCTCAGAGAATGTGAACTAGGTATTTTTCCCCCACATTTTATCTTTTTCTTTCCAAAAAACATAAAACCTCCATGGTTGTTTATGAGTGAAAGACAAAACTAGTAGCTGTTTTTAAGTCAAAATTTCACTAACCATTCTATCTGACATAGTGGAGCTGGAGCCTCATGGACTTCAACTGCTAATATTCTAATATCTTGCAAGCAGAGCCTGAACAGAAGTCAAGTCTGTGTCTAATCATGCCTTTTTGGACCCTTTCATTTTACCTGCTGTATTCTTCAAAACCTACGCAGGCTTTTATTTTAAGAGCCAGTCTTAGGAACACCCTAAAAACTAATGACTTTTGGAACTTTGCAAACCTTAACAGTCTGTCTTACCCTCCCAGAATGGCAGTGCAGCAGACAGAGCAACATCCCCTGCCTCAGATGCTCAAAGGTATGATAGGTCTCTGACGCAATCCTCCACCAAAAGAAATCTTCCCCAAAAAAGTGAGAATCCAGCCTTTTGACTCCAGCCTCTCAGTTCTAAAAGTCCCCTGATCAAAAAGCTACATCAAAGAATATTAATCTTACTCAAGTTTACCTGAACAGCTAAATGAAATTTAATTACTTAACTCCCAGGGCTGTCTGACAGCTTAACTGAAGCAATTTAATTACAAGCAACAGCTTTCAGAAGAAGATGCTACGAAAGTTCAAGCATTTCCCACGCAGACCAACAAAAGCAGTAAGTACTTCTCCTCAAGACAAGATGGGTCTCTGCCCGGTGTTTTGGTCAGCTCAATGCCTACCTAGCCCTGACAATGACTTACCCCTTACCCAGTGTATGGCTGGCATAATATAACAGTGGTGTGATCTCTCCTGGACTCCCCAGCCATGGCGGTAGACAGCTGACCCTAAATGACTAAATGGATATTCCACACCTGATCTGATGTAAAAGCTAAGAGAAAGGAGGGGGGTATTTGTTATTTACAAAAAAATTTGTCTTTCGGAGCAACTACTATGTATATTGAAGCCCTGCTTCCTGGAAATGGCTGGACATCTTTTGTTGATAGGAGTAGAGAATAAATCTTTTCCTTTTCTTGCACATATTGCCTCTGCTTTGGTTCATTAAATTCCACATGAGATTTTTTTCCATTTTATTTTCTCCCTTGCCTTGTCCTACTGAGGAGGCAACTGATAGAGCAGCTTGGTGGGCACCTGGCATCCAGCCAAGGTCCACCTACCACAGTCCTTTTTGGCACCCAATGTGGGGCATGAAAAATTTGAGATAAGGAGTGAGGAACCCTAGTCCTGAGGACAAAGAAGCAGCAGTGTCAGTGAGTGAAGAATTAACCTTAGCCCCCATTCTGTGTCCCCCTGTGCCTCTGGAGAGGAGGAACTCAGGAGAGAAGTTAAGCCCCAGAAGAATGAAGGGGTGAGGGGAAGGTGTTTTAACATTCAGTTTTTATTCTCTCACTATCCTACTCTGATTTGATTGGTAATAAATTAAATGCATTTTCACAAAGTCGAGTCTGTTTTGCCTGTGACAGTAAGTGCTGAGTGATGGATTGCCTGACCTTACCTCGACCCAGAAGCCTTTCATTACAATTCTCCCCCCTGTCCAGTTGCACACTAATAGAGCAGCTTTGGTGAGCACATGGTGTCCACCGTCCAGCCAGGGTCAACCCCCCATAGGAGAAGCAATGGAGGAGTAAGGAGCTCTGAGCTGGGGGGAAAGCACAGACAAAAAATAATGACTACCTCTACAGCTCCGACTGCTAATGACATCCGGAAAGTTGCTGTTAGAGCAAAAGTACTGAGAATTGTCAGCTAACCAGTAGCTATACAGGAACTAGTGGGGGAAAAACTTAGTCCCTTGGGGCAAATGTTACAGCAGTTGTAGCACGTCTGAACCACAGAGGAAAGGAACTGGTTGTTCCCTCCCATGGCGTTGACAACACAGATTTCAGCTCCTGAAGAGCACACAGAAGGCCTTTTACACTGAAGGTGAAGTACAAAAAACATGCTCTCTTGCTTGCTCTTTTTGACTGGTATTTATTCCAAACATAATACATGCTTTGTGCAAGAGCAACAGAGGGTTGAAAAGGCACCTGAACGTAGAACAGACCTGGATGGAAAATCTGCTTCAGTTTATAGGACAAGCTCGGATGATCCTCTCAGGTTTTTTGCGAAGAGCTAAACTCTCAGCGTGCTGCTCCCACAGTGTCCCAGAACATGAACCAGTGCACCAAGCTGACAAACTGTGAAGCAGAACAGAGCAGTGTGGCCTGGAAATACAGCGATTTGGAAAGGGCACCTGCAGATACTTGTGGTACATTTTGCAGGCTGTCTCTTAGCAATGCCCAGCTGCAGGTCAGAATCAATAAGGGTGAACATGTGACAGCTCACTTCATCCAAAGCCAAGGGTAAATGCCTGTATTCCAAAAAGCTGAATGGCTGCCAGGAAAACAGAGACCTTCACATATTAAGTATGACAGATAGCCACCAGCAAAAGACAGTCACAGTAAGTTTAACATTATGATACCAAGGTGTGGTATACTGTCAGTTCTCACAGTGACAGAGACCCCATCAGGCACAGCTTTGCCATGGTAGAGCACGTAGGGACCTTGTGCTGTTTCCAAAACCTTTCTAGAAATGACAGATATTCAAGCTATTATAAATGAACTATTTTATGTATTAAAATAAGACTAGTTTAGTAAATGGGAGGCAAGACATTGATAGAATAATAAAATTTGACCAAAGCGAATCAACAAGAGCCAGACAAATTGATTGAAGCATCTGCATGGAATGTCAGATCTCAGGAAAAATTCAGAGTGGGTCTACTGGCCCTGATACACAGCAAGTAAATGAAACCACACCAGTTCATTCTGCTCCAGAAAGGATCTCCCCTTTTTTTGTCAGAGAAGCCATTAAGGCAAGCATTGCTTTTTGCTGCTGCACTTTCAAGTTACTGAGATCTTAAGACTTTTTCCTTTCACAAAGCATTGCAAACAGACAGACAAATTTCTGAAAGCAGAGCCTGTTCACCTGACCTACAAAGAAACTGGAAGACCACACAGTACAGAAATCTTAGAACATCTAAGGTCTTGTCATCACCAGAGCACAGACTCTTCCAGGACTGGGCTATGAGTAGGTGTTGGAACCGCCAACTCCAAATAAAACCCACTGAAGCTCTCTCATCTCCAAAGCACACTCTGGCGACCAGCTGGCTATAAGCATCTCGGTCCCCCAGAGCTGTGTTTGCAGACTTGTGTAGGACCTAGTGGGTCACAGCTGCTGTGTTAGCTTGGTCCTCCACAGTGGGAGAACTGGCAGGCTCGGCCAGTGTCTCTCTCCTAGCAAAGAGAGCCAGCGGCAGGTGGGGTTACATACTGCTCTGGGATGGGAAAGGAAAACAGAAACATGGGAAGAATGGCACCCCAGGCAGAACTTTATGCACAGAGAAGTACATAACTTGGATCCTGCAAGGAGGGATATGAAATGATTCAAAGACTGTCACCAAGTAGGATTTGCAGATAGGCTTTTCTAGGGCCTCCAGTTAGTTTCCCAACAGCTGATAATTATATTATAAAAGACACTAAACTCGGCTGCACACCTTGCTTGGCTGCATGAACCGCATCTCCCCTTACAGTCACCATTCTTTAGCTGAAGGCAGACATTTGAAGGAAAGACAAAGCAATGTTAACTGTTTGTGAGCATGCAAATGACCTTCAGATTAAAACCTTGGATTATGGTCCAGTAGGTTGTTTTATTTATATTCTGCATTTTCTACAAAGAAAGGATAACTTCTTCAAGCTGAATAGATTTCTGGACAGTTAACTGATCTTCCTGTAATCACTACTGTTAAGTTTCTGCTTTCAGAAAAGGGAGCAACACTGCAACTCTAAAACATTTCAAAGTATAAACAGATTTCCATGCATCCAGTGTAACAGCACCTCAGAATCACTTAACCTGTGAGCTTCCAGATCTGTTCTGTATCCTACACAGTGTACACAGAAAGGATGTTGCAGGTAATTGAAACTAACAGGGTGACACCATCAGGTAACGACATCCTGTATATATTTAGTACTTTGGCGAGGACCCATCACTCTTGTAAATACATTTCACATTTGGGTATGAAATCAGATATGACTTGGTATAAGATGATAATGACTTCATAATTCTTACAAAGACAGTGAACAAAATAATCTCCTTTTTCTAATCCAAAAGATGAAAATACAACACAGCAGTTGTTTAAATAAGGGCTTTCCTACTCGGGATTGTTTGTGTGTACAAGGACACAGTGCAATAATCAAAGACAAAGAAGAGGCAAGAAGAATGATTAGCACAGAGCAAGAAAAAATACTTCTGCTGCATGTTTGTATTCTTTTAAAGCTTTTACAAATTTTCAGTGGTTTACTGTGATGGAAGAGCATAATTCTGACACTTTGATTAACAAAATCAGAAAAAACCAAAATACTCCTTTAAGGATTTATTATGGCTGTTTTATCATGCATTCAAAAATCTTCTATATGCACAGATGATATTATCTGGAGTCAGTACACCCTAGCATTCTCAAGCATAAGAAAAAGCAAGAAGTTGTTTCAAGAACAGTTCCAGATTTGGAAATAGACATAATCAAAGTGGAGACATTGCCTCTTAATTATGAAAGTTACTGAACACTTTATTGCAAACTCTTCCACAGTGAACATGTGAACTCTGAAAACAACTCGCTGCTTACAGAAAGGCACGCACAGATACATGCAGCAGCATTTAGCAAGAGGATTTAAAATATATGAAACCTGTCTGAAAAAGGACTTTCATGTCCTAGTTGAACCACTAGCTGCCTAATGACAATAGACGAGTTTCATTTTTTGTTATTCCCCCTCATTTTCACTGATAGTTATGCAGATAAAAGTATTCGTGATGAAACATTCCCACCCACGATAATATATTAAGGACGCATTACTTATCACTTATGTAACACCAGGATTATTTTTTTTAAAGAGGATTGTGTAATATGAAGGATTACCATTCTTCAAAACAGAAAGTTGATGCAGTACAACAGCAGTTAGAGGCAGACTGATCAAATGCTTCTTCTGGCTATAGTGCCATCGCTTCAACCCAGGCAGCACTGAGTAAGCTGGGACTAAAGGAAAAGTGCATGAGGCAACCGCTATGAAAGGCTGAAAATCTACTTAATCTACTAAAATACACATTTACATAACAACAACAATAATAATAAATTAATGAAAAGTTGAAACTGTTGCGGTTTTTTCTGACCTGTCACTGCTGCCACTAAATATTCTGCTGTGGAAATGGGGTTTGGTTAATAAAACAATATAAATTTACCTGTCCCATCATGTTGTGCATGGTTATTTCAACATCCTTCCTCTCTGCTGGGGCAGCTGGCAGCTCTGTACCCGTGGCTTGCTGGAACTTCAGGAATTTCAGCTGACAGAGAGCATTACAGTGAACAAGGCTTTATAACCTCTCTGAATTCTTCCACTTTCTAGCAAAAGCTTTGCACTCACCCACCTTTATTTTTGTCACAGTTGCTAGGATGCCTTGGCGACAGACACCAGAAATATCTATGATTTGGAGACAAAGCTGGAGGCAGGTGTAATCTACACCAGACCAAAAGGAGGGCAAGAGGCTCATGCCAATGATCACTGCACCAGCACGGATTCCTTGCAGCAGCTTAAGTGCTACCTGGGATGGGGCAAATCCACTTGCTGCCATTTCAGCCTCTTTGCATCTCACCTGCCTCCCTCCCTGGCTGGACGCAAAGAACAGATCTCAGCCTCCCACTACTGGGGAGGGAGGAAAAGTGCCTCTCAGTCTGAGAACTCACCTCAGCCAATAGCACTGGATATATTCTGCAGGGAATTCACCTCCTTGCTGTTGGCCATCCTACCAAAGCAGTAAAAATAGATACTGCACCTTTACTGCTCAGGGCTGTGCGAGCTTCAACTGCAAAATCCGCCTCCTGCATGGGGTGTTGCAATCAGACACTGCAACTCTTTATAGAGGAGCAGAGGTGGCCAGACTCAGCTTCCAAACACCCCAGCCATGCTTTCCTGGTGAAGCTCACACAGATGCTGGCAGAGACTGTGCTAGAAACAAAGCACAAACGATGTATGCACTTGTTTAAAAAGCACATACAAAGAGGGCTTTTTCTTTTAAATGTTGCTCATAGACTTCTGCATTTTAAAAGGCAATCACAGTAAGGCAATTATTTAGAATAAAATATCATTTTTCTGGGTGATAAATGAAAATAGTTTCATTAAGTATTAAACATCTGTTTTGAAGGAACTGCCCCTTATTTACATCAAATGTGTGTGTTATTCTACAAAATGAATGCTTTCTCTGCTAACATTGTGGAGGAAAAGCTTTGTGGCATTGGATTTATACAAACAACCTTACTTGTTTCACTTTCTTATTGAAAAAGCTTCATTGCCAGATTGACTGCAGTAGGACAATTACAATGTAATGCTACACCACAGTTAAAAATCCTTTTGGCCTCTAATGTTAGATGGAAAGATTGTTCTGAGAATAAAAGAACAGATGCTGACAGCCATAGCAATTCTCGATGCTCATGCCAGTGAGCCATATTTACTTGAAAAGGCTATTCATAACATGAATAGTGCTTCATCTGAAGAGAACTGTCATACAACCCGGTATATATTTGTAGCAAAAGGGACTCCCCCACACACACCCCCATTGATTTTTTCCTTTATCCAGATTTACTTGTTTTACAACCTCTTTTTGTTACATTATCCGCTTTACTGCTCTGAACACTTGTTTACACGTTGCCTAAACCAAGAAATACTAAGTAATTTGTAATGTAAATGGGGAAATATATTAGCAGACCAGTATAAGAATCCAAAATATAACATTTTAGAAGAAAAAATTCTAATAATTCTGATCTATATATTCTTTTATGATCTAGTTCTCCCCCTAAAAGCATCCACTGGTGCTGACTCCCCATGCCTAGAAGTAGGAATGGTAGGCAGACCACTCACTGTAGCCTTGACACGGTGTTTTCAATCATGATGTTCAGCTAGACTAGACAGCAATAACAAAACACATCAGATTTTCCCAATCTACAAAGAAAACAAACATATCCTTCTCATTAGAAGGAGTATTCTGCACTCTGTGCAAAGTAGGACTGTTCTCTATTACTGAGCTATGCCAGATGCATCTCACTCACAGGGAGCATTCCTCCTGCCCATGTCTGGGCTGCCTATGCTCCTGGCAGCAGAAGCAGCCTTTCCAACTTCTGGACTATCCAGTCTTTGACAACAGGATGGTGCAGATCAGAGAGTACATGGCTAGCAGCCCAGTGAAATTCCCCACCCAGGCAGGAGAAGAGGTTCATCGCCTTGGTGAAAAGAAGAGGGAACATCCCTGCGTCACTAATCAAAAATATCCTGCAACCCTATATTCCCATCACCTGGAAATCTGCACAGGTGGCCATAGAGCAAACCAACTGGGCTTGGTCAGCACTGCCATGCACAAACTGCTTTATAAAAGTTTCAGCAATTTAGGAGAGTAGCTTTGAGTTTTACTGCTCCAGCAGCCCTTTCCCAGCCAAAGCAGTATGCAACCCCTTGTTTCCCACAGTCAAACAAGAGAGTAGAAGGTCCATTTTTTTTCCTGCATAGCCCTTGGAGCCGCATCTGCAACCTTCCACTCATGAGTGAGAGTGCTGCACCACACTCATGGCTAAATTAATCACTGAGAAAGGACTCCAGTGTATAAAGCACTAACAACTTCATAAGAGCTGACTGATGGCAGCTGAATTTTAAAACACATATTTAAAAGAAAGCAATGTCATGTTAAAGTGACATTTTCAAAAAGACTCACATAAAGAAGCTGAAACATATGGGATATTAAAAATTCACACACAAAATCTTTCTCTCTTTCATCTTCTCCAATAACTCTATATTTCCTTCTTTACTTCCACACATAACTTCTTTTTAGCAGTTGCTACAAACCTTTTGACATCTATAATGTAAATTATAGAATTAGCTCATGTCATAGTATACAGAAAAGAAAAAACTAATTTTTAAAATTTAAGTTTAGAATTTATGTTCTAAGTAACTATCAGTGAACAGCCTCCTGAATTAACCAGAAGTGAATACCTGTGCTCAGTTCATTTCTTCTGCTTCCTGCGTTTAAAAAGCACTAGAAAATCTTAAATGCACAGAATAACCTAATTAAATCTTTGTTTCTCAGAACCTGCTGAATATTTCTACCCAACTCCTTCTGTAAGTACACAGAAAAACTTATTAGAATGATCTTCCCTGAGAGAAGTAAAGCTGTTTTCATAAACATTTGTTACTTTCTTGGATTTTTATGTCTGTTTCACTGCACATAAACTGTGCAACATCAATAATTTGGTTTTAAGAAGATTAGATAAGATTAGATTAGAATTTGGTCTTAAAATTTGACTGCCAGCAACACATCATGGGTCTAGTCCATCCCATCACATATATAATACTCTGTTCTGACACAGGTATGATGAAAGAAGGAACTAAAAGGCGAACTGCAGCCTCTGTCATAACACTGTCATAACACTATGTGGCTCTATGAAACAAATTCTACAAAACTGGGAACTTTGACATGTGCTGAAGCATGTTACTGCTAGAACAACACCTGACAGATATTTAATTTGCAATATGGGTATTGCCTTACCCTGATCCCACTGAAGGCTGGTAGCTTGGCAATCAAGGACCCAAAAGCAATTTTCTTTTCCTACTCCTGTTCTCATCCTAAGTTTAAATTTGACTGCCAGTACGCAAACTAACCGTGCTAAACTCAAGGCTGAAAAATGTCGAGAAACACGTACATTTGAAGTACCTGGTTCAGATAAATTACTTCAGATTCATACATGGTGTCAATTATAAAAAGATGAGGACATTGCCCTATCCTCCATCACATAAGCATGCATTTTCTACTGAAGTCTGAGATACCATATTCACTGCAAAACAAGCAGCACGCTTCCTTTTTCAAAAGATTTTTTTTGTGGAAAAGCAGTCCTTAGAGCCTATTAATCTGCACCTGCTTGTAGCATTTTAGAAAGAATTGGAAAAAATCGTCTCATATCTATCTGGACAGAAAACTGACAGTATTGGTAAATTGCTGAGTAAGGCTGATCACCTTTTTAAAACCCCAGGCTAACAAAAGGTTTGACCAACTTAATTGCCCACCAAGAACAAAACAATCATTTGTATATGGCACATTTGATGTAATACTCAAGCCCGCAGTCCCTATAAATGGCTTAGTGACTTTGGCCTTGGGGTGACAGAATGCATTTCTTCAGACTCTAGTTTGTCATACAACACAGTCTCATGTCCCTGAGTGGCTTGATTTATTCTGTTTTGTAGCATAGCACAATAGCTGCTTTCAGCAACAAAACTGTTTTCTGACATTATATTTTGCTAACTCCATTTGCAAAGAGCCAACTCGAAATGATTGCTGTGGATGGAAAGCACGCATGGCAAACTGGGGCTGCTTGACAGCAAGCCTTCCTTTGAGAGCAGGGTCATACATACACTGCCAAATCTTGTAGTTTGTCACATCTAATCTGTAATGTGCATAGCAAATCACTTAAACACAAAAAACGTCACAAAACCAGTAATGGCTTATGATGCAAGTTACAAAGTCTACAATGTTTTGAAAGCTCTTCATTTGCAATGGGCAGCTGACTCCACTTGTTTGTCATCCTGCATGATTTTCTTTCCATGACCTTGTCTTATTCATTACATACATTAGACGGCTGTCTCGGGCAATAAAAAGCAAAACTGAGTGTTTCACTAGTCCAGCAACATTAGACACATCATACGTGTGAAAACATACTCTTTATACTAGAGAGCATCACTGCTCCACTGAAGTCCTGGGGACCATTGCAAACCATTTCAGAGTAGAAACAAATCAGAGGACTGGGCAATCACAAACCACAGGAAGTTCCACAAGAGAAAGTGCCAGATTCTGCACCTGGGATGGGGCAACCTCACATGTATGTACAGACTGGAGAATGAGATGATGGAAAGCAGTGCCGTGAAAAGGGACCTGGGGATTCTGGTCACTGGCAAGTTAAATATGAGTCAGCAGTGCCCTGGCAGCCAGGAGGGCCAACCATGGCTTGGGGGGCATCAGGCAAAGCATCGCCAGCCGGTCAAGGGAGGGGAGTGTCCCGCTCTGCTCTGCACTGGGGCAGCCTCACCGTGAATACTGTGTGCAGTTTTGGGCACCTCAATATAA
>JAWMRA010000130.1:45107099-45206360 GCA_035584735.1 Pseudotriccus pelzelni
CCAGGGAAGTGGTCACAGCACCAAGCCTGACAGAGTTCAAGAAGCATTTGGACAACACTCTCAGGCACATGGTGTGACTCTTGGAGATGATCCCATGAAGGGCTAAGGGTTGAAGCAGATGATCCTTGGTCTCTTCCAACTGCGATTCTATGAAGCATTTAAAAAGGGGCCTTCAGAAATCAGGCTGAAGCACAGATGTTTGAGTTAATCTTTAAAACCCTGGAAATTCTTGAGTGAAAACTAAATAAATCATTGTTACTACTGATAAGAATCCAAAGGCAAGACTCACTGATCCTTAAAGTGTGACACTATGTAAAGGCAGGAAAATATACCGGGTTTGTTATGAAGAGAGGAAGAGGGGATGCCTGTTTACACACAGAAGTTACTAAGAGAGCTAGGGATTAATTTTCACAAATTCTGATGCACGTCTGAGTTTAAGGCCTAAAACTGGTGCTTCAAGTTTTCTGCCTTAATATAGATTTGTTTCGTCAACTCCTGAAACCTTCAGCAGGACAACACAACAGTTTCTAGAAAGTTGGCTTTTTTTCTGTTTCCTCTTCATAGAGACAAAGTCAGCTTGAGGTCAGCATAACTAAGACTGACTTCTTGCTCCCAGGCATATCGCTGTGACCTCTTTTTTGTTTTAGACAGTAAATGTAACATCTGGTTTAGACCGTCATAACTAAGTCATCACTTCTTGAAAGTCCTAGCAAGTATCAGATCCCTCTTCACCTACAAACCCAGAATTCTTGTCAGAGTCAAGCCTTGTTATCTCCCATACTGATCAGTGAAACTGGTGTTTCACTGGTCTGGCACAATGTAGTTTCAGCCTATTGCTATTAGTGGCCATGCTGGACACTATCAGAACAAATCCGTAATGCATAAAAAACACATGCACATGCAGACATACACAAATGTGTAACCCAAGATGTAAGAACATCTTCAGGATCTTCTCTGCTTTCACACATGTCTTCAAGAGAAATTTAACTCCAGTTACACACCACCAACAGATCCCTTTGGTTGAGAAGCACAAAGGCATTAAGCAATCGAACTGTTGAGTTACCAGATGAAGTGGCACAGATGTTGCTGCATATATTTTCACAGATAGTAAACAGAACAGCTGTTAATGGCTTAGTCTAAAATTACATCTGTTAAAGTCAAAACTACAAAAAAGGCATTTGACTCTAAACCAGTTCTGCATTTGTCAGTCTTTCATCATGGCCAACCTCTTATTTGCCATCCCCCACCGGGCATTAACTCACCTGCATTGCTTTTCTTGAATCTACACATAGCTAAGCTTTGTCTGCATGAAAAGGAAAAATGTGATAAACAGTGTATGGACTTTAATTTTGAGGTAACCTAGATAGTTGCAAAAGAACATCAATTAAAAAAATCAGAAATAAAAATATTAATTATAACTTTCAATTTAATCAACTTTAAAATATATTCTCAGATCAAACTGCCACCCACTTCTCTGAAAGCCTTTTTCTAAAGCAGATCAATCTGTGTGAGCGTTATTCTTCAGCAATTAGCTGGACTGAATTTTGGGGGTGTTCTTCGTGTTCTGCCAACTTGGAAACAACTAGAGTTCACATTTACCTACAAAAAACTGCAAATGACCTGAAAGGTTTAATTATCATGGCCCTTTTGCTAGAAACAAAAACATAGTTTATACTGCAGGGGGAAATATTCCTATATTGTTTCTTACCGTGCATGATGACAATCACTGGCATGACACTATTGCTATATTAAACTGTTCATAATTAAAAACAGACACAGATGTAGGAAGAAGATTCACAGAGCAAAAAACCATCTGTTACTTTTAGGAAAAAGGGGGTAAAATCCGATTAGGTACAGTCTACTTTATTTTTGAATGAATTTTACGAACTTTTTCAGAAAAGGTTTTCATATATTAAAAAAGAAAAAAACCTTTGAGCAACAGATGCACATAAAAAAAGTGTGTGTCTTCACATCTGTATTTTACAAGCCACAGAATAGTGTTGGTGATTAGGAAATGATTTGCAGAAAGCAATTGTGACTAGTGCCTTTGGTGGACAGGTCTATTACACGTTATACATCTATTATCCTGACAATTAGCCAAGACTGCTAAATATATTTGCCTTAGGCACTAAATATATTTTATACACCCTCTTTCAAAGTATTTTCATATGAAGCAAAAGAACTAATAACTTACAGAGTGAAAACATTTCCTTTCATACCACATCTCTTCTAGATGCATTGTATACAAAAAGAAGAGAAAGTATCCACTTTGTAAACAGATATATATTTCTATTGGCCTTGATCCTTGTTGTGAAGGCTGCTGTGAGGCACAATACTTATTTACACTCTAAAGCACTGGGAAGAACATGAGTTTCACTGTGAGTCCCAGGGTTTCCTCCATTAGAAAAATAATTTGGTTTTAGACCAACCCATCTCCCCAGGCATAGAACCAATGTACACATCAACAATACAAAATAGTAATTAATAGGTTTTTATGGCAGAATTAATGACTGTTGATGAACATCAGTTCTTCAGTTATTTAGAAAATAAAGAATATTTTGCAAGGCAAATGAGGGACTGTTACTTGTCTATTGCTAAATAAAAAAAAAAAATTAATAATGTTGAACATTATGACAGTGGAATCCCAGGGAAGATGCAAAATATTAGTGCAGCTTGTAGAAGATAAAAGAAAAACACGAATGCCAATTTTATGAAAAAACTCAAAGAACAAAAGTATCATGGTCGGTCAGGGGGAGACAACATATGTGGCTGATAAGAAGGCAAATTTATGTGCAGCACAGTGCTGCTTCTCCTTTTAATCTTTTATAAACTTAACAGAGCGTTTTGCAGGGAGGATAAAAGCCACTGACCAGTGGAGCCATCCCAGCAGTGGCATTCCCTCACGCTCGGCAGGGCTTTACTGCCTTTCTATCAGCTGGAGTACTGGGGAACAGGGCCAGCAGCTTCCTGCGCCAGGATCGGGGCATCTGTGCAAGAACAGAAACACGGCCCGTACTCTATACTTATATCAGAGTTGTTTGCATTTAAGGGAGAAAGCTGTCATGGCTTTTATTGCTCACTGCGTGCATTTTGGCCATATGTAAAACAATTATACCATTTATCAGGGGGATCCAGACTCAGCAGCACAGATCTTACCTTCAGAATCAGCTGAAGGGGCAAACTGCAGCTTTAAAGCCCAGTCCCTGTGCCTTCACACTTCTTTCTGCCCAGCCTGACCACACACAGCAAATTAACATGGCTATCAACTGAATGAGAAGCCCACACAGTTTTCTGACTGTGGGAAGGATGAAGGACCAGACAGACCATGCAAAATTTATAGCCTCTCTCATGCTCACCTTATAGCCTCCCACTTCATGCAGTGAGGTTGTCCTCCCTATTTTCTAAACCTACTAAACCCTTGCAAGTTAATTCGGTGAAGATAAAAAAGCCCAACAAAAAATACCTAGGAGCCAGACCTCTACCCAAGCACAACATGCCCCTCTAACCACATTCATGAGGCTCTCAACAAGGAGTAAAATGAAAGGTCAAAGTTGCTACCTTATCACCCATATCTAGGATGTATACATGCAACTTGGACTTCATACCAGTATCAGCTCTAACAGATGATTTACACAAAATCAAGAAAAAACTAAGAAAGAAAAAACCTTTACCATAACTAATTACAAAAGGAAAAAAAAAATCAATACATGACTTCCGAGACACTCAAAATCTCCTTAGAAAAGGATGAAAGGGTCAAAATGCAAGCTGGAAAGTGATGCTAAAATAAGCAAGAAACTGGCTAGTGTGAGTATTCATATATTCTTAAGTTTAGGAGTATTCTGCAGAATGAATATGACTCAACCACCCACCCTAGCAGTGGCACTGACTTTGAGCTTTCCTGAAGCTCAAAGTTGCCACAAGATATTAATTCTTCTACTAAATCCAAAAACTCACAAACCCAGAAAACGCAGTCACTTAACCTACGGATTTACCACATAGGTATTCCAACATATCAGTGTTATTCCATTCCTGCTCTAAAAACCTTCATCAGAAGTCAAGAGCTGACTCCCAGACACCTGTAGTTGTTTGCAGCCATCTGCATCTGCTTCCCACTTCACAGGGGATCTCTGGTAGTGTTTAACAGAAATATCTAAGGTAAACATCGCTGGAATGTTTTTGGAGGGCAACCTTTGAACAGTGAAAGAAGAAAAGAGCTCACTTTCTTCAGTCACCAGCTCCAGAAGATTACAAGGTGCCAGCACATGGTATAATCAGTCTGTGTTTTCTTGATTTAAATCACCAGATGAAAAGACTGAAACAGCTTTTCGTTCCTTATTCTTTTTTATTGAGACTGCTTCCCATCCCCATGTACTAAGAGGTTAAAAAAATATATTAATAGAAGTTTCTCCAAGAAATTAATGTCTTCAGTTTCTTACCTCCCCAGGAAATGTCACTTATTTCCTTACCCATACCATGTGAACTACCACATGATTCTA
Source organism: Pseudotriccus pelzelni (assembly GCA_035584735.1). NCBI lineage: Eukaryota > Metazoa > Chordata > Aves > Passeriformes > Tyrannidae > Pseudotriccus > Pseudotriccus pelzelni. The sequence goes on from JAWMRA010000130.1 coordinate 45,111,596, forward strand.
ATCAATGCAGCATATCACTTACCATGCAGCACCACTAAATATTTTGTTTTATTATTAATGCTATAAATTATTGCAAATTTAGAGCTTATTTATTGACATTTTATATGTTAATTATTTAAATTTGAAAACTCATTATAACAATGAGCTTCTTCTGCAACTTTAAAAGATGATTTAGAAAAAAAGCCTAAGCTGCCTCTTTTCTACTGGCTGAAACCAAGAACACAAGGTCTTACAAATGTAATTAATGGGGTTTAAAAAAAAAAAAATAAAATCACACTTGCACTCCAGAAAGGGCATAAAGCAGAAATCCAAGTGTCCTCTTTGTTTGCAGACTGACAGGTTAACAAAAACTTCTGAGCTTAAAATCACAGGAGAGAGCTGAAACTTGTAAGCGATAAGAGAACAATGAGAAATTGCAATTAAATGCTGGGAAGAGCAAAGCTGCCACTGCGGTCCCCGCAGGCGTGAGGAGCAAAGCAGAATTCAGCACGAGCTCCAGCCCTGGAGCACGGAGACCAAAGCAAACACATACAAAGCAGCACACGTGAAGGTCACCAGATAACAGCCTGAATGACAAAACACTGCTAGAGACCTTCCCAGCACCACCACCCAAGCACTCTTGTCTTGCCACCATTTGAAGGTCTTAATTCTGATGGTACAGGTACTTATTTCTTTAAATTTTTGCACCAGCCACCTTCCCCACCGAACCAAATCTCTCAGACATGAGACCACAGGTGCTCTTCAAAAAACAGCAATAAATATGTACATAGAAGGGTAACTCATGGCTCCCCAGAGACAGAGCTGACTCCAACCTCTTTGCAGACCTCACTTTTGAAGTATGTTACAGAAACACATATTCCTTTTGTCTCATTTCTATAATGGAAAAATACTATTATAATGCTGGAATTCTTTCTGTATTTGTATCTTTGTTGAAGGAAAAAAAGTAAAAAAAAAAGGCAGAATTCTTTCTGGAGTAGAGGTGATTTGTTCATTTGTAAGAGATGACTGAAGGAAATTAAACTGATTCACTAAATGACAAAAAATAAAGCCAAGTCAAAGAGTTTCCTAGGTTTTTTCCCCTATTATTTTCCTTCTGTTTCATTGTGGATGAAGCAACTTCACAGTCTGAAAATGCTGAATTTACAATTATGAACTCGGTATTGTATCCTAAATTATACAGCATTGCCAAGCTGGAATGAATATTTTAAAAAAGTCCTGTCAAAAGAGTCTTTTTGTTTGTTTTCTTCTTTGTCTGCTAGAAAACAAGGCTGAGATTTGGGTTTTGTTTTAAGAAATATTTTTTCTTTAGGAATCAAGCCCAATTTCCTTCAAATTCAGTTAGGGTTATCTAAAATTTTTTAAAAACTCTTATTTTAAAATGACGTTTTCTGTAAATCCTAAATGTCTCACTTTAGGATTTATTTAGAACATCAGTTGTCCTTCAAAAATAAGAATGTTCATATTTTGGCCAACTCATTCTGAAGCTGGATGCCTTTCGACAGGACAAGAGGACACAGCCTCAAGCTGTGCCAGGGTGGACACCAGGATGAGTTTCTTCACTCAGAGAGTTGTCAAACATTGGAATGGGCTGTACAGAGAGGTGGTGGAGTCACCATCCCCGGAGATGTTCAAGAAATAATTGGACTGACAGTGTAGTGTTCAGTCAAAGGCTGGACTCAATGGTCTTGCAGGTCTTTTCCAACCTTAATGATTCTATGATTCTATGGCCGAAGCAAAGCAAATGCATCAGATGAAGAGTAAAGTGAATTATGGAAAGCAGTTATAAGGACCATAAGACATCTACTTGACAGCATCTAACCAAAAAAAGCAAAATATGCCACAGATTTATCCAGCGGTACACAAACACACACAATATTGCACCCAAAACATTACTTAAATTATTATTATTCCTGAGATAAGAACTAACAGGTTAGAGGATGGAAAACTGAAGCTGACTTAATGGGTAGTTAGGTAACATTTTTTCTTTTTATTTAGAAACAAAGGCTTGATTTGCCACACAACAGTTCTGCTCTGCTCTGCAGACTGAGTGATTCATTTCCTCACAAACCTTTCTGGTGCAGTAAGTATTGTATCATCAGTATGCTGCACATATCCTATAGCCATGCAGATCTAGACATAGATCTACAGTATAAAAATATTTAGAATTTATGGAACATATCTTTCTATATATAGAAAAAATACTAAATTATGCTCATTCTTATAGCTCTGCAACTGAAGTAGGGTCAAGCTTAAGAATGACACCTTCCAACAGCTACGTAACATGAAAAGACTCAACAGTCCTACTAACGTGGTGAAGTTACATTAGCAATTTGCATGTAGTAAAAGTAATGAATGGGAATTTGTAAAAGCTACACAATAATCATAATCAACAGCAGAGCCCATGATATCATCTGTAAAGAACTGATTGCATACACATAATGGAGAGTCATTGCTTGGGCTTTTGTGGATTTACTGCAGGACACTTGGAACTCTGTCTAGCATTAGAGAATACTGCTATGCTTGACAGGGGCAATAAATTTCTGCAAAAAGAAATGTGCATGACAAATTTGATATGCAACTCAGTTGGGTCCCTGGGCAAAACTGAGCAAGTCTGGTCCCTGGGAGAAGTCAGACTAGACACCTATGGTCAATCCTGCTCTGTGCCACAAGTGAATAGCAATACTAAAGAGTGTAAATCTCAGAGAGCCAAAGGTTCCCTAAGAAAATGGCCAGTGAGACGAACAGAGAGACAAAAAAACCTAGAAAGAAAGAGTCAACACTGCAGAGCACCCTGTAGGCAAGCAGGATGTTTTTGTGCCATGTGGCAGAAGTAAAGCCACATATGAAATCACATAAAAAATGTAGACACTAATTTTTAGTGCCCAATTTAAAATACCTATGCTTGCTTTTTTAAGACTACTTAATTCTATGTAGTTATTGACACCTTTAAAACACAACTGTTGACTGCAGTCAGTTATAATGTTCAGCAATTCTCTTAAATGGATTTAATTAAAACTATTAAAAGTAGTTAAAACTCCTAACTGTGGCATATACAAACTGAAAAGCATGGAACATGTGAACAGGTTAGTTCAAGGGATTCAGAGGTACACAGAAAATTCATGGAGAAGGAAAATCACTTAGCAGGAACTGGAGTTTCTTCAAGAGATACAGTTTTATATGCACATACTCAGTGTACATATCATAGAATCATAGTATGGCTTGCATTGGAAGGGACTTTAAAGATCATCTAGTTCCAAAACTGCCTGCCGTGGGCAGGGATACCTTCCACTTGACCATGTTGCTCAAAGCCTCATCCAAACTGGCCCTGAACACTTACAGGAATGGAGTATCCACAAATTCTCTGGGCAACCTATTCCAGTGCCTCACCACTCTAAGAGTAAAGAACGTTTTTCTAATATCTAATCTAAACCTACTGTACTCTTTCAGTTTGAAGCCATTCCCCCTCGTTCTACCATTACATGTCCTTATAAAAAGTCCCTCTCCATCTTTCTTTAGGTCACCTGGAAGCTGTCTCTTCTCTAGGCTAAACAATGCCAATTCTCTCAGCCTTTTCTTGTGTGAGAGGTGCTCCATCCCTCTAATAATCTCGGTGGCCCTCCTCTAACGGGTCGATGTCACTCCTGTGCTGGACACCCCAGAGCTGGATGCAGCACTCCAGGTGGGGTCTCACCAGAGCAGAGCAGAGGGGCAGAATCACCTCCCTTTACCTACAAGCCGTGTTTCTTCTGATGCAGCTCAGGATACACTTGGCTTCCTGGGTTACAAAGGCACATTTCTGGGTCATGTCTATCCACCAGCACCCCCAAGTCCTTCTCAGCAGGGCTACTCTTCATCTGTTCATCTCCCAGCCTGCATTATTGCCAGGGCTTGCCCTAACCAAGGTGCAGAACCTTACACTTGTTCTTGTTAAACTTCATGAGATTTCCATGGACCACTTCTCAAGCATGTCCAGATCCCTCTGGATGGCTCACATCCTCCACATATGTCAACCACACCACTCAGCTTGGTGTCATCTGCAAATTTTCTAAGACGGCGTTCAACCCTACTGTCTATGTCATTAATGAAGATATTAAATAGCACTGGTTCCAACACGGACCCCTGAGGGACATCTCTTGTCACTGATGTGCATCAGGACTCCAAGCTGTTGAGCTCTACCTTCTGGATGTGACCATCCAATCAATTCCTTATCCACCTAGCAGTCCACCCATCAAATCCGTCTCTCAGAAGGATGTTGTGGGGGACCATGTCAAAGGCTTTACAGAAGTCCATATATATAAACAAACCCTTCAGTAAAAAAACCCTTTTATTCCAGCACTGAAAGTTGCAGGAGACCAGAGGAATGACTGACTGGCTCAAAACAACGAGGTGGGTTTTTCTTTCTTTTTCTCTTTCTTTTTCTTCTCCTAACTTCTTCTTCTCAAAATACATTGTAAGCCAGACTAAAAAATTCCAGTCAAGGCCTTAGTAAGAATCTTGTTGTGCTTGGTTAAGTTAAAGCTGTCTAATTTTGCTAAATTAAAGTTTGTGAACTGCCTTGCTTTGTTGAGATGTTGTTTTAAAATTTGCCAAGTACCTTATTCTACCTTTATGTTCTAAAGTTAGCAAGTAAAAGTTTGTTGCTGAGCCTCCTGAGAATTTTGTTGTTTCTCCTGTGCACTGCCCAGAATGAATCAAATTATCTTTCCCTACACCCATGAGCAGGCTGGGGCATTACAAACACGATTTCTCAAACCAGACAATCTTCAGTTTTACCAATATTCACAAACAAGCACACTGCAGATAAAATGAGGCAAAATGCAGTCTAGCAGCTAATGCCACTGTCACTGTTCTGTTTGACAAAGAAAGGCATTCAGCATCTTGTCAGAGTCACAAATGGGTCTTCATCTTCTCTTTCACTCTGACAATGTAGAAAACACTTGGGCTGAGAAAAAATTACTTTGATGACCCTTCTGGCTTACAGCCCATCTGCCTCTTACTGATGCAGCCTCTGTTTGGAAAAGCTCCAAACAGTGAATTTTAAGGCAGCGGGAGTCCAACCTTTAACTGCTAGAAAGGGTGTTCCAGCAGGCAAGGTGTATGAGGGATGTAACCCTGGACCAAATGGAGCCTTTGCTCCACATCCAAAGAAACATTTGTGTACTCCAAAACTTAACGACTTCTTTTTTTTTTCCAGCATCTTATCCAAGGAAACACAATCCCCCAAAGCACGCAGCTTGTCAGATATCAGGTGTTGGTATCCGGCTACCAGACCGCAGTAACTTGTGACAGTGTTCAGCAGGCTGTGTGGGTGGATGAAAGATTAATCTACTTGGCAGAAAAAACATAGCAGGCTCTCTAGTACCACCCACCCTTGCACTGTCAACAGGGGATGTTGGAACAGGGTGGTTGGGAAGAACATCCCAACCCACATGTATGAGCTGAGGGTGCCTGTCCTTCCTCCAAACGCAAGCAGCGGATGAAGCAATAACCGCCAAGGATCTGAGGCTGAGAGCAGTATGGCACTGTTCATCATTATAGTCCCCAGATGGGCCAGCGTAGGCTACTGCAAAAACTTGGAACAGGATTCAGAAAGGACAGGAAAAATCAGCCTAATTTTTTCTTTTTCTTAGCAACTTACGTACTCCGACAGCTCCATAAAGTCTGAGTACAACATTTCTCCGCGAGAAGGGAATACAAAAGGACCTTGTTATGAAAGTATTTCATTTGCCGCTAGAAGTAGAAAGGGGAAAGCCCTTATCTTTTGATCTTTTTCCCATAAGAGGCAGCTGCTTTTCATGTTGTTTGCAATGGCTAGGGAAGTACTAATGCTTCGTAGTGGGCTAGGTGGGAAATAAGACCTGACTTTTTATGAACATTTTTGCAGCTTTTGGCTGCAGTAGAGTTGATTTTTGTTATAATAACTGGTATGGGACTCTGTTTCGCATTTGTGCTGAAAACAGGGTTGATGACACAGGGATTTTTTTAGTCATTGCTGAGCATCACTTACACAGAATGAAGGCCTTTTCTGCTCCTCACCCCACCCCACCAGCAAGGAGCACAAGAGTTGGGAGGGGACACAGCCAGGAGAGTTGACCCTAACTGCCCAAAGCAATATTCCATACCATATGGCATCAGGCTCAGCATATAGAGCTGGGGGAAGAAGGACCCAAGGGGGAATGTTTGGAGTAAAGGTGTTTGTCTTCCCAAGTCACTGCTACACATGATGAGGCCCTGCTTTCCTGGAGATGGCTGAACAGTTACCTGTCCACGGGAAGCACTGAAATAATTCCTTGTTTTGTTTTGTTTGCGTGCAGCTTTTCCTTTACCTATTACAGTGTCTTTATCTCAACCTATGAGTTTTTTCACTTTTTACATTTCTTCCCCATCTCACTGGGAGGGAGCAAGCAAGAGGTGGGGTAGGGCTGAACTGACAGCTGGAGTTAAACCACAACCACAACACTATTACCTACTGAAGCAGAAACCCCAAATGCTTTTAAAAGTCAGAATTGCAATAGGGAGCCTTAATTAGTTTTTGGTGCCATTAACTTTTGAGTGCATGAAAACAGTTTTAATTAAAGCCTCCTTCTGCCTCAATTTCTCCAGATATCTTCCTACTTCTGCAAAAAATACCACAGTTGCCAGAGACCACAGCTTCCTTCAGTACACATCTGTGATTCACACTGAGAACAGATCCACTCTGTGCACTCAGTAAAGCTTACCTTACACAAGCAGAAGAAAATTCAGTAATACTGTTATATCAATATTCAATTAAATACATGCAAAAAACCTAAATCTTTACAAGGCAACTTCAGTTCTGGATCTTCCTTTCTTTCACTTGCAAACCTGTCAATCTCCTTTGTAAAAAAAAAAAATTAAAAAATATTGAAAAATGCTTCTTTTACATATTTTATTTTGCTCACCCTCCCAAGAGCAGTATGGTACAGAATAGTCCCTACATCTCCAGTGCTGATCTCTATCACCTGACTGCAGTCACAGACGGTCATTCTCCTCTTTAAAAGACCAAGAAATCATTCATGATGTGTCTCCCAAAGCACAAATGCTAAGACACAATCACAGGCTCTCAGCTAAGATTTAGAAGACCATGTAATCTTGAGAGGGAAGAATCTGCCATTTTCTTCCAGCCTTTAATTACTTCCCATAGTCTCCAACATAACTTTCCCAGTTGTGTGATTTCATCTCCCTTGGCTCTCTGTCATCTTCTCCTTACTTTTGCAAGCCCACTTTGCACTTGTCAAGCCTTCTCCTATACTAGGAGTCTCTGCCAGCAACCTGACTTTCCACCTATTAGCTTACTCTATATCCTACTCGTTTACCAAGTCCCAGTCACCTGCCCCAAAGTCTGAGCTGCCCTTCACATTTGTCATGTCCCATGTTCATGTCCTATTCTACTAGCCCAGTTTCTTGTGAAATCTGTACCCTTGCTCTGCAATCCCGTTGTTTCCTATGTCAGTTGGATTTCAGGCTCCTTCTAAGATCACATGGCCCTTTGATCCCTCACACTGTCTGCCCAAGCACCAACAGAGGAATCATTATGAAAGGACAGAGGAGTGGATGTCAGAGCTGGTTCGAATCAAGAGATTTCAGCGAAACTCCTGAACTGCTCCACTCACATACCTGCTCCCTTTGGAGCAGACAATTCATTCAGCCAATCCTACCAGACACAGCATGTGTGAGGGGACAAGGTACAATCTGGTTAACACCAGGGAGCACAGAAGTTGAGGATTCAGAAGGCTGCAAGAGAGTTCGAAGCGTAATCTGTTCCACCACATTGCTCTAGAAAGAATTCAACTATATTTATGTTGTGACTAACATTCAAACAACTTTTAATGATGCTAAAATCATGAAAATCCAAATTCAGTAATCTATTGCTTCAACTTCATTAATACGGAACCCATTACATATCATCTGGTTGACCACAGGTGTGGACAGCATTGCTTCACAACAGCTTTGTGACATTAGAAAGTTATCATGTCTTATTCATCCTGACACACTTCATTCCTTTGACCTGAAACAACTTCAGACATTTCAACATTCCTTCATAGGCCATGTTACCTAAATCTTTTAGTTATTTTCATTCTTCCCCTCTGTATACTCTCCAATTCATATACATCTTTCTTGAAGTGTGCAGCCCATTCGGGCATGGGATTACAACTAAGGAGGACTTCTCATGCCTTCCATGGTGTCGTCCTATCTATATATCACAATACAACATTTGTCTTTACTGCAGCAGCTCCTTAAGTAATCTACCTTAAACCACAGCTCTTCCAAAGAATTACCACCCAATCTCTTCCTTATACAGTTGATAACTACAATATATTTCTCCTGTTGAACAACTTCATTTTAATTCTGTCTCCAGTATAGTCCAGTCCCTCTCCGACTGCTGCTGCAGATGTAGCAAACACCACTGAGGTCACTGTTAAAAATATACTGTAGAACTGGGCACTGAACGAATGTTGAATAAATATTTGCTAAAGTTTTCACAGGTGAATGGATGAAAACTACAATATTTGGATGACATAAGACAGAAAATTTGGGCCGCCTTTTATGAAGACATCAAAAATGCAGATCTTTGACTAAAGGACACTGCCTTACCAGGACCTAGAACCCAGCTAAAAACCAGAATGACAATACTGTGTTTCTGAAATATCTTAGGATTTTTTTTCTCTTTAACAAGGCAAATTAACTAGTCTAATTCTCAGAATAATTTTTCTTTTAATTATTTAATTGAGTCATAAAGACACGTTATGAACTAGACATTATATGGCTAAAATTTGCCAAAGTTATGAGAAACAAAAAAAAAGGTTCTACAACGGGAAAGATAGTTCAATTCTGTCGGCAGATGATGCCACTCAACCCAACTATCTCATGTGTGCTCCAACAGAAACCCACAGATACCACAGATTCACAGGGCTTTCTGTCACTATTTTTCTCTTTTGACCCAAACTGTTCCACAGATCACTATAATTGTACTTTTTTGCCTTTTTTTTTTTTCCTGTGCTAAAGAGTTTCAAAAGTGGCTTTCTTAAAGGCTACAGAGAAAGACAGCATGTTACTCTGAAGAGAATCAACTTTCTTTGAAGAGCAGCATGAAAGTCGGAATCTTGTATGGTTCATTTCACTTTAATTCTTTCCATCACACTCCCTCCACATTTCAACTTAACAATAAACATAATCTTTTATGTGCAGCATCCTCCTACAGAATCCTCACCACAAATCACTGGGCTGAGCTGCTTTATGAAGCTGCCCAACACTGAAGGCTGATTTTCAAAATATGCTGAGCAATGAAAAAGATGATCAAGCAGGTCAGCAGCCTGCACAGCATTTTGCACTCCCAAACACTAAACTGGGAGGAAAGTTTTTACTTATTTGAATAATTTTCACACTGTTTTTCTTAAGGAAGTAATGGTGAAGAAAATAAAACTTCCCCATGTGTTGTAATTAAAACTATAAGCTTAACCATTTCCAAGCATCTTTAGCATGTGAAGCAATTGACTTAACTGATCTAGCTGTATGTGTTGGTGATCACAAATTAAGGTAGTTAGCAGAAAAGTCATTAATTGCCCTTACTCAGCTACATCACTGAGTCCCATGAACTAAAAATCAGCTGCATGTGACAGTATTTTCTTAAACAGCCTTGTTAGAGGCACAAAACTTGTATTCCTGTAATTTGGCACACAACATGCGTACACAAAGGAGAAAGTGAACTATTTACAGTTTAAAAATGTATTGATGTACTTTACACTTTTCTAGTAGCATCTGAATAATCTTCACTCTGTGTCTGGCACAACAGTAGTATAAGCCACTTAACCTGGGATAATAAGCAAAAGGATCTTTACATTTTTCTTGCCACCAAACTAGAGCATCTCAACATTTAGAGCATCTCACCATTTACATCATGCTGATGGAGCTATTATGTAACTAGAATGCCCTAAGTCTGTTGACCCCAAAGAAATTGACTGTACTTTTCTAACGTGAAAGTAGTAGGCTTACCATTTTTGCTATAACTCTCTCATTTAGGCCTTTATGGAATAAAGAGCATGCATTGATTTTGTGGGAGGGGAAAAAAAATCCTTTAACAATTGGAGTCAGTGATTTTCGAACATGAATAATTCAGAATATAAACAAAAAAAAACACATTCTCTTGGTTTGTGAGAAAAATGTCCAAACATAGTCATTCAAGCTTACACTGTCTATATAAGAATTCTGTTTATGTTAGACTTCATTGTAAAACAACAACCAAACATATCCATATTCACAAACTCATCATCACATTTCAATCAACACTTATTATGCCATGCGTTTCTTATTTAAAAGGAGCTTACCTGACACCTCTACAGGACGAATAGTGAAATAACCCTAAGCTATATTACTCACACAAACACTTCCATTTTCATTGACAGAGATACCCAGCAAAACAATATTCAGAGTGACTAAGACCCAAAGCAGAAGAAACTACAAAAGTTATTCTTACTGCTGTAATCAGAAGTGTGAAACCAAAAAGGGCTGTGTTTTAGTACTTGCATTTAAAGTGAAATCTTACGGCCAAACAGTATTTTTTAATAGTAAATAAATTTTGTTTAAGTATTCGGGAACTGTATGTTAAAAAAAACAAAAAACCACATTTTACTGAATACATTTCTAGTTCACAACTGTTACTACCTGCATAATCTCACAAGAAAACTGACCAAAAGAAGATCTATAAGGAACAAAGCTTGGGGGAGGAAGAAGGAAAAAAGTTAACATTTTAGCACAAGACCCAGCAAGTCATTCATACTTCAAAACAACTGTGTTTGCTACCAATGCATTTCTAAAAACCCCATTATATGGCATATAGGAAAAAAATAATAATTGCTCACAAGCGTCAAGCAATTCTCTCTAAAATGTAGGGTTGCCCAAATTATAACAGGATACTCTGAGATACATTCTCTTACTGGAGAAGAAAGACCCGATACCAACCAGCAGCAATCTCTTTACTACGTGCCATATTTATCAAAAAATATTTCAAGGTAGTTCTTGTAATTATCGTCCAACTAGAACATAAGCAAATATACAAATCACTTTCACGTAAAGTTTCAATACACTTTATAGTGTTGAATTCAAGCTCATTGTTGCAATGAAATATTCAACCGCAAACACAACCTGTAATCTGATAAACTGATAGCAGCCAAGGAAGAGTTGAATTTGTCCGTTAGATGAATTTCTGACCTGGACTCAAACCACCTAAAGTAAGTTATGTACAGAACTCCCTATATTAAAATATATCAATGGCTTTGTTAAAGAAACTCACAATAATATTTATGCCCACTGATTAATGTTTTGGTGTAGTTTGAAGATTTAATTGTCTATGCAAGGTGCAATTAGAGTTATTTCAGATGGTAATTTCTTGAGTGTGCGTTACTAAATACCAAATAAAAGTCAGTTCTGACTAATTTTTCATCCTTAATCTGGTAAAACATAGAACCTGCTACATGTTACTGCTATTGCGTAGTTTATATAGCTCTGTCTTAAGAAAAGAGCTCTTTTCATACAATAGCTATTCACTGTTAAAGGTATGTACAAAAAATCTGCTTGAGAATATAACAGATTAGATTATTTATGTATCTATTATCAACAGAATATCTATTATTAGGCCTGCGGTTGCAAATTACTCTTCTCTTTCTTCATGGGCCCATCCCCCCAGCAGCAGATCATTTTCAGTGCCATTATTGTCAGGCATATTAAATTTTCAGGATGCAGAGTTGTGGTTTCCAGGTCTCTACTTACCCCTTGAACTGTCTTTTTAACTGGGCATTTTTACACTTAAAATGACAGAGCAGAGACATAGTAATGTTTTACATACTACAGATACAGAGAACCAGATTTGTAAATGACTCGCGGCAATCCCAGTAAAATTAATTTTACAAAAAACCCAAATCGTCATTCATTAAAAATGTCTCCACGAAATAGAAAAGATGCATGTTACCCATATTTCTGTCCCTGAAATAGACGTTTTTTAACTGACGAGATGGCGCAAGACAACGATTTCCCATGTGAAATGGTATTACGTCCAGCTTACCTGCTCCAGCTGCTGGGAAAGGCTAAGGAAGAGGGACGCGGCCCCGCTGCCTGGCAGCCGCGGAGCGCAGCCGGCTCGTTACAGCAGCGCGGCGGCACTTGTGTGACAAATGGCTTACGGGAGCTCGAACAAAGCGATGCTGCTCTGGAGAAGCATCGCCGTGAACAAAGTCATCTCTCTGACAGCTCCCGCTTTTCAGCGAAGCTGAAACAATACAGGACTCCCTGGGAAAAAGCTAACAAAGGGAAAGCAGAAGGAACTGGGGAAAACCAGCCCAGCCATTGAATTCCGCGGCAGCAACGAAGTGACACCTTCCGAAAATCACCCGCACGCCTCCTTACACCTTCCACCGAACAAAGGCAGACCAGCAGCGGCAGGCAACTACTCACGGGGGGGTTTTCTGGCCGTCCTCCCGGCGCAGCCTCCTGCCCCTCGCCCGCTCGCCGCTCGCATTGCCGAGCGAGAGGGCACAAGTAGCGCAGACCGGGCAGCACAAAGCGGCAGGGACACCCCCGCACGGCCCCGCACAGCAGCGGGCGGCCCCGCACGGCGAGCGCTCCCGAGCCGCGGCCGGGGCAAAGAGCAGCCGCCGCCGCCTGAGCGGCGAGGCCGGGATGCGGAGTGGGGCGCGGAGCCTCGGGCGGGATGCGAAGCCCCGCGGGGGGATGCGGAGCCCCGGGCTGCGGCGAGGCTCCCTCCCGCTACCGGCACCGCAGCGGCCCTTGCGCGGGGGGGCAAGGGGTGGGGCAGCAGGGTCCTTCCTACCTGTGCTCCCACTCCCTGCTGCCAGAAGGGAAGAGCCGGTGGCTGCTGCGGGCTCCGGTGCCGCCGCCCAGCCCGTGGGATGCCGCCCCCGCGGCGGCCGCCCCATGGCAGCGCGGCCGCCGCCGCTCACGGGCGCCCCGCAGCGCCGCGCCCCAGCCGCTCCCGCATCCCGGCCCTCCTACGGGCAGCGCTCGGCTCCTCTCGTTGGGAAGGAAGGGGTAAGGCTGGATTTACCTGGATTCACTGCGACCCAGCACCGTTGCACTGCCCGAAGAGGAGAGCAGCTGCGGAGGAGAGGAGATCCACAGCTCTGCTTGCACCCCGGCTCGGAGCCCTCATTTGTTCTCTTCTCACAGCAAGACTGAAGTCTGAATCCAGTGTCTGGCTAATGCTATAGCTACACAAATACTTATTCCCTTCCTTTCCTAAAAAATAGGAGGAACCACAAAAAATAAAAATCATCTGCTCCCCAACACGGCAATAGATCAATCAGCCTCCATTCTTTCTCATATCCGCATTTGTATCAGCTCTTCTGGGGCTCTGCTCTTCCAATTCAGGTATCAACAGCAAGATTTTACCAGTGCTGGACACCTGTTTCCTGAGTTTCCCAAAGAGAACATGGTAAAAGCAGATGCTGCATTTAGTTACATCCAGACTCTTCCACCTTTTGAAACAGAATTTATTGTGATTCAGGATCTTCCACTGTGGAGAAAGATGTGTTTTGCCAGCCACCTCTCCAGGTTCAGATGCTCCACGGAGAATCAGGCCTTACAGCTTTGGATTTTGCCTGTTTTTCAATTTTTTGGCCCAGTCACAAGTGGTCCTTCTGGTATTCTTAAAAAGAACTGGGTCTTAGGGAAAAATGAGACCCATGCTGGGTCAGACCAAAGAGCTATCTCATACTTTTTTTGTCTCTGACTGTGCCCAGTAACAAATGTTTTAAAGGAAGAATAGAAGTTTAGGCAGGCATTTACTGATACTCTTCCCTTCCGTAGTGACTTGTCACTCAGTGACTTCCTGAGTCAAAATGATACTTTTGTAAGAAACCAGTCTATGACTCTGAAATAAGTATCAAGTGCTAGGAATCACTTTTTTACTTGCAAGCTTCTAGAGAACAGTCATATAAGCCCTGGGAGGTGCAGTCCATTCCCTTTTCAGTCCCTTCACAACTAAAGCTATAGGATACAGGGCACAGATAAGTCGGAATTTTAAGCTCACACACCAGCTCCAGTATTTAGGCGGCTGTTAAGTATATTGAATTCTATCTTTACATTAGTGAGTACATATATATATACATATATATACACAAAATATATGGATACAAAGCACCTCAATTACCAGAGCTGAATTTTGTAACACTCCTCCAAAAGATTCAGGGGGTTTGCTGTGTTTTGCTTTGTTGCTATTGCAGCACTTATACATTTTTAAGAGGTAGAATCGGATGGTACAGAGAGAAAACTTCAAAAGTAGCCACCAGGAAAGAGGTGAATCCAGCCTTTGACAGTTCCTTCAGATCAATCAAATTGGTCAATTACATTAGACCTTTTTTGTCAAAGGTCTGTCTTCTTACTTGTCTGGAGCAGAAAATAAGTTAAAACGAGATTTATTTTTTTTCCCTTGAGAACTGACAATTTCTGTAAAGTAATGCAGCCACAAAACTCAGCGACAAAGTGATAAATGGGCTTCAGGCACAGGTAGGTTTATTAGCATTTTTCTTCATTTTGGGTTTAGTGGTTTTATTACTGAAATACTAGAAATCTAGAATTTCTATGGAGAAACCCAAACCTGTCCAGGATGTGCCATGATTGCTTGAAAAGACCCACGTCCACTAGGTGGCACAAAAACACCATGTAAAAGCCAGGAGCAAGGGGGGGGGGTTGCTTACCTCCCACTCAACATCTTTATGCATTTATGCAGAGCAAATGGGTACTGATAAAGGTTGCAGACACAGCTACAGTCCAGCAACTCACCCATCTCTTTTCAAATAAAACCAAGCTCAGATGTCAGTGTGATCCTTTGGACTTAGAAGCTCAAAGAATTCAAAGAGCACCTCCCTCAAAAGCAGTATCTGCTCCTGCAGACCTTGACTGACTCACAGCTGACTAATCACGCTGAAACTCATTTCTTTGTTTGTGTTCATGAAAATACAGCTGTCTCTGCTAGGGAATACTAAAACTGAGAAGAAGCTACTGACATTCTCATTTTCCCCACTTTCTTCCAATTGCTATTTTGCCATTTTAGTTAGTTTAAACCCTGCACCATCACCTTGAAATGGTAAAGGACACACTGCTGACAATGCTGGAGAGGCAGCTCTGCTTGGGTGATGGTGAGCTAGCAGGAGACACAGGTGGGATAGGCAGCTACCACAATAAATTCCAAAACTCACTTGAGCTCTAATGTAGATCAATCCAAATATGGAGACAAAACAATGGCAATTATTTTTATACTTGTAATTTTTCAAAAGTCAAAGATCATAATATAGATAATACGGGTCAATGTCACCACAGCTAGATAAGCATTTACCTGATCGCATTGCTGTGTACAACTGTAGGAACGTTTCCCACAGCCACAGAATTGTTGCTCCTCTGAAGACTTCCTAGTCCAACCCCTTGCTCAAAGAAGGGTCATCTGCAGCAGGCTGTCCAGGACCGCCCCTCAGTGGGTTTTGAATACCTCTGTGAATGAAGACTCCACAACTGCTCTGGGCAGCCTGTTGAGCTGTTTGACCGCCCTCATGGGAAAAAAATATTTATGCTTAAATGGAATTCCCTGTATTTCAATTTGTGCTCGTTCTTTTGTAACTCCCCTGGGTACAACTGAGAAGAGACTGTCTCAGTCTTTTTACTCCCACCCACTTTTTTACTCCCACTCCCACCCACAGTTATTTATGTATATGGAGATGTTCCCTCCCTCAAGGTTTCTTTTCTCAAGGCTGAATAACCCCAGCTTGCTTAGACGCTCCCCATGTGAGAGATGCTCCAATCCCTTAATCATCTTTGGGGGTCTTTGCTGGACTTGCCAAGAATGTCCATGTCCACGTTGTATTGGGAGCTTTGCAGAACACATCGTGTGCTGGGCTTACCTTGGCCACGCCATGTCTGCAGTCCATATGCTGGAATGGGCTGCCACTGTGCAGGGAATCTGCCGCAGTGCTCCGTGCTGGTTCTGCTGCGTGTTGGTGGGTGTTGTGGCAGAGGTAACATTGCAGCCTGACAGAAGACAGATGAGTTCTTTGCCTTTGTGGCTGAACCACTGCAGTGATACACCAGCCACTGATAATACTCCAGTGTTTCAGCTACTGCTGCTCAGTGCTTGCACAGCATCAAGGCTTCCTCTCCCCCTTAACCATTTACACTGGAGGATGAATGGTAAGACTTTAGGTCCAGGAATTAATGCTGCTGCAGCTATTATGATCTTCTTGTGACCCATAAAGGATCAGAGGATGAAATTAAACTGGAATATCTGTATACATAAAGTTATAAGACTAGGGTACCAAAACCACATACCACTGGTTTCTTACACTGTTAGAAAAGAAAAAGTATAAAGTTCTGTCCCAAGGAATGATTTAAAAAAAAAAACCAAACAAAAGTCTGCAGTCCTGTGGTGTCATTTAGGAATAATAGCATTTGTTTAACTGAGCAATTTAGGTTTTCATACATTGAAAAAACCTGTCCATTTATTATCTCTAGTTGCCCCTGCTTCTGACAATAGACTTTCTTTGTTTTGTAGAAAAACAGCCTCAATGATTATTGCTTCACCTTTATTATTTTTCTAATGTTATTTTTCCTGCCCCTCCCCCCCCCCCTGCAGATAACAACAGACAGATAACCTGAGTATGCAGAGTTTTCCCTAATTTCATGTCTGACACACTCTTAACTCACTCCAGCTGAGGACTACAACAGGTCATGAGGCTCCCATGTGCTTTTGATCTTCCAGAAGCTTAGGACTGCACAGAAACTTTTTGGAGCAGAGTCCAGATAGTCACATTAACATCCTGACTCACATAAGGCTTCTTTCATACATTACATATACAGTAGTCCATGGATTTAAATATTCCACAAATTTGTTCTTAAATTCATGTTAAAGCAAGGTTGTATAAGATTTACTTTTGTTTTCTTCTAGTTGCTTACAGGTGTATAAAATAATAGTAACAAGAAGGCAAAATGACAGCTATACTACACTGAATATTAGTAACATTTTAATAGTTTAATATTAGAAATCTGCACAGACTTTGGTCACCAAAATGATACCAGTTTTATTATAACAGCTGTGCTCAACGAGCTGCTAATTCTTCGTAAGTTATATCCATGCAGGAATTACTATTAATTTAAGTTTTATGGTTTTAATTGTAATGTCAAGATATACATTTTTTGGTAAGATGAAATATCCTGTTTTCAATACAATTGAACACTTGCTTTTTTGAAAACTCAGATTCCAGTTTAAGAGAGTTTTTATACAAAATAAGGTATTTAAAAGTAACCACTGAAGACATCAAGAGCAGAACATGAGTTTTCTCCTTCTTACTGAACTGCTTCAGCCTGAATAATTAATGCCAATTAGCATCAGTGGAAACTACTGACTTAATTACAAACAGTATTAGTACATAAGTAACGTTTAGAGATGATAACCTCCCCATTCCTGTAACTGGCAAATGAAAGACCTAGAAAATAAAATGTATGAGATGCACTCACTATGAATACATAGTTTCTTCCATGGCTCAGAAACCTATTTTCAGGTACTTCTGAATGGGTGTTCTAAGTTGGCTTTAAGTAGCTAAATAGAATGTGTATGACACAATATTTCCAGTTAACGCAATATTCTTTATAATTACTAAGTGTAACAATCTTAGTGCAACATAGACAAAATCTAAGGGCAAAAAAAGGATTTTTTCCCATGTTATTTAATATGTGGCTTACACTTCAGAGATGCTTGTAATGTTAGCTGGTAACAACAGCTTTTTATTGAACATTAGGCAAGCAGAACACTACCTGTTAGCCAGTACAGGGATTTGCAGCAATGCATACTCCCATTTCTAGTCCTCTCTGTAAGTCCTATGAATACACAGTGTGTCAAGCTGATGGTGTGTAAGTATTAGAAAACTGCATGCTCTCAAATAGAAGGATATGCTATACAATTATTTGCATAGATGGACGTTAAGAATATATCCTGTGATCACTAATTGCATCTTACGTCAAAGCCCAAGTTTGAAATGCTCCTCTGCTAAATACACCAGATATTTTGCAGATTAGTTCTCTCTTCATATACCTAATATGTATGTCACAATATAAAATCCTGTGTCACCTCTCCAACAGCTTGAGCTTAACTGTGCAAAGGATTCTAGGTGTTGCTCTGAACTTTTAAAACCAACATTTGAAAAATATCTCCAGATATGATTCAAAAGTTTGAATATAAAATAATTTAGAAATTTATAATATTTATAGCATTTCAATACATCTTTAAAATGTAATTTTTCGCTTAACTTTTTACTTAGTATGAGGTTATTTAAAGCGCAATTTCACACAAAGATTAAACAAAAGGAGACAAGTTAGTTGACAAAAACAGTAATAAAGACTGATATATATTTTTATTAAGAAAAGGTAAACAAAATACATTCACAAAATAGATAAACAATACTTTTAAATACCATGAAGTATGACCTGCAAACAGAAAACACTTGTTAGAAGATTAAATATAGGAATTCATCATGAGTATAAAACATACACTGGCTCAGCATTTGTAAGACAATTGTGGATGTTATTCTCTTAGCTCATAATAACACGAATGAACTAATCATATGAGATATGCAAACAAATACAATAGTAAAATGAAAACAAGAGATTGTCAAATCAAGTACTCATTTCCTTCTTATAATTCTTATGTTTCCAAATTCATAACAAAACTTAGTCAGGCTTGATATAAAACCTGTCAAACAGACAGCAAAAAATTAGTCATCCCCGCCAGTTAGGAAAGCGGAATTTTACAAAGTTGATTACTTCACCCTTTCTCAGAGATTTCAAAGGTAATCACTGATTTGAAGAAAACAGAGGTAGAATACAAGATAGTCTTCATAATTTAAAAAATAAAAGTCTTTATAACAACATAAGGCTTCAGTTGCTTAAGTACTGGTTATTCCTTGAAGCTCACATTTCTGGTGGAGAAAGAAAAAACGTCAAAATAAAGTTAACTATTTTATTTTACTAATTAATATTAGGATAAATAGTAATAACTAACTTTAGTCTCCTCATATTCTCTTCTGTTATTCCTGAATATCAACTATTAGCATATTATCTAAAACTATACATTCAGTTCATTGACTCATTGCTCAGTGAGTTACAAAGTAGAAGGGAGACGAGGAGGAAGAAAAAATTTCATGAGAAGATGGAATCAGATTGGAGAAAGAGACAGTTGTAACACTATAGAACAGTAATTACAAAATACACTTTACTGTGGTGAGCTCCCAAGAAGAAATCAGTGGATGAAAGATGGTGACAGTACTGCTGAGATCATTCTACCGCAATGACCGACTGATAGGATTAAAAGGCAAGACATATACAACAACTGCATGTGAATTCAGTTGTTAAAACCCATTTCCTTTAAAAGCACATACTTAATGAAAATGGGATATCTTCTGATAAGATATGGTAGAGAGCTGTCACTGTTAAAGTATGCAAATATTAGGACAAAAATAGTGCACTACACCGTTTTCTTCAAGTACAGCACTTGGACTTTTTATTGCTCTCAGGACTCACTGTAACGCAAGGAAAGAACTCTTTCTCAAAAACATATTATCTGTCATCATCTCAGTCGAAATGTTGATTTGCAACATAACAGGATGCGCCCAATGGCTCACCAGTAAACCAAGAGTCATAACTGCTGTTTCATCCCCACTGACAACATCTCATTTGCTAGTTTCCATTTTTTCCTTTGCCCAAAAACTCTCAGAAGAGAAAAAATTCTGACAATGTGGTCATGCTGACCTCAGTTCTCAAAAAACCCGTGTTTTTGTTAACAAAAGTAAACTTATGAACAAGCCATAAAAATAAACTTTAAAATCTGTCAGATTCATGAGCTGTTACAGCACATGTATTTCCTAAAACAATCACTGTTTATCTCTCCTTATCCTTCCGCTTTTCACTGCAATTTATTATGCAATATAGGACAGGCAGGATATAAAGCCAATAACCAGGCCTGTAACATAAAACTGACCTAAGCTAAAAAAGCAACAATCTCTAAAAGAACAAAAATGTCAGTGCAAATGAACACGTGAGAGGCTGATTTTGATTTCTTTTCTAGGGACTCCAGTGATCGCAATCTTAGACATTCATAGATTCAAGCACTAAAAATGCACTAATAATTTTTATGCACTTGTTTTGGAGGCAGCTTCATCTAATGCATAAGGTTCAAATGCATTTTAGTTGGACTGTCTTCTGTGGAGTGTTTGTCCCTCATTGCTGTACTTGAGAGAATTTCACAGTATTTCTCTCAATATGAACCCTTTGCTGTTTGGAGATAACTGTTAACAATAATAAACTGGCAAAATATATTTGGATATAAGCAATGGCAATAATAAGCAGGCAACACAAGCAGCTGTCAGCTTGTGCAAGACCATTAACAAAAACGTGAATGGGAATCCATTCTATGTCTTTCGAGGGCACTTTGCATCTACGGTTCTCAATCAACATTTTATAGTAGGAGAGACAGCAAAAGCAGAACTCAGAAACATCTGAAGGGTGTAAGAACTTCAAATAATCAGAAAGGTTTTATGTAGAAACAATTTAAACTTAACTCTTAAACAAAAACAGTCTGCTAAAATCAAATTACTTACTTTTCAGCTGCTGCCTGATCAGCTGTCCTTACAACGCTCCGTTCAGGAGAACGCGAGGGAGACCTGAACGTTGAACTGAGAGGAGGCGAAGCGCGTAATGATGATGTGGAGAGACCATGTCGGCGCATTTCCTGAATTGCACGTTCTCTGCCAACAAACAGCAATTTTAGGTACACAGCACTTGGGACTGCATGATATGGTAAAGGAAGAAAACATAACTTTTTTTCTCCGTATTTTTACTTGGTGATTTTTCAAAATACTTTGCAATAAGTTTGGTTTTCTTGTAAAGTCACTCAATTTTATTCTTGTTTTCATGAGAACAAATTGTTTTATTTTTAGAGGCAGTGGTTAACTCATAAAATTTACCAGAAAATTCAGAAACTGTATAAGATTTTTCCTTTTTAATTAAGCAGTTTTCAAGATAAGCATATTATATTTTGCACAGCAAGAAGAATAGAATCTTTCATAAAAGTTTCTCACTATTGAAAAAAACGAGTTCTAAAAGCGAGAAAGAAGAAACAAGAAGAGTCAACTCTCTGAAAAAGCAGCATCTTACCGTTCAAATCGCTCAGTTGTCAGCTGCCTTTTTAAAACATCACAGTCAGTCTGCAGCTGTGCAGCTTTACTTCGAAGTATAGAAACCTCTCTATTATGGCTGCTTCTAAAAAAAGAAAAATCACGAGAAGCAACAAAGTTTTCTCTGAACAGCATCAGCTAGGAGCTAGAGACAATTCAGAGCAAGACAAAACAAAATCAGATACTAAATATGTTGCTTCACACAGACCAAATCGAAGACAAATTGGAAGCAAGAAAGCAAGAACCAAGTGAATGCAACACAATGTTTCCAGAAGAACGTCAGGTGAGAATAAAGTGAGAAGCTCTCACTACATCCTAACTACATTGTGTTCTTTTTTCAGACAAAGGTACACACAGACATGTTTTATAAAAAAACCCGAAACAATTAAAACATTAATTTATTGATTTACTACCCTCTTTTGCAATGTGAGATGGTCTTTATGTTTACATTTAAAAAGAAAAAAAGGAAGAAAAAAGCAGAAAGAATCCACAAAAAATACAAACATAACAGTAAAAATTATATCAAGTAGCCTGGAACTATCTGGCTAGCAATGACAACTACTGAATCAAATCTACACAAAAAATGTATTAATGTAAATACCAGACCAGCACAACCCAGAGTCTCAAGGCTTGTCAACTATAACCTTGGTGTTTGGGCCCAACTGTTTCAACTGCAAGAATCAAAATGAAAAGCAACCTTGAAAATCTTAACTAACATAATTGAACATACTTCTTAGTAAAACATCAGCTTGACGAACTCAATGCTTGGTTGCAAAATACTATTAATTCTTTATAAAGGAAGTAAAAAAAATCATTGAGTGTAAAATAAGTTGTCTAAATGAGAATCTAGATAGCTGTGTTATTCCATACAGTCTTCGAAGCCAGTATGAGAGGTGGAGTGCTCAAAAGTCACTTCTGGAGAAGCAAAGTTGTACTAGTTTACTGCTAAAGCACTGGACTGGAATTCTGAAAACCAAGTTCCAATCCTAGGTCAGTCACAGACAGACTTCCTGTCTGGCACCCGCTGGTCTTTGACTCCAGGAAGATGCAAACTACTCAAGAGATTTGTCCCAAAAAAACCCGCAGAATATTTTTTCCCACGTTCCCTATTCATCAGTAAAATTCCTAGAATGGTATCTTGATCCAGTATGTTGAGAACAGATGCAGAAGACAAGAGATCTCGATGATATCTTATTCTAAGTCCTTCAGAG
This sequence comes from Pseudotriccus pelzelni, assembly GCA_035584735.1. NCBI lineage: Eukaryota > Metazoa > Chordata > Aves > Passeriformes > Tyrannidae > Pseudotriccus > Pseudotriccus pelzelni. Next base: position 45,134,049 of record JAWMRA010000130.1, read on the forward strand.
ACAGGCATATGCTTTCAGGATGGAGGTAAGAATTCAGGGCCCAGTATCATTATTGTAAAATAAGAAAAGAAAGCAAACACTTTGTGAGTTCTCAGGTTATTCCATGTCAATGACAATTAAAATTAAGAGCATGAAGTAAATCACTCAGAATTTAGAAATATTTTAATTTGAAACCCTTATGCACAGTAATCATCATTTAAGTTTACATGATGACACACAATTTTCCCAGGAAATCTGTCTTTTTCCCAGTAGATACAGATAGCTCTCAATAAGTAGTGTAGCTATTTCATATTCTTTAATACTTATTCACTCTAGAGCCTCAAGATCTCATTCACTGTACTATCACCCAAATAGCGCTCCAAGTAATGCAACTACTCACTCTACAGAGCTCACAATTGCAGCACTGGAGAATTTCACAAGTTAAACTTAATTCTGAGAATCCTAAAGTCAGAGGTTGTTGCCAAGCCAAATGAATTTTTGTATTTTACAAGACACAAACCTAATTGTCAGATACTTCAGTCACACTGTGAGCATTTAGACTTCCTGTTCTTTAGACTGCAACTACTACAAATAGTAGAAAACAAAGTATTTACAACTAGTTCTCACACATATTTGCCTAGCAACATGCAGAACCTTTGAGATAAACAGAGAAAAACAATTCAACAGAACAGACGCTCTTCCTCCAAGACGTTTTCCTTCTTCCTGCAGTATCCCATACTATTAAAAATGCAAGTACTGACATTTACAACAAACAAGAAATGAACCCTACAATGTGTGCAGAAGAAAAATAGTAAAAAATTACTATGAGGTTAGTTAAACAGAATTTTACAATGTTTGCACACAAAGTACCTAAATTCAATTTAAATTAAAACCTCCTTCTTTCCTGGTTTTTTGGGGTTTGTGCTGTTTTCTGCTTTTATTAACTTTCACATTCATAATCGGGACATTCCACTAGCTTATGTTCATTGTATGCAACTAACATTTTTCCCCCAAAGTAAACCAAAATCAGCAATACTAAAACAGGAAGCAATTAGTTGCACAAGGGCGATTAATACCATTGTCATCTACAGAGTCATGGAGACTTGCTGCTACTTGAGGTGGACCATCATCAGCCCTAAGCTGTAGCCTCTATGTAAATCAATCAAAAGCATTTTTCTTGCACATCTGTGTCACCAAGTCACAGACAGATTTTACCTGTTTAAGGTTGCTACATTCTATATCTCATAAGAAGCATTATCTGTCCTATTACCTTCCACACATTTTCTTTCTCTCCCTACCTCAGTGTTTACTAAGTAGGTGTTATCTGTTTTCCATCGTCTGAAATTCTGCTTGGACTTTACTCTTCACTACCATCTCCATTCAGATGCTCCTCCTTCTTCTTGCTCTTTAATGCAGAGCTTTCAGTACAGTCACCAGCTAATGTTTCCCTTGGATAATTATCGTGTCATGACACTTGGCAGTTTTAGTTTAACAGTTTGACTTGGTGATCTTAACAGTCTTTCCCAACCTAAATGATTCTAAGATGACACATCATGGACACTTCAAATTCCCTGCTCCATAACATGAAGAAAATTTTTTAACCTCTCTGCTTTTCTTGTACATGAATTTCACATAGACAAAATATCCCCCCCTTAACTTTGATGCTCCAAACAGATTAGTCTTTCTTCTATAAGGGTGTTTAAAAGTTATTTCTTCTTCAGGCAGATGCACAGCATAAGAAGTTGCTCAGCACATATAGCGTAGGTGTCGGGCTCAGTTTTGTTTATATTTTAAAGGAGCAATAACTTGATACAGGACTTTTTCCTTAATAGTTAATATCAACAGCAGCAAAAGTACTTTTGCTTTTTTTAAGCACTATGACTTCACTATTTATTATGTAAGTGATTCTTACTTTAATCAAAGCAAGGATAACAGGCATCTTCAGTATAAGCATTTCACATTTAAGATAAGCAATTCACATTTACCATGGATTTAATATACTTTGTAATTTTTTTGTGAGCCGTAAACATATGTTAAAATTTTATTTGGAGTACGTTTTCTTTGGAACTCCTGTTTAAGTTTACGGCTTGCACTAAACAGCTGTCCACCACAGTGCTGATTAATGAAAGCAATATGAAAGACCTGTAAAGAAACTTTAACTAAATGACGCCATAAAAGGCCAAAAGACATTGCTGCAAAAATCTGTTCAGCCATACTGAACATCCAGATTTTGTGAATAAGTATTGTCACACAGAAGACGTTTTTTTGTAAACCACATAACACACATACACTTGTTAAAACTTACAGTTTGCTCTCAGCAAGTGTTAGCTTGTCTTTCAGTAACTGAATTTCGGTATCTTTCTCTTGCGATGTTAATTGGTTCTGAAATTCTTTGTCTCTACTAGTAGCCAGTAACGTTTCAAGATTCTGAACTGTAAGTCTCTCACTGGATAACTGCTTTTTCAGCAACTCTACTTCTGATTTTATATCTTCTAATTCTCCTAGAACCTAAGGCACAAATTTTATACATTATTAATACACTGGTTTACAAACACAGAGAATTCTATTTTGTGAAAAGTTGTTATAAAAACTGAAATGATCATCTCACAAAAAAGAACAGGAAACTGAGCTCACAAAACAAGTTAAAGCCTACAGTTATTCTAAACTATACTTAGTTTAAAACTATTCAAGCTGTACAGTCTGCTTAAAATGTAGGAATACTTGTTTTCCTCATCAGTTTTAAAAATATTTGTTCTTGAGGTATTGAATATTACAGTACCAGAAAGCCTGACCGAGTCACTAAATAAGAACAAAAACAGCTGTAAAGGAAAAGGTTCCAAAAATATTAATATTTAGAACTTTTTAAACTATTTCAAAATATTTTATGAATTTCAGCTGTATCTAAATTTCAATTTAACTGAAGAAAGGCATTAGGAAAAGGTCTTTAATATCTAAATAAGAAGTACACTATTCCCTTTTGGTAAATTGAACATTTGAGTAAATTAAAAAACAAAAAAAATACATATAATTTGTCTCTGGTATCACAAAAACTACAGCTGCAACATTTTGCAGTGATAACAAATGAAAGAAACTCCATCTTTTTGTATAAAAACCATAGATACAGATCTATATACTGTAAAATTTATAATTTATATAAAAATGGGAAACTAATGATGTAAATTAACTTGGCTTGCTCTTATAAGTGATTCTTTTCTCCAAAAACCATCAAAAGGAAAGGAAGTTATTTTATTACAGCAAATTAAATTTGCCTTCTCTGCTTACCCTTTCATAATCCATGCTTTTGGATGTCAGCTGTCGAGATAAAAGTTCTTTGCCAGACTCAAGTTTCACACAGAGTTCCCTCACAGAAGTCAGGTCTGCTAACACGGCAGCCTTATCCTGATTTTCACGTTTAAGATCCTCTTCCAATTTGGACATATTTTTTGTAATGGAGGAGATCTGAGATTCATATACTTGATGTGCAACTATATGCTAAACAAAGACAAATACGGATACACCTTCAGGGTTAAACTGAACAGTCTTCTGTTGAATAACTTGGGCTTTATTGATACTTTAGTTTCTTTTTAAAAATAACTTTCCCTATAAAACTAACTTTATATTACACTCCTTCCCTCTCCCTAAATCACAGCTGAGGACAACTGATAAACCATCACTGCAATTTTTAGTAACCATCTTGAAGAATAAAACAAGTACTATAAAAGAGTGGAGTGAGGCTGTATTCCAGCTTCAGAGAATTAAAAAGCTTAAACCTCCAAAAATACAGCATATTGTTTACTCAGATTACAACAGAGTCTCTAACTCTTTCTGGCATGAGACAAAATGCAGCCAATACACAACAATTATACTCTATACTCACTCTTTAATGACCTCCATGAAGTTAGTGCTTCTAAAATATAAACCTCATTATGTTCTATGATACTGGTCTAGGTTTCAGTATTATGGAATCCTGATTCTGGATTTGGACTATGTCTACCAGATTTTTACCTTGACTCCAGCTACCAATGCTTCAAATACCTCATTCAAAGCTACAAAGAACTGTAAGATCTAAGCTTAGAAAGTACTCATAAAGCTGCGTGCAAACATTTTGAAGCAATATACAACAGTTTCTTACAGAGACAGTATCATAATAGCAATAATAACCCAACCTAAGAGTTCCAAAACTATCAAAACATATGCCATTATTCTAATTTTGGGAAAGCAGGGAGGAGGAAAGCACATCTAAACAAAACCAGTCACTGTTTCAAAAACTCAAGTGTCCATATTTGAAACGTTCACATATAGAAATTATTTTCTACTAAAATGTTAAAAATACCACATTGACTTTATTGAAAAACCCCTGAATGTATCCTGCTTTCCTAGAGAGAATTTCATTGCACAAGTTATTACCCCTTGAATCTCTTTTTCCAGAAGGTCTACTCTCTCTCGAAGATGTCTCCGATCTGTATCTACTGAAAGGAGTTCCAGTCGTATTGAGCTGCTTTCTCCTTCAGCTTGATGAGCCTTCATTTCCCAGTCTTCAGCTTGCGTATGGAGCATTTGGAATTTCGCTAACAATTCTTGGTTTTCTTGTTCCTAATAAAACAGTAAATCACTCTGCAATGACCAATATACCTTCAAATTGTTTGATCTTATTTCATGGCAACTCCCTACAATGTTTTGGTTGTTTGTTTTTTTTTCAGAAGAAAGTAGATCTTTTTTCATTTTCTTAATCCTGCTATCTGGCAACTACTAAAGGGCATCATCCCTTCTGCAAGTCCAGACAGCAAATAAATACAGTGATGACATTCAGTTTTATTAAAATGGACGTACTTACATTTAGATGTTGTTAGTAAGTATCAAGTCCCCAGGAGAGGGGTTATTTTAGATCTCTCTGCATTGTCAAGGGTCACATTACTGAGATATACTGAGTGCTGCCCATTCCAAGAAATTCCAGCAGCAGTCCATTTTCAGCTCTTTTACTTACTGTGCTCTTACAAATATTTGTATTACAGCAGTGCCTGAAACACTGAAAATCTGTTTGAGCATACACCTAAACAGTCTATCATAGAAGTACAAAACTGCAAGCTTTACCATTTGTGCAGTGAGAACAAATGTTACTTGTGAATTTTAATTTGGCCAAACTGCAAGTGAATATTATAAAGCAGTGATTATTTTTTCTTATTTACCTACATTCCCTTCTTCCCTGCTCACATAATGTGCAGCAGGATATGCATGTTTCTAGTACGAGTCAGATTTACCTAAAGAGGAAGAGTTTTGAAATTCCTTCATTTCCTGCAGAACTTGGAAGGCAGAGACAGGATCAGGCAGAGCATTAGGAAATAGAAACTCACGATTAAGCAAATTAACACTGTGCAGAAAAGTAAATCCTTGTCTCCATAGGCATTACACAGATGTAATACTAGACAAAACTCTGAAATCAACCATTCATAACTGGTCGCTATCTGTATATTCTCCAGCTTCCTGGTACACACCCTGAATAACTGGATTCTCATTTGCCAAAGATGTGGCCAATCTGTAGCTGAAGTACTCTGGACATATGATATATTGTAAGATTCTTAAAAACTAAGCTTCAAATGTTTTAAATTGATAGTTCTAAGCTAACATACTACTGACCTTAATTTTTTCCCCAAGCTTCAGTTTCTACTTGTAAAGAGTGGTTGAATTTACATGCATTCATCAAGTTGAAGTCAGATCAAAACTCATTCTTCTCATTTTAAAGTCACATAATAAATTTACCAGTTCATGTCATCTTGACACAACTACTAGTTGTTTTAACTGTTTTTAAGTTTTAATTCATATACATCACACTTTTGAATCCAAGTATCAGGATAAAATACACTTACCAAGAGCATTGTTTTGGCAGTACTATTTTTACACTTTCACACACAACTAGATAAAATTTTTTCTTTTCAAAAAGGGTAAAATATTTAAGACCATTATTTGAGCTGCTTGTTGCTTACAATCATGAAACAGTACCAGATATTTTACTAGTTGCCTTGTCAAAACTCAAAAAGCAAAGCAACATTCAAACATGATATGTTTGTTATTTTCTAGCACTGTGGCCAACTGGAACATGATCAATGAAATTGTGATGTGCTAGAATAATCACTGCTTCAGATCTAATAAGGTTTTGTATTTCACTATCTGCACTAGTAACCTAAAACGCTGCAGAGAAAAGAAGAAAAAATAAAAGAAGGAAATGGGACAGGCAGGGATAACGGGACCCAACCCATACAATTCTTACTGAAAACAGTAATGACTGCCCACAGACTATATTTTTACCTTCGAAGCCATCAAGGTCTCAAACCTGGAAACTTCAGTTATATAATTATGAACCCTGGTTTTCATTTCTTCTTTTTCACGTATTGCATCTTCAAGCTCAGTACTGATAGCCTAAGAGGTAACATAAAGGCAAAATTCTGCATTACAGTAAATTAATCACTATATAATACTCTCTCAGATTAAATCAAAGTAATTGCCTATGCCCTAGATTTTTTTCTATTCTACCTACAAAAGCCTTTGGGATTTGTATGGTTCAGAAATATCCCCTCTATCACCTTAGATACACCAAAGGGTTTCCAGGCAAGAATAATCACAGAAAACAATGACTATCACACCAGCTCGTAAAATATGCAGCTTCCCTGATGACACACCATAGTGATCTTCGGAAATTTGGACATAATGATGCTTGGAAGCTGGAATTTTTATAGCCATAAGATTCACTATCCCTGAGTGAAGGCAAGTTTTAGGTCACTAGAAAATCAACTTTATAACAAAAGAACATTTATTTTAAAGTGGAATTGCAAGATAAGATACTTAAATGCATTACTAAGATCATATTAGACATCAAAAATGCACCATGGAACTTGTTTTAGATATTTGAACTACTGACTCTGGTCATCTCAGATTCAGCTGTAACCTTCCTCTGAGTCCTCTAGTCCAGAGAGCCAGAAAGGAAGTGTCTTTTTCTACTCCCATGATCAAATGTGGGGGAAATAAAGGATACTGTCTTATTTCTTTCCCTTCTTCTCTTTATCGTCTATTAATATTAATTTTTCTACTTTTGTACTGTGTGTCTTATTTAGCATATGATGGAATCAGTCTGCTTATCTCAGTGGAAGCCTTCCCAAACACACGGGGAAGGCTTTAGTCATCACATTATGATAATATTTAACATTTCATCCTATTAGATGCCTGGGAATGACAGATCTAATTTCAATAATACATCCACATATTTATGTATTGCACTATAGGTTTTGCAAGAACTATTCAGGGTACTACATCACTTACTTAAAACATGTTGCTACATTTACTCTCTAGCATCAGACTCAGCTGGGCCAACTGAGGAGAACTGAAATAAACGTTTTAGCTAACAAGGTCCTGATTATTTTTAGTGTTGGCATTTACAGCAAATTGAAACAAACATTTTAGTCTCAGCATCAAAATTGTAAAGGTATCTGAGTCTCATGAGGAGCTACAATAGTTGTATTTGCTATACAAATTGAATGTAATGAGTTGCAACAGCAGTTTGCACTGGCTCTCTAGATCACACTCACAATATTCTCTACACAGCCTGTGTAATGCTTAGCTCACTAAAAAACCTCACTCACCCTATAGAACAGAATGTTCAGAACACTGAACATTTTTGTTATATACTGTCCATATGTACATTCCATCGTACAGGGATATCCATGTCATGTACTTGGAACTGGGAGGCTTTTGGTCAGCAGTAACCAGTTGGTGCATAAAACCAACTCGTTATTTCTCCAACTATGTAAGGGATTAACAAGACTGAATGCACATCAGGCTGTCCAAGCCATGGACCCCAGATCCAGAGAAATCCAAGGAAGAAGAGATGGAGCAATGACGATTGCAAAGAGTACAAAGAAGATATGCTATATAAACCCCTTATGCTTTTGAAAGAATGACCCTTACACACCAGCGGTTGTTTTAATTGTGGACCCCTGGAGAACATCTCGAGATGAAGAGGTCACAAGAATAATAACAATGATGGTAACTGAACAGTCTGATCCACTGAACACTTCAACTGTTTCAGTCTTGTAAAATTTTTATTTAACTTACATCAACTTCAGATAGCTCATCTTTCAATAAAATAGTCAGTGATAACCTATGGAAATGGGTTATTCCTCAAGACTTTCAAGATTTTATTTCAAGTCTGATTCTACAACTGACATAAGTTTAAGTCAGGCCTTTATAGCATGCGCTTTACAAGGAAATGGATTTAGCCATAAGCAGCTGAGAGGGACTTATGTAATTCCCAGCTGGAAATCTGACTGTGAATACACATGAACCAACTCAGTGGCCACTGGGCAATCATAACCCAATTCCCAGCTGCTTTCTGGCCTGAAGCTACTGACTGGCCAGCTGTTAGCATTGTACATTATGATTCTAAACTACTAGAGAGCTAAAGAAAGATGAAATAAAATAAAACTAATACAAATAAAAAATCTGCAAGCAGTCAAATCAAGCACCAGAACAGAATCTCTGCAAAAAAACCAAAATACACGCACAAAAAACCTGCAATATACAGCTGAACCTGTGTGTATATATATTTCTATCTATACATACATAGAGGTGACACCTGTGTGTGTATATATATACACAACATCTACTTTACCTAGTAAAGATAATCCAACAAGAACGTTTTTCCAGGGAAATAGATGGCACCTTTGAATTCACCATCTAAAAAGCCCACACAATCTTGACATAATGAAAAGGGAACACCTCCTATTCTCATTGATTGTGAATCCTTATCCATTCCTGAAATCAGGAAACAAATTCAGACTATTCAGGACTATCATACCCTAAAAATAAGTATTCTTCAACCCCTCTGTCTCTTCTGGCTGTTAAGCCCTCTTTTTTTTCTCCTCTAACATTAACCTTTTCCAAGTCACTAGTGAAAGCAAAATCCCTGCAGAGAAACACACATGAATGGCAACTCACCTTGCCAGGACTAGAAATTAAAAACTTGCCAATACCTCTTTACAGCCACTGTTACCAAGGCTCACAGAACACACACATTAAAGTCTACATTCCAAAACATCCTAATCTCAAAACGTGGCAAAAATCCTCACTCAATAAATCCAGTGTTTCATGGAAACTAATGGCTGAAATTAATGAATTACTATGCACCAGAATGAATTCAGATGTGCTAGCAATGTCCTTCCTCTCCCTCTCACTTTCTGACTAACAATTTGTTGTCTGCTTTTGTGGTTCCTTGCTCTCTCTCAGTAATCAATTCCACAGATAATAAAATCCAATTTTTATCAATTAAATACCAACTACCTAGTGATATAACCAATTAACACAATTTCATTATATTAAAAACAATTATGTCCTAGATATATTTTATTTAAAACTTTATTCTGATTTCTTTTTTACTCTAGGGGAAGATGACTAAACTGCAAGCTTGTCTATTTCTCCCCCATTGTACTGACTACACTTATGTATCTGAAGTAATTGCGTTTACAATTTCAATATCCCAGTGTTAAGAAATACCAATAATTAAGCATACCAATCAAGATACACCAGTTTTGATGTAACACTATATATAAGCAAGCAATAAGCAGTTTACTACATCAGTATTATACTGTACCTGGTTTTCTCTGGCCATTGTAGCTAGGTCATCTTGCAATCGTCTGTTTTCTTTCAGAGCCATTTCCTTTACTCTTCCCATTTCTGCAAGCTCTACCTGGGACGTATCAAGCTGGCGTTGTAAGCTAGATATCTCACGGTCTCTGTTGCTCAGCATGTCTTTCATCTGGCTATCAAGGGAAAATATTATTTAAGTTGTTCCTTCTTGTACTATACCACATAGTGCTGAAAATGATCAGACATGGATATGCACAGGCATTCTTGCTTACTGAAGGCTGATAAACTGAGTTGAAATATACACACAAATATATACACAAATATATATATATATTATATATATATATGTAAGTCAAGTATGTAAAAGTCAACATGCAGAAATAAAATGGAATTAATTTTCAACTTTGAAGATTTATCTGGTAAGATGCAACTTATTATGCAAACCGCAATTAAAGATACTTATGTTTATCTGTGTTTAGTATTGGTTACAATATGTTACCCACTGCATATTTTATAAACCACAGGAGGAAGAAGATAGCTTACACTTGAAAGACAACAATCAAAAGAGTAAGGAAGAAACTAAACTAAAAAGTAGAAATATAAATATGTGTGAATTTACGTAAAATTTTGCATTATTTTTTTGTCACAGATATTTTATGCATCAATGCAGCAAATATTCAGTTACATTGGTCCTCAAAAGTTTAAATGTTGATGTTAAAATATTTTCTCTTAAAAAGCTATAGTTTTAAAAGTCATGCTTAAAAAGAGGCAAGAATGAACGATCAGATGAAGCCCAGCTAAAAACGACATAAATATATTTTAATTAAGACTGTACTGGTAGCTTATGCTAGGACTAGACTGCCAATAATTAAGAATTCAGCTCTGAATTTTACCTGTGTCAATCTAATAATACCTAGTGGAGAACTAAAAAGCTACTTCTTGACTGATAATTAAGAAATGTTACCAATTTAGGGAAATAAACATAGACAAACAACTGTTAATGGTTGTCTTAATAGTATTCTAGCAGCCTGCAATATAATTGCAGAGGAGGTCTCTTCAAAAGTTGTGTACATCTTTCTCAACACAGTACACTTCTTTATTTGACTTAAATGGAATTAATTCAGTTTCATCAAAATAACTAAAATAGCCATATACTTTAAAATCACTAGGTAAAATAAAATCTCTGAAGAAAGCATCTTAGTCTTTACTTACTCTGTCGAGGACTCCAGTTCAGAGAGAGTTAGACGTAAATGAGTAATTGTTTTTTCCTAGAAAAATGAAAACAAAAGTTCTACTAGGTATCATTGTATTGCAACATAGTAGATACTTCAATTTAAAGAACTTTTCAAGCCTTTATTATAACTCTTTGCCAATAAGTAATTGCATCTTTGCACATTCAAATTTCCAAGCTTCTTTTCTTTACTGAGAAAAGATTGTCTTGTCATCAAAAAAGACAGAAGCTACAGATTTTGTCACCTCAGGCTAGAACCTTATATCCCAATAAATATCGCCACGTGCAAAATGCAAAAAAATACTTCTTTGTATTCTGTGTGTGTTTAGGAAATACAGTAACATTAATAACTAAAGTGCTACTGAGTTGGCAAATTACTCTTTGCATTGGCTAGGTCCAAACATAGTGTCGGTGTCATGCATAATGCTCTGCACAGACTCCATCATCCAGGGAAAATGTCTCCTTAAAAATTAACTTCTTTAAAAATCCCCAAATGGACTGCAAAGTAGTACTTTTACTGCACGTACCTTGTTAGCTAAGTTGTCATCTAAGCATGCAATTCTTTCTGTTTTTTCATCCACAGTTTCTTGAAGACTGTCCTTTTCTTTATCCAAAACCATAATAGTACTTCTAAGCACGTTGACTGCTTCATCCTGTGAAGTGCTCCTCTGGTTTAACCTATCTATAAATAAAAGAGTAAGTGTTTTCTATTTTAAAAACAGGAAATAAGCATAAAAATAACTATTGATTACCTATTTTCTCCTTTAGGTTTACAATTTCTTCTTGAGCTGACTGCAGATCATCCTTTCTGAGGGACAAGCGGTGCTGTAAATCTTCAACAGACCTCTGGAGCTGGTCATTTAAGAGCCTGGAAAATCAGTGTACAGTTGAAAGAAGTTTGGGACCTACTCAGAGTCTTCAATTTATGGCTCTTAAACTGCTTGAAGTGCTGGCACAGTCCCAGCACAACCTCCTGACAGGGCTGTATCACACCAACCTGCAGCATGGGACTGTGTCACACTAACCAGTCCTCTACCTTGAGGAGAGGGAGGACTTGAGGATTTCTGAAGCCAACACCACTTGTTTGCTCTATACCCTTGCTGCAAGTCCACCTCAACACCATTACAAAATGGAGCAATGGAACCTCAGTGGGACCACCACAATAACCCAAAACACTCACTTCCTCTGATTTCTGTTACTCTTCCTCATGTGCCTCTTTACTTCTGTCTTTAGACTGTTGCTTTACAAAGATTTTGATACGTAGCTCACAGCAGTGACTATCAGCGACACATTTTAAAAAGCAACCAAATTGACAGCTACAGTTTTGATGCTACTTTTAAGAAGTATAGAGCCTGAAAGGTACATGAAATCATCTACCTATATGGTTCTTTTTCTTGGAAAGAAATATCAGAGTGACTTAGGGAAAAAAAAAGCAAAACGAAACTGCAAAGTAATTACATGGATTATTTACGAAATAAAAAACCCTCCCAAGTGGGATCCCACAAAAGCTACAGAAGCTTTTCATTATTAAGAAAACCCCACCAATCCAGAATGCAGCTTGTCTGCAGATAAAGATTGTTCTCACCCAGTTCAGAGTGAAATTTTAGCGAGGGAAAAAAAAAAGCAAGGGGTGGGGGAGAAACAAAGTTCTAACAAATTGCCACCATGCACAAAGTAGAACCAAATGTTGAATTACTGCACCCCTTATCCTTATACCCATCTTTTCATAATATCAATGCTTCCATTGAAATGATAAGGAACTTAACAAGATATTTAATTTTTGTGAATGTTGTCACAATTTTACAAACAAATACACTAATTGTTTTACCAAGAGCCCTCTTTGTGCAATCAGGAGCATTAAATGAACTTCAAGTCCTGCTTTTCGACTTCAGTTCTTCATGATTATTCCCCCACTATTGTACAGTGCAGTGTAGTACTGTTCAGGTGGGGAAGGAAGAATAAGACACAGACCCTGTTTTCCCTTGTAAAACATTCAAAAGATGTCATCTACAGCATTATCTAACCTGTAGTCATATCTTACATCAAAGGCTCTCATTTCCACCTGCATTTTCAAATTTCTGCCCAGATTTTCAATCCTGTTTGTACTTTCTCTAAGCCTTTTCCTTGTTCTATGACATTTATACAGCTGATGGGAGCTCTTTTCTAAAACAACTTTAACAGAGCACAGCAATGATCCTGCAAGTTTAAACAGACCTTAAAAATACATGGGTACACTTGATCCTCCTGTTTCGAGCAAGTTAGTTGAATTCCCACAGACTGTGTCTATGGATCATAAGATATCAGCTCTCAAAACTTTGGTATGCACGTGATGGCATTAGCATATGAAAAAGAGCGATACAAAAAACCAGCTCATGTAAAATGCCATTACAGAATAATGCTCCACGAACCACTCAATTGTGGAATATCAATGCCTGCTGCCTGGCATAAAATTTTCACTATTACTGACAACCTTGTAAAACTGGCACAGTCCGGTCCTACTGCTGCAGTTTGCAAAGGCATCTGTCCTCCTTTTAATAAACAGCATTTGGAAATTCTTTTAGAAACTTTCTGTTCTGCTACATTCATAAGCAGAGAACATGGTTATCAGATGAAACTATTCTGGAAGGAGGAGAAAATTTTCATTCACAACCTGCCATAAAAGTTAGAGGTATATCTGGTCATCAAATAACTTCAGGAGGAGCTTGCTGTGAAAAGCCACCACAGCACTTTCCTTACTCACACTTAGTTTTCCATAAGCCACAAACAGTATAACTGATTTTGAAAATATTTTATGGTCTTTTCCAGGAACTCAACTCTGTTATGCAGTCATAGAGTAAACAAAATTATTTTAGCATCTCTGAAAGACCATTTTGTATCAGACTTACCGAAGTGAGCAAATCTCAGCTTTAAACTGAGAAGAATCATCAGAAGTCTGGGCAAGTTTACTGGACTTCAATTTTAATTCATTTTCCAAATAGTTTATTCTTTCTTTCAGGATGGAGACTGTAGACTTTAGTTCACACCTTTCCATCTCAAGCTGCAATTTAAAATAAATAACCAAACATTATTTTTGCAGAAGGCTATCACAGCTTGGCTTTTAAATAAACTTAAGTTGAAAACAGTTAATAAAAGTAACTGCTGAAACAGTCTATTCTATTTTAGAAATAAAAGCTTACTTCCTAAAAACGCACTTACTCCTTGAATGTTATTCTCCAGTTCTGCAATATCATGCTGCATCTTTGATTTTTCAAGGTTTGCTGCTTCTTGCTGAATCTGAGATAGAAATATAGAATCCCATGTAACAAGGTGACATTTTTAGATTCATCACAGAAATTTAAGCTTCATGTTTAAAAAACCATTGCTTTACATTCTTAGATGAACGGCGAAATGCAAAGCTCTCTCTGTAGAACTACAGAACGTTAGCTGAGAATACACCACTGCAGTTTAATAAAACATCACTGAGTTTGGTTTAGATTGTTGGTTTAGATTTTTTAAAAGAGTATATTTATATTTGGATCCAACTAAATTAATATTTGTGATTTGCTGTAGAGTTTATTGAGCTACAGGGTGCACACATGCATAGCTTAGTGCCCTAAGATGTTGTAAATGAATTTATTAAAATATCATTAGTTACATTAATTACAAAACATAAGACAGATTACAAAGCTAACAATATATTGCCTTAAATGCATAAAATATATCGTTGCTTCTCTCTTGTGAGTGAAGGGCATGATTTCTTCCACAACAGTGACACACGAGCATCTTCAAAGTAGTGCATACCCACAAAAATATTCTGTGGCTGGCACTTCATATCTAGATTTTTCACACAAGGTGATGCCATGCTTGCCCTCAAATACTTTAAGCATGTTCCTCTCTCCCTTTCCCCAACAAGGAACTGTGTTAACAAGGAAAATGTGATACAATTCACTGAGCTCTCTCAAGCGAGTGTGAAATCAAAAGTTATTGAAGAGGGAAACTGACAGAGAGCCAGATACAAACACAGCACTATTGTATAAGCCTTCCCTATATGCCAACCTCATTGGCAGCTGTGTAAAGCTCACCTTTAATTTTTCTCTGAGACTTTCTTTTTCTGCCGTTAGTCTTCTAAAGTCAGTCAGTGCAATGTCTCTTTCTTCTTCCACGTGACTTTGAGAAACGAAACTATGTTTTGCTTCTCTTCTCATCCTGTTCAACTCACTTTGAGACTTAAAAAGATTATTGTTTGTTAGCATCCATGGACTGCAATACAGTGTACACACTAACAAAAGAAACTTCCAATGCTCTTATTACAACACAAGTTCTATTAAAGTCTTATTTTCCCCTAGATTACTGAAATGTATTCCCTAAATCACTCAGTGGAATGACAATTTATGCTGACAGCATAACCATCATTCTTTTACTGTTCCAAGTATAGACTAACTTAGCTCTGTTCTCTTATCTGCTTTCTTGGCTGTTATCTTCACACAACTTTCTCATGCAATCTATTGAATTTTTTCCTGATCTTTCTATTTCTGAATGCCAGTACAATATCTTATTATGTCATTACAATGGCTTTCAAGTTAATAAACTAAGTGGAATACATAATTTTATTAACAAATAATAAAAATAGGTATATGTTTTATTAGTCTTTGTTGTATTCTAGTAGGTCTATAGTCAAGTTCTATTATAAAGGTTTTTCATTTTAAACAAGCAACAGTACAACAAAGGTTAATTGGTTATTTCAGTGTAAATTACAAACAATCTCTTCTTACCTGCTCGTAAAGAACATTTAATCTATTTCTTTCTGCAGTCAATAATCTGACATTGGACTGAATTTCTATCATGTGTTTTTCAAATCTGTCTAACATGGACCGTAGCTCATCTCTTTCTCTGGTGATCAACTTAAGCTCTTCACCCTGCAAAGTGACAAATAAAATTTATGTTAAAATAGGCTAATTAAAATATGTGGACAATTAATACCAAAAAAGAATTCATGCTAATAGTAATGCGTAAAAAATACATTCAAAAATAAATTTTCATTGCAAGAAAAAGCCTGACATTGTTGGTATCATTTAAACAATAAGAAGTAACTGTTAAGAAGAAAAAACAAAGCAGTGAACAGTAGGAGTTCAACCTTTTCCTGGTTATCTAATTCTATTTATTTCAAACAAAATGATCAATAATTAATCAATATGTTGCTGTAAAATGTGAGTAGGAAAATAAAATCCAAGTTCATTGGAGTTTTTCTCAGTTGGTTTTTTGCATTAATAACATAATTTAGAAAACTACTACAGTCATTTCCTGTCACTGAATTTGAAAATATATTTCACAGCTTTTTAAATGTTTCTACAGCATTTCCATTATTTTTTCACCTTATCCAGGCAGCAGGAACTTTACCTTCTCTGGAGTCCTCCGGCTTGGGCTAGACCTTCGTCTTATCATTTTCTGAAGATATTCTAATTCTCGCTTATAATAATCTCTGTCATCTTCTAAAGTCTTTACAAATGCATCTAGACGAGATGGAGATTTGTCTCCTAGGGCTATACCATATTCTACTCTCATTCTTTCTATTTCTAGGACAAGTTCTCGTTCTGAAAAAGAAACAAAGCAAAATAACCCAAATGTATAGGAAAGTCATTAATTTCCTCAAAGACACTTGCATTTGGGATGGACTAACTCCCAGCAACTGTTGAAGCAATCCTGCTGAAAAAGATGTAGGAGTCCTGGTTGATAGCCTAAGCATGAGTGAGTAGCATAAGACCAATAGAGGCCTCACAGCACCTTGGGCTGTATCAACAGAGACAGCCTGAGGGATGTGATTATTCCCCTTTACTTAGGTCTCATTAGACTGCACTTAAAATACTGTGTTCAGGTTTGCCCTTCCTAGTACAAGACAGATGTTGATAAATTTAAGTCCAAAGGAGGCCCTCCAAGCTGGTCAGGGAGTAGAACACTTGCCCTACAGGGAAAAGCTGAGGGAACTGAGCTTGTTCAGCCTGGAGATGAGCTGGAGACCTAAGAGCAGACTGACAGTGCCAAGAGGGAGTTACACATAACAGGGAGCCAGTTTCTTCACAGATGCATAGTAAGTAAACAAGGAACAATGAAGATTAATTGCTACAAGCAATTACAAACAATACAGGGAAAAATATTTTACTCTGAGAATAGATAAGCATTGGAAGGGGTTGCTTAGAGATGCTGGAGAATCTCCACACCTGAAAGTTCTCAAGATCCAACTGGATAAAGCTCTCAAGGGACACAGTCTGAATCTACGTACTCAATGACAGAATATAAAAACAATTTTGAAAATGACCTGCATGAAACTGCCATAGAATTAATATAACGTGGGATCACAGTAAAAACCTCTACTTTCAGTTCTCACATAGAGAATGAAAATATCTTTCCATGACAAAAGTTTTCACTTCAGTTATGACTGAAGACCTACAGCTTTCTTTTAATTTACATGTATCAAAAGTTTTTTAGTATTATTAACTGTATCGTAACTAGGAAAGTATTCTATTTCAAAAATTACAGGAAGATAATTTGCAAGAATTTACATTTGATAATTTACCTTTTATTTCTAAGTTCTCTGTTTTTTCTGTCAGTCTTTGCTTCTCCTGTTGCAGCTGGTTTAACAACACCGCAAGATTGTCTTTATCATCTGTTCTTCCAAAGAGCTCTTCATTCAGTCTCTCGTTCTCCCTACGACATGAGCACAACTCCTGAAGTAACAAGTATTATTATAAAAATTAGAAGTGCCAATAAAGACATTTGAAAAAAAAATTGTTAAACACTATGTTACTTTTAATATACAACACTGTTTAGTTCTGTTTAACCTGGATATTTTATGCTTTAACATTTGTGAAAGATCACCATTGTTATTACACTGGTTTTTATTACATCAAAGTCAACATTACTTTTGACACGGTTTTCAATCAGCAACAAAACAAGGAAGATTAACACTTGTTTAATTCAAGAAACCAACTAGTAGGATAGTGGGATACAAACATGGGAAAACAAGTAATGATTAAAGCAATAAATAATTTTTAATGGTATTTGGTAACACTGTTGGCATTCAAGTACATTACAATACAGCATCTCAGTCAATCCAACTCTGCAGCTAATCAAATGCTATTTGGCACACCTTTCCTACAATCTGATGCCCTGAAAACTAAGTATTTTCATATTTGCAAGTTCACTAGATACACTAAAACAAAACACTGTACTCAGCTAATACAGAACTTGCTACATGCTATATGGAGAGAGTTTGGTCTTCCAAGAGTTGATAGTACTGATGTTTTTTATCTGAGCCACTATGCATTGCTACTGAGTGAGCCAACTATTGCATAATTTTTCACAAGTTGAGGTTTCTTTCGGTTTATCTTTCCAACAATATGATGTAGCATCTTTAGCTTTTTCATTTATTAATTAGTAGTTTTTTACAGAAGAGTTTTCGGCTACTACAAATGTTCTCTTGTTGATTGTGAAACTGATGGTTCTTTATAATAAATGACTCACATGGATGACAGTATGATAAAAATGCTACAAACAAGAATTGAAAATATTTTACTTACTGATTTAAGCTTTGTTATTGTTTCTTGAAGATCCTGTATTTCACTGTGTTTTCTTTCAATTTCTTTCTATCAACCAAAATTAACCTATATGTTAAGAGTTACGTATTCAAAATGACAACAATTCCTTTGTTACAAAAAAAATAAGGAAGAAGACTACTTTGGTAAGAAATAAAGTATAATTAGTTCTCTGTAATAAAGTAGTGAAGTTCCTATGAAGCAAAACCACAAAAAATTTGTGGTATAAACACCAATGCTCTTTTGGAGCACAACAATTAAATGAATTGCTGCATGACTCCTCATAGAGAAAAACCCCTCCAAACATACGCACTGCTGTTGCAAATATATATTACCTATCAATATTTCTAAGTATCTCAGGATTTTATTCCATCCTAAGTTATTAGAAGAAGAAAGACAAATTGCCACTCAACTAAACTCACCTCACCTAGTACAGTAAAGAGACAAAATGGTTGTAATTAATCATCCTTTAGTTAGAAATGCTGTATAATATTAAGTAAACTGGAAAAAAATATCTTTTACTTTTGCTTTCACAAGCCAATAGGTCATTCCTTGCAGATAGAAGACATAAAGCCAAATAAAGCTGAGCAGACTCTGTGACACGTTAGTGGTTACCTTTGCTTCTCCTATTTCCTTATCTGCAGTCTCGAGCACTATTTCCTTGTGTCTTTCCAACTGCTGTGCCAAGTGATCTATTTCATTCAGTTCTTGACACAGTTCTTCATTTTTATTGCTTAAATGCACCACCTCACTAGTCACATTTTGTTTCGTGTCCAAGAGGTCTTGAATGCAATTTTCAAGTTCTTTGTTTCTTTGCTGAAGATACTCAACCTGAAAAACATTTTTCATTAAAATATTAATATGCATTGTTACACTAGGTAGCAAAAGTTCCTCACAATCTTGTGAAATATAGTATCTCTATATCCACAGTAAAAAAGTGATATCCTGCTAAAAATGGCACTATTTTCTATTTTTGAAACTTAATGTTTATCAATAGGAAAAAAAATTATTTTACAAAGGTGCAAGGTGAAAGAATGTATCAGTACATCTCCTGAACCTGAAGTTTACCCTAAAAACAAAATATTAAAAGGCAGAGATCTATATAGAAACCTTTCTTGGGCATCAGGCTGGTAGGCCCAGTGTAATCAGTTTTCTAAATTTCACAAGATACAAGAGCACATGCTTCTCTCCACATCTGTGGTATTATTCGATAGGTTTAGTCTCACTGTGTGAAGAGCTAGAAGTTTCGTGGGTTTGTTTAAATTGCTAATATTTTTAGTTTTGACTAAACAAGTGTAATAAATCCATTACCTGCAAATTCAAGTGGGAGATAAGCTTCTCATTACTTTTAGTTCTTGACTCCAGAGAGAGAACCTCATGAGAACGCCCACCATCCAATGCCAGCAACAGGCGCTCGATTTCTTTGTCTCTTAGCTCAACCTTTGAGGGGGAAAAAAAAATTCTATTTTATATACCATTTAATAAACACATATGTGACATTCAGTAAACAGATATGCACCTAAAAATGTAATATCTCTCTTAAATATAGACATATATATTTTAATTCTGGGTTCTGAAAAAAAGTGATTGCTTTGAAAGAAAAACAAATTAATCAAACGGAATTTGTAGGGAAGAGCTGAAACAATTTCTACTGGATTATTTTCTTGAAGAAAACCCAACAATTTCCATTTTAAGTGAAGTCAATGAATGTTGTAGTATAACTGTCTGAGACTAGCCCTTAAATTTAGGGAAAAGGCTTTTAAATAAGCTAACTTAGTGACTATTCCAGTCACTGAAAAAAAGAAATACTGGAATGGGAAAAACAAGATGTGAAGGAAAAAAGAAGGGGACAGTGTCCACCAATCCCCAGATACTGAAAGACATAACATGAACATTTTATGCAATTCCATCACTTTAAGATTGTACATACCTTCTCAATCCACTCTAATTAAAATATTGTAAAATCTGCTGTTCATATATTAACTATTAAAAATTTTTAAAATATATCCATCCAAGCAGTGGAAAAAATCATTCTAAGATATCTTTAGGTCAAATTACTACTTTGGAGAAGTTAACACTTATGCACTAAAAAACCCATACACAACTTCTATCTATGATTGTCAAGTTCAGCTGAGTTAATGTAATTTTAATACACAAAAGATATCAGCAAAACCACTGGGCGAGTCTTTTATCATTGCTGCTGTCTCCAAAAGCAGAGGAGAGAAACAGCTCAACATAGGTAAGTTAGAGTAATTGTATTTTACAAGCCTTATGCTGCCTTCCCAACAAGATTTTTAAAACACAAAGGGCATTGCCATGGTTACTACAGCTGGATAATAGTACTAATACTAACATCAACAACAAAAATAATGATGATATAAACATACTTGTTTGCTATAATTTTTCATTCCACATTCAGATATCTCCAGTTTTTCTTGTAGCTCTGTCACTTCTGACTGAAGTTCATGAATTCTGAAATGTAGCAATATATTGTTCATGTGGATTCATGGAAGAATCGTATGTATGCAATTCCATGTAAGTATTTTTTCTTTGCTCCTGAACCCAAACATTTCACAAAGAAATAGTTTTGTTCATACAAAATACTAACGCAGGGCCTCTTGTTTGAGATATTGTAGCAGACTGACCTTGTCTGGCTGCCAGACCCCCACCTAGCTGCTCTCTCACTTCCCTTTCCCAACAGGACAGGGGAGAAAAGACGAAAAATCTCATGGGTAAAGATAAAGACAAGGAAATCATCTACCAGTTCATGTCATGAGCAACACAGACTTTGGGAAGATTGATTTTATTTATCATCAATTAAAAAGAGCAATACGGTGAGAATCAAAGGTACAGCTATAGTTCAAAATGAAAAAGTTCTTTACGTTACCGATTATCAGCCACTTGAAGAAGGTCTGCAATGTAAGGGTCCTCTGGCTGAGGAACTGGGTAGGCACTAACACCTGATGGGGGGACAAGCTGGTCTATCTGCATGCGCTGACGCCTGAAAGGAATGCTTCTTTTTCTGCCTCCTGAAAGCCCAAACCCAGAGGTGTATTACTTGGAGTTAAAGCAAGAGAATCATCTTCTTTAATACAAAATTATTTTTCTTATTGATTGTACTGCTTCTGAACAGGCACAATTCACCATTTTAATCTTTCTGTAATAATTTGATAAAATTTATCCATTTTAGACAACACCATTCTTGCAGGTTTATATCAGTTTTGTTAAGCTTTACCTTTATAATTAGGAAACATGCAAAGCTCAGTATTAAGTACTTTTCCCCAGTGTTGAAGACCCTAAATAATTTACAGTTCCAACTTGTTGAATCTGTTAGTGATTTAGCTTATGAAGAAAGCTAAAACATCATAAAAGACTTTTTCCCCCCCACATTTAAGAACTATTTTATGACTGAACTGACCTCTGCATTGCTTGGTAATGTTTTTATTCTTTCTATTCTATTGTCATTTCAGTGACTATAATAAGTATATCCAGCAGACTTTGTTCTTTGATTGCATGGTAACATTGTATTTTAAAAGAAGCAAAACACAGTATCATTTCCAGATGAAACAATTACTCTTCAACAAATTATTAAATAAGAACATGCAATACTGGATGATGTAGTAAAGAAAAATCCCAGAGGACTGGTGACCAAGAGGCAAGTATGCAGGAAGACAGACAAAGGTGTAACATGTCATCTTTGAAAAAGAGGACATGAAGTGCAGAAAAGTGTGGAAAAATAAAGAGAAATTTCAATTTTACCTAATAATCTATTAACTTCTATCAGATGCCAAAAATACATAGATAATTCAATGACATGAAAAGACAATTTCAAAATTTCACAAAATAATTCTATTTCCCTCAGCTTGAAAAAAATATTAAAAAAAGGAAACCCTACAGAAAGAAATTAAGGTGAAAGTAACAGCCAGAACATTTTAAGCTAACAGAAGACCCTACAAATACTGCAGGCTTTCAGAGAGTCGAGATATTTGTAGACATAATTTTACATCTTGCTATTTTTAGATCCTTTTTACAAAAATGTGAATTAGTCACTTATACAACATCAATTACCTGTCAAAAATATTCAAGTGTCACACAATCTGCCTCTGACTAAATTAGGTGCAGCAATTAAAAAAAAAAAAGCTGTTAATTAGCAGTGCTTTCTAGTCACATTTTAACTTCACAGTCTTCTACTGAATGTAAGTTTGGATTCAAATTTGTCCCTAACACAAGTGATGACTCAATGAAACTTCATACAGAGAAACAACTGAATGCAGAGCCAAACCTTTTAACAGGTAATGTTATTCTACTGGATATTTTACTGTGATAACTTCTCTTACTAGAGGAAGAAAATATTATGTTCTGCAGATCCAAAAAAGCCCAGAGAAACATTAAAATATCTGTGATTATTTACACTCACCAGGTGTTTGCACCACTGCTTGCAGATTCTTCTCCTGAAGCTGCTGAATTTTTTCAGTCTTGGCTTTGTTCTCTTTTTCCAACATTTTAATTTTATGTATATATTGGTTATTCAGAAATTTCAAATCAGAAGTTCCATGTTCAGCCCTCCTTAAGGAGGCTTTCAAGTCTTCAAGGGAGAGAAAAGCAGTATTATCTCTCTTATTCACTATTACTTTTCCTAGTTGCACCAAAACAGGTGTAAAGAAAATCCTATATTCTTTTTCTATAGCATGAAATTATCAAATGCAAATCCATATGTGCACATATTTACACACAAATATATATATTTTTACATGTTTTGCAAATAAACCCCCATTGTGGAATAAAGGCACATTTAACAGCAGTATTTAATTTTAAACCAAAAAGTACCAATTCAAGGTATGAAAGTATACATTAAAATTTCTGACATTCTCATGTTTGATTCAAACAATTATTTGCAGGACCTCAGAAGCTTTTTAACTGCAAAAGAAATGTCTGAGCATAAGCCTTAGTTCATTAAAGGCACCAAGCTCCATGATCACTTCTACTCACTTATAAGTACAGATAAATGAATCTGCAGATCAAGGATTTGGCCACAATTCTATTTTGGCATGGAAGAATTTTAAAAAGTATCATAATTTTTATATACCTTTAACATGACGATCAGACTGCTCTTTCAGTTTTAATATTTCTAAATGTAGTTCATTATTTTCCCTGGTAAGTTTAGCATTTTCTGTTTTATAAGGTTCCAAAATAGTATCATAATTGCTGCATTCTTTTTCAGTTTTGCCAGCAGATAACTTTGCACTGCGCAAGCTCTCAGTTGTATGAACTAAGTCACTGGAATAAAGGAGGATCAGATGTGTTAGCAATGTTATCAGCCTTTACACTGCAGGTAAAAATGTTTACTATGACTTGAGAAACAAAACCCTTTCCCCAAAAGGGGGAACAAATGGGTTCGAACAAAGGCAAACAGAACATTCATGTAAGGGAAACTGAAAGATGGGAACCATTTGTTTAAAAAAAAAGTAAATAGGAAAGGGCAGGACAAATATTTTAAAAAAGACAGTTAGAAAGCATATTAGGAGTTTAGATCTGATAATTCAATATACTCTCTTTTCTACATAAAGTGACATTTGGCAAGATGATTTTTTCCTCCAAGCGCTTTGCAAGTTCTAGCACCACTTACCGCAGAAGTGACCAGTACTTACACTTACCATAAGAGACGTCAGTGGTACATAAACTATAAACATTTTTGTGAAAATAACATCAAAGCTAGGGATGGAGAAAGTAAAACTATCCTCTAGACACCAGAATAAGAGTTTATGTTGAAGGCAGTCTACTCCACACCTGTGTCTCTATGGCTCTTTCATCTGTATTACATGCTAGAGAGCAACAGAACCAGAATAGCTACATTGCATGTATAGCCAAATATAAGTGGATTAGTGTGGAAATTACCATATTCATAATCACACTGAAGCCATGAAACGGCAGATATATTAAGAAGGCCATCTGAAAATTTGGGGTTTTTTCTGTAAAAAGTGCAGAGATAGCAAATTTATATTTCTCTAAATGAGATCACAGTAAATGGAGATGGGAATGTTTTAAGTCACAGATCAGAAAACAAACTATTTTTTATACAACCAGTTATAAGCGTATGTCCTTTAAGCACATATCAACAGTGACTATTTTTCGCTCTCTTATGAGGTTAGAAAAGTTGAATTTTCCTAGACCACAGAAAACAATTCTATTGGATTAAATCTTAAGATGTTCTTATCACTTAAACAAACCCATCTGACTTCATCATACACAGGAGCTTAATATTAGGTCTGAAACAACATTGACAGAAAGTGATCTTCAGATTAAGCTTTCTTCCTTATATGTCACAAATCAAACAATACGTACTACATGATTACGATTTCTTTTAATTAATCTCCTTTTGAATACCTAAAAAGCTTTTCCACCAAGGGCAAACTCTCCACTCCCAATGGTTGCCGATAGCCCAGCTGATCTAGACGTTTCCTGAGATTGGTGAACCTTCGCTCTGCATTTGTACTCATTGTAAACACACCTTCAAAGCAGCAGCTTTTGTCAGTCAAGAAAAATGGGACACCTGCAAAAGATTGTTGGTTACAGCATTAGTCCTTTAAAGAAGGAATAATACAGAAAAAAGAAGTTATGGGAAAAAGCATTTTTTTGCGTAGAAAATACAGTGTATAAGCCTGTCCTTAAAACTTAAGTAAACCAAACGAGGATCACAGGGCAACTAAAAGGTTTTAAACATATTTACATATTTCTTTAAAAAGAAATACTTGCCTTGGCAGTTAGTTTTCTTGTTAGATTTTGATTCTTTTGAATCATGGTCATCATTGTATCTTCCACAAGGAAAACTGATAATTTTCAAAAAACCCATGTATTTTTTTCTTTCATATCTAAATCTTACTTTCAAAGTTTACCAGTCAGTACTTAACATAACTTATGCTAAGCATTTGTAAAGTTGCATAAAGACAGATTAACTCTGAACATTTATTTTCTATGACAAAAAACAGGGAAGAAAAGAAACCACTGGTGTAGTCCTACCTGCATCATTTTTTGAAATATACAGTTCGAGAATCAGAGGGTTGGTTTTTTCCAACTGACTAATTAGTTATCTTTTTATTACTAAAATGATCTGAAAGGGACTGGAGCAGCACTACTATATCTGAATCCAGATGATAATCGTTTTTGCCATGTACATTTGAGAGAATAAGAACTTTTACATCATTACGTCCTTCTGGATTTAGACACAGAATGAGAAAAAAATCCAAATACTAAAGTTGATGTTTTTTAATATGTTGTAGGGACCAAAAAATTATATGCAGAAGATTTACTCGAGGACGATAAAAGAACTTTCACTCAAGGAAGTTTTTGCTGCTGGGAAAGGCCCAGCATGGGAGAAGCTTCTTTCCCATGAATAGCACTGTATATATCTCTCTGCCTGTCTGTTTGAAAAGTAGGATTCCTGTGCAGAGGTAACACAGGATTTTTGACTTCAGAATAAACTTTTCCTTAATACCATAGCTATGGCTTACTACCTGGGGTTACCTGCGTGCATATCAACTCTTACATATGTGAAAATCTCTCTTCAATAGTTAGAAACATTTTTGAAAAATAGTTACTTCTGTAAAGGATTTTCCCTCACACTTCTTCAGGAAGAAGTTTCAGTACTAACCTACAGGCTACAAAAACCTCAGCAGACAAGCTACCAATCTGAGGAAGTGCTGTTTGCATCTCATATAAAAGGGACAGAACACAGATATCATCCAAACCATGCCCTTTCACAATTCCCTAAATTTTAAAAAATGCATTAAAGAAATAAATGCAGGTATTTGAAAATAAAATTATTTATTAATAATGAAATGAGAAAACATGCAAGTTTCTCTAATGTCAAAGGCTGGAAAGATTTCATCTCATTTTATTAAAACACTGCAAGTCAAGCAACAAGTCTGTGGTTGCCAGGTACTGCTCCGTGATGACAGAAAATCACCAGTCTTACAAGCACAGCATCTGTTCCAAGTGCTACCAAAAATATTTGCATGAAGAGGTTCAGGATGTTGAGATATTAACTAAGCAATGGCAGGAAGAACAAACCCTTACATACCGTACTGGGATGGCTGGAGGAGGCAGCGGCAAACTTCTGTCCACTAAATGGTAACTGTCATACACTAAGTGGAAGTCAATGTCCTGATACGTTGTAAATGCTCTTTGTACTCCTCTGGAAGCCAAAGATTAAAGCTAAAAGTAATGAGATCCTTGTATTTCTGCATTGATGTTGAGGATTCTGTATTGAATTCAGGAAAACAGTGATTGTGTTACTGTGCCTAGATTTAGGTTCAGGAATACATCTTACACTACTACAAGAGTAAACGGATAACTCCTAAGCCAATCTTCTCCTTAAGAAGAACTCTATCAGTTAAAAAGATTAAATTACTTTAAAATCGTTAATCAGATTTGGTTTAAACGCTCATGTTTCAGAAAGAGCAAAGATTTTTTTACTAATCATATCAAGAAAGTTTTACAGAAGAAACATAAGAAGAAAACCGTGTCACAGCTTGTACAGGAATAAAGTCTTTCTGCAGTAACTGCGGAGAAAAATAAATGGACAGATGTTAGCACTCCAGAAACTGTGGCTAGGAAATACATACAGAATGTTGCTAAATCACTACAATGGGCATTTAAGGTGGTGTTATCTAAACATATTGCAATGTACCAACAATTTTCTGGTGGAATCCCTCTTCTTCCTAAAGATTGAAATTTTTAATTCAACTCATTACTGCCACGGGAATCAAACAGGAAAGGGCATTACCTTACATTCCCTAGAGCCACATCTGACCCACAATAAGCCCAGGAAATTAATAGCTGGAGTATAGGTCACAAAGGTGTCCAGGAATGAAAATAAAAAGAGTTGGGGGTTGTTATTTCAGAAAGTTTAACACAGATATTAAAGTCTTCAAAGACAATAATTGTCTTACATACTTTTTTAGAAAGAAATTATCTGTCAGTAATTCCAGACCTCTGTCATTACAGACCATAACTTAAATCTCACATCCTAAACTCAGTCTATCACTAGTCTTACCATGACATCAAGAAGTATCTATTAACTTCTCCATCAGGAAAATTTGTTTTTCTGGAAATATAAAATTAATATGTGAACTGTTGTACTGATTCAGGTGAATCCAAGACCTGTCTGACCCAATATCCCATGTCTCTGACAGTTGCCACAACAGAGTATAAAAACCTCAGTAATATGAGTCAAGTCTTACGCCTACACACATTCTCTTTCTCTAAGCCTGTAATGCAGGGATTTGATGGGCCTAAAGGTGAATGAAATCATTACAATAGTACCTGATAGACCTTCCTCTGAGCAGCCATAAAGATTCTTTGCTGTAGCCTTCACTATTCATATTGGTTCTTAACTTACCATTTGCCTTTCTGATCGCCCTAAAGCTTCAGTTGTCTATCTCCCATTGGCCTTTTTAGCAATCAGTGTGCTTGTAGCAAGCATGGGTAGAGTCCTTCCCAAATCTTTGTTCATGAAGCCTAGCCATGAAAGCATCTATTAGATGCATTCACAGTGACACATCTCCCTGAGCAGTTACTGACACTTTAGAGACAATTTAACCCATTCTTTAATTTTACTGATCAGTGCTTGTCATGGCTTAATGCCAGTTGGCAATTAAGTTCCACACAGTTGCTTGCTTACTCCCCACACTTGCACAGGGACGGGGGAGCAGAATCAGGGAGAAAAAAAGTAAAATTTGGGATAGGAACTGTTTTAACAATTGAAACTAAGTAAAATAATAATAATAATAGTACTACTTATAATAATACTTGACATAAAAAGGAGAGGGAGAGAGATTGATAAAACCCAAGAGATGCACAATGTAATTGCTCACCACTCGATGACTGATGCACAGCCCGTCCCTGAGCCGCGATCAGCCCCCCTTCCAAGCAACCCCCCCCAGTTTATATACTGGGCATGATGTTCTGTGGTATGGAATATCCCTTTGGCCAGCTCAGATCAGCTGTCCCGGCTGTGCTCCCTCACAGCTTTTTGTGCACCTCCTCACTGGCTCTAAAAAGTCCTTTGCTTAGAGTAAAGACTACTTAGCAACAACCCAAACATCAGTGTGCTATCAACATTATTCTCATACTGAAACACAACACTACTAGAAAGAAAATTAACTCTATCCCAGCTGAACCAGGACATTCGGTCTTTCTGATTGCTTAGGTGCATTCACAGTGACACTAACATTTCTCTGAGTGGTTACTGCCACTTTAAATACCATGATGTGCATCATTTTGCCTTCATTGTTTCTTACCTCCCGCTTTATTACTCAGTCCAGCAAAACTCTTCCGCAACCCTGGGACTGTACTTATCATGTCCACATAATGAGCAAATTTTGTCCCTTTCTGTTTAACCCATTCTTTCACATCAGTGGTCAGTGTTAAACAGCAGACAATCTTCTGCATATTCACTGCAAGGTAGTACTTTCTACACTTTCTTTTAACACTAGGTTTTTTTCTCCATTTTTGAAAGAGATCTGCTTTCTTTAAAAGCCTTTGGTAAAGAACTGTCTCAAAAAGGTTTTTTGGAAATCCAAGTTTTCTACATAATTCTCACCCAGTCAACTCAATCCAGAATATGCTTTTATATACAGAAACTTAATATCCTTGTAAATCACAACTGAGTCGCGATGAAAGGCACACTGAACTTATTAGATGTTTCTAAATGTTGTAAAGTACTGGAAAGCACTTTTAATAACGTTGGTACTTCCCATGAGATAGGCTACACTATCTGCATAAATAGTTCACATCATTCATTGTCTAAATATTTCATGTAATTTATTGCTGTTGAAGAAAATGTAATTTCCATTTTAGATGAAAAGCAGGAAAGGGAAAATGAAATGGTAGTTTAAATTAGGCATTTCCAGACCAGGATTTATTAATATGTCTAAATGAGTGCATCTTTCAGTTGTTCACTGAAGAGATATTCAGAACCAATAGATTAGTTTTCTGTTCCCCCTTTGCTCACAAAGACTGCTAAAGGTGACAATATTCACATGCTTCATTTTATAACATACCTGGATGGCTGTGAGCAGTCTTTTGAAGGCCTGCATGTTTATGAAATAGACACAGTTAGCACCTATGAATTGTTCCCTATTTTTCTAAGTCACCAATGTCTGAAATTGACCCCTTACATAAAAGACAGGCAATAAAGGAATCTTAAATCCAGCTGTTTTGGGCTTTCAATAGTGAATCAATTTGAATAACATTGTGTGAAAGAAGCAATAGTAACAGGTATTAGACTAACTATTACAGTTAGAATAGGAAACCGAAAAGGTTTAGCACACTGAAGCCCTCCTTTCAGCCTGAGAACAGCAAAATTCATAGTGACTACAGGTTAAGAACTCTTGCAGATGCAGTATTTGTGTTATCAATATGAAAATGTAATAATAAAAAAGCAGAGCAAAGGTGTATGTTGGCTGTCAGTGAGCTATGTGGAATACTAAACTACATCACTAACAATGAAACACAGAGAAATTACTACGGATAAATTTATATGCTATGATTTTTTTTTTTAATTGAGTCTGCAACATTAACACCGCCAACAATTATGAACGGGATTTCCCATGTGCAGTTTTGGGAAAGACCAAAATGCATTTTTCATTCAACAGAACTTAAAGGCGCTTTTTTTGCATGTACGCTAAATAGGTTTACAATGTGTTCCTGTCCTGTAATTACTGGTCGCGTAGCTCATCGCACTGTAATGAGCTAGATCTGCTTTCACCCAGGTACAAAAGGCACCCAGTGGACCAACCACTTGACTACAATGCTTTAACAGGTGGCTCAGGGTAGTCCACGGGCGCTGAGGGCCGTGCTGAGATAAGCTGCTGCTGCTGCAACATCTGCTCAAGATACACCCAATGAGCCAGCGCCTGTTTCAGGAAAGTACGCTTCCAAGTGGACTTGATCATTTCTGACTGGATATCCACACACCACGTCTGCTGTGAAGTGCCAGTACTTTGCCAATGGAAAGACAACTCTTGCTGTGGAAAAACAGATTTCTTCCCCAGAGAGTCACAGAATCGTTAGGGCTGGAAGGCAGCTCTGAAGATCATCTGGTCCACCCCCGTTGCCAAGGCGGGGTCACCCGGAGCAGATGGATTTGGAATGCCTCCAGACAGGGAGACCCCACGACCTCCCTGGGCAGCCTGTCACCAAACCCTGTAAAAGTTCACACTACAGCACAAGAAAGGCCTATCGATTATGTCCCCGCTCATCCCCTGTCTCCTCAAACTGGGAGCTCTGCAGACGTTCCAGCAACCCCAACCCGTACCTACAAAGCCGCGGTCGGTGCCCTTTCGAACAGGCTCAGGCTGCCTTTCCCGCCCTCCCTGCGGGCCGGCCGCAGCACACTCACCCCGAGACCGGGCGCTCCCAGCCCGAGCGGCCGCGACGTCCCGCCCTTCGGAAACCTTTGAAAATGGCGCGCGGAGCCGCGGCCGCTTCCGCCCCGTCCCCTCAGCAACGGCGGGGACGCGCCTGACCCGCCAACCGCCCGCCCCGTCCCTTTCTGCCCTGCCCTGCCCTTCCCGTCCCTGCCCTTCCCTTCCCTGCCCTTCCTGCCCGCCCCTTCCCTTCCCTGCCCGCCCAGCAGCCCTCGCGCGGGGGGCGGGACGCTCCCTGTTCTCCTCGGCCCCGGAGCCGGGCGGCCTTGGGAGCGGGCTTCCCGCACACCCCGCAGCGCTCCGGTAAAAGCGGGACCCGAGGGGCCGGCCCGGCCGACAGCCCGGCTCCGGGAGACTACGGGACAGATGGAGAGGGACTTTTTATACGCCAGGTAGTGCCAGGGCACGCGGTAATGGCTTCAAAGTGAAAGCGGGTAGGTTTAGATTAGGTATTAAGGAAGAAGTTCTTCACTGTGAGGGTGGTGAGACACTGCAACAGGTTGCCCAGAAAAGTGGATGCCCCATTCCTGGAAGTGTTCCAAGTCCGGGTTGGATGGAGCTCTGATCAACTTGGTCTGGTGAAAGGTGTCCCTGCCATGGCAGGGGGTTGGAACTAGATCATTTTAAGGTCCCTTCCAAATCAAACTATTCTATGAAATCCAGATGCTTCAGTGTTCCTGAGTTGTCACGTAGCATGTCTGTTACAAAACTCAGAAGAAAAAACTTTCTCATTCATACTAGTCTTTTATTTTTGCATCTGCATCTCAAAAACCAAAATTTTATGTCTGTTTGCATGCTTGCCTTTATTGCACCTGTTTCTATTCTATATCGCTATCCAACACCTTGGCACTTTCATCAGGGTGTACAGAAAACCTATGTCCTGAATCCCTGGCAGCTGAAGCTCCAGAAGGATGAAGGGCTTACATGAGGTGGGACTATACTGATGCTAAAAGGAAGAAAAACAATACAGGGAAAAATGGAGCAAATCTACTTCAGTGGCCAGAGACAAAACAATGAAATTAACTCTGTTTTCACCTTTTTGAAATCACACTACACAGAAATAAAGAATATGATGAACATAGTTTAATGGGGAATAATAGCCATATTCACATTACAACTCAGGAAACAAATTCAGTCTTCCCTGTGCATGAAGTTCCACATCTAGTTCCGCTTCCCAGAACAAGGAAGGGAAAATATTTGATGGTCTTCAATGCTTACATAATTTCCAAGATGCAAAATATTAGTGAAAACAGTAGTATCCTTTTTGCAGACTAAGAAGGTAGTGCTTACTGCTTCTAGCAAGAGGAGGAATTATAAATAAAAGTATCTGAATATTAGGGGAAAGGAAAGGAAAAATTCTGTCCAAAGTGTTTCAGAGAATTAATGCTTTCAAACAATACTTCAGCCCAGCAGAAGAAAACCAAATCCCGTTTCATTTTGCCCTGAAAGACATTTGGAGTGTAACTCGACAGATACGGCAGTTAACTACACATACGACTGGAAATCCACTTTTTAAACAAATAGGATTTATAGTGTTTGAATCCCTTATACACAGGCATCTATTTTGCTAGTTTCCCTTTTGACAACTTAATGAGACTGCGCAATACTGGAGCAGTAGTCTAAAATATCCTGTATAGTGAATTCCATAGTAATTCCTGATCCAGGATAGCAGCGAGCTATCAGCCCTTCAAAGTGCTTGTACTGTCGTATAAACTCATCTTGCATGGAATGCCACACAACCTGCCAAAGAAAGCAAACTTTAAGAAAAGTCAGCTGGCACAATACGCAACATATATGAACTATGAAACAATGGCTCGTTCATTCATTCATTCTCAGTTCAGGTGTCATTTTCCAGTTAAAGCTTGCTGACAAATTTCCATAATGGAGTTGCTGCATTACATAAAAAGATTGATGTTTTTCACCCTTTAAGATCTGTAATGTTTACATGACTCCTACCAAATGTGCAAAGCAGAAAATAGTAAAGATGAGGACGTTTTCCTAAAAGGGGTATTGCTTTTGTCTTTCAAGAACACACCCTGAACCAGAACCATGCTGTAATTCAGGTTTCAGATTTTAAACAGCTGTTTAAAACAGCCTAACTCGTAAATCTACTTATCATTTAATCCAGTAAGAAATTTGCAGAGTATAACAAAAACATTAGATAATGCAACTATCAGAAAAGATGTAATTGCAAGTGTATTCTGCTGTGTGCACCAGCTAAATTTGGCATCAGGTTAACAGTGCATTTAAATCTAGTTATCTCCAGTTCCAGTGTATTTTGCAGAATAGAGATCATCTCTTAATGGTCAGCTAGGGAATCAGAGAGGAATTTTCTTCATGAACTTTACCACCACATTTCAAATCAGTGTTAAACAAATAGAATTATAAAAATACCCCCAAAACCTCAACTCAAAATTCATGTTTTTTCCAGAGTTATGCTGAACATTCTCACAGAATACATATGTAAAAGCAATAGTAAAAATCCTCTGTATAAACATTATAAGGTTTTTAAGTCATAATTTAGTTTACCTGAAGCAAGTTTTCTTCTTCACAGAGATGTTTATCTACCTTCTTGTAGAGATTATCCAATCCCTTCTTCACTTCCTTACCGGGATATTCCTTTATAACTTTACGAAGCTCTTGTTTATTGAAAGCCAGCTGATAACTTACTTCCTCTTCTCTTATACCTTGTGCCACGCGAGCTTCAACACCTTCAAAAAAATGCTAACAACAAATAATAGCATTAATGACTACCACAAATCTAAACTAATTAATTTGACAAGGATGTATGTAGTTAAGTCGATTCTGCTTGATGATTGCTGTGTTCCCCCCATTTTTGTTTTTTAATTGGGCATGAAGTAATTCTCAGCCATAGACATTAAAACACAGCCCAACAACAGAGTGTTCCAAGTACTAGCATAAAACTAAAATCAATAATTTCTAGAAGCAAACAAGCTTTTCTTCACAACCTTGTAACTAATAATCACTCAGCCTCAAAATCCTCAATTAATGAGCTCACAGCCTGGGAAAATACTGGATCTTTCAGATACTCTCTAAGCACCTCAGCATCTCTACTTAAACCATAATTACACAACAGCATAGCTGTTCACAATTGCCCTCACCTCTCATTGTTCACCAGTTGGCTCAACATAATACAAATGGAGGAAAGTATTTCTCTGAACGTGCAGGAAGAGCCATAAAAGTGCATTGGATCTGGGCAGGACAGAGTTAACTGTCTTCATAGCAGCCAGTATGGTGCTGGTTTTGGATTTGTGGCTAAAACAGGGCTGATAACAATGTTTTTGTTATTGCTGAACAGGTCAAATCTGACAAAACCATAGTACGTAAGGTCATTCTCAACAACAAAAAGTAGGGTTGGAGGAGGGGGCAGGGATGGTGTTCGGCTTCAAGGTGCTCGCTCTCTTTTTTTCTCTCTCTCACACACACGCAAAGTGGATGCCTCAAAAAGCAAGGAACATTCAGTAGGCAGAACTGAGTCTGAATCTAAGTCATCACTCTAACACTTCACACATACAAAACTCTTCTTATTCCTAGAACTCTTCTTATTGTTGAATAATTCAGAAACTACAGTAATTTTCTCTGCAGTTGAGGTAAAGAAAACGATCCCAAAGCTCTAGATTACTTTTTCCCCTCACTTTTTCCTTCTTCAAAATCATTTGCTTAAGACACTGATGTTTAGTCAGTACTATCATTTGCCATGAAAAATTTGATTTTCATCCAAGACTGCTACCCTCATGAGTCAAGTACTCTTGCCAGACATCTCAAGTCCAAAATAAGAGATTACGATAGATGCAGTGATAAAGAGATCAAATAGTGCAAACTAAACATTCAAAACTATTCTGTACCATTTTAAATGTATACTCAAATATACTTACATTTAATTTTTCAAGAGGCTGTCCAAGTGAATAGATTACGTAAGACTGAAGATGATCAGTGTATTTCTGTTTGGCTTCTTTTTTCTCAGCCTCCAGACAAGAAATTTTCAAGCGTGAAAGTGTTGCAAAAATATGATGGAAGTTCTCCATCATGACCACATCTCTGGGTGTTTTCTGGCTTTCGTTAGCTACTTTCTCAACTGAAAGAAACAGGAAGCAAAATACTTAAAATACCTAAAGGACAACTCAAAAAACCACAACCAATAACTATAATACTGTCAAAAAAGGAGTTTTTGATTTCATGTAATTGATAAATGATTGTATGAGTAATTGCCAGAATTGCCACTAAATAGAACAGTATCTGACAGCCTTCATAAGAAGTAACAGATAAATACAGGCTCCGAGACCATGAAATTTGTATGACAAGTCACAAGATACAAACTAGTGCCTATGTATGGTCTCATTTACAGAAGTGAGAAACAACCCACACTCTGTGGAGGCTTACATGCAAGCTTTCAGTATCACTAAGCAGTTTTACATGACAGAATTGTTTAAAAAAAAATTAAAGAAAAATCAATTCCCATCTTCAGTAGGACAAAATTCTTCAATAAGTTACTGGGGGGCTTTTTTAAATGTACTTCTTAGTCTTTCAAATTTTGCTTATTAGTGTTATGTTCAAAATTACTGTCATTCCCTAAATTTAATAATAAAAATAGATAATCCTAGATATTTTACTCTTCTTTCCCACTCAAAAAAAAACCAAACAAACAAAAAACCCACCAAAAAACCAAAACCAAACCAAAACAAAAAAAAAAACCAACAAAACAAAAACACCACCCCAAAACCAAAAACAACAGGCAAGCAAAAGACATTCTACCTATCACTCCCTTACTGCAGCTAAAAGCAGGCTGAAAGAGGATGGCTTCTACCAAGAGTACAATTAAGTCTCTGTGCCTGTTCATCCATTAATCCTTTGCCAAAACTACGAGAGTATCAATAATGATTAGCTTCAGTCAGAACACTGAACTGCCAACTAGGAAAAGTCTGCTATGCCATATACTCCCATATAATTTTCTATAGGAAAAAAAAGACAGGACAATCTTTAGTGGCTTCCCTGCTGTGTTGCTGCCATCTTCTCCGGAGTCACAACCACTTCCCTCTGTCATAACTCAAGATTACAGGTATAAACAAAGGGAAATATGTACAGTTCTCTCCCAAAAAGTATATTACGATCAAAAGGATTACACTTGCTCACCTACCAATAAGAGAGAACCAAAATTTCAGTCATATCAGTCACATGGCTAGCAACAGACAGTCTTAAAAAAACCCCACATTGTTAACTGGAGCAAAATTATATATAAATAGGAGGAAACAATCATTTTAGTAGCTATGACAACCTCAGAACACCTACCACTGACAAAAACAGCTCTAATAAGTTTTGTGTAGGCTTTATCTAGATCTCCTCGTCGTTCTGCATTTTTGAAAATTGATTCAGCGAGAGCTGCAAACTCTTCAAACTCAGCAACAAATGGGAGGATCCCAACTTTACTCTTCTTTGAGATTTTTACTTCATCCATCTGCTTCATTTGATTACTCTTAAATTTAAAACAAGAACACATGTTAGCCTCTAATATATGAGTACAGATTATGTAACAACTATTAAAAAAATGCAGACATACTGAAAACTGATAGTTATCCAAATACACAAATAATTTTACCTTTCAGTTAATATATAATTAAATAGAGAGACTAATACTTGGTCTTTCTGCCTTTTTACCCTTAAAAATCTGTTAAATAAAATAATTGGAAAGAAAAAGGGAAGATGGGCTTTTATTCTCCTTTGTTTACTTAGTATTGAGAAAAAAAAACCCAATGAGAAAACCTCAAACTTATGCACCAGAAGCAATTAACAATATTCATTCAATAATCTAACAAGGAACTTGTTAGCTAACCATTCTTTTTGCTGCAAAAGTTTCTTTAATCTTCTATTGAAATATTATTTTTGAGTCTAATTAAAAAAACCCTTCAAAATATTTTAAGCATTAAACTGATCAAGAATGTATGTTGGCCTAGAGTCAAACTACATTGATGAAAATTAAGAAAAAAATTATACCACCAACTATATTTTCACTAAACTTGCCATATTTCATATAATAGTCATAGTTGTATTAGCAAAAGAAGTTCCTGGCAGTAGAGGCAGCCACTGCTCAGAGTGCCAAAGAACCTCCATACCCTCGTAAGTCCACGAGCTTTTGCTTCAGCAAGTAAAAAAAGGCAGAGAGCTGTAGTTTACTTAATGGACTGCAGTAATCTCAGTGGGAGTATAAATACAAACAAAAACTAAAGCTGCCAGTCAGCTCACAGAATTGAATAAGTGGTCTTATTTGTTACAAATAGCTACTTACAGAAGAAAACTGAAATGGAGAGGAAAAAGAAATACAACCACCAATTAGTTAATCTTTTTTGAAGGCTTAGCCATTAGAAGAGCAATAAAGTTACTAATTTTCTCTTCAAATTTAAAACAAAAATTTAACCATAAAGAAATGCAAAATCAAAGTGGGTAGGACTGGGCTTCCTATAATATTATAATGAGCTTAATCAGAAAAACTAAAAACTTACAATGCACTTATCAAAGTTCCTTTTGACAGTCACCAAAACATTTCCAAGTGTTGTGCTGAGAAAGGACGCTGGGTCCACGTTTTGTGCTGTCCATACATGATGACTCATCTTAACTAACATATAAAGGGAATTAAAGCTATCAATCTTGTCCCCCAGCGCTATAAGGTTATTCAGCTCAGGTTCAATACAACGAAATATTTTTGTCATCATTTGTCGGATCATGTCCTTCCTATTAAAAATGTATAAGAGAAAAACATTACTCTGACAGTTTGCTGGGCTGTATTACATGTTCTTTGATAACATTTTTAGGATATATTTATTGGATATAGTAGTCTCATTTTCATTCAACAAGTCTCATGATTTTCAGAAGGCTGCTAAGGAAGAAACATCAATGCCACACAGTAGAAGTCAACAGTCACAGGTATAAAATATTCCAAAACGTATTTTCTGTGTGGAAGCTGCCACACACTCTCAGAACTTTGCTAAGCACATTTTCCATATTACAGTACCTACTTTCACTTTGCAAACTAAGAGAATTAAGCATCTTTTTTATACCACTGTAGATAGAAACACTCTATCCTATATACAAAGATTTTCTATTTACTGACACACGTCATGTCTTGTAGCTAAAAATTAAGGTCTCACTATTCACTTCTGCTAAAGGGAATAATTTCTGATTACAGAGAAAAGTTTTATGTGCCAAATAAATTCAAAAGTAGGCTTAAGAATTAAGAATCAATAAGAAACAACAGCAGCACATACTCAGATGATATCGTTTGTGGAACACCAGAAGTGTACGAACGAGATAAAGCTACTCCATCCATTTCCTCTACTTCATTCTGTAAGAACAAGGAATGTACGTAAACAAAAGTCTGTCTCCAATTCTATATCTAAGCAATAAGTATATCTGATAAAACCTACATGATTAGCAGCTCCCTACTCCACCACCCCATGCCTCCAGAGTAGAAAATATAGAAGTGTGCAAGGTTCTGGTGTTCTCTGGTCACGTTCCACCAAATACACCACTATCCACAATTACTCCCCATTGCCTTCCTGCATACATGATCAAGTGTTTATTGTGATCTTAAGAGGAGATAAAGCCATGGCAAAGAAACCTGTCAGTCCTTCTTTCACAGATTTTGTACTGGTCAGCCAAAAATAAAGATCCTCCCAGATCATGGAGAAAAACACATTACTGATCACCTAGATCACATAACTATCTGATAAATTTCAAATTTATTTACTTCAAATTTCTCTTGTGAGGCCTGGTCAATGCTTTTTACTTAGTGACAGAGAAGGTAAGTCATACCGTCGTGGTTCCCGTGCTCTGATGTTGTTGTAGTTTGAAAAATTTACTAATGAAATCCTGTTCTGCCAGACACAGAGGCTCCAGTTCACTTAATACTTGCTCAAAAATCTAAAGAAAGTAAATATTTTATCAACACCAAATACTATGAACAGTTAGCACAGTTAGCAATACTAACTTTAACTGTTTGTTGCATATACTTTCTAACTTCACTAAGCTGTAGAAGGCTTAGTGCTACTTAACAGAAATGGAAACAGCTTGAACTCCTATCTTTTAAAGTATAGCTGCATCTTCAACATAGTCCTTTCTCATGTGTGACACTGGGAAGAAAAGAATAACATATGTTTTTCACAACTACAAGTTTTCTAGACACTGCCTGAGGCAAAAGTTAAAGCCTTAGGGAAAAAAAACAGGTAAACTGTGTATGTTTCTATACACCTGCTACAGAAAGCAACAAGTACGTTTTGTACTGATGTATGCACCACAGTTTTTAGATTTAAACAAAATACTATTTTGGCAATAATTAAAGAAAACAATTTCATTTTATTCATACAAACTATGGAAATTGTAAGTCAAATGTTAGACATATTTTTAATCTGTCATCTTTACACAAGACAGAATTTTCCCTGCAAGTATTTAGCAAATAAGACATGCAATAACTTACATAAAAGAAACCAATCTCACCACAACTGATATCCATATTGATGGTAATTCCCACAGGAAAAAATGGGACAACCTAGTAGGTTAGCTCAATAGCTTATAACTTTGTATATATACAAGTCCAAATTTGAAAATAAAGCTCTTTTACCAAGCTATCTTTTTAAGTCTAGACAGGTTGCTGCTACAGGTTTGTAATAACAGTTAATATTGTTTCAGGCATATAGTATTTCCTCCCAGAAAAAGACTGAGCCAGGATTTGAAGAGGTCAGAAGAAAACTCATCTCCATCAAACAATTCAATAGAGAGCAAGAGAAATATTTTTATCTCTCACTGACAACTGCTCCTTTGTCCTTCCACTGAGGAGTTAATTCCGCAAGAAATAGTAAGTATTGTGTGAGAAATAGTGAGACTTTTCAAGGTTTGGGGGAAAAAAAAATAAAATCAACAGATGCTGGGGACAGAAGGTTTTAAAACAGGATGAGGACACTCCAGTAGTAATTTAGTGCCACTGTTAAAGCTGAAAAGTGATGAGAACTGATGTGAAACCAGTATAAATAAGATTTTAGGGCCATGCTCAAGTCCTGGATAAAATAAGTTTCTGCTTTCATATCTTTCACTTTTGCTTACGTACTGTCAAAATGTGACAGAACACATGAATATCTGTGCTGAGAAAAGTAATATCAGCTGGAGAATCCATCTCAATTCCTATTTGCTTAAAAATGTGTATTTGGCTAAAACTTGATATAAGACCATTGTTTGATATTCTTTAAATATCACACACAGCATATAAAAGAACTAAATAGAATCTTATAATCAGAGAGTAATACTCTGACCTACGTATTTCTTAGAAACTGCCTTTATTAGACGTATGGTGCATACAGACTTGAAAT
The DNA here is from genome assembly GCA_035584735.1 of Pseudotriccus pelzelni. Lineage (NCBI taxonomy): Eukaryota > Metazoa > Chordata > Aves > Passeriformes > Tyrannidae > Pseudotriccus > Pseudotriccus pelzelni. Next base: position 45,174,259 of record JAWMRA010000130.1, read on the forward strand.
TGGCATGTTTTAAGATTTAAACAGTACAGATTTTTAAATTATACAAGGATATGTAAGATGCTTCTAATACAAAACTAAGCATGAATCCTAAGCAATATTTTGGCTTTACCTTATCAAATTTTGTTCTGTCAGCCACATCAAGGTCAGAGGCAGACATGTTTCCCATGTCTAACAGTGAGGATGACTGAGACCTACGGTTTCCTGAACTCTGAACAGAGAGTTTATTTAGACTAGAAGTAGACCCAGTCAGTTTTCCAGAACTTCCATGAAGACCTGTGAAATAAAGACACTATGAAGAAGGAAAGCAAAGGCAGAATAAAATACTGAAGAACAGGTTCATTACAGAACATATGAGATCAGTATAGTAGTCGTATATTAACATCAAACAAGTCAATTTTTGTCTAAGCTAAAAATGCTTTTGCTATAGACATCCTTTTCTTGTTACAAGGTAACTGAAATACTTCAGCAATTTTCAAAGTACAACATAGCTGTATAACCTCTCATTGTAAACTATGGAAAAAGTATAAAACAAATGAAACTCTGAAATACAGGAACAGTAGGATAGACATTCTCCTTGAAAACGTGAAAGTGAAGACCAGCTATGATCTTTGTGAATGTATTCTGGGCAAAAGCTGCTACAAGCAGAAGAACTGATGCCCAAGAGGGAAAAAATTGAAAAGCTTTATGTACACACGGGCACTTTTTCACCTTGATCTTCCTGCTGTTAATATCCTTTTGTCTACACAGTTGGTTCTACCTATTTTGCTGGATCTACAGCTCCGCAGTAACTCTAATTCTAATGCTCTCCTTTCCTTCTGATCATAATTAATATTCAGTCATTTCTTCCTGTTATTGTCAGGCCTTTTCCTAGGTGAGAACATGTTTTGGTTTTGGTTTTGAGTTTTTTTTCCCAAGAATTCTCAGAAATGTTGGACCAGGACAGAGAAAGCTAGTAATAAAAAAGATCAGAAATTATCAGTATTTGGCTGCCATGTAAACTTCTCACATCTAAACCACAAAGAAACTTAAAAGCAACTCTGCAAGTTTCTTTTAACTGCTATGTTGGTATCTAGTCACAAGACGGTCTATAAATCTAAGTTGCCACCTCAGCTTACTGGAAGAGTTGGAAAACTATGACAAGCTCTCAGGCACAAACATATTTTTACTAATAGCATGGGGAAAAGAGAAGGTATTTTGCCTTTACCTGCAAACCTTTTCAACTTCTATGTTGGGACATTACAGCTGTGCTTCGTTTTTGCCTTGCAAAATCAATGATTCTGCTACTGCTTATTTCATTCTAGAGTGCTTCAGTGTTAGGTAGATTCTCCATGATGCAGCACATCGTAACATCGACACACATGCATTGACAATACCAACTAATGCAACTAGTTATACTCACTCTCAGTTTCCTGTTTGACAGCACTTTCTTTTCGAGGCAGTGTAGCTGGGATGGATTAGGTTGCAAGCATCAAAGACAAAGACAAGTTAAAATGCAGTTTGCACAAACCATGCACAAGATGCAAGTTAAGCTCTAACTGGAAAGAAACATGCGGAGAACTATAAGCAGCAAGTAACTACATTGCAAACACATTTAGTTGGAGAGGTACTACTCTAGAAATTCAGTATCTAAGCTACATGGAAAATAGAGTAAGTTTTTAGGTATTAAAATTTGCTTTTTTTTACATAATGTGTTCAAAGACCATTTTTTGGTAACATGTATTCAAGGTCTCCCAAATTGAGAAGTCCATTAAATTACGGCTTTATTTGTCAGAATTAATATTGCAAAAGACTCAGTTTCCAAGATAAATCATCGTATCAATAACAGACTTGAAGAAATTAAAATGTACTTATGTAATTTTTTACTGAGTCAGAGATAATTGTCCCGCTTTTCAATTTAAAAAACATACACCAATACTGCAAAACCATTAATGGCTAACCTCTTCTGTTTGCAAATCAGGATGTTTACATAGAGAATACATCTTTTGTATTTATGCTGCACCAAAAACTGATGACTGCAAATTTGGAGAGGATGAAAATAATAAATATATAGTAAAAAAATTTACAATTTTTTCCCATTTTTTTCAGAATAAAACAGCTTCCTCAAGTGGACTTCAATGCGAAATTTAGAGTAAATGGGCATTTGTAGAAAAACAGACAATCCCTAACCAGTAAAAGGCATTTGCATACATACACTAAAAGCAATATGTGGTATTAAAGATCTTGATGAGGATGGATGCTACAAGCCCCCAGAAATGGAGCAGGCAAGCAGAACCTACTGTAATAAATGAGTAGATACTTCTAAATGCCACAAACATGTCTTAAATACCAGATGTTCTCAAGAAGGCAACACTAATGATAATTGTAACATCAAATTGAAATTTAATTCCAGCCGAGTTTTTAGATCTTGGGGGTTTTGGCAGGTTTTGAATAAAAACATTTTTGGCATGATATATTTTGGCATATGCAACTGTCATGCATTGGCCCCACTTCTTCATTGTCTTCAATTTCCAAACGCATGGGACTTACAACAGAATGCAAAGAACTACAAAGATCAGGCCCTGGACAATCAGGGGAGCCTCAGTAGCTTTTGAGAAGCTACACCACATAAATATATGACAGTAGTAGCACTCTTTCCAACACTGACTTTATGGTATTTAAGTATCAAAGTCTTGGCTTCATCAGAAAAGGAAAAAAAAAAAAAAAAGAAAAAAACCACTACTTAAGACAAGTGTGAATGCTCACGACCCAGGTAAGGGGTTTTTTTGCCATAAAAAGCAGACAAGGAACCTTGCGCTAGCACAGAATGCCAGAATTCTCCCAGCGTTTGAGGCATTCAAATAGCAGTGCTATTCCCAAAGCACAAAAAAAAGGCAAGAACACACACCAACACAGCTTGGAAACAGGTCATCTTTAGTGTTCGAGTACAACTGGAGCATTATTGCATTTACACACCTATACTATTCCTTAAACAAGTTTACCATTAAAAAGTGACGTATTTTGAATAAATGTGCAATTAGTAGTAGTAGTGTGATCCCTACATTGAACATGGAAGCCTTTAAAATCACATTATAAGCTGTTACAAAATAAATAAATTTACATGACAAATGCATGACAGAAGTCTTCTTAAGGTGCAGCTTTTATGCTGATGAATTGAAGGACCTCTTTCTCCAAAATGCCTGCTAGCTCCATAATGTTTACACAAGTTAGGGAATTGGTACAAAAACTCTTTCCTCACAAATACAAATCACAAGAGAAGTGTCAAGACAAAGTGTTAAGAATGTTTTAGATATCAATTTGTATTAGGGTAAAGGTTTTTTTTTTCTTGCAGTAAGATTCCTTTTCAAGATTTATGAATTGAAATGCTCTGATCATGACACATTATGGCACCTCTTGCTCTCCATGTCCAACAGATTGCCAAGATTTATCTTTCCAGTTTCCCCCTTCCTCAGATAAGCCTTACGACTCTCCTGCTTTCTTCCGTTTGTTACATTTTCCTGTTTTCTACCATTAAACTTCAAAGGATAAGTTCAGGACCCAAAGTAGGCTTGACAGAACTTACTAATTAAAGCTGCACATAATTTTGGAATTCTGAATTTGCAAACTGGTGAACTGCAAATATTTCAAAGCAGTTTTGAAACAGTGCACCTCAAAATATAGAACAGACAATATATAAATACACCTATATCACTGTTGCTTTCTAAGTATCCAAATTTGGTTTTTTCGTAAAGTTTCACTTCCATATTCCCACTAGACTAATCCTAGGAGGAATATAGACATCCTTAAACATAAATGCCTACAGGTTAACAAATTATGATTTCTAGTCTCAGGCTACATAGGTAGATTCAACTGAAAAAAACTCAATAAAATACACAAGTTTTCTTAAGCAGAATTAGCATTAAAACTAGCTTCCTAAAACTTACTGTAAGTAGAAACAACAGCAGAAGGAACACACACACTGCTGCCCAAAGTTTTGTTCATTACAAGAGTTGATTTTTCAAACTTTTTCCAGTAATAAAGTGGGATAGATCAAGTAGTAAAATATGATTGGTAGTTTGTTAAAAAGTGAGCAAGGATATGAAAATTTAAAGAAATATCATATTTTATCATTTTATCTTGACTAATATCACAAGATTTAGGTTCTACTTTGGCCTTCTCGAAGTCAGAAGTTTTACCAATCATATTTTCCAACCAACTTCTTCTACCTTGCCAAAAATAAAGAATTTTACCCCATCAGAGAATTAGCTGGAAGTGTTGTAATAAGTTTCTAATATGCAAATAATAAGATTCAAAGCAAGATATGGGCCTTCTGGAAGCTTACCAAACTTTTTTCCTTCTCTAGTTGTGCCCGTCATCTTGATCTTGGCAACTTCAAAGAAATCTTTTATTTCCCTTTCATACAGTCGTGATAAATAATCCATATAATTCTTAAAAGAAAAATGTAAATTTAGTTAACAGGTACTCATACTGACCTTCTTCTATTACAGGTAAATAGTTCTAAAAAACTTGCAAGTTTGTAAGTCCTACTAAATAACAAACTGGTTTGTGCAACATAAGTATATATATTTTATGCACAAAAACGTATTCATGATATTTAAGCAGCTTATATTCATTTTCATAGTGAGTTCACTGAGCATTAATCAGAAACTTCTACTTCTCCAAAAAGAAGATATGCAATGCAGTACCAGTGGTAGAGTATCACAGAATTCAATTCAAGGGTAAAATGGAGAGAATTCAGCACCATTCTCTGTACCCTCTTTCATCAGACTCCTACTGTGCCCCCAAAAGCTCCCATAGTACATAAGTGTACAACTTTCTCAATTTTTTATTTGAAGATCACAAAGATGTCAACCATTCATTAACTATTTGCCTTACACTGAAAGTGAAGGAAGAGCTGTTTCAAAGCCATTGAAAAAGTCAATTAATCTTCCATTTAAGAATTACGACACTTTAATTAAAAAGAAAAGACTTGCTCTCTAAGGACTAACTTCCTCTTGATTTCTACCTAAACATTCTGTATACTTTTGTAGTAATTTTTTTTCACTCTGCGTTAGTTTTAAACAAGGTGGTTAAAAGTTACATACACAGAAAGGAAAAGCACTTCTATTTAATCTACTTTACAAGAGACCTCTTAAGTTTTTGATGTTCCCAAGTGAAATGAAGGTCTGTTGAAATAAAGATGTCACACAGACAAGAAGACACATCACTTTGAAAATAGCTTAATATAATTTTTCTTATTTAGGTTGTAAAATGGCAAACTTGTTTTACAAAATATTAAGATAAATATCTTCTGATACTTCTGAACTCCATGTTTGAGGCAAAAAACTAACAAGCAAAACAGGATATCACAAATATGAGAAAACACAGTTTCCTATTCCAAAGAAGAACAAGAAAAGAGGAGCACTGAGTTACATTTCATATATAAGAATATTGACAGGTGCATACACACAGGCAATTCTTCTGACTATCAAATCCAGTCTACTATGTACACTGACTAGCATCATTTGAGCACTTCACATACCTTTGTTAGTCCTTCATATTTTCCATAATCTGTGTTCTTGAGCCACTCCATCAGTTTAGCATAGCGGAGTAAATCCCTGTGAAATGGATGGTGGTTGGGTAATGTCAACTCAGCAGAGTGCTGGGCAAGAGTGGAACTCTGATCATGACCCTTGACAAAAAAAAGTATTAAAGTAAATCTGGAAGCAGTACACAGACGTACAATACATTTCCTGAAAAACTTAGTATGAAGACAGCATCTCATTCAGGCAAACAGAAAATCTTCATAAAATACCTTGGATAGAAGCAAAGCCTAGGGACACAGACTGAAAAAGACACCTAACAACACTGAGACCAAGCTGTTACCATTGTGGCAGGTAATGCATGTTAATAAGCTTGTTCAATATAAGGCTCTTTGCCTTCAGGGTGAGTCACTGGCATTATTTGCTGCTTCAGTTTAAAGATGTTACGCCCATATACTGTAAGATACATCAAGTCCCCAGTTAATGTGTGTCTTAGGTGTTAACAAGGAGCTTTATATATTACACCTCTTCTCTGAAAGTCTGCTACAATTCAACTTACTTTAGTCCACTTTGGCCAAGCCTTCCTTGGTCAAGTCTTAAAAACATCAGTTCACACACATTCTCTCTCCCTCCACACAAAGACACACACCCACACTTTCAGTGAACATTTACTGGAGTTAAACAGTTCACAACAAGCAGCATAAACCAATCCATTTAACACAAGATACTAATTTCATGCTCCTCCTTTACTCTGGCTACTTTCCTGAAACCCACACTATCCTTTAAGCATCACATCACATTGCTGGAACAACATATAATTTAGATTTTTAAGCTTTCAGTTGCTTGAACTCGCAAGCTTCCTGGGCAATTCAGGAAGAGCAAGCAAGGTAACACCACCGTGCAGCCACACAGCAGAACGCACAACTCCTATTCCTAGGTTAACAGAAGGAAGGATAGGACTTAATTTCCAAATGGCTTTAATATCTTCTGTAAAGCCTTTTTTGCTGGGCTTGTAGTAAATACTGCAACAGGCCTTGATCTCGAGTACAGTTTGTGCCATAACCGCACAAAAAGATTCCTATTCTTGTAGCATCATATGCAGGCTGTTTAAGCAGGTCAGGCAATGTCAGTCCCTCAGAGAAGAATTCCTGGACATTCCACCTTGGATGTGACAAGTCAGCAGAATAAGCTATGCAGTTTAGAAACTGCCTTTGCATGTTTTCAAGTTGGAACAGCAGCCAGTTTGGATTAAAGTGACAAAACTAAAGCAAATTTTGTCTTATCCTTTTCTACTGTATTGGGTTCAAGTGTTTAGTTAAAAAAATCCCTAAAAGCTTCCACAATACATTCACAGACTTGTTTAAAAAAATTATATACATGATTCTATGATATTATTTGTAAAATACTAACCTTTACTAAGTAGTGCAATGCGGACATGCCAGCTTCTCGAAAAAGCTAATATACTACATAGGATCACATAATGGTTTGGGTTAGAAGGCACCTTAAAGTTCATCTAGTTCCACCTCCTCTGTGATGGGCAGGGACACCTTTCACTAGACCAGGTTGCTCAAAGCCCCATCCAACCTGTCCTTGAACGCTTCCAGTGATAGGGCATCTACAACTTCTCTGGACAGCCTGTTCCAGTTCTTTTTTTGTATACAACATGAACATGAACTTACTTTGAGCCCTGTTCTCTTAACTATGTAAACTGAGACACAAATGGACCGAAAGAAACAAGTCCTGACAACTTCATTAATTTATTCTCATAAACAGAGAAGGATAATGGTATTAGCAACACAGCTGCTGATGTGATTACTGAAGTCATACTCAATGCTGTGTGTACTTCTGGGCATGCATATAGCAAATATTTTCAACAGATCTTCTATGAAAACGAGATTATAGAAAACCATTTACAGTTCTCCCTCCTGCCCCTGGTGTGTTACATTCCTACAGCATGCATTTTAATGTACAAGTTCATTATAATTTAACATAATTTACCCAGTGGCTTTCACAGCTTTCTTCAATTAAGTCAGTCCAAAGTTTGTTCAAATTACTGCTAGGAAATACTGAGCTATCCAGATTTTTATTGCTTCTTTCATCTAACAATTTTATTCGTGTCCCTTTATTACACACAACTTTTTTTGCTTGCTGGTTGCATTCTTCGTAAAGCTGGATGACAAATTCCCTGGCAAGATAAATTTCTCTCTCGGGGCCAACTTTTCCACAGGATTAATCATTCTGGTTGTACTAAGTCATGTCCTGCTCAAGCCTAACCCAAAACATTATGGATCTTCTAAGTGTACCTTTCCTATCTAATTAACGGGCTTTCTCTCACTGCACATGAACACACACCATTACCAATGATACCCCAAGTTTGTTATTCAACTATTTTATAGTTTCAGAGCTTCAAATTATTTCATATTTCAAAGGCAGAAAGCCCAGTTGCCTTTAAAAGGAGTGCTGAATGTGGTTGTTAAAAAAAATAAAAATCTTTAAAGTTGTTAATACACACATTAATCAATTATTAGTAGTACACAATAAAGACAACTACATTAACTGTTAGTAACAGTTACTGTAAACAGTTTGTAACACTTCAGTGAATGGCAATCCAAAGTTGCATTTCCGCTTAAAACTTCTAATATTTATTACCAATTTTATGAAAAGGAAATGAAGCACTTTAGTACCTTACAACAGAAGTTTCAATCAGGCATTGGGCTTTTTTGCCTTTACAAAAATAAAGAACAATTTCATACTTCCAAGACAATCTATTTAGGCCCAAATGTCAATCTAACTTTGATTTTCCATCTAATGAGTTCCAAATCAGAATGTCTCACTTGTACTAACAGCTGCCAAGACATCATCATGTTTTCATTTGTCTTTTTAATTGAGAATTCTTTATCTGCCTTAGTTTTTTCTGAAGTGCTTTGATTTATTTTTGTAAGAAACATTCTAAACAAATGATGCAACTTCAGACATTAAAGGTAAAGTATTCTAGTTAGTTTACAAGAACACTGGCTTCAGAAAAAACAGTCATTTTAGTAAGATAACACAAAAATCTGTTATACCTCCAACACCTGAATCTGTACCTCAAAATGAAATACAAAAACTTCTTTTTTCACTTTTACAGTAATCAAAAAGGCTTTGCAGTGGCTCATGTCTTGCAGTTAATGAACTCTTCCTGCTAAAAATTATAACTTTGCTGTTAAGTTTAATCTAGTGACAAATACCTCACAGCTAAAAGCAAGCTAAAACTTTTCAGAGGGCAATTTTATATGAAAAACATATTAATGAGGCCACTATCAGTTTCAGAATGTAAAAAAATAAATAAATTGCAAAGTGGTAATAGCATTCTCAATAGCCCTCAAAAGCCTCTTTAGAAATATTTCATCTAATACACATAATATTGCATCAGTAATAATAATCTCTTACCATTTTTTAAAAATAAAATCCTCAGAATAGAGTATCAGAAAAGATATTCTGCTAAGCAGCCATTTCCATACACAATTCCAATATTCAAACTTTGTGAATGCATACATAAGACTTATACAATATAGCTTCTACTTCCTCATTTAAAGGCTAAGACAGGTAGTCTATACTCAGGTTTTCAAAACATCAAAAGTGACAGAGGAAAAATACCTTCTTAATAACAGAAGCTAAAAGGCAAAAGAATTAACATGCTGTGGAGCTGGAACTCTTCTGCAAAGTGAAGAAAATGTAGGAAGCACTTATCTTTGTCATAAAAAATCAAGCTTATACTCTCAAATATAAGTTTCTATACAATTATCCAGTGTAAATATTCCATTTTTTGCATACAGTCTAGTACGGAAAATCTAGAACTTTTAAAATTTTATTGCACTAGTGTGTATAAAGCCAGAACTATTATTTGTTATTTACAAATACTGCAATTTCACGCAATTTACAGTATCTGCACAGTTGTACACATATTAAAATTTCCTGAAAATATTTTTCCTCCGTACATCTCAACCTGTGTCTTAGCAATTTCTGGAGATCAGATCAGAAGCATGTTAGCTCATAAACAGATAAACAAAGCTTAAGGGCTGACAAAAATAACAGAAGTGGGAAGGGGCATAGGTCTGATGCTCTGTAATCAGTAAAGACAAATTTCTTTTTGCAAAGCCAAAAATGCAGCTGCTAGTTAGATAATTCAAGCTCAAAAAAAATTAGTTAGAAAAGCTTGTTTCAAACCCAAGGTACTCACTGGAACTGAATGATAGGAGGACCTGTTATAGAGTTGAAGGAGGGTCTGAGTAAACTAATTGGAGATAAAAAATACAAAAATTAAAAAAACTGAGGCTAAAAAAACCACCTAGCCTTTAGGACACAAGTGTCAGGACAGTGATTTATGAATATCTCAAGTTAAAGATTAAAACCAAGGTTCACACATTTTACTTTAGATGTTTGGTTTTGGTTTGGGTTTTTTCATGGCTCTTGAGGTTCAGATAGCAAGAACTTCAATGTTTTCAGCCTCTAACAGCTTTAAAAAAAGGTCAGTGCTTTTTGTCCTCAATTAATCAAGCTTTACAGTTACAATAAATCCTTATATATCACACAGTGTGTTTAATTCAAAGAGCAAGCCCATTAAAAAAAGGTGTTTGGGTTTGTCTTTTTTTAATGTAAGAGACTTATGTAGGCAAGTGTAGTTTAGTATGCTTAGCAATATCTCTACCTCAAGCGCCCCCAGCATTTACTGATTACATCACAGAATATGTCCAATTTTAGGTAGATTGTTTTTCTTCTGCAGAAAAGTCTGTGATCAAAACTTTCATATTAAATAGAAAGAAACAATACCTGCTGAACAAATACGCTGTTCAAATGACTGGCAAGCCTCCGTGCAAATTGCTCACGCAAGTCACTGAACCGCTGCTGCTGCTGCTTCACTGCATGAAGCATATCATGTCCTACAAACAAAAAGGATTTAGAGAGTACAAAATACAGAGTAATATATTGTATATGGGAACCAAGAGGGCCAGAGGTCACAGTTCCTTCAATCTACAGAACAAAATGTGAGACTAGTTGGAATGGCAGTTACAAATAAAGGCAGAACTACAATAAATTTTGCACGTTAGACTGAATTCTAACAAAAACATTACCTGGACGAAGAGCTACATTCATACACTGCAGAAGGGCATCTGCTGCATTAGTGCAGGCCTCAATGCCTCGAGAAGACGTCAGATCTCCCTCCTGAAGGGCCTTTATATGACCTTTTGCCAAATCCATGTGATTCTACAAAACAATGAACAGTACTATCCATAAGCAGGCTAGTTTGCTATGCTGCTGAACCCAGAATAATAAAAACAATGTTATCATTATAACTTACTGAAGTTAGTGCAGTAAAAAAACAGAAAAACATGCTCATTATTTTAAATAACAATCATGCTAAAGAGGGTAGCAACCTAAAAGAATTTTATACTTGAAGTGAACAACCACAGTAAACAGAATAAAAATGCTTACCACTAAGAACTCTATCTCTGACAGTAGTTTCACATTATTTGTGTTGCTAAGATGGATTAGGTGGTTGCTTTCTGAAATTTGATCCATTTGGTCTTTTACACTCTGAAGCATTTCTTCGTAACTGCTCAGCTTTAGCTCAATTTGGTCAACTTCCTTTAGAGCTTCATCCAGCAACTTCATCAAGATATTCACCTGTTTCTCCGAGGCCATAATGGATTGGATATTTGCCTGTACAGAAAATAAAGCAACATTCTAAAAGGCATTCGTTATATCTCGAATGCATTCTGATATATCCTTCTGTCTCTACTGCTGTCAAACAGCTTTCAAAACTTGTAAGGAAATCAACAAAACTGTAGTACTTCTGATTTAAACTGTTACTGAACACAGCAGTGCCTCAGTCTGACGCTTCTTATTTCAAAAAGAGAAAGATACAACACCAAAACTTTGCCAAATTCTTAGAACTGAAGTACTGATCTGCCGAAAAATAAAAAGCCAAACAGTAATCCCTGCCATAATGGAACATTTTTAGTTCCAAAAAAACCAGCTCGGGTGTTAAGGTCAGATTTTTCTATTGCAAGATAAGCTGTTTGTATGACAGAAGGCATTTTCAAAATATACAACAAACACACAACTTGACAATTTGAGGACATTGTTGACTGTTCCCCTTGCATCTCCTTAAGTTTTCCAAGTGACCTCTAGAATGATGGGTTGTTCAAAAAGCAAAATAGCAAATAACATGGCGCTATTACAGGCAGCCTGCAATGTTATTAGACTAAACCAGTTTCCTAGTTACATTGATAGGACTGTTTTAGGCATCCATGGATATGCATGTCTATTTTCACTCTTCATGCACCCTGCCCTCAAGAAAGGCATATGCAGAATGTCTCCCTTTTTTCCTCTCAGCTCCTCATTTGAAAGTCTGCAATTCACCCCAGAAGGTGTAGAAGACAAAGAGCAAAGGCTGAAAATCTCTACAATCTGATAATAGACAGGATGTAGCTCAGCTTAGGAACAGAAACACATTTACATTTAAATATGCAGCAGAACATGTTAATTAATTTTCAAAGAATGCTATGTGGTATCAATGAGAACAGTTCAACATGCTGACACACTGTGCATTAGAAGGAATGTTTACCCCATCTAGCACTTGTAGTTCTCTCGACAACTTTTCTGCAAAGGCTTCAGCATTAGAAATAGCATATTCACACCCTTCCATCATTATTTCAATATCCTGTTCCTCTCTTGCATTTAACTCCTGGTATTCATCCACAGCTTCTTCATCACCTCCTGCTACACTTTGATTTTCTCCGCTTGGAACAGATTCTTAGGTAGAGAAGGAAAATATAAAACATTATCAAGTCCAGAAAGTCATAAGCATTTAAGTCACATTTAAGAGTACTTAAGTATGTTTAACTACATACAAGTAAATGAATCCGTTAAACAACTTTCCTAACAAGAACCTGTTACCTATGAACACGTTTGCAAGTATCAGTCTTCCATGTACTTCATTACAATTACCAGAAGTGATTCCCAACAAAGATGTTTTCCAAATTATGCAACACAAGCAAAATACGAATATGCACCTTCCTTTATTTCAAGGGACTAATCTAGTCTCAGTTTATTCACTTCTTACACTGGTAATCAGCATCAGCATACATTACACTATTACACTTGATTTGTTAGCGGAAGATAAGTAAAAGTTAGATTCTCTCTTTTGGTAGACAGAGCATACTGAAGTTGATTAAGATATATGTCACTGAATAAATAAACGTTATCTTGATGCTCAAGGTGAGTTTCACAGCAGAAAAGTAAGTACTGGGGTAAGTGAAAATGAAATAACAATGGTTTCATTAACTATGATTTCTCACAGCAGTGCTTACTTAATTTAACAAGTCACTCAAAGGCTGACAAATGATTTACGGAACATTAACACAGTCCAGCCAGAAAGTGTTTAGGACATTTGAAATAACTCTTTTATCTCTAGCTACTCAATAAGCTATCCAAAGCCCTATTAAACAAAACAAAATATCAAAAAACCACATATTATTTAAGAAAATTGCTTACAAAGCAAAATAAAGGAAAAAGGTGTTACGCACCTTCTGCAACTTTAGGAAGTTCTGAGGAATTAAAAGGTATGGAAAAGCAGAGGAAAGGAAGCAAAGATTGTTAGCTAGACAAAGCACGAACAGTGTGTATATTTTTAAGTGGCAGTAAGTTTGAATGTTTAATATTGCACAAACTTGAAACGTTAGAGGTTGGTTTAAAACACCAAAATACAGAAACATTATCCTTCCTGTTTCACATTTCTAATTCAAATTATTCTGGAAGTGCCAGTCTAGTATTTAATACCAATAGTTTAACCACTTCTGACAGATTCAACATGAGATACACTTACTCACTAGGCTTTACTATAACATTTTAACTATAATAATGATAATGTTACTGCAAAAATATTTAATACAGCATAAGCAAACAAGATACAAAGTGTCCTCAGCAACCAACCAGTCATAAAAACTGTAACAGGGTCCAGCAGAATTTAATACACGCTTCACAATTTAAAAACTAGAAACTCATCAGTCTCTGGAAAGCTACAGAAGCACCACCTTTTAAAGCATTTTTCTAATTCAGAAACAGGAACAAAAAAGCAGATTTGTTACATAACTAGACCTACCAGATTTTGGAGGTGGATTTTATTTTGTTCAAGAAACAGAATGTCTTAGAAATACAATAAGCTTATCAATTAAATACAGTTAATTAAGTATTTTGTCTTGGTTCTCAGTTTTCTAACAGAAAATCTGTTATATAGTCACCTTGCTCATCTGAAGACTTAAAAAATATAAAAGAATAAAATTCTATATGAAAACTCATCATGATTAAAAATATTACTTTTACTATACCTGTTTTACATCAACAATTATTAAAATTTATACTTCAAATACAGTTGTAAAAATTTACCTTCCAACAGCTGTGAACTAACATTAATAAAGTCAATTTTCTTTCTAAGATATCTCTGATTGAGTTTCCAGATACATGAAATGAAGGTGTTCTTTTCCACTGTGCTGCTTGCAACCCATTTGTACACTTTGTCAAAATGCAAGTCAAATTCAGGATTCTCCTGCAAAAGATGAGATATGTTACAGGCTCCACAGACAAATGATTTTCTGAGTAGCAGAGATTGTTTATGCATTAAATTGTTGAGAAAATGAATAAAAATAAAATTACACATGTGACAGCCTTAAAGAGACAGAAGCTCATACAGCAAGTTTGATGCCCTGATGTACCGTAATAAAGGTGCTAAAATAGTGAACATGAAAAAACAGAATCCAAGCTATGAAACAGTATTTTGTCAAGCCAGATAAGGCAACAATAACACAAAATACAGAGATCTGTAAGATTGTCAACAAACATTTGACAGCACTGTCTGCCCTGAAACACTGTCCTCAGAATGATTAATGCCTTGTGTTAGCCTTCTGAAAATAAAAATGGTAGCTGGAGTTACCAGCTAACACCATACGCAACACAATTCAGGGAGACTTGAGAGAACAGGCAAGTGGAAAAAAATTATGAGTACTTTATATATTTTATTGGTGTGATAGTGTTTGATAGGACTGAATAGGATAGAAAAAAATCATTTGTCCTTTTAATAGTAAAAAAACTTCTATGTAAGTATTTTCAAATAGATTTACTGCCTGTTGAGAATGTTACTTGGGAGCAATTGAATGAAGTACTAGCCTTTCTACGGTCACTTAGGAACTCAATATGGACTGGAACTGCTAACTGCCTGTTTTAAAGATGATATTACAAGCATTTTGCAAGGTCCAGCCTCCTTTTGATGAAAAATGTTATTCCCTCAGGTACATGTTAAATTCCTACTCATATATAGCTTGTATTGCTGTTAACTTATTATATAGTCACGACTACCTGTAGAGGCAGGTGGCACAAGAAACCACACGACAGGAAATTTTATTTCCTGTACAGTATAATAAAAGCAGTTCTTTTTTTCTTTAGCTTATATTGATAAATATAATTACCAAACATTTCTAAATAAACATTACAGTCACATAAAACTTGACTTGTCTCACAACAACTGCAGGAAACGACCTGTGTCAAAAGAGTTGCATAGGATCATATGTGAAGGAAAACCATGATGAACCTATCAACTTTAATTCTTACATCACTGGATATGAAAGAGTTTGGCATTCAACACTTGGTTTTTGAAAGAACATTTCAAAATCTCTCATTAGAGGGGTATATATATTACAGTATATTTCTGCAAATGGTTGTTATCAAAATCTCTTTTGCAAGAAAAAGCCCTGAAAGACAGAGTAATTTTAACCTTAATTTTAAGAATCAGTTCTCCAACATGGTATTTAGGAACAGTGAGGAAAATCTAAAATCCAGCCAACAAGTATGTGAATAACTGAAATAATAAAGCTACATTTGGGGAAGGGGGGTTGGGAGGGGAAAACGAAGAGTTTTAAACTTTGTAGTTTCCTGCACTAGTTTTCCAAATCATGAGTTACCACAATATAAAAGCAGACATCATAGCATAAAGGAATTTCACCTCTGCCTGCTTGTACATCTTTAGTTTACAACAAAAGATGAATTTAAGTGATCAAAAATAGGTTGTTCTTGTTGTTCTGTGGAAAAGTCCACCACCTCAGGACAGTACCCTTTCCAAGAAATGGCCAGTGTCAGGATTTAGAGAAGAGACTGTAAGAGCTCACCCTCCAGCTTACATACTGCTCATTAAGAATGCTTAAGTGTCCTGGCTAAAAACATTACATGGAGCTGAACATTGGTGGTAAGATAGTAGTAGACCTTCTCAATGAAAACTAAGCTTGGAGTAAAAATTTACGTACCACTTGAAACAAACAAAGCACAAAGCTCTCTACAGTCACTGAGAGATCACTACAATTAACAGGGCAGATACTCAGTCTGCTGCTATTCAAGCACATCTAGACTACTCTTACTCAAATTACCAGGGTTATATTCTTGGAAAGGCTGAAAGAAAATGCAGGCGTAAGCAGCACAGAACGTATCATCCCTATTTCTAATGAACTCCTAATTAACATGTTATCAATCTGAGCTTTAAAGAAGTTAACTCTAAACTGGAACCAAAAGGATTTTATGTTCTGAGCAGAGCACTAAATCAAATAATAAAAAAAAAAATACACATACTTTAACAGCATCTTTGGCATCAACAACGGCAAGGTCTCGAAGTGCCCACGCAGTCTGCCTTTTGTAGAAATCTCCCTTGTCAGATTTTTTCACTTTTACCACATTTACTTGTACTGGTCGTTCCGTTGTCACTATTAAGTGAAGTAAGAGAGTAATTTAAAAACACACATATTTCTTTAACGTATGTTTCTGCTGTGCTTCAACTTCTGAAATCCCCCTCCCTTCTGCAGGGGAGATTTCATAATATTTATTTGATGAAAAGACACTCTTTGAAACATTTCCATCCACAATATCCAGAGCTCAGTTTAAGCCTCAGCCAAACAGGTATGCATCTCTTTACAGCTTGTGATGTAATGAACCGAACTGACAGCTGTTTTTTGATACAGCAGATCTTGGACCATGACCATGTAACTGACAAAGCAAAGACATAATTGGAGATTACAGTCAGAATAAAAACATTATCAGAGATTTCTGAGTCAGAAAAATATTCTAGCAAGCTAATTTATTGACAGATCAACCCAAAGCATCTAATTTTTTTAAAGAGATATAATGTAATTAATATACACTTAAAGGAACATTATTAGAACTCAGTTCAGTTACTGTGCCTTTCCAGAGCCCTCTACCTTGGATTCTAACCAGTACTCTTTATTGCATGTTATTTGGGATTATCAAGCTAAATGACTATTATATCTCCTTTTAAGCACTACACAAAGCCTGCTTCAAAATAAAGATGTTTGATTCCTTCATTTCAAATTACAATGAGATCTGTGAATAAAAGTACAGGGGGTTGTTTCTTTTTTAGTAGAAACAACAATGAAAGTCCAAGCTACAACTGATTTTCCCCATTAGAAATGGAAAGCACCTGTTTTATACAGGTCAAGAAAAAGCACTGTAAATAAAGCTAAGACAAATGCAACTGAATAAAAAACAACGGTGAAGACAAGAACTGTGGTATTCCTATGTACCTGTGGCACACAAAAAGCAGTTTCTCTTCTTTTTGCCTGCTTTGCACACATTCACAATGCTCAGCAAGCGTTCGTCATTGGGAGTGAAAATATCCCTTTGTAGAGCATGCTTGATTGCAGTCATTTTCTCTCAGCTGAAAGATTTTAGGAAGTCATAATACACTCAAGCACATTTAACAAACACACAAAAAATAACTAGTCACGTACTTATAGTGATTACAGTTTTTCAAAATTAAATTTTACAGGTAACTTAATGAATCGTAAAGTAGACAAGAATGACTTACATAGAAGAACAGCCCACTTTAGGTAAAAGTTCAAGTTAAAACTTGAACTATCTTACTTCAATTAGACAACTGTAATTTATCAACACTTCAGATGATCCTTCAGCTTAATTTAACGGAGAACAAAAAGCTTCTTTGTAGTAAAGGGGAATGCAAGACATTAATAAAAAAAAAAAAGTTGAAACAGGAATCAAAAAAAAAAAATATTCCCTCACCAGTTAGTGACATTTTAGAATAGACAGGAATGCCATGGATCCAATAAAAATATATATGAAGACAAGTGAACAAAAAAATCCCACAAAATCTAATAGGATGGATCATGTGAAACTAAAGTCACTGCAGAGATATCTTAACTTAGAAGTCCTGAATCCTTCAAATATACCGAAAATCTTCACTTAAATGTCCAGGACTCTTTCACCAGTGTTATACGTTGGGCAGACCAAATTGAAAATAATGCCCCTTTTAGCAGAAGAAAAAGTCTCTCTGTCCCCCTACTTTGCAGGAAGATTTCTAGAATATATTCTGGATATGGTATGTCTTAACAGTCAGTCAATCCACCACTCCAGTGGCACAATTTCAAGCCTAACAAATTATTACTTTTGAGTCTTGGTGAGCCACACACACACCCTAATTCTCTTCTGGTAGACAGAAAAATCATTCTGAATCATTCTGCTTCTTCACATCCTCCTCCCTTGGTATCACAAGAGAAATTCTAAATTCTAAATCCCATGTTATGCCATTCCCTGATGTCAGCGATGTAGCCATATACAACATCAGACCATTAGGTTGTATAAATGAGGTGCATACCTCAGCAAAAGTACTTTCCTAACAACACCCAAAAGTTTGATTTCTAGTTTTTCTCCTCAGTGACAATAGTTTTCAGGTGATTTGTGGAAGGCAGAGGACCAAAAAAGAAGGAAGAAAAAGACTGTGAGGTGGAGTGGGTCTGTTCATGGGTTTCCTCATTCAAGTGATTCACTTCTGCAGTAGCAGCAGCCAGCAGCAGGAGAAAGTAAAGGGTGAGAAGAAAGCTGTTCAGATTTGTGAGATGCATTAGCAACTGGTTTGTTCAAAAATGTTCACTGAGAGTTAGGATTTCTTTTGTCAATGTCTTTAAGTAACATGCTTGAAGGCAAGCATTTGTACTTCTACCACATTCATTTACAATAAAGAATTCGTAGTGGTAAAGTAAGAGCAACAATAAATTAACCTTGCACCAAACAAAAACAAAATCCCAAGGAAGTCATACAATTCCAAAAGAGACTTCCACAACAGATTTCAGTATAGTCAATGGGTTCCTCAGCAAAGCATGGTCTCGTCCCCACTGGATTCTAGAAATCCAGGGAGGAGGGGATGCACATGAGGATGGGCCAAGACCATCCAATACTCAAACTTGTAGAATTCAATCACAAAACAAATCCAAAACCCCTACCAAAGCCCCTGAAAATTAAGGAATTAGCAATGTTCACTTGATTCAGAACAGTTGCTCACACTACATAGAGATTCTACGAAGTCTGAACACTTAGACATCACATTTCAATGTTTTTATTTAAATACAGAAGCTCCACTATTACTCTGAACTTGTGCCTTAAAATTCTACAGTGCAGTAAAAATATGATTAATACACGCCACATGCTATGCTGCCTGATGCCAAGGCAATATATGGAGTTAAATTTTAGGTTAGCTTGTTGTCTTAGAGATGCCTGCATTTCTTTCTCTGATAAACACATGGCAAAGACAAAATCTTAAGCACTATGATAGTTTTAAAGGTAGTAACTCAAGGGTCTTGGGAACACAAGGGTCACCATGCCAAGGCAGAATCAGTGCTGTCAAGTGCACAGAGCTCAGGGCATGCAAACAACCGCTGTTTTTAGGAGACCCCTATGGCAATGTAACAGTCCATAGCTGCTAACAATTTGCCTCCTCTTTCATCAAATGCTGGGCCCATCTTTTGTTTCCCAAATTGTATCAAGTTGTCATCCCTGTTACTCTTCAACAGGTGCACAAGATGAACACACAATCTGCTGCATTTTGGAAATTTCCTTTCCTTCCTGATTCAAGATTTTATTTTTTGCTCCAAGTCACGATCAAACTGCTGCAAATAGCTAACTCTCCCATTTCGGTGCTAACACAAGTTGTCCAGGTTATGCAGTATACACCCTTTACATCAAACATGACAAACCCAAGATCAAAGACAGGCTCTAACACACACTCCAACTTCTGTTACAAACTCAGCCCCCCCAGTCACAACCACCAAAACCTTCACAACCAAACACTCTTAAGCATTTCACACTTGAATCCTTCTGGCTCAAAGGAACAAAGAATTTAGCCCAAGGAGCCGGAGATAAAGCCCCTTCCTCAGAAAAATGCTTCAGGAGAGCAGAGATCACACCAGACCCAACTAAAACCCTTTAGGCACTGCTGCATTTTTCCCCTGTAATGGTCCAGAGAAAGGCTACGCGAAATCTGTCAGACACATCACATCACATCACAGGCGCGGCCTGTCCGGGAAATAAGACAGGCCAGACAGGGCACAGCGATGTGTAAGGCTACTTACTGAGCGCTGCTGGGCCCTCCTAAAGGTGCCAACAGGAAAGCACGCTACCGCGGCATCCTACCGCGTCACAACGCAACCCGAGAGCGCAGCCCAAGGGAATCACTCAAAACATCGATTATTTAACAGGAAAACTCAGAAGAGCTACCTGCAGCGGCGGCCCCCCGCCAGGGCCCGTCCGGCACCGCCTCGCCGCCTCCCACCTGCGCGCCCCGCACACGGACACGACCCGCTCCCGCCGCCGCCCCACCCCGAGCCGGCCCGCGGAGCACCACGGCGGGGGAAGGGGCGGAGGGCGCCGGGGCCAGCTCGCTCTGCCCGCGGCGCCGGGACAGGGAAGCGAAGGGCCGGGAAGGGAGGCGAAGGGCCAGGACAGGGAGGCGAAGGGCCGGGAAGGGAAGCGGCTCCGGCAGCCGGTCCGGCAGCGCCGCTTCCGCCCACGTGACGAGGGCGGCTGGGCGGCCCCGCAGCGCCCCCTGGCGGAGCAGGGGTGGGGTGCGGGAGATGTCGGGAGTTGGAACCGGGATGTCCGTGTGGGACTGCGCGGTGTGATTCGGTGTGGCCGGGACAGCATCGCGGCCAATGAAACTCCATACAGTCGTCAGGGTTGGAAGAGCCCTTCAAGATCAACCAGTCCAACCATCCACCCGTCACTGCCACTGTAAACCCAAACCACTAACCAGAAGCCTCTTAAACACCTCCAGGGCAGTGCCTCCACCGCCTCCCTGGGCAACCTATCCCAGTGCCTGACCGCCCTAACAGTGATTTTTTTTTTTCTGATATCTAGTCTAAATCTACCATCTCAGCTTAAGGCCATTTCCTCTGGTCCATCTCACTGCAGACGCGGCAGAAGAGACCAGCCCCCACCTCACCACAGGCTCCTTTCAGGTAGTCGAAGATGGAGCGTGATGAAGTTCCCTCTTAGCCTCCTTTTCTCTAGATTAAATAAATCCACTCCCTCAGCTGTCCCTCATAAGACTTGTTTTCCACACCCTTTGCAAACCTCGTTGCTCTTCTCTGAACATGCTCCAGCACTTTGTTACAGTGAGGTGCCCAGAACTGAACATCAAGGTGTGGCCTCACCAGTACAAGGGGATGATCACTGCCCTGGACATGCTGGCCATGCCATTTCTCATCCAGGCCGGGACGCCACTGACCTTCTCTGCCACCTGGGCACACTGCTGGCTCATGTTCATTCTGCTCATTCATATTCTGTGAACACCATTCAGCCTTTGCCTTTACCCCTAGTCAGAAGCACCCGTAATTGACAGTCTGTGATAATCCAGACAGAAGATTTACTCTCTGATTAGTGATCATGAAATCTAGGATTTGGCATCTAACTGTAAGAAATTATGTACAAATTTGGCTGTAGCTACTTGTAGCCATTGCTGGATTCTGTGAAAACTGGAGCCACCTTCCAGTTCAAACTTTGCTGTGACAGAGGTTCTCTACAGGATCGATACACTTAACCACTTTTTAATATTATTGATGTAAATTAATAATACTGTGTTTCTTCAATACTTGCATGAAAAGTTAAGGATAAAATTGTTACAGGTTACTTGAACTGTATGATTTATTCACATTAATACATCAGTTTGCCTTTAGTGTATGGCTGATAAAATGTATTTGCCAGGCCACAACCAATAAAGAACAACAGAAAACATCTTTTCCAAGCGTTTGTTATAAATTGCCAATATGTGGACTTGTAACATGTAAAAGTGTGATTTTTCAATTTCTATATAATTTTTCCACTTGACTGAAAGCATTGAGCTGTTTAGTTGTTAGTTGTTTAGTTGGTTAGAGCATGGTGCAAATAACACCAGGGTTGTTGGTTTGATCTCCATACGAGCCATTCACTTAGGAGTAAGACTCAGTGATCTTTGTGTGTCCCTCCCAACTCAGATTCTGTGATTAAATATGACTGACCAAGTAAGACTTGCTGAATGTACTTTTATTTTCCTACTTATATAATGACATACCGTACCATTTTATAATGTACCATTTATAAGGGCCAAGGTTAAAATAGAAGTTATAGTTCGGTAATTTCTCAATTCAGCCACAAAATGTAACTGTCTCTGGCTAGATATACAAAGACTGGACAGACAGCCATAAAATATTGTACAACGTTTCATAAAGCTGTTGTTATTAGACAGAACTCTCTAGTTTCCCATCTCTAGTTGTTCATTATGCTAGAAGAAAAAAGAAACCGCACGAAAACACAGTTTCTAATGCTAAAATGTGTTTACAATTTTAAACTGATATAAGATAATCTTCCAGGATGCAGTGTCATCTTCTCCCCTCCTACTTCAGCTTCCCACAGAAGCTCTTTAGAAAGGGCCTTTGATCTTCCAATACTGACTTTAAGACAAAATATTCTGCTATTATGTATTTAAAATTACATACTACAATCCCTTGCTTTACTAGTAAAATATTTATATGCTGAAAGTGACTGAACCTACTGGGAAATAGGTAGATGACAGGGAAAGCAGTATAGTCTTGAATTGGAAAGAGGTGTGTTACTACAGGTATGACTCTGAAACAGAAAGGAGAAGAAGGATGAGAAATAACCCAAAAGACACAGTCCAGAATAGGCACCCTGCTCTG
The DNA here is from genome assembly GCA_035584735.1 of Pseudotriccus pelzelni. NCBI lineage: Eukaryota > Metazoa > Chordata > Aves > Passeriformes > Tyrannidae > Pseudotriccus > Pseudotriccus pelzelni. The sequence continues at coordinate 45,196,835 of JAWMRA010000130.1, forward strand.
TTTCACTTACAAAATTATTTTTTAAATTCTGCATTGATCTGTATTTACCTAATTTAAGATGTAGGAAATTATTAGTTATCCATGAAAGATAAACACACAGGAGAAGAGTACTTCTGCTTCAAATTAATAAAATTAAATAAATTCTTTTGTCATAGGTTTCCCCATATTCTTAATTCCGATGCTGGTTAAAGAGTTTTAAAAAATACATTTAGGAAAAACCATGATCTGTTTTTATGACAGCCTCTGTACTCTTGTTGCCTCTTCTGTGATGCTCATGATCATTCTTCTTCATTTTCAGGCTGCCACATATTTTCTTTTCTCTGGAACAGATATAGCAATTCCCATCTTCTGAAGAAAATCTGCATTATATCCACAATCTCAAGTATTAATTCACTCCATTGTCTAGCTGAAACTTTTTATAAGAATGCAACAGATGTATTTATTTACAAGAGTTTGTTCCTATTCAAGTTTGGAGAAGTCTTCCTGGAGAACTAGATAAACCTCTCACATTGTATTTCAAACTACATTCTACTTATCCAAGGTCAAGAAATGTGATGTAGGAAATAACTCTACATTAACTGAAAGATGGACCATTTAGCCTGTCAGGTCTTTTCCATTTATAACTTGGCATATTCTCTATGCCCTGTGGTGCAGCTATGCCATACTCACCACAAAGTGACAGACCTTCCATACTGCGATCAGGCAACTATACAGTGTCCTGGTAGTTGACATCTTAGAAAGAACTATGTAAACGTAAGAAGTCCCTAGATTAGATCCAAGATAATCTTTTAAAGTATTTTTCCTTTTAACTGAAATAATTGACATGGACAATGTATCTTTTTAAACTTTCCTTTAGTTTAGTCTGATTGCTTAGTGAAGAATGTCTGAAATACTATATTATTAGACAGAAGAAATGCCAGGCAGATTTTAATTGCATATTATTTCACATAAAATGCAGGTTTATTTGTCTTCTAATATAGGCAATTTACTGTTTATATAGTACAAGAATAAAAAGATATAAACTACCGAAGAAAGTCCATAAACTATGGCTGAACATTATAGTAATTTTTTAGCTATCATCAGTTTCTAACATGATACAGACAATCATTGGGTCAAGAATTCACTATATATGTACTTTATTTCAAAAGAGTAACCTGAAGTGCTAATTTGTAGAGGTTCTACGTCTTTATTACAATTACAAGATGAAAGATGGAAGCTTTTCCACCCAGAAAACATTTCCTTGTGCCTATTAAGCAAAGAATTTGTAAACATTACAGAAAACATTGTGATCTCAACAATTAATACATGGTTTAAACAAGACAACGTATCATGGATAGCAGAAGCATGAATTATACTTGCTACTGAAGACGGTTTTGTGGAACCTGGATGTTGGGCGGATACTTTTTGTAGCTAATAATCAAATGTCACAACACACATACTGGCAGTGGATAATCCCAAAGACATTCTCAAAACAACAACTGAATTTTACAAACAATTACTATAAATAAAATTCTTCTCTTTAACAGTATGTAGGTAGGTGGCAAATTAAAGACTTAAGTTCTTACAAGTTCCAGAGGATGTTACCCACATAAACTGCCCTCACAACTGTCATGATATACATAATTACTAAGATTTGTGTTAGAATGCATGTAATTTGCAACATGTGCCTAGAATAAATATATAACTTCTGAAGATTAGCTAATCAAAGGTATGGCCTTTCCTATATACACACAATAGGATGACATTTTAAAAGTACAAAGCTGTACATTTTACAATTTTCCAAATATATTCTCAATTACTGGATGTTATTTCCATTTTTAATCCAAAGTACATTTACACAAATGTTTTCAAAGCTAGGAGTTCATGTGAAAGACAATAGCAAAGTACAAGTCAAAGTACCCTTGTGTGACTATGCAGTTGTACAGATGGCAGGTGCTGAGAGGGGACAGGAACCAGCCTGTGATTTCCTAGGAGCTGTCATCAGTCAACTTTAGGTCCGTACCCGGTTTAGTCCACAGCTAGCCGTCCTGTACTCTCTTGGCTGCCAAAACAGAAAATAATTTTCTCCTGCAGGATGTTCTGACCAGAAGCTTCTCCGAATGACCTTCGGGGCTGGCGTTTCTTTACTGATTACGGGATTAACAGCCAACTAGCACTGCTGACTGACACCAGGCAGCATCACTGTGCTCTTATTGTTAACGTTGTTCCCCTTCAGCTCCTGCTTCAATGCAGCTTCAATTCATCCTCTGTTTCTACTGTAATATATACTACTGTCACAAGTCAAGCTGTTACTTTTTATGGGATGTTCCAAACATTTGAGTAGACTCCACCCCCACTAAATGTAACTCTAAGTACTAATATACCCTTAAGTAGCGCACTGAGTATGCTAACATTAGCTAAAAACTGGTGAAAAATAACTCTCATAATTCTATGAATTTTGAGAAATCTATCACTTGCCTACAAAATAAGTGTAGTAGCCAATAACTATCGTTTATGTAGTATTTTGTTATCTCTTGGTCCAGAGGTAGAGACATAAACAATTTATGTTTCTTAACCTTGCCTGTTTATAAGCACTGAAGTGCAAGAAAGGAAACTTTAATGATACAAAAGTTCTGAAAGGTCTGACAAATAAAGCAATGCTGCTTGAGAACATTTATTTTCTGAGGCAAATGTGTGACCACAAATGTGAAGGCCCAAGGGCGCACTAAATGTTCTGTGGGAAAAATAATATAGCTGCATAGGTGAAAAGTGGGTCCCATGGTACCTAAATGCTATACCCCGATTCATCAGGATGAGGGTTGGATTCTTATATGGATGTAGGTATGATTTCTTCAATGGAGTTCTGCATTTCAACACATTTGAAAATGGAAATGTGTATCATTCTCATACAGAACTCAATTAGTTGCTTTCTTTTTTCTACTTCCAGGATATAAATTAACTGTTTATGCTCTTAATGCTGTAAAATTATTTCAGCTATTAATGGCAGATAATCTATACCTCTATGAACGTATGAGCAAATGCTGAACTCTACTTACAAAAGCAGTCACTAGTGACCATGAGAATTACTAGTTCTACCTTGTGAGTCTCATGTATTTGTAAGTATCTGCTACAATGAGGCCCTCCCAATCTATATAAATGAACAGTCAATTGTTCATGTAAAAACTATGCTCCAGTTTTTACTTACACGTAAACTTAAAAAGCAGATACTGCATATCACTTACTATCTTTTTGATCAGATGGTTTATGAAATGCTGGTCAGTGAAAGTCAACCAGTCACCCTGATGTTAGAAAATGCATCTTTAGGACAAAGGACATAGGGAGAGACATAAGAGGTTGGAAGCATAGAAGCATATCCTCATAACTACTAAGCAATCCCTATTGCTGGATGACCAGATCGAATCATCATTTAGGTAGCTGTCATCAAAGTTCACAATCTTCAAGTCCTTCTTAAGGTACATTGCATTCAGATTGCTTAGCGTTCGAGCAAAGGTATATTTGGATGCACAACTATATGCTTCCATACTGTAGACCTTGTGGAAGTGCATATCAAAATATGGATTATCCTAAAAAGAAAAAAAAAAAAAAGTGGGAATAAAATTGAGAGATGGTGAAATTATTACATGCATTGCAGTGTTAAAATGGCAATCTGTTGTTCTCTGCCCAGCTATCTGCAGGGATTTTTCTCTGATGGGCTCTAAAGAACTTTGCATATTTCTGCTATTTATCTTAAGTGGTCTTTTAATCCTTTCAAAAAGTAGCGGAATATAATTAGCTGTAACTCTTTGCCATTGGGAATTTTGTCTGAGTAAAACTTTCAGTTTAGGTAACCAATATGCTGCACTTCACTGAAATTATAAAATCTTGTTTTGAAATGAACCAATTTGTCCTGCTGCCTAAAACACACTATATGAAACGCACTTGCCTTGGACTATAACTAAGTCTGTCAGAAGAATAATGTTGATTGCCCCTTTCTGCCTTAATTGTATTTCTTTGTGCTTTCCGGTTCTTTGGCACAATTAATCTTGGCAGCAGCTAAGTTCTGTTAAATTCAATGGATATGAATACCTCTTATGAACATTTATAGCAGTGTTAATCACCGTATAATTATGAGTTTGAGGTTCATTTAAACTTTTCTTTAATCAAAAATGAGACAGATTTTGATCATCTCAGTTGTGAAAGGCTGGATCATCTCTGAAGAATATTGTATCACAACACTTCAGAAATAAAGGTTAAATTAATTCAGCAAGTGATAAGGAAATCTTCTGGCTGCCTTTGGCTGGGGAAAGCACAGGAACATTTTCAGGAGCAAGGTAACTTGGAGAGGGGATGTACAAGATTCTTAGTTTTGTCTTTTTTTTCCCCTTCTGGCCTAAGCTGCTAAGAGCTCACAGGGTATAGGGGTACTCCAAAGCTGAATTCACCTCCTCTGTCTCCCACATTCCTACTTTTAGCCTTGAGGACCACGTGCGCAGGACAGAACAAGAACAACCACAGTTTGTCATTTTTCTTGGAATAAGGCTCTGAAACATTTCTCGTGGGCGCTTGATTTCTCTTTCATTAGCTTTATGTAATCTGAATTCTATTTCACATTCACTTGAAAGAGCTTTCAAAGGGGAAAAAAAGTAATTTTTTCCTGGACTACATTTATTATACACAGACAACTGTTAAAATATCTTCTCACATGTAAAGAAGATATTCTCCTCAGCATATTCTTCTAGCTTTGCAAAACTGGATTTAAGTCTAGTTTTGGAGTTGTTCTGTATTGCACTACTGCAGCCTCATTTTACCCTTCTGAAGCTGTATCTGAGAGATTAAGACTTTTTTGGCAGCAAGGTCAGCCTGATCTAGCCAAAACTGTTTCATATTTACTCACAGAAATAGACAAATACTGAATTGATTCAAGTAACCCGAGATTAAGCTGCGTGAAAGACACAATTTTGTGAGTTGCTACACCAAACAATGCACTTGTATGGTGTTTTACATGTTGACTTTGTCACACAGAGACATTCAAATGAGAGGGTCACAGTCTCCACAGAAATATTTAACAAAATTTTGTTTTCAAATACACTTCAAAACCTGTGGGATTAACTGCAGTTTACACTGGGAGCTGCAGGTGGAGAACTTTTATTGCTCATTATAATGAACAAATTAGAAAACAACCAGCTTCTGCCTCAGGTCTCAGCCAGAGAGATGAAGATGATTACAATAAACACAAAAATCTCTCGTTCCTCATCTCCTGCAACAGTGAAAATGTGATGCAGAGCCTCTCACATGCAATAAAACAAAAATTCTGTGGTAACATAACTTTATTTTTCAGATAATGCATTTTAATACTCTTATTCTAAACTGAAACACAAGAAAATTATACTCTATGTATTTAATAGTACATAACACTTACAGTATCTGCTTCTTTTCCATCAATCATCTCCAGATCTTTCAAAAACCACTTTTCAACTACTTCATATTTCTCCTCTCGGTTCACTCGCCAGTGTTTCACCATGCATATTTCTACTTCTTTACTTGTAGTCACTGCAAGGAAAAAAATAGTTTAGATATGCAGGCAAGTACTTACCCAAAGTTCAGATAACAGAAGACTTAATCAAACTACATTTTAGATAATAACTTTAAACCGTGACAGGCAGGGCTGTATAGGGTTATACTGACTTAATAGTTTTATTTTACCCAAGTAGTAGGAACAGCACCATGTTTTCAGTCTATAAAACTTGTCAGCCTCTAGTAGATCTAGGATTTACCTTCCCCAGCCTGTGAAGACAGTCTTGTCTGTTCAAAAACCTTTCATGTGAATTCACTAGCAGTGCAACGAAAGCATAGCTCTGGCACTGGATCCGCACTTATGGTTTGAGAGGCTGTCTTTCTGGGGTGCTGCAGTCAGAAAACTGCAAAACCTCTATCAAGGCTCTGTGTTTACCTGACTTGTGCTGTACTCTCCATTCTGTAGAGGAAGTTCTCTTACATAGCCATTACTTTTTCATAGCACAACTGTTACTTCTATATAATATGTAATTAGGCCACTTAACAAAAATAATGTTTAAAAATTTTCTTAAAGCTTCAAGTTGCCCAGTGTTAACTTTATATAAATTACTATTTTCTGTCTTAGGCAGGAAATTAGATTAAAAAGAACACAAAGACGCTCTGTGCAATAACTACCATTATTAATTGATTACACTAAGTGCTGTGTAGGAGATTGGATTTCTGTACCACACAGTGATGAGTGTGAAAAGCACCAGAGCCTGAACAATCTCCTGCACATCCAGATGCTGGTGGTGGCAGGGCAGGACACATCCCCAAGCCATCTAGTAGCCTAAGTGAAGGGCAAGATGTCACCTATGTCTGGCAGGAGCATTTTGACACCATAGCACAAGGCTAAAAACACAGGAGCAAAATTCTTTTATTTCTAAACACTACCTGAATTTTTGAAAACCCGTTTTGAAACTTGACTAGTTTTATCTTACTTTTGTTAAAACTTCTCTTGCTTCTCGCCTACTTATAAGAAAATGCTTACTAAATGAAGACAAACAAAGGATGTATGTTGGAGATATGCCTTCTTTCCACTGAAAAGAAAAACAGTGGAAAATATATAAATTGCTTATAATTTCTCTCAGCCTATAGATTCCCTGCCTGGGAAATACAAATCAGTTTAGCTTTTTTTTCCCTAGTCCTATCAAGCAGAGTTGCTTGACGATTTTTAATTAAAAAAAAACAAAAAACAAAGTCTAAAAGACCACCACTGTGTTATCTTCGATGGATAAATTAAAATCATTTTCATTTGCAAGCAACTCTAGTAGACTAATCTTAGGAAGTTCTCTTCATACTTTCAGTTTCTTCCATTTTTTTTTGTTGGTTGGAAATATGTTGTCTTCCTCAAATTTAAAACAAAAAGAAACAAGCCCAAGCACCCCCAGTCTTGTTAGAAACACAAAGGGACGTCCTAGCAGGCCCCAGATCTCCCACACTGCCACTGCTCTACCCCTCAGACAACAGAAATCCTATGACATAAGGACAGAGCACAGATGTGTTAGGAATACTGAAACCAGGAGCATGTCCTCCCCAGTGGTGAAATTTGGGTTGACTAGTTCCAATTAAAAATAATAAATTTATTTTTCCTGTATTTTACATATTGCTTGTTCTTTCACTTTTATTAAGTTCTAAAAGCTTTTCTTGAGGAGGGCACAGCTATGGCAACACCTTCATAGAGCACAAACTATTTCTTAAAGTCTTCCATGGACTGAACACCTTTTTCAGAGTCTGTGTTGGACAGTACAATGCTATTCCTACCATTCTTTCTTGGGCATACCAATACTGGGTTGTGAAAACCCCTGAATGTGGTTGCATTTCAGCCTTATGTTATTCTGGGGTTTATGAAGCTTTCAGTGAAACTATACTATTACCTTCACACAAGAACTGGGACTTGCTGTTGTGAAAAGAAAGGGAAATAATGTTGGCAGAAAAATGAGATTGTTCAGTTATCCACACTAGGATTTTGCTGTAATACAGATTTCAAAAGGCACAGACCTCTGAAGGTTTGCCTATAGCTTGACTGTTTGTTTTTTGGTTTTTGGTATTTTTGTTATGGTAATTTGAAATGAACGGGAATACACAGAGGTTGCATTGCAGGCATAAGATTTTAAGATAATGTGTTTTGCTCCTACAGTGGAATACAGCTCCTGGCAGCCAGATGCAACCCATCTTTCAGAATCAGATTTCCACTCTACTCACCACTTACTTGACTGTGCCTGAATATAATAAGAGATTTTAATATTGAATACTGGAGATATCCCACTCTTAATACTCTACATAAATTTTCCCTCCTGTCTTTAAAGACTTCCAATCAGTTAATCTGATTAGAGGCTTCCTTTAATGGCTTGTTCTCTTCTACCTTAAATTTTTAGTAAAGGTTTTAAAGGTGCATGTTATTTCTCCTCTCTGGATGTTTCAGAACAGTGAACTATTTAGATCTACCACATGCAGCTAACCATACTTCTCCTGGACTGTTTCATAAACTATGAGCGAGGCTGGTATTTCTGTACGTTTAGAAGCTCTATGATATCAGGAATTAATTTATTTTTACAGTTCTAAAAGACAAAGCATGTTCTACCAACATTATGGGAGTACAGGGAACATAGACTGCTCAGTATTTCTGATAATCTGTAAGACAACTCATATATTCTAATATATCTAAAAAGATAGTGATCACAGAATACTGGATACTAACCCAACCTATGTCTCAAGTACACAAATTATTTCTACCTGTTATGTATTTTGAACCTGAAGAGGAAGCAGACTGGAAGAATCATTCACTTCAACCTAAATACTTACAGATGACAGCATTTCTGGTTTTGAGTATCTTCCAGTGTTCTGAAATAATAATTTAAAAAACCACTCAAACAAACAAACAAACAAAAAAACCCCAGCAACAAACCAGTCTGTCTGCAACCTTATTCTAAAACCTCTATAAAACAGATTGCCTTGAAAAAAAATTTAGGAAGTAGCCAGATAATTACCACTCACAGCAATCTTGTTTTACTCACAATTTGTCCTAATTGCTTACTCTAATGTGTATTTACTTAAACCACAAGTCTACTTTGTTGTTCCTCATGTAATTGGGACAATATGTAGAACATTAGACCAAGTTGGGGGATAGTGCAAAAGCTTTTAAAATGACAAATGTTTCCTGCAATGTTAATGCATCGTTACGCTTTCCTAGGCAAACACGATTAGAACTCTTAGTAAGGGTTTGGTTTTTCCAGAGCAGATCAGACGCTCACAGCACTGCCACGGCCAGACCACTGCCACCAGTTGTCCTGCAAGCGTCACGTTTCTCCGCTGGTGTCAAACCCGGAGCCCGTGTGCATCAGACATCGGAGCAAACGCCGTTCCGGGGGTTGCTGGCGATGCGGGGGCAGCGAGCTGGGCTCTGTGCCCTGCTGGGGAGCGGTGGGGCGGGACGTGGGGGCGCTCCGGCTGGCGCTGCCCGCTCCGTCCCGCCGGGCGCTCCCGCTCCCCCGCCCGCCCAGGTACGCGCACTCTGCATCCCCACGCACCCACCCGCCCGCCCGCACCCACCCACCCGCGCCCGGCGGCCGCCCCCGCACCTGCGGCGCACAGGTAGTAGCGCTGGGCACCCGCGCCCTCCACCTCGATGAACTCGTGCAGCCTCTGCCGCCGGGGGCCGAACAGCCTCTTCGCCAGGTCCTCCTTCACCAGCGAGGACATGGCACCCTCGGAGCCGCTCAGCGCCGGGCGCTGAACCCCCTCGCCCCGCAGCCGCCGCGCCGCGCCGGCCACCCGCGGCACCCCGAGGCGGAGGCGGCGCCCCGGCCGCGCCGGCGCGCGGGGCGCGGTGGGGGCATGGCCGGCACCGACCCCGGCGGGCCCCGCGCCCTCACCGACTGCTCCCCGCACCGTCGGGGCACCCCCGTTAAAGCTCCGGCCGCCGGCGCCGGGGGAGGCCGGACCGCGGATGTCCCCGCCCCCCGCCCGCCCCCCCACCCGGGGGCCCCGGGCC